>CM043877.1:10696833-11310696 GCA_023846275.1 Vanilla planifolia
TCATATGATCCACTATGCGCCATGGAGCTGTGTTACACTTCCAAGGAACGCGGGCGGCTTGGGGCTGAGGGATTTTCGCGTGTGGCAGCGTGTTCTGATGATGAAACAGTGCAAACGGCTGCTGTGTCTCGAGGAAAGCCCGTGGGTTGACATCCTCAGGAGGAAGTACGGGGGCAATTTGACGACTTCAAGGATTCCGTGGAACATTTCCCAATCGGGCAAGCTGGTGCTTGAGGCAATGCCGACAGCAGTGACGATGTTCGTTTGGAGAATTGGTGACGGTAAGGAGGCGAGATTTGAGGAAGACAACTGGCTTGGCTTCCTCCCGATCTGTATGTGGCCGACGCTGATCAATATGGAGACGGTTTGGCCGGCGAGGGTGGCGGATTGTATCAATGATGACGGCGAGTGGGATGTTCACAGAATTCGGGCTTGGGCAAGTGCTCTGCTCCTGGACAGAATCCTTCATTTGCCCAGGGCGAGATCCTCTGCTCGCGACATGCTGGTCCAGGTGCACACGGAGGCGGAGGTGGTGGACAACGGCAGAATTTATTGGGACCCGAAGTGCAGAGAGGGGGACAGCCTTCCCACGGCGAGCTGGCGGGGTTCGGAACAGCTAAGGGGTCTCTGGAAGATTAAAACCTTGCCGCGGGTACGCCTGTTTCTTTGGAGGGTGGCGAAAGACTATCTCCCCATGGTGACGTGGCTGTCGCGGAGGGGAATGGCTGAGAACCGAGGTTGTGTATGGGGCTGCGAGGAAGAGGAGACAGCGCAACACATCTTTTGGAGTTGTCCGCAGGCCCAGGCTCTTTGGCAGGATTCCGCTGCACGGGACGCCGTGGATGCTGTACTGTTGGCGAGGGAGGTCAACGACGTGGTGGTCAACGACGCCAGCCGTGACTTCATCCGACAGCTTATGGACTTCATTGGTTCGCCGGCGGCAAGATACGGGGTTGGAGTTGCGCACGCTGCATTTCTGGCTACGTCGTTATACTATATATGGGGGAGGAGGAACGCGAAGAGACATAATGCTCCACCTGGCAACCTTGCAATGTTATTACGGAATGTGAAGATGGAGATCATTGCTGTAGTTGAGCAGCGCAACCTACATTCATCCATGTCCTGCGGGAACCCGTACAGTTCACCCGAACTGCCTGTAACCCATAGATGGGTTCCCCCCCCCACTGGATGGATTAAAGTGAACTGTGACGCTGCTTGTGGTCTGGATTCTGCAGGTATTGGTGTAGTAGTGAGAGACCATATGGGGAGGCCAATCCTGGTGATGGGGAAGAGGTTTGTTTCTCAGGCAAGTGAGGTGATGGAGGTCCAGGCAGTACTTGAGGCCTTCCAGCTATTGCGGAAGTTCCTGTCGCAGTTCCGTGCTATTGAGATGCAGACGGATTCCATGACGGCGGTGCTGACGATCTGAAAGCTTATTGCCAACGCACCTGTGGTTGGACCTATTGCTGAGTATATACGTTGTGCTAGTGATCTGGACGCCCTTACTATAACACATGTATACAGGGAAGGTAATCAGCCTGCCGACTGGGTGGCACGTGCTGCTTGCCGTAACGACTTCGTTTGGAATAGTGGGACCTCATATCCCAAGCCGCTCATCAAACTGTTGCTGGTAGATTACATGTTCGATCCTCCGTGAGGATAGCACCTATTAATGTACTTTTGCTGGGCTTGTGCCCCTTTTGAATATCAAAAAAAAAAAATATATATATATATATATATATAATGCATCCTCCTCAACATCCATATATCATCATCAAACCCCTCCATAGTTCTCCATGGTCCTTAGCCCACCTCCACCACATTTATTTTCTTATATTCTCTTCAATTAAAGCAAAGCTTCTTCTACAAAAACCACTTTTTCATGTCTTAAATGTTTATAATAAGATCATTTATAAGATTGAATTGAATATATAAAAGAATTTTTAAGCTTTTATTTGCATTAATATAGACATTCAATAGTTTTTAAATATATTTGTATATCCTTCTTCAATCTCTTAATAGTTTTTTTTTATCATATTCTTCTTTCTAATTTTTAGGTATACTTAAAAAGCATTTTATTCTTTTGTGATTCTCTTAGACTTTTAATCAAGAAGCTCACATTTTGACTTCGTAATAAGAGAAAGTTTCATATAGACATCCAATAGCTTTTAAATATATTTGTACATCCTTCTTCAATCTCTTAGTATTTTTTTTTATCATATTCTACTTTCTAATTTTTACATATACTTAAAAATATTTTATTCTCTTGTAGTTATTTTTTGTGATTCTCTTAGACTTTTAAACAAGAAAGCTAATATTTTGAACTTATGACGAGAGAGTTTCATATGCATAAGCCTTGTGTTAGTGAATTATATACTACTAGAGAGTTGTTAGTCTTTTGTAAAGCTTGATTTTGAAGAAACTATCGAAGCACTTTTTTATTTACTTGAGTTTAATTAAAAAAGTATGACTTCACAATCATTCTATTGGGATGAGCAAAAAGTTAATATTCATGCAAAATGCTTGAAGATTGGTATACTTAACAATTGCTTTAAATTACTTGAAAATATTTGTCTGATTTTCAGGTATCATGCTAATTGGCAAATAATTCATTAAATCTAAAATAATTATTATGCAAAACTCATCCTCTTTTTGGGTCTATCTATTAGGTTTATGAACTGCCATAACACAAAGCCTCTAAGAGAAATAATAATTAGTGATGACAAGTTATAGTTAAGATAAGGAAATTTCTTAAAAAGGGTGGACATATTCTCTAGAAAGTAGATGTTTCAAGAAGATGAACATATGCATGAAAGAATGATTAAAGTAGAAAACAAAGGTATGAAAATATGCATGAAGAAAAATTAAGATTAAAGTGTTAATAGTCTCAAGAAGGTTATGTTCTCTTCAAAGCTAGTTTCAAGAGGGTTTGAGGTAAGTAAACAAGCCTTTGAAAAATATGCCATATTGTTAATGTTTACCTACTGACTTCAAACCTGAGAAGACACTATTGATGCAAGGTCAGTTGCACTGAGGACAAGGTTGCTTAGGTTGTCTCTTAAGGACAACAATGGCAGTGCAGTACAGAACAGTGGGGATGCTTAGGTTGTCCTTTAAAGTCATCCAAGATGGTACATGACAGCACAAGACAGTCAAAACTATAAATGCTAAACAACCAAACAACTAACCAACATTTTATTTAGTTCCCAAGTGAACACACTCTTTGTTTAACTAATAGTTCATTTGACTTGACTAAATTGCTTTTCATTCTTTATGTAACTTTCAATTATTACATTTTTGGAGAAGAGAACATTTTCTTAGTCTTAATGGTTAGCAAACAAGGCCTAAAAAATTAAAAAAAATTAAAAAAAAAAACATACCCAACACCAATAGAAGATGAAATAAATGAACTGCAACTTGAAAATCTCTCAATTGCAAGCTAGTAATTTACATGAAGTAGAGACTGAAAGAATCCATCACCTGATACACACAAAGGGAAGAGTGGAAAGATAATATCCTTCCTAAGAAGTGCTCCTAATATACTTTGCAAAGAAAGAAGCTAAAACAGAAGTCTCCTATTGTTGTAGTCATCTAAAACAACAAATCACCAACCTTAAACTGCATCCTGCTTCAAACACTCCAAGTTCATCTGCTTCATTCATCAGTGTTGCAAATCCGGTTCATGATATCGACTTAGGCCAGTGATTAGTAGGAGAAAGGCTGGGATAACCCAGAGTTCTTTTTTCAGATTCATGGTGTGGTGATTAGTAGGAGAAAGGCTGGGAGGTATCTGCAAGGGCAGCAAGCATGCTAGTCACTTCGACGGTGTCATCAAGATAGTATCTGGCCTTGCTTGGTTTCTGTCCAACTGTGCAAGCAAAAACTGAAGTATTTGCAGCAACCAAATCCCCTGAAAACATTCCATTGATGCATTCAAACATGTCTTCGTCCGACCTATCGTCACCAATGCAAAGCACGAAGTCTGCTCGTCTATTGTTATCAACCATTGAGGATAGGATCTTCTCCGCAACAATACCTTTGCTCACACCCTGAAGTGCAAACCATAAAACAATGGAAAAACTACATGAATTGGAGATAACCAAAGCAATCAAGTATCAATCATGTAAAGGGTTACCTTAGACTTGACTTCAACGATGAACTGACCGCTCTTCACAGACACGGGTTCATTTGCGAGCACGCCCTCTAAGTGGTCGAGCAATTCCTTTGCCTGAAGCGATCCGAAATCCGGATCAGCATCCTGATGGCGCCACACCAAAGCACTCTCTTTTTTATCAATATATGATCCATCGGTCGACTCTGTGTATAGTTTCATTACTGGTTCTGCTATCTGCATCCAATCAAAATCTAAGCATTGGCCAATCAATTCCCAATCTTCATCACCACTCCACCTGCCATAAACCCAGCAAGCAGTGATAAAAAAATCCTCTATTTTACATCATTCCAAAAAAAGAAATACATTACATATCTATGATACAACTGTGTGCTAGGAAGCAAAACAACCCAACAATCAAAAGATACAGAAGATTTCCTCTTTCATTTGAACATAATGAAAGGATAATCAGGTAATAAGATTAACTGATGTATAATTTCTGTTATAGGAAGAGGTAGCATAAGGATATTAATTAATTGTTTCAGTAAGTTCTTATAGAGCTATCAAAATTCAATTGTGCCACATTATGTACTACAAAAAGGTAAAACCTTTGCTTGTCATCTAACGAGAAGACAAAAAGGAATGAGAAAAAGGTTAAGAGGAAGGAAAGAACCTCATGAAATAGCCATGCTCAGCTGCAATACCAAGCTGCTTGCAAGGAGAGAACCATTTCCCCAAGTTGTCCCTACCTCTACCACTGACAACAAACACCACATTCTTTTCATCCCTACAAAGAGTACTTAAAATGGACATAATTTCTCCACTTGGTCTCTTGTCAAGTGCGGTTTGTGGCATCACGGTGCCATCATAATCCAACAAGATTGCCCTGTTTTTAGATCTCCCATATGCAGAGACAATTGCATCAATGTTAAGTTTTCTAAAATTGGGATCCAATGCGACAACCTTGAACCCAAATCCCAAACCAATGCCCCAACATCTTCTCCTGAAGTGATCCTTGCAGGTCCTTTCCAAGTCATGCATGAAGGACCTAGACCAGTAAGCAACATCATGAGTGCTGACATATCTGTAATGCTTCTCGTGCCTTAGCTGCTTTTCTGCATCATTCATAGAAATCGCTTCGTTCATTGCCTCTGCTGTAGATTCGGTGTTCCAGGGATTGATTCGAATTGCTCCGCTCAAAGAAGGAGAGCATCCAATGAATTCGGAGACCACAAGCATGCTTTTCTTAGGATCAATGGTCTCCGAAACAGTATCAGAACCCGAAGCAATCCCCTGTCTACAAACAATGTACTCATAAGGTGTCAGATTCATCCCATCCCTAACTGCTGTTACAACAACACATTCGGAAATCGAGTAGTAAGCAGTCTTCTCTTCTATTGACAATGGGCGTTCAATTAAGACAACAGGAGTGTAATCATCATACCCAAATTCGTCATTGATCCTTTTGCAACTCTGCCGAATCTCTTCCTGCACATCCTCGAGGTCCCTTCCCCTGCCCCTTGCAGGATTGGCGATCTGCACAAGAACAACATTTCCCCTCCACTTGGAGTGCATCTTAAGCATCTGCTCAAATGCAAGGAGCTTGAGATTGATGCCTTTGAAGATGTCCATGTCATCGACGCCAAGCAAAACAGTCTTACCGGCAAACTGTTGTTTGAGCTGCAGAACACATCGTTCCTTGTCCGGTAGGGCAAGTATGGAATGAAGCTGACCCATCTGGATGCCCACCGGCAAGATCTTGATGCTGACGGTGCGTCCAAAGTAGTCAAGGCCAATGTAGCCGCGCTTGGATTGGTATTCCATTCCAAGCATCCGACTGCAGCAAGAAAGGAAGTGACGAGCATAGTCGAAGGTGTGGAAGCCGATGAGGTCACAGTTAAGAAGGGCTCTCAGAATCTCCTCCCGCACGGGGAGGGTTCGGTAGATCTCCGAGGATGGAAAGGGGCTGTGGAGAAAGAAACCCACCCGAAGGCGATTGAAACGGCGGCGGAGGAAGGTCGGGAGAACCATGAGATGGTAGTCATGAATCCAAACATAATCGTCATCGGGATTGATTACCTCGATAATCTTCTGGGAGAAGATCTTGTTGGCAAGGACGTAGGATTCCCACAGAGAGCGATCAAAGCGGTTGCCGTGTTCGGCGGAGAAGGGTAGCATGTAGTGAAATAGCGGCCAAAGCTGCTTCTTACAAAACCCATGATAGAAGCGCTCTAGGAGTTCAGCGGGGAGAAAAGCAGGGACGCAGTTAAAAAGCTCGAGAAGGGTTTGTGAAACGTCTTCCTGCTCGTCACTCTCAACCTCCACTTTGAGCGATCCGACGTAGATGACTTCCATGTCTTCCGGCAAGCCGTCCTTTAGCTGGAGAAGCAGAGAGTTCTCGTCCCAGGAGAAGCTCCACCCCCGGTCATCTGGGTAGCGCTTCGCCCGCACAGGGAGCTGATTCGCGACGATAATAATACGGTCCTGTGACACCGAGGAGGGCACATCGGAGGTCACGCTGTTAGCTCTGTCCTCGTTCTCAATCTCACATAAAGTCCCCGGCACCGTCATCACCCGCGAAAGCCGCTTCCTGCTGTCCCGAAGCCTACCTTCAGAGATCACCGGAAAATTCCCCGATGCCAGATCTAAAAGATTGGTGTACGATTTCGACATCATCTTTATCAATCGATCAGAATCCCGCCGCCAAAAAGCAAAACCTAGCAACAACTTCCCCCCAACCTTCCCCTTTAGAATTCCCAATAGGACCCAAGCACTCCCCACTCCATTAACAATGGCAAAACAAGAAACAAAACAAAAGCAAAAAATCAGAAAATTATTCAATTCCAAAACATTATCCTCTCCGCTTTTGCTAATGCAGCGGGAGCGATGGAAAAGCAAGCGTAGCTGAAGAACGACGAAGATCGAGACGGCTGATTACTATATGGGTATATGGTGGGATTTATTTTTCTTTCCCCTGCTCTGTTGCGCAGTTTAATGGGGAAAAAGAGAAGCGTCCAAAGTCGCCAGCCGACACGCCCCCAGCGGCACAGCTGGCATCACGCAGCCATTCGTCCACGCGCTCAGCATGCGCAGCTCCCAATGAACCAAAATACTGCAACTTGCGCGCCACGTGCGCATACGAATACGTCACGGGATTTCGTATATTCGTATTTAAAAAAGAATCAACGTACAAACACCGTTCTCATACGAACCTTCTTAGACAAGTTTTTTTGATACTTGTTATGAACTTTATTTTATTAATTAATTTTAATCACATTGTGTGACAGTTGATATTTAACTTTTTCATTCAAAAAAAAAAAAAAAATCCTTTTTTATACTATTTATATTTTACTATATTATTTACTAATATAGAATAGAATCATGAGTTGAAGATTTTGTACTACTAATATGAGCTTTATGAATGATCATTTGATGATGATATTATGTGAAAAAACATCTAAATATTTATATTTTATTAAATAAAGTTTGGTGGTATATATAGAAAAGATTTGAAAAAAAAACATCAATTTTCGATTGCAAAGTTACACAAATTTGCTAAATAAATATATATTAATGTTTGATTTGTAATTTTTACAAAACAAATAAATTTATTATGAATTTTCAAAAGGATAGAATAATTAAATGAATTACTTATGTTTAATTAAAAGGCTAATGATCTTAATAAAGGAAGATTAAAACAGAATACATCTTCTAAGTAAGAAATGACTAATTGACTCATTCAATCTTAATAATTACTGAGACATCGAACTCTGAAACAATATCAAACAAAATTTCTCTTATAAATTTTATTTTTAAGATAAAAAATTTATAATATATATTATAATACATACACAAATGATCAATTATAAATACTAAAACTATAACAATCATGACATCGTGGAATCATATAGCACAAGTTTTCAACAGGGCATAGGATAATGATCAAGTTGTTTCTTAGGCGCAAAAGCACAAACAAGTTGTGTGCAGGCTTTAAAATCAGATTTGCAGTTCATCTTTCTCCTGATTGGATTACAGTGGGACCTCCTTAAGATTGACACAGCGGCAATTGTACAAACACCTTATGCGCATGCGTAAAGATCAGATATTTGGGTATCCTAGGCACAATCCATCTTCTCCCAATCGTCAATGTTGTCCCCTTATGATGGTGAATGGTGAATATATACTGCCAGATTCCCCAAAACGCAGATTGAACTAAAGCAGAAATAATTAATATGCTGACGGCCAACAATCACAAAACGTGATCCAAAATTTCTACACGAACGGACAGCAATGCAGGATGGGACAAGGAGAGAAGATTTCAGATGAGGAAAAGATCAAACACCAACCGTGCACTAGCTATTTCTTGCTGCCACCACCCCAAATTGACTGCCAGAATACGGGCCAATTCCGTCGGGCCTCGTTCCACCCAAGGAGGGAACCCTCACGAAGTGGATCCCAACTGGAGGAGACAATCCCATAGCTGACGCCGATCAGTGAGGCCCCGAAGAAGAAGAACGAAACGAAGAAAGGGATCCATGAGGGCACATCTAGCTTCAACACCACTTTGAGATAATAGAAGAATGGAAAGAAGAAGAGACCGATGGACAGGGGGATGCCCACTGTTAGTCCCATCCGTCGCATCATCCGGTTCGTGACCACCTCAGGAATCGTATCCTCGTCCTTACCTTTTCCCTGTTTCTCATCTTCTTCATCTTCTTGTCCTCCTTCTTCTTCCTCGTCCAAACGGAAACCCTTTTTTGGTTTCCGTTTGATGGATCTCCGAAAGGAGGGCTTGGGGCCGAATCCCTTGGGGCCGTTGACGGCGTTTGAGCGAGTGGAAGAGACGGGGCGCGAGGGAGGAAGAAGTGGCGAGAACTGGATTTCGGAGAGCGAACAGATTTGGCAGTGAACGAACGAGGCCTGGGGAAGAAGGCGAGGGAGAGATCCCATCACAAGTTTCTGAAAGCGAGGATGAGGTCATCTCTTATCCTCTCGACATGGGGCTTTTTGTTAAGTAAAACTACGTGAGCTGGGCCGGTCTGATAGACTTTGGTCACACTGACCCGCTTTAGCAGACGCATTAGTGGTTTGAATCTTGGGTTTGACAGGTGGGCTCGATTTAACCAATGTGAGACTCAAACCAACCTCAAGTAAATTTGCAACAAAATAGTAATAAAGTATTACCTTTCACATTAAAATGAGATTTAAGGATGAATAAAATAAAAATTATTGAATATGTGAGATCACAAGCCAAAAAGGATGAGCCATCTCAGACAAAAAACATTAGATAATGTCTCAAAGATAGAATCGTTATTAAGATTGAGGATCACGATAATTAAATAATCTGTTATTAAAAATGAGAAGAGAAATAGTCAAACTATATATATAACATCAAAACTTTAAAATGTAGAGGAGTAATGTTTTAATCATTTAGTTTATGCTAAGTTTTATTACATTGTTGCTTATATGAGAATGTGTTTAATACAAAGCTTATAAATCAATAATATAAGTTTAGAAAGTGCTCACTGGGTTGTCTTTGTTGAAATCTGACATCATTTAGTCATCCAACATCTTTTCCAGCTCCTGCTCATCCATGTCGATCGCATTTCCGACTACCAAATAATGAATTTTGATTACATAAGACAACTTATGACAAACAAAAACCAATACCTAGAGTTTCAATACAAGCTTTTAAATCAATGAAGCAAGAAACCCTAACCCAAAGCTCAAATTACAAGAAAAAAAGATTAAGCAATGCTCAGAAACCTAAAGTTCAAATTACATAAAATTTGACAATGGTCTCTCCTGAATTGTTTAAAACAATTACCTATCAATTCTGATGAACACATTAGAAGACTTTGGGAGACAATTCACATATATTATAGAGCCTTGCCTTTTCTTATTTCTGTGGATGATATATCCATTCTGAACCTATCTGCTGGTATGGAGATAAACATGTCCTTCAGTTCTTGGGGTACATCAAAATCTTCAAGAACCTGTGAAACGATTTAATTATGATCATTCTTTAGTTGAAAAGGTGGGCAAAAGAAACAAGTGAACGATTATAATGAACTCGCCTTGAAGACACCATCAACCATTCGACCACCAACAAGAAACCTGGAACCTGAACTCTTGCATCCATGGAGAATCTCCAACATCTTTCCACGATCTCCCCCATAATATTTAGGCTGCAAAAGGAAGGTTAGCCAAAGCAATGTATCAATTTTATGATGGCTAAAGGAAGCTCTAAGTCTCATCCTCACAAGTGCGATGTAAGCACATGTAACGAATCACCAGCTCGGTTGATGCCCCATTTTTTCCATGTTCTTTATTGATATCATCTTTTAAAACAAAAGCGGTACGATACACAAGGCATGATTACCTTCAAAGTATGTATAGGTGCCTAACTATAATGACATAAGTGAAGCTGCTCTTCATGGAGATTTATAAGAGGAAAAATAGGTTATACTAAATTCCAATGATGATTCTCAACAGTATAAAAAAGTGATTTCTTACATTTATCAGCCTTAGGGCAGTGTCTGCGCCTATAACAAAGGCACTTCCAGGGAAAAGCTCTGCTTTTTTATAGAAGTATGGCTGGTTTGAAATAATAACAGTTTTCCCTGCATCAAGAATTAGTAAGAATCAATCAACTAGGTTACGCAAGCTCAGTTCCAGTTGGTTGCATGCATGTTAATAGATGTTTTGAAACAAGCCAGAAAGAAACAAGAGTTTGTGAATGTTTTGCAAACAAGAGTTTAACTTCCATCAAGCAATGACAAAAAGCGACTACATGGTCATATCTTGGCTTCTAAACTGCATAGAACTAAATATTTTTTTCATATGTTATATATATTTTTAAATGTTTTAAAAATATCAAAGATACGTTCCATAAGATGTATTTCCAGGACAAGAATATCTCTTGGGTTTTTCAATGATATGAGAATATATTAAATTTATATCAAGAATAATCCGTACCTCTCCAAGAGCTCTTTGGAAATCTAGTAGTGCCATCATTCATGAACTACTTGTCTAACATCCCCATTGATCCCCAATAATGCAAGAACTAGTGAGAAGACATACATCATTGCAAAATTCCTTTTTGTTCTAAAAGAATCCCTATAGCCCATTTAGCATACATGCACAAGATACTCTATTAAGATTACACGTAGAGTTTGCATACAAAACTTTCATATGCCTACAAGCAAGACACAAAGATCAAACAATTCAAATGGATTTGGTGATTAAATGGTTAGGCATATATACGAAGCCACCATCTTCTAAGAGTAATGCAGATTTCTTTAACACTAAAGATAGAGCACTCTATAAAAATGATACACAAGCACATTGAAAGGCAAATTAGATCAACTAAATTTGGGGAACATAAGAGACTATGAAACTCAAGCACAAACATGCAAAGGAACATTGTGGTCTAGCTATTGCCAGCAGAATAGCTATGCCACCTCCCAATGTGAACTAGCTATTGCCTTCCAAAGTGGACTAGTTCAAATTCAAGCACAAACATGCAAAGGAACATTGTGGTCTTGTCCCTAGGCTATATTAATCTTTCTACTATTAATACAATCACCATCATTATCTCTTGCATTACTAACTAGTGCTTTTCATCCATGACATATATTGCTGAATACTAAGCACAAAGTAACAGAGAATTCACTGACATAGCCAAGTTGAGACTGCAGAAATGAAAATATTAACGTGAACAGAATATAGGAAGGCTAAAGATCTAAAGGATTGTATTAGCAGCAGCACCAACAAAACATAGTGACACATAAAGGCTCAAATGATTTAGGCAAGTAAATGGATGTCAAAGATGCATGGAACTGTTGTCATGAAGATGAAAATGTTAGTCAATAAACCGTGGTTAGAAACTGCATCCAAATAATAATGACAAGACTTAAATTTACCTAAAATTGCACTAAATAGAAATGAATGGATCATGGGCATCAATACTCAAACTTAATTGATATGAGTAAAATAATTATGATAATAAAGAACATTAGTCAATCTTCTAACTAGCCACCATTACTTCCTCTTAATTAGGTAGAATAATAGTTAATAAGGGTGTGCATTATTTGGTTTAAACCAAAAAAATCAAATTGAACAGACAATATTCAATCAATTTGGGCTTGCTTTGAAAAAACTCAGTTCGATTTTCGATAAGAGAATTGATATTTTTAGATTTTGTTTTGATTCTGCCTTTTTAATCGGAGAAATGAATTGATAGCAAAAAAACTGGACTTCATATATATTATGTTTTTAGGTTCATTCAGTTTGCCTTTATAGTTTTCTATTTTATTCTGGTCAAATTCTAGATTATGATGTAGAATTTAACCAAGTCAAAACAGGAAGTTCAATTGATTCAGTTTGATTCGATTTTAGAACAAAATTCTTTTTTCTAGTTTGGTTTCTAGTTTTATTTAACCGAAAGCTAATTTGATTCGACCAATCTGTTTAACTGAACCAACAAAATGCACACCCCTAGCTGCTAGCTCTCATCAAATTGAAAAGTTCCTAAACAAGAATTAGCTAGTTAACAACCTTTTTACATGACGAAAGGTGATTTCTAGTGGTAGTCACACACAAATTTCCAGATCACCTATATCGTCTTAAAGTGCTATGCGAATTACATGATGAATTAATTTTGGAATACAATGTCTACACTTAGTTCCATGAAAGTATTTCTTTTTTTGGCAAACGTACCTAGCTTCTTGAATTGCTCAACACGTCTTTTAATTTCAACTACTTCCAGAGGTGGTTTATCTGCATTAATAGCTGAGATCTCAAAGCATGGAAATCCATAGCATAAGCTGCACTAATTAAAAAAGTTCAGTTAAAAACCTACCATGGCTAATAAACAAACTTCAGTTAAAAACCTGACACAACGCATCACTGAATAAAAGAAACAGGCAGCACAAATACCGTGGAATGGAAATTAACATCAATTGTAGACATATATAACAATATCACCGGAAATACAACACATATTGGTTATAGAAGGATTTCAAAACGGTTTTGTGCCAGAAATATAATGCATATTGTTGTTTTCACACCCACTATATTTGAAATATTGTAACACATTAAGAATGACAGTTCAGCACACTCTTTTTTTTTCCAATTTTGCCATATTAAATTAAATCAGAAAACTTTCCTTTGCTATTAAATTAAACATGGGCCTAATATGAACAAGATGTCAAGCTGCTCAAAGTAAGATATACTTGGAGTAACATTACTATCATTAACGTAAAGATAGGACCCAATCCTATGAAAATAACAACTGAACTTTTCTTATACATTGGATTTTATCTGTGGTACCATGAAAATCAAAATAGAAAGCTGGTGAACTTCATCTTCAATGATTGAAATAGGTCAAAAATGATTTTCATGAGATTTATTTGAAAAAGTACTTCTCTAAAATCAAAGCAACTTTTTTTTTTGGGATAAAAGTGGGGGTTCCAAGATCCAATACAACAAAATAGTAACCCCTACGGATACACGTTGGCCTCTTTAGGTCAGTTTTATTATTTTCTAATGTAGAGAAATGCAGATGGTGGTGAAACAAGACAAGTCTTCAGCTGGACCGAACAAGCTATGCTATCTCATCCGCTGCTTCATCCCAATCTCTGAGTATGTGGAAAAAAAAAAAAATCTGATGTCAAGCCCTTTAAGAAGTTGTGTTCTCTAGTGGACAGCTACCTAATTGACCAGTATTTGTGTTATTTTCTACAGTTTGAAAATAAGAGAACAATTTCAAAATAATAATAACTAATTTTATTCAAAATTAGAAGATCACAACAACAAATCAATTGGATAATTTATCATACAAAAACATTGTTGGAAAAATTGCATATAGGATCCCGTTGCATAACAAACTCTATGGATAGGTCTCTCTGGTTTTAACTATAGCTTAACAGGTTCCAAAAAATATCATACCTTGCAAATAGATCCTGCCTTCATGAAAAACAAATAGATCCTCTCTTCAACAATAACTATCTAAAGAGAGGGATATCTCTTGCAAGAATAGCTAGCTCGTGAGGCACTTTTTTGGTCATTCCTAAAACTGACTTTAACCTAAAAGTAATTAACTCAAGCAAGTAAAAAAGGTGAAAGACAGTTAACTCTGTCGAAGCAAAGCATGTGGACGACCGTCACTACAGCAGTAACAAGGCAACCTCAGCAACTCCTACAATCGCTCATGAAATTTTGTCATTGTAAGTAGTAATAGTCCCCTTCTATTAGTTATTATGTTTTTGGTTAGCTCATTTTCATCAAGTTTGCCCCTTGTCAATTATATGATCTAGGCTATTGCAAAGGTGTCTAACGAATTTGTTAGTGAGATATTACCATTTGTTGCTTGCCACGTATATCCATCTAATCTTTTCTGCTGCACTTGTTCATGTCATTATGGTGCTAGGGTGTTTGAAGAAATGTTTCTATTTTGTCAAGATAATGGTACAAAAAAATTTCTATTTCACTTATCACATCATCTATTTTGTATCATATGGTTGGAACAAACATTGGCTTTAGCAGCCACACAGGCAAGACTGCAAGTTGCTTTGTAAAGTGCATTAAACAATATTGTTTACATTTGCACTAAATAAATAAATGAATGAGCACATGACAAAATATTGACCATTACTTCATCTGTCACAACTTTCTGGCTCCTAATCAATAATTTAACTCAGATCCTTGGCAAATTAATTGGAAATAGGCCTCACAAGCATGATACATAGCAAAAAACTTTCCAACTAGCATATTCCAATCTTTTTTCTGCCAGAGTATGCATGTCAATCCAAGTACAGGTCCTCATCGACTGAGCATTACCTTGTCACATCAACTTTAGTCTAAGGGCTTTTATGAAAGACAACACCAGAAATAATCTTTTCTCTCGAATCTAGTTGTTGTGGTTCTCAATAATTTTGTTATGCAAACATCATAATGTGATCAAAGATGTTTCTTGCCCATTGTGAAGCCTGATGTAGGGTCCATCAACAAATCACTCACAAACGGTATCTTTTCATTGCATCCTTAAAGAACAAGAAGTAAATATAAACATTGAAAACCGGAATAGTTCCAATAGCTTTGGACTAGGTTTCGAAATTCTGGTATAGATGATCACAATATTCCATTTACTAGCAAATTTTCTGCTATGAACGTTTCCTTAATGACTTATATCTAATGGCTTTATATATCTGAACCATTTTATTTTCCTTGCAAAAAAAACTACTAATTATGCACAGAAAATCAGTGAAATTTCACAATTCATGGGATCTTCAGTTGTGGAGAAATAGGAGTGTGTCGATAATCATGCCTAGTAGGTTTACTGCATGAATTAGGTGGCTCGAAAACCCTGCTCAAAATATTCAGGCTCCGCCTTTTGATTCTCTATAGTTCACCTCTAATGACCTTAGAGAGAGATCCTCGAGAGTTTGCAGATATCCTCGAAACCTAGTCAAAATTTCTTGAAATCTTCTCTAAAGAGCTCATAAACTTTTGTATACCACTCTCAATGAGGCTTATGTTTCTTTTCCAAAGAGCGATAAAAATTCCATAAAGTAATATCTTGAATTAATACTCAGTAAATTATCTTCTACATTGCTAACATCTCCATGATAAGTCCTAAGAGTTGTTGAGATCACTCGAGCAAATTACTATGTAACTCTAATCATTGGCACAATTGAATCAGTCTCATTCCAGAGGAATGACTCAAGGATTTGTTTATTTCATCAAACTAAGAAAATGAGATGATGAAAAGCATGTCTTCTAATATGGAAAGTAACATTGGTTCCAATCCTTATAGTCGTCTCCCTTCTCTCAAGTGTACCTCGAATAGTGGATCCTCATTGCTACTGATGAGCTCATCTAGTGATGTAGCAACTCATGGATCCCTTCATCTATTAAAGAAGGCTTGAATGGTTTCAAAGTTTCGATTTTCACGATCGAATAGATTTCCATATGGAGCAACTAAAGAATTTTCATTGATTTTCTTTATAACTCAAAATGGACCGTACCAAATAGCTTTTAATTTTCTTTCTTAAAATTTTAATTGGTCCTACCTAAAGAGGTATAACTAAACTATTTCTCTAACATTGGTTTTCTTTTCAACAATATGTGTTCCACATCTCTTTTTGCACTTTTCTTGCACGAGTTGTAGCTGCTTCTCAATTGCAATAAAAAATTGTCTGAATACTCCTAATGTATTTATGCACTTTTTGTTCTCTAGAACCAAAGCATGATAGTTGAGCTTAAGGAATGCAAATGCAACCTTAATTTAACTAGAAATACCAAAGATGGAAAAATGTCTCCAACTGATCAAGCAAATAATCTAAATTCTCAACATTAATCTAGCCATCATAGATTGATAGTTCTACTTCTACCACTGCATGAAAAGATCAGGCATGATGTTCACCTTGCCAAGAAGCAATGAAGTTGAAAATTTTATTTCTAGCACGAGGGCCTCAGAATGGACCTATATCTTCACCACTATTCAAGTTCCCTTTCACATGGCTACTAAGCACCTCCTCTTGCTATGGCACAACAGCCTCCACCAAATGTTTTTGCTTTAGTATCTCCACCAATAATTAAACTTGCTGAGTAAAAGCTACAAAGGGAGCTTCCCATGCTGCTAGTGACTCGTCTCTAAGCCATGATTCTCCTCTGTAGCTTCTATTTAACGAAGAGCAATCTACTTATCTACCATTGCACAATTGTGCTATACAAATCGCCAAACAGATTTGTGTTTTGCAACCTTCTCCATAGACATTGGAAAAAAGTTCTTATGTAAAAATTCTTCAAAAGAAAGACCTACACTTTGATACTAACCTAATCCATATCCCTCCAACATAAGAACTTCTACGAGATCACCCTTGCATTAACAAGGACTTTTTGAGGGGTGGTCTAGAAAATTGAATATGAAATAATAAGAAAATCAAAGGAAAAAAACTCCAGTAGGAATTCATCTTGCTAATGCGACACTAATGATCTAATAAGATCAATAAATCAAACATTCACACGAACAAATTTCAAATCTTAAGTATAGAGAGTAAAAGAAACGAATTAGATGAAAGAAATAAAGTTCATTACAAATACTCAACAACGGTAGCTAAAAACCCTTAAGGGACCTTTACTTAACTAGGATAATAAATACAAGATGCATTACCTCTAAATTTCATGTCCTTACATCTTGGCACAAGCTTTATTTATACTTTGGAATCCTAATAGTTTTATTACAGCAATTTGAAAAACATGTATAGGATATAAATTTAGGATCAATTTGCAGAGAACATTCAAAATGATCAAACCTTGGCTCAAAAACCTATTTGTTTATCCTTAATTAGTTGTTAAAGTTGTTAGAAAAAATTCATAATATTAACTCAAATTCGAAGATTTGAGTCAAATAGGACAACCCAATAATCCAATTCAATAAAAAAAAAACAATTTGAAAAGTCCTGAAATCATCGAATAAGACCGTCTTTCCATTCCATCAGAAAGTTCAATCAAATTTATGTTGAAAAAGTTGTTTACATCGGACCATCTTACCAAGAGATCGAACCATCCTATGTAAACTTTGGGCTATCTAATCTGTCTTACAAGAAACTCTTACAAATTTTGGCCAAAACTTTTCACATTAATATTAGTATTCGTCAATTTACACTAATATTAGAATTCAAGGATTTTTCATGCATTGAAAAGTTAAGATGTTTTACAACATCCTAGCTCGAAACTTTATTGAAATGCAATCGGATCATGGTAAAAAACGGCCACCAATTTGCTCCTAAGATAAGCAAGTTGCAAATCAAGAGATGATCCAGGTTGTCTCCCTGACTCTTTGCACTTCTTCGGCATCCTATTTGTTGATGCTTAAGGATCATTATAATAAGAAATTGATCTATGTTTGATCCCCCTAATCAATTAGTGAATTTATTGATGTCCAAAATCAACCACACTCCATACAAGATTTTGCAAATTGCATCAAGTTTACTAGATAGAAATTGAAGAGCGTTTGCAACTTAAGAAATATAATTTTTGATTAATTATCTCCTCTGTGACATATTTATGAAAGGGGTACTATGTACTTTGCAGCTTTTTTCCAAGTAATTGACAAATCAATATAAATTTGTAAAAGGTTCTATCATGTAGATTGTGCTCCAGCAAAATTCCATGCATATTAGCAGCTAGCCTTAAGTAAAAGAGTGGAACTCTTTCCTGGTTTCATGTTGGGTTAGGCTATAAACTTTAATAACAAAGCAAGGAAAAACTTTTTCTGTTCAAATCCTCAGCCTTCTCAAACCTCTTCAACAAAACAGCTAGGCTTATGAGTGAAAAAAGTGTATAGAACAAGTCTTTTTAGAGTGGTTTCAATTGTAGATGTTTGATATTTAGATGCCACCAACTTTATGGAAAACAAGAAGCATAGTGAAAGAACAATATCCAAATAGCACAACCTTAACAAGCCAAGGTGGGTAGCAAAGGAAGTCAAACATTGGTGGAATCAACAATTTACTTTTCTACTATCATTTAGAAGAATGAATTCTCTTTCAAAAAAAGTGGCTTATAATCTAGGTTTAGACCATAAGGAGTTGCTAAGGAAGGCAACCCAAACTATACTCCAACAAACCTTAGAACAAACCAATAAACTAACATAACCAATAAAAATTGGAGTTGCTTCATTGATTTGGAGTTCGTTGATCAAAATCGAACAAACTACACAAATACTTCTAAATTGATCTAGCAACGAAAAGAGGTTTTCCTAGGTTCAAGTTGGTCTCTCAATCAAATGTACATTTCAACCGCTTCAAAGATTGACTTAACCCCAAAAATGACTAAAAGAAGAGAGTAATAGTTACGATACTCAATTATATCAATGAATTACCTAAAATTGAATTTTATCATTTGAGTTGATTACTACAATATTGAACATCAAGGGAGCTAGCAACTTAAAGAGATATTTAAAATAATACCTCCTTTTTGACATGTATACATGGTGCTTCGTATTCCTTTCTTTGATACTTGGGGGAACTTTTTGCTTTGTAAAAAAAAATCCTTCATGAAGTTTTTATAAGCTAACTAGATTCCTTATATATGGTTTATATGACTTAGATAAAAAAGGGTAACTTGTTCCTATCTGGTGTTTTGCAATGGTAAACCCTAACAAGTAAAAAAGAATTATTTTTTTCTTTTACGTCATTCTTCTCAATCATTTTTCACTCTCGACTAAGTGCGCGAACGTGAGAAATAATATCGTGTTGCATCCACCCTACAAAACTATATCATTAGAGTATGTGTCCAAATACATCATAGAATATCATATCATTGGAGTATTACATCTAAACCCATCCTAAAATATCATATCATTGAAGTACAACATACATAAGGCCATCTCAAAAACTATGATTTGTACATTTTGTTAAAATCTTGTATACCTAGATGCAATGTCCATGAGTCTCAGATGGCCATCATGTAATGGGTTAAATGAGCCAGACAAAATGATCTTCTTATCTGAATTAGCACGTTCATCTGAAAGTGCAAGTTCAATATTTTATGTAACAATAGTAACATCAGAGAATTAAAGAGAACGATAAATTAGATTTAACTACCATCAAAAAATTTATAAATTTTCATGCATATTTTCCCATCAATAATTTGTTGAAGTTCTTGATCTTCATCAAACTGCTTTTCAGATTCAATAGGCAGTTCAATTTCATGTAGACTAGAAGTAAATTCCCCTGAGACATTGCAAGCATCTGCAATTGCCTTCTCAAAAAAAAAAGAAAATAGTTCATAAATATGCTAATATGATAATGGCACGTTATAATTCAATTTTTTCTACATTCTGAGAACATTTGAATATTCATTTTTCACATTTCAATCAATACTACTAATTGAAAAGAGCTGAAACCAAAAGGAAGAATGCACTTCGAAGCTGAAAAAAGAAATACATAAGAATATTGCTTTAAGATACTTGAACAAAATTTGCAAAAAGAAACTAGTGACAGCAAAAAAAAAAATAACAATGTAATGACGAGATGAAAATTTTATTTGTAAGTTTATTATCAACCTTCTCAAAAAGAACATTTAAAGCCAGACTTTATCAACATATGAACTCATTTGTCTTTTGAAGTTTTAAGTTTTGATGGTAGTGTCCTGAGTTTACATATGTACTAGAGACTTGATGGGTAGCACAAGGAGCGAATTACCTTCAAAGATCAAAAATTGCACAAGCCTATAGATTTGTGGCGAAGGCCTAATATAATTATTTTTCGTTCTGATCCACACAGTTGAGAAGAGGAATGGAAATACCCATATATGTGTACATGTATAGGTTTAATAGGTATATGCATATCTAGATCAACACATGCCTTTATACATATATAAAAGTATGTGTAAATATGCCTGACGTACTCAGAAATATATGTTTTCAAAATGAAAATTTAACAGAAGTTCAGAAAATTGATCTCTACTTTTGCTTTAATTAAATATGAATTAATTGTAAATAATGCAAGCCAAACCTGGACTGACATTAGATCAAACTCTTTACATCCTTAACCTATTCTAATCAAAATCACATTAGATTCATGCCTAACTTGACTGGGTTCGCTACAGATGAAAGCGGTTCTAGAATTTGTTTCAAAAGTAGTTAATTTAGCCCACACCTCAGTTTTTAATTACTCTTTGACTAGGATCATCATTGCTAACATTTAATACATGATTTAGTTCATTAAGTATACATCTTAACATCTACTTGTAGTCATAACCATTCATAACTTATCAAAAAACAAATCTGTTAAAGAAAATCAAAGAAGGCCCCGTCATTTATTACAAGGTAATACTAAAACCGCATGAATTCTGTTGGAAGGAATCCACACAGCTAGCTTTCACAACATTATCTATAGAGAGGCTAGGTCAGCAAGTTCAAAACTACAATTTTGGAATGCTTATGGACGGCATATATTGTTGTACCGAGCAATATGCCCTCTTCTAGTTGGTAATCAAATGCAATAAAATTTATAAGAATCTTACATGACAGAATAGAGAAGCCACCTCAAAAATGAGAGAAAGTAGTTCCTAAAATGAATGAACAAATCCAAGAGCATATAGAATTAAGTACAAACCTAGTTTATGTGCATTACCTAAGATGTAGGAGAAGAAACAGAGCAAAAAAGACTTGCCCAGAAAAAACATTACTATGACACTTCCATAAAAGCATTTTATACCTTCAGTAAAAAATGGCTTGAAATTTTGTCTTCTTCTTCTCTAGTCCGCAAATCCTAAAACAATATATATGACTTGCTTCAGTGCCAATGGAACTTCAATTATTAAAAAGAAGAGAAAAGAACAATGATTGATACTCTATGCACCTTAATAAAAGTAACATTTGACGACCAAAGACGATTGCAAGTTCGTGTTGACAGGTAAAACCTGGGCAAACAGTGATGTTAACTAATAAAGCAATTCAAGAAAGAAATAAATGCTGCAAGAGCTACACACAGAAAACTTTGCATAAATTGGAAAGGCTATTAAAGACAATATTTACGGACTTAAACCTTCAATCAACATAAGTAAGCAGAAAAAATGATCAAAAATGAAAATAAAACTCAACAAATGCAAAGGAATAACTTGAACAAAGTTGTCCTCAAGCAGCTGTTTCCACTACATAGTGCTAGGAAACTTGACTGGAGCGAGAATTACAACAATGTGAAAGAAGTCATGCCATATTTACTTATCAAGAAAGTCTGCATAAAGGAACAAGAGCACTCCTCTAATGATTATCTTCCAATTGTATACATTTCCAAACATGACGGTTTTCCAGGTGCCAGCAAAGCAGATATGTTTGTCAAAAAATTTAGTTTGGATATGTTTTCATTTAATCTCAAACTATTATTTCTTTCCACTTGAGCATTACTCATCCCAGTGGCATTAAATTTCCAACAAAGGCATCTAAACTTCAAAATTTTTTAGAGCATAACTTCTCTTTAGTCTCTTGTTTCTAGTCAATATGCCATATATACGGTTAATTTCAGCTTCAAGCTCATGTAACAATTCATTCATCACCAGTAAAATCTGATCTTAAATATACCGCCCTTTAAAACATAATCCTTTTGTGATTAAATAACCAGGCCATTAGTTATGTTCTTTATGAAATTATGATTCGCAAGAGATCAACTTTACAGACTCAACAAAGGCATTTGGAAAGATGAAGAGCTTTACAATTCAGCCCAACAGTCTGATCATAGCATCTAAAGGTGAAGATAGAAAAAATTGGGATTGATTACACAACTATAAAATGCAAATGAGCCAATTTAAGATTATTGAACCATCCAATCATACATTGAACCATTCAAAAAGCTCATCGCAATGTTCCGATGGAGAGAGTCAATAAGTTTACAAGAAATCATATCGATCAAAGCATCTAATCACGGAATTAGAAAGTAGTAAAAAGTAGGGATTTTTATAGCACAAACTCGATTTACCTTGATTGGGTCATCCAATCTAGGAATTAGCCAGTCTGTTTGACAGCAGCTTCATTTGTTATGTCAAACTTATCTTCCCCAAATCTTCAAATTGAAATTTGAATTGTTTAGAACATCTACAACTTGATCAAGCTCCTTGACAAAGATATATCTAGTATTTGAACTTAAATACTGATGTAAATTCTTTGGGGCCTTAAAACTATAAAAGAATATCCCAAGAGTTCGTGCATCACGCTTCCAACATCATAACTCTGAAAAGCAATCTCCTCCATTGCTATTTGTGACAGTTTAAATACTAGCTCACTTTTTCCAAATATTCTTTCCCTCTACTTCATTTTCCCTTGCCACATTTTTTTGAGTGTGCATTTTATGAGCGCTGAAATCCTATTACAGGAAGGAGAATACAGCAACAAGGACTTCTTGCGTAGGCTTATGGATTACAAAGGTACAGTAGCCTTAGTTACATCTCCACCCAAGACTAAATTATTTGTTATGTTTTGCATCTTCAGCCTTGTCCTCAACCTCAGAATGCATAAAGCATATCACCTGAAGAGACGAAAGACAAGGATGGGAATCAAATTTTAGTATCAAGGTTAGTTTTCCGATCTTCTATGACGAATAAGTGTGCTGTGGTTCTGCAAGGATTCATATGATACAATTGAAAACAGTCAAAATTATTGGACAAAGAGCAATAGTATAGTAACAAACAAGAAAAGCCTGTGGCTCAAAGAGAGAAAGGATGGACTGAATGGGAAATACCATTCCGATGTATATTTGTTCTGTTTTGCATCTTCAACCTTGTTCTCAACCTTAGAATGCATGAAGTATATCACCTCAAGAGACTTAAGGCAAGGATAGGAATCAAATTTTAGTATCAAAGTTAGTTTCCAATCTTCTATGAAGAATTAGTAAGCTGTGGTTCTGCAAGATATCATATGATACAATTGAAAGGAGTCAAAGTTTTTGGCCAGGTAGCAAGAGTATATTGACAAACGAGAAAAGCTTGTGGTTCAAAGAGGATCGACTGAATGGGAAATAACATTCCAAAGCTTATTTAACAGTTTTAAGCACTGATAACGATATTTAACTAAAAGCAAATAGTGGAGACTTCTATGCCACAACAACAATAAGGGATTCACAACTATGTGGAAGGCTACTTAATAGCTGGCTGTGGCATGCGTTCATTTTGTGACCCACATGTTGAACAATGGTATCAACATCACCATTACTCAGATTGTATACAAAAGATAGGCCATTTAAGGTTAAGTTCAAGATTAAACTACCAATCTATGATGGGAAGATCAAGAAGATCAAAAGTTGGATAGATCCATTAGAGATGTACTTTTGTTGTATTAGTATTTCAGTCAAGATGGACTTTTGTTTGTGTACCTTGATGATAAACATCATGCCCTAATGTGGTGGAATACCCAACTGCACTCTAGTGTTGGACAAAAGTAACCTAAACAAACTTCAAAAAGCTCTAACATGAAGTGTTCCATCCTATGGAGGATTACAAGGAAAGAGAGTAAATGGCACAGCCAAAGAAAATGTTAGGAACAATCAATACAGGAGTAGATAGACCTAAGAGTTTTGCAACAGTTAATTACACAATGTTTATGTCAACAAGTCAATAACATGAAAGAAATTTTTTGACCTGCATGCACATATAGCTACCAAATTGAATGTATTTACTTCTCAACAATCAATACAGGATTAGATAGACCTAAGAGTTTTCCAACAGTTAATTACCCAATGTTTCTGTCAACAAGTCAATAACATGAAAGAAATTTTTTCACATGCAGGCACATATGGCTACCAAATTGAATGTATTTACTTCTCAACAATTTGGCAAGCAGGTTTGCAATGAAAATTGAGAAGAGAGGGAAGCCATAAAACAACACTAGAAGGATAAGAAGCAGAACTAAGAGCTAAGGTAAAGAGGAGAAGAAACAAAAAAGAAGAAACTCTCTTAATCTACTTCTTTCAACTCAAGAAAAACATCAATGATATGTAAGCATAGGAAAGAAAATGGCGACACCAAGGATACGTGTCACCACCTTCATGCAAACCTGAGAAATTCTAAAAGAGGCAAAAAGAAAAATGCCAATGTTATAAATCCAAAATTTTGTTGGAGCAAAGATTACAAGACAATGCAAATTTCACTTCGCTATCGACAAGCATTACATTAATGAGGTCCAATGCGAGGTGGTATCACTTAACTTATGTCTTATGTGAATTGTAGGGATCAATATCTATATGACCAAGCGGCATCTTCTACTGAAAGCCACAATAGTATGTATTTATGAAAGTTGTAGGTAAATGATATAGTAAGGTTATGTGACAACAAAAATGGAGATTGTGGCTACTAAACAAGCAAAACTTCTAAACAATTCCTACCCAATTTTTCACCTAATAGTTAGTTTGTCCTCCAAAGAGAAAAGTACAACAACAAGAGATACTTGATAAGAGACTAAAGAAGCTACTTCAATCATTGTTTGAAAAGGTCCATGGTTTACCACCTTGACGTGTTATGAAGCACGAGATAAAGTTGGTGTCAAACTTTCAATTGTTAAATTTAGTTTAAAAGAATTTTGTGAACAAAACAAAGAGATCAATAGGCAAATTGCAAAGTTTGTAGGAAATGGGATTATCAAACCTAGTAGCCCTTCAAGTAGCATATTGATTGTTTTGACACTTAAAGGGATAAAAGATGAAATACGTATATCAATTATCACAACTTAAACAAAATAAGCAAGAAAATAAGAATTTCACAAAATAAATAAGAAAAACAAGAATTTCTTGTGAAAAAGTAGATGATATGAAAGATTAGTTAAAACTTGCAAATGATTTCTCTAAGTTGAATTTGAATTTTAACAACTATTAAGTTTCCATCAAGGAGGAGCATACTACAAAGGCAACCTAAAAAATTAAGTGTGGACTTTATAAGTGATTGCTAATGCCACTCGGTTTTTGCAATTTGACAACAACATTCATAAATTCCATGAATGATATCCTTAAGATTATATATAGAACAATTTGTAATTATATATCTAGATGATATCCACATTTACAACATTCATATGAAAGATTATCAACGAATTATCTTAGAAGCTCTTCACAAGAATCAATCTAAATTCAACCCTTACCTACGGAAGAGAGAAATGCAGGCAGATAAAGAGAAGGTGAAGACCATACAAGAATGCCATTCACCAAGAAAGACCATCGAGGTATGTAGTTTCTTTGGGGCACAATGGCATTTAGCAAGTATATTTGAAATTTTCTCTGTTAATGAATCCACTCAACATGCACCCATAAAAAAGCAAAATAATAAGTTTAAAATAGGGTCAGCTTTCAAAGGGTTTCCTAGACTATTCGAAGCAATTGACTAGTCACCTTAAATAATTTCAGCAAATCGCCCAAGGTAATTAGCTAATCACTTAAGAGTAATCAAAGCAATTCTTTAAAAATTTTTTTTTTTTTTATTTTTCTCAATACATGAACCATTTTACCCTTATGTTATGAATAGAAACATCCAACCTGTAATTGAACTGCTCACCTAGCAAGTCACTTAGGTCATTGAGTCATAATAACATCATACTATGACATTTTTAGTCACATGGTCAAGAAAAATCCACAACTTTTTGGAGCTCTAATATCAAGAGGATTAGTTTACTATGTCTAGTAAGAAACATTGATTTGATTATTTTAATCATCAATTTTCTTAATTTAGGTCTAATTGCTCAATTACAACTTCAACTCCAAGTGGAGGATTGTCATTTAGGCCATTGGAAGGGTCAGCCTAAATGGGAGTGCCCATTCCAAACATTTCAAAAAAGACCAACATCATTTTAGTAACTTTCCTCTTTATACTCCCTCTTGAATACTACAATATTTTCTCTTTTACACTGCTCATAGTTCTATACGATCATTAAACCCACAAGCAGTCTATGCTAATCACCACATACAATCGATGAACCACCCTAAGTAATTAGTTTAGAATAACCCAAAAGATCTCAAATCGTCCCAAGATGATCAAATCATAGTTTGCAATCAAGAGCTGGTTTGAGCTTGGATCTCAAGGAGTTCTTTTGAGCTAATGTCCTAAGGATATGTAGTAAAATAATTATTAGCTTGATCACTAGAAATTTACAACATTTGCCCATGTGGAATATTTTCCACATTTATATTCATTTGTAAACAGTAATTTTTTATGCCTAGTTATAACCATAATGTGAGGAACCTTATCTCTGATCTATTTAATTATATGCATCAATAATTGAATCAATGGCTCTCTAACTTGTTGGTAATCTATTATATACTTAGACCACAATTTGCTCTAATTGTGCCTTTACCAAATTTTGGTTAAATTATTCAAATTTTAATTCATAAAAATGTCATTAAGCTTAACAATAATCTATATCTAATCTAAAATTGAAACTCTTCTAAAGTTCATTTGCATAAGTATTATGTCCAACATCGTATTTTGATGTAATCCAAACCATTGCTAGTAAAGCACATGGAGAGGATGAATTACTAGCACCAATTAGACTTGGTGACTATAAACAAAAAAGGAGTACAAAAAAAACTAACATGTCATTGAGCCATCCTTTTAACGTTATAGGAGTTCACCTTTTTATACAATTATGATCCATACTTCAAGGGATTACAGCAAAAGTTCATGATGGAAAGAACATGAAGTAAAACACAAGTGAATGCATGTAAATGCAAAAGTGTGATCCTAAATTTTGTCTTCATTATAGGATGATCTCACAAAAAAGTGCTCAATTTTAACACAAAAGTTCAAACTATCAAGTAAACAAACTTCCTTATAAACTACACACACTTCCATAAAATTAAACTACCTAATCAAATACAACTCAAAAACCAAATATGTCTTAACCACTAACAATTGATTATATAAAAGAGATATAGAAAAATGTACAATCACAAGAGATTTGAAAGCTAAATAAGTAGTGAGCAAACCATCATTTGTAAGTTGCACACAAAGAACTAGCACATGGGAGAACAATCCAAGCTCTAAACCAAGTGGACTCCTCATTAATATACATGTCAATTGTTATGTTCCTGACTAAATTGCCCCAGGCTGAAAAAAATTGGCCGACTTATTCAGTTTGCCCAAGGCAATGTCTTGATTGAACCAGCTTATTAGCTTGATTGCATTGGGCAATACATAAACCAAATGGAGGTTTAGACTAAACTGAGACAATATTATAGAGAAAAGGGAAAAGGTGAGAAATTTAATACCAAACAAGAAAACTAAAGTCAGGCTTTGCTAAAGATAATTACAAGAGTTCACTTAAACCTTGGTAACCTCCCACCAAAAATTGAATTAGACCAAATTTAACTCAATTAAGCAACGGAGATGAAGATGACCTCACTTAAAAGTAGAGTGAAGTTTTACTCAAAATATCATAACTCACAACGTAGTCATGGCCATCATATTTAAAGCCCTTCACAAAAACCATGAGATACTCTACACTTTGTGAGCTAAACTAAGAGTAGACTAAGCGTTCTCCTTCACCCAAAAATATACAAAATACTAAGAGAAGTAAAATAAGAAAAAGTTTAAAAACATGCAAGTGGAACCATCCCAAGCGATTAGAAGCCTGGGGCAATTGCAAAACATATCTAGTGCAATTAGAGAACCATTGGGGACATTTGATCAGATCATGCACAAAATGAAGTGTTGACTTCACCATTGTTATTGCCAAGGTAATGATGACTAAGGAAATATTGCAGTCAACCCAAAGATAAGGTAGACTCCCAAATAAATGTTTTCATCAAAACAATGATAGCAGGAAGCCTTGGGAAATCAAAATATATTGTGACATCATTCTAAAATTTGGTTAAGTTCCAAGACAATCCAACAAGAAATCAAGGTAAAAATGACTCCAAGAATTAATTGGGCCAAGTTTTTGGGATCTTTGAAAGTGTGTCCATTGCCTGCACGACCTAAGATTAGCTAGTTAGTACTCATAATATTTGAATATTGGTTCATTTCCTCAAATACTCTCTACCTCTATATACTTCGCTTTTCCTTTACCACATTTCTTTACTAGTGCTTTCCTAAGTCCTAAAATCTATCAAGAAGAATATACAACAAAAAAGAATTCATATTCAGACCGCAACCATAGTTACTACATCTCTACCCTCTATAACATGATGTAAATCTCTTAAAAGGCCTTGAATCAAAGACATAATTACACATGGTGGCTACCAATGTGTCGAATCCAAACAAATGCAAGCCAACAAGAGAAAGCAAAAAAACTGATGTGTATTGTCATAGAATTCCTTCCAATCACTCAATTAAGATCAAAATAACATAATATCCTAGGTGTTGAGATTCTCATGATTGCATAAGACAAAGCAAATAGTTACATGAAGTTTGAAATTGACATTATCATGCAAAAAAAACCATTTATTCTATATATGTATACCGCTACAAGAAAACTATTACAAAGTACTATAAGCATATATGGAACTTAAGCCTTGGCTTCAAGAAAATTATTACATCTACAATATACAAAGGGGGAAAAAGTTATCCAAGGGCTGCCATATAAAAATTAAAACAAAAGAACAACAAAATACACAAAAAAAAAATTCAAAATGATCAAAATAACTTGTTTTTCATCAAATAATAATGTATATATTACTGCACAACAAACTAGCAACTCTATGAATAGGATGGGTAAATAATGATATATCTCCAAGTACAAAATACCAAGAGCTAAATGCTTGAAATAGAGCTTACAGCTAGCAAGTAAAAGTGTACCTGTGATCCCCAAGTTTTGTTTGTGTGCTAGCCAAAGAACCAGTAAAGCCCACACCAAAAACTGCACAACCTGTTCAAAGAAGACACCTTTTTAATGGAAATAGGAATGCATACAAAGCTGCTTGTAATTGCAAGCAATTGAATTAACATAAAAGCCTATGTAGCATGCAAAAAAATCATTTAGTAAGAAATAAAATATGGCCTACCGCCAAAAAAAGTCTTCCAATGAAACCTTAAATGCACCTTGCTCACTGATATGAATCTGGTGGTATCTTTACATCATTTGTTCTTGAAAGTGATTTCATTGAGGGAATGGTAATCAATATGCATATATTATCCTCCATCCTTCTTTTGTACCATCATCATGGTTAATCCACACAACCAACTACTTTGCTTCATGGCTCCTTCCTCCAGAATCCCCTTCACTTGTTTCATGATATCTTTAGCTTAATTGTTGCTGCATCCTGTTGTTCCATAATACTGCATTCAACATAAAACTGATCTTTTGTTTAACATTTCTTCATAGGGGTAATCCAAATGTCTCTTTCAATTGGATGGAATACCTCTCAATGAGCGCTTTTAGCTTTTTTCCTCTTGCTCTCAATAACTGAATATCTCATTTATCAGGTTTTTTGGTTCATACAAACTATAACATGTGTGTCTGACTGCATTGACAAGTCTCTTCACTTTTTCAAATTGCGATTAGAAAAATTGTGGGTTCCAAGGGTGTTTTACCTCCTCTGATCAGACCATATTCTATAAAAAAACACATCTCTCTCCATTCAATAAATTTGCATCCCAAAAAAAGGCACATGGTTATCAGTTGCATTAAATTTTCTCAAATATGAAAACTTCTAACCTAAGTATTATTTTATCACATGATTCAAGAAATTTTTTCTAGCATGCAGGATATTATTTCCACAAAGGAGATTTATACAAGTACTTAAAGTCATCAAAATTCCACATTCTCAAAATTTCAAGCTTGCCACTAACAAGACGTCTTCATGCCCTTCGTAGACTAGGACAAGGTTAACGGCACCTTTGCTACAGTCCTTGCACCATCACAACACAAGGACCCAATCCTAAAAGCTACACAATTGACATGCGATATACACTTCTCAATGGACATTTTCCTTTGTCTAAGGATTTTGTCTTTGTAGATACAAAACTAATAATGCAAAATGCACGTTTATTTAGAGTTGAAGTACAAATAATGGCCATAATATAAATGGGGATCATAAAATATCGAAGAGCAAGAGAATTTATTATCTTGGTTCTATACAACAGAATGATGTTGAACTTGATATCAAAAATAGAATTCAAGTAGGATGGATGAAATGCAGGTTTCTAGTTTATTTTGTGATTAAAACGTTTCACTTCATATTAAAATAAGTTCTATAAAACTATGATGAGATTGATAATATTATATAGACTAGAATGTTTTTTTGTGAAGTCAAACATACAAATAAAGCACTATTGAGACAACTAAGTTGATATGGATGAACAACTATACTAAAATATATGATTAGAAATGAGTTTAAACAAGATAAAGTTCATATGGCACCAATTGAAAAAATAAGTTTAGGAAGAGTTGAATCTAATTTTCTTGGGGCATTTTAAAGAGAGACTATTTGATTAGAAATTGAACTTTTTCTTATGAATAGAAGATGGTCCCCAATAAACATGATAAAAAACTACTAGAAAGAGCTTAACATGTGAGTATATTAAGAGTATCAGGAGAACCATGCAATCAAGTAAGACTTAGGAAACCACACATGAAACATTCTACAACAACTAATACACCATAATGCTAGAGGCAACCCAAAGCCAATTGTCAACCTGACAGCTTATGAACTTAGCAGAAATGGATTTGCACTCCACACACCCCCTGATTTGCAATGACCATTAATGAAGGCAGAATATGCGGGCTAATTGTTCATGAGTTCAAGTTACAAATTTAAAGACCAAAGCTATAAACAAAATTCATATCAAATTCCTTCATCAGGCTCTATCTATCAAGACCTCTTAAAGAAGGCTCTATTGCATTTATTATGGTGTACTCTAACATTTCATGGTTTCTCATTTATCTAGGACATTGTCTTGAGCTCTGGTCAAAATTTGTCACTTAGTTATAAGAGTTTTCCACACAAAGCTATAACTTAAACTCCCACATCTACTTTTCATTTATCATATAACTCATAACATAGATCCTAATAGAATCATGCAACCTTCTAGACCCGATCCTTAAGTAAATCTCAATCGAACTTCTATCAAAGCCAAACCATGCACCAACACTTCTTCGATGCCATTCATGAAAAGGTAGAAGAAGAATTAAAGAGAACCCCAGGAAGGAGGAACAAAGAAGAAAGCCTAGCCTTCATCAAAATAGGTGAGTAACCTCCAAGCCCTAGCCTTCATCAAAATAGGTGAGTAACCTCCAAGCCCAAATAAAGGAATAGACACCAAAAAAGACTGTGACAAACTAAGAAACTCCTCAATTTGCTGAAATTCAGATAAAATTGGACGTGTTCATACTGATTGTGACCAACTCCATGCTTTTTAGGTGTTGAATCATCTCTGCATGGACATGGATGTGCCCTTAACAAAGCCTAATGAGAATTTCATACTTTCGTCCCCTCACGCTCTGCCTACGGTTGGAATAATCAAATAATTGAGCACATCTTGTTCTACACAGTCTTTACACTATTAGTTGGATAACAACAAAATCATTGCGTTATTTTATTAATATTTTTTGTTGAGTGTTTTTAGATTATGAATCTCAAGATCAAAATTAATCTATAGGAGAACATGAGCAATTGATTTATGAGATAATCCACAAGTGAAGACAAATTAAAGTGTTAGCAACATTGCTCAAAATTGGCTCAATTGTTAAATCTTAGAGCCATTGGTCCCAACTCTTGGTGATACATAGGTTTGCATTCACCAATAATTTGAGTTAAAATTATTAAACCTCTCACTTATATGACATAATTTTGCATTCATCTTACTAATACATTGTGGAATTATAAATCTATCTTTACATGAGTCCAAAAATGAATAAAATATTAAATATCAATCATAACCTAATGCTTAAAAATTTAAATTAATTTTAAGGTTAATCTTAAACTAAATAAGCTGTGAAAGTTGGCACAAGCTTTGTTCTCAACCAACATAGATTGCATAAGATGCTCTTCATCGAACGTGCACGTTCCTTCATCCCAGCTCTATGTCACAACTTATATATAGTTAGGATTGCATGTGGTATAATTACGCACACATCATACAAGTACTATGATTTGGTCGTCCTAAGAGAATTTGGCCATACATTGTAAATCCTTATATCGACTGTGTATGAAGCATAGGAGTATCCTTCTTGTTCAGTAATTTAAGATATCATCAAAAACAAAACAGTCTTTCGTACATAAACAATCAATTTCTCTTCAAAGAACAGTTATAATAACTTTAAAATGTCAAAGTGAAATCACACAAATACAATCCAATTTATCGAATGAATACAATCATCTTGTAAAACTAAAGTGTACTAAATGTATTTCCTTCATACCAATAAGTTAGCTATATCATACACATATAAGGAAATTGGTTATTGCTCTCAAGTAAAAGTTATCGTATACTTAATTTTGTATTGAACAAGAAAAACCCAAAAACAATGCAAAAATTATCAAACATTTATGATTCCCTTATCAGATACAAACGATATATCGATCATTTAGAAAACAAAGTATTATAACTATACTGGACATGTACGATCTTCATGGTTGCCTTATACGATGTTTATATAACATTTAACGTATGCTAAACGGCTCTTGAATAGTACGATGCACTCTATCGTACTTTTATAATATATTTTAGTAAATGAAATTAACAGGCCGGATATGCGCTTCATCAGGGCGATCAGTTCTCTTTGTTTATCGCCCTGGTATGATCCAATGGTCATACTTTTACAAATAATTTCCATAACCTGCTATAACTAAATCACTTTGAAAAGTCATTTTAGCCATTGGAACTTTTTTAATTGGTCATATCCTTTTGAGAAATATAAATAGGATAGTACAAAAGTTAGAATTAAATGATGAACTAAAAAATCATTAAGAACAGAAAGTCGAACTATAGCCACAAGTTGTCCTTTACACTGTGAAAAACTCCATCCTAATGCTACATTCAAAGCTTTATTTGCATCATGCTCTCTGCTCTTGCATCAAAGCTTCTCATTTTGTTTGATAATATCATTCTACATCATTTAGATATTATGAAATATTATCCTCTCAAGTAAATGGTATAGATTCTTGTACGTATTGATTTGTTTTTAAGTGCTAGAATTTGGTAAAGCTATTGTATACTCGTTTTGAGTTAAGTTGACCCCTGCCTGTTTGCAATGAAAAAAAATGGTTGCTATTTAGGTTTAACCCACCTGTCTATGATAAAATAGGAGTAGATTTAGTGTAAGTCTAACCATTTGACCAAGATGAATGTAAATCTGAGTTTAGATTGAACCACTTAAATTTTTTACTTTATCTTTCTTATACACACAGATTTACAAAACTAAAAAACAATTTCTAAAACTTATATATAAGAGCTATTAAGAAAAAGAATAGTCCATTGCGACATTACTTTGTTTAGAATTTGGCTAAACTTTTAATTTGCATAATTCACCCAGCTTCCACCCTCGTGAATATCAAACTCTCAAAATCGAAATACATCAAAATGTTAAGTATGGAATAATTTCTTGTAAAGCACAATAAAAAATAACTTAGCTAAAATAAATAAAATGCTTTCAAAGACAAAGTAAAGCAGCTCCTCCGAGCCACATTCATTCTATCCATGCAATATCCAAAGTGGTTATCCAGTATTGTTTTAGTAAAAGAATAGATAATCTGGTAGACTCAAAGCTCGACTTTAAATACCAAGTTTCCTTGATTACCAAAGGCCTAAGCCAATACAAAATCCTCAAGGAGGATCAAACAAAAAATCATCTAGCAGAAGCTTAAGGAGCGGCTTACGGAGGGGCATACCCCAGCCCCAAGCATAGTCACCAAAACAAGCCACGCGCGCTGCCCAGTCAGCTGGGGGCATTGCGCTCACGGCGCACATGCTCAATGCACAGCGCACCCAAACTCTTCGCGTGCGCAATTGCGACAGAGAAGCAACCCCCCTTGGGCGGGCGCTGAAGCACACGATGCACCTCCTACAGGGCCAAAGTAGAATCCGTGTGGACCTCAACAGCATGGAACTATGGGAAGGACTGCCCAACCACATCAAGGGCCTCCAAAATGGCTTGAACCTCCATAGCCTCACAAGAGCAAGAGAAGGGCCGTCTTCCTTCAACGAGCAGGGGCTTTCCCCCATGATCTCTACTGATAAAACCCACACCAGCCAAGTCATCACCCACCGTAGCGTCGCAATTGATCTTGATCCAACCGGCAGGAGGAGGAACCCAATGCAAGTCAACATGCAGCCCCGAGGAGCTGAGGGGGTTCCCTCTGGGCACGGACAAAGAGAGACCAAAATGCATCCTCATTGCAGCAGTGGTCAAAATGACGTTTCGAATCATAGCGTTACAGTCGATCACGGCATTATTGTGTTTCCTCGAATTCCTGTAGTCCCATATACTATGAAAAACACTAGCAATCATTGCAGCATGTATCATGTCATCGTGGCAGCGAAGCCCAGACGCGGCGGCATAGGCAACAAAATGCTGCACGAAGTCCCCATCTTCCCTAACGCAGATGCCATGGCCCAGCACCTCAACAGCGACAGAGACATGCCGCACGCGCCAAATCTCCTGCGCGCGCGGACGATCCCAAAGAATATGGCGCGTAGTATCGGCAATGACGCACCCCAAAACACAATTATCACAATCAGTGAGGCGCCTACGCGCAAGCCAAACTTGCGTGGGCAACGTGTTGCGCACTAGACGCCACATGAACATACGAATCCTGGGAGCAACTTTAAGCTTCCAAATCCACTTGAAACAGTCCTCATTGTCCCTGGGATTCGCCCCGTCACCTTTGTGAGCAACCCTCATCAAGTGCTTGTAGACTTTGCCATTGTTGACTATCACAGATTCGGTGAGAGAAAGCACCAAAAGATCCCGGTCCATGCGACTCCTCGGCAAATGCATAACCCTGTCACAGTGCGCGTCATTGGCCCAAAAGCTGATCTTGTGCATGTTCCACCTCCCGCTGTCATCAAGACATTCCTCCACATACGTAGGCCAAACCGCATCCATGTTGATGAAAGTAGGCCACCACCTAAGGGGTAGGAACCCCATCTAGTTGTCCTCAGCAAAAAGAACCTTTTTTCCATCCCTAATTCTCCAGATAAAGAATGACAACGCGTCCTGCATTGCGTTGAGGGTAAGCCTGCCAGCATGAGACGCGCCGCGCGGGATGCGGTACGGGTTGCGCGCGGCCATGTATTTGTTGCGGAGGATGTTGATCCAATGGCAGTCCTCCCTCGTGAGTATCCTTCGGCACTGCTTGATATGGAGCGCCCGCTGCCAGGTGCGCAAACAATGGATGCCCTGGCCCCCCATCTCCTTGGGCAAAATAACAGTCTCCCAATCCACATAATGAATGGCATTGGCACTGCTAGCACCACACCACAGAAAACGCCTAATGATCCTCTCGATTGCATCAATGGTCCCTTTGGGCACCACACAGTGAGAAAGAACATGACTTGTGATGGCTTCAAGCACGGAGTTAATCATGAGCACCCTACCCGCCATAGACAAGGGCCTAATTCGCCACTTAGCAATCTGCTGCTCAAGCTTCTTAATGATAAAATTGAAATCCTCCTTGATAAGCCTCTTTGCCAAGATCGGGACCCCAAGGTAGGTAAGGTTCTCGCCCTGCGCCATGCGAAGCTTCTTCGCCATAATCTTCCTTCGCACCCCTTTCGTGGCCTTGCTAAAGAATACCTTGGATTTGGCCAAATTAACCTTGAGCCCAGCACACCTGCCGAAATCCCGCATAATAGCACGCACTGCGCGTGCAGCACCACGCAAAGCAGGCGCATACATGAGAATATCGTCCGCGAATAGGAGATGGGATACAGGGGGCGCGCACCTCATACTCGCGCACAAGCGCAGACATGTATTCAGTGACAATAGTGAATAAGTATGGGGATAAGGGGCATCCCTGCTGCAAGCCCCTATAGGCCATGATCCAAGGAAGTCTGACGCCATTGTATAGCACACCAAACCTGGGATTGCAAATACACGCGCTGATCCATTCACACCAAATCATGGGAAACCCCAGAAAGCGCATCATGTCAATAACAAAGTTCCATTGAACGCTGTCATACGTCTGTTCCATATCAATTTTGATTGCCATTATGCCAGCTTTTGATGTAGATGAGTGCATCCTAGAAGCCATCTCCTGGGTTATAAATATATTATCAGCAATAGATCTCCCAGGTACAAAGGCACCCTGCTCCTGCGAAATGATGTCAGGCAAAACAAGCTTCAGTCTTGCAACAAGAATCCTAGCAATCACTTTGTAAATAACATTGCACGGACCGATAGGACAAAACTGATTAGGCATATTGGCACCATGCCTCTTTGGAATAAGAGTGATCAATGTGTCCTTCCAGGCCATCGGCATGTGCTTCAACTCAAAGAAGGCCATGGCCGCATGCACAATATCCTTGTGAACAGTATCCCAGTAACCACAAATAAACTCGGCGGAGATCCCATCCATCCCAGGTGCCTTATTTTTCTTGATGGTCCTCATTGCATAGGTAACCTCCTCCTCAGTGATCTTACTCGTGATCATGTGCCCGTGGTCCAAAGAAATGCGCGCACGCGGCGCGAAATTGCTGAGGGGTGAGTTCACCACAGCGCGCTGCCATTTAGCCTCAAAAAACTGCATGAGTACCAGGCTAATACCCTCAGACGAAGTAACCATTTCTCCCGTGTCATCCTTTAAGTGCGTAATGCGATTGTTACACCACCTAGAGGTAGCAGCAGCATGGAAGAACGCATGTTCTTGTCCCCAAGATGAGCCCAATGAACTTTGGCTCGTTGCCACCACCAGCGTTCTTCCAGAGCACAATTCCTGTGAAAATCCATAATAAGGCGGCCAAGAGAGATATTTTCCTCAGCATCCAAACCCTCCTCAGACTCTTTATTTTGGAGAGCATTGATCTTGCTAGCCAAAACCTCATTACTATTAATAAGTGCTCCCGCCTCAGACTTGCTCCAGCAGCGGAGTGCGCGCAGGCTGCGGCGAAACTTAGTGGAAAGTCCCCCCATCAAGTTTCCCCCAGCACGCCTACTCCAAGCGCTATGCACAACCCCAGCAGATTGCGGAAAATCCAACCATGAAGCTTCAAACACAATTCTAGAGCTGTTGATCTCGCATTGAAACCCCCCCAGGCAAATCAAGAGCGGGTAGTGGTCCGAGCCAATGCGAGGGAGATGAGTCACCGTGGTGGTGGTTGGAAATGCATGCATAGCTTGAGTATTCATCAAAGCCCTATCAAGCCTCTCCCAAATACGAGCCCCGCCCATCTTGCCGTTACACCAAGTGTATTTATTACCAAAAAAACCCAGATCTTCGAGCTGAAGCTCCTGAATAAGATCCGAGAACTCAAGTTGATCCTGCTTATAAGTGAATTTCTTGCCCCCCCTTTTCTCCTCATGCGACATGACGAGGTTAAAGTCACCAGCCACGAATAGAGGCATGCCATCATTAGCTTCAGTGCGCAGAAAATCCCAAACTTGTCTTCTTTTGTAAGCATCCTTGGGGCCATAAACCACACAGCATATCATCGTCTTGATCCCCACTGAAAGTCACCTCAGCCAACACCGCATGCTGGGAACAGCTAATGATTTTGAGGTCAAGCCACCCACGCCAAAGCACAACAATACCTGCAGATTTGCCCACAGAAGGCTGTACCGCAAATTGCCAGTCTCTTCCCAAAAGCACATCAGCGTCCTTCCTGGTGAACACCTGCACACGAGTCTCCACAAGTGCCACAGCAGCAACATTTTGCTCTCTGACAAATCTCTGGAGATAAACCCTGGATTTCTTGTCCCGAATGCCCCTAATATTCCAAATAGGAAACTTCATAAGCAAATAAACAAAGTGTAATCCTCACCACATCTCAGCAGTAATAGCAACTGCGCCAAGCAGTCGCAGCCAGCCAGCGCACACAGCACTGCACTACAAGCAACCTTGGATTTCTTGTTCCTGGGCGCGCGCCCCCGGGAGCACAAGCACAGAGAATCACATACCTTCCACTGCCTTGCCCTCATTGCACACATAGACGAAATGAGGCTGCACCCCACGAAGTACAGCGACGAGGCAGACCCCTCAATAACGACTATGTTGTGTGACATAATGAACAGTGTCACCGTCCCCATCCTGATTGTCATAGTGCATAATGGGCTTCCCCTTGATATCCACACTAACTGCATTGGTACCATTCCCCACCTGAGCAATCCGAGATGTCTCCTCATTGTATCCCCTGTCCATCGAGGTCTCACGCGCCCAACCTCTTCGTGTCGTTTCCCTCCCCCGGACAGTAGTCACACTCCTCCTTGAAATATGACAACCTCTGCCATCAATACTTCCTGGCCTTCTAAGAACAACTCTGCTTGCCAAAGCATCAGGTCTTATGACTTGGCCTCTGCGAAAGGCCGTAGCCTGATTACGTCGTCTCGGCGGAACAATCATCCATGGGCCGAATCCCTCCCGCATCGCACCATCATCACTGTTCAAACAATCCTGAGTAACCGTAGAGGGGGGCATCTCCTTGATCAAGTTATCAGTAAGTTCAACTACGTCACACCCCGTCTGGGCGGGAATCCCAGACTCATCCAGCATATTGGAAGCCTCAGGCACAGAGATGCCCGCACGCACAGACGGAACAGGCGCGCGCGCTAACACCAGGAGAGACACTCGCATGCACTTGCACATGCCAAGGCGCAAGCTGAGACGAGCGCACCTGCGCTTGCAAGGAGCCCGCATCATGCATCGCCAAGGCCACAGGAACAGACATTCCCGCCACAGCCACAATAGGCACCGGTTGCGGAATAGACCTCCCAGGTTGAGCCACTCCATTATTACATTGGTGAGCATGATGACCAACTCGACCACAAGAGAAACACAGCTGCGGAAGTCCTTCATATTCGAACGGCTGAAAAGTTCTCCCCAAATCTCCACTGAGCCACATGCCAAGTTTAAGTGGCTTGGACAAGTCCATTCTTACACACACCCAGGCATAAGTAGATCGCTGCAAGTCTCCCGTCCAGCCATCAAGCAAGATGGGATCACCGATTGATTTAGGGATCCTAATGATGTTTTTCGTGTCCCAATAAAGGAGAGGCAGAGCTGGGAACTGAACCCACACAGGGGCATGCATAGCAGAGTTTGTAGAAGGGCGGAAGTCAAGTGTCCACACATCAAGGCCCATCGCCTGACCTGCCACCTGCCAAGGGCCGTCGAGCCAAACTGAGTTTCTGTCCTCAGTGGTTTCAAAATGCAAGCAGAAGCATCCCGCAGAGAGATCAAGGATCCTAAAATTCTTTAGGTGCCCCCACCGTCGCATGAGCAGACGGGCGATCACATGGAATGGCAGAGAGTTGCCGAACACACGACCAACTAGGTCATGCTGGTGAAAATCCCTGCGGCGCATAGAGGCCTCCGCAGACATGATAATAGCATCATCAACCAAATAGCTAGGCGTAGACGCAACTCTGTCTTTGATGTCAATAAGGGCAAGCCGAACAAGAGACAAGGCGCCACCCCTGGATGCATTGTTGTTGGTAGTGAGCGCATCCTTAAAACTGACCTTAGGCATAGTCTCAGCTTTGTTGACCACATCATTGACAGCATCCTGTCTCTGGGTAGCAGCATCATGCACGTCGAATTCATCGCTGGATTGCATAGGCATATCACGGCAGGGATCACTCGCACAACCAAGCGGCATCACCATAACATCTTCATCGCACACCTCCTTACATGACTTACCGCACGCCCCATCACGCACCACATCATGTGCAGGGCCCGCATCGCCAAATAACACATTACTCCCACCCAAGGTCACAACCTCAGCAACATGTGTAGACTCCCCTTCGTCACGGCAGGATGCAGCAACCCTACTCATTGTCGCAGCATTGCTAGAACATTCACCTGAATCAGTAGACATATCAATCTTTCCATCGCTTCCTTCTGCAACACAAGCATCGCAGCCATCATTGTGTACATCAACTCGTGCAGGAGAACTACTCACACCATGCTTAGGTTTCTTATTGCTTTTCTTTGCTTTTGTTCCTGCCATAACCGTAGAGAGCGCAGAGAAGGATCACACACAGCCAGCAGCAGCTCAATGCACCACACAAACAGCTCAGTTCATCACAGACAACAACAGCAGCAGCAACGCACGCCAAACACCTATGCGCGCGCGCGCATAAAAGAAACAACCGTAAACCGAATTTTGAACGAAAGTGGTAACGTATTCTGCGAGGCACCCAAGGGTTTAAAAACTGCACCAGCACCACCGCGTGCACCGAAGATGTGCCAGAAAGTTCAAAATTTGAATTTTCAAACTTCCGCGCACATATCGCCTTCCGCGTTGCGATGCGCCGTGCGCATGAAACAGTAAAAACCTGTAGCCGCTGCAACTGCTCAGCCTCCAACGAAGAAATTACGCGCGCGCCTCAGAAGAACACCTTCACCACAAAAGACACTCATTCATAGACAAAAAGACGACCTTATTCAAGATGCTTTCACAAAAACAATAACGCAAAGGAACGAGTGCAACCATGTTCACTGAGTAAAGTACCTATTCATCCTCTCTCCAATCCTCAGCAACAAAGCGACTCTTCATTGACGTAACTAAGACTTGACTCTTGATCCATCCATCCTACCACCCATCAAAGCCAATTTGCCAAGAAATTTAGTGTAGCTAGCCATTAATGTAGAAAAAAACCATAGAAACATCAACAAAGAGACTTGTTCATTCACAATGGATCTTCTAAAAGGGCATCAATTGCTTAACAATATAATGCAACTGTTAATGCAAAAAAGAGATCCGGAAAAATTAAACAAAAGTTTATTTAAGGCAAGAAAGAGAAAGCTCAATTGGGCAAAGTTTTCAAATAAGTTCTAGGGAGAATTAGAGAACACTTCAGGGCCGATTGGCACAATGCGATGCGATTTCGTTTTGAGAGACTTTAATTCAAGTTATTGCGGGTATAAGGTGCTTTTGAATATCAATTTCACCATTAGGATAACTTGGCGATGTTCGAAGAGAAGACAACATAGTTAGCATTGAAATGATACGGTTAGATGTGGAGGCGACATGGCCGGGAGCAATGGCAGCTCGGCCAAGCTCGCGGGTGGCTCAACCGGATGCAGATATGGTCCAACTAGACTCGAATGGGCATGTGAAGATGCATACATGGGTGCGTAGCAATCTTGGGAAGGCTCAAGCCAACGTGGGTAGGCACAACTAGTGGGTGTTAGCTCAAGGAGGCACGGTTTGGCTTGGGTAGGCACAAGTCAATGCAAAGACGTAGTAGGTCAAAGTGGGTCAACATGTGTAGGCACAGCTTGAAGCTGGTCAACACGAATGGCACATGTCAGCATGAGTCGTTCAAGTCGGCACTGTTGGTGCATGTCAAAGTGTGTTGAAGTGTGTCGGCATTGGTCGACGCGGATCAACGTGGGCCGACACAATTCAATCAGTTTTCGAGTTCTCCTCGACCAATGCAAGGAGCATTTGAAAAGCTGCGATCAAGCTCTATGTTCTGAAATCCCTAATAATCGATCGGGTGTTGTCGGCTCTCGAGGAGACAAGGGGGATTAAGCCTAAAGAGAAAGAGAAAAAACGAGCGACGGGGTTCGACAACTAGGAAAGTTGTGAAAATGCAGGATGGCTTCCGACAACAAAGAGAAGTCGGCCAAGGCTTTCAGTGAACTCAGGATTGCAAACAAGAGGATTCCTAACCTCATTGGAAGGTGGCTCGACATGCGATCTCTGACGACAACGGTGAAAGACTTCGGCCACACTACAAGGTCTTTCCAGAAGCTTTCTTTACTCTTCCCCCTCCCTAGCAATCGACGAAAATAGGGATCTTATAGTGGTGCTCAGCAAATAGCGCCAAAACCACATCAAATTCTCACTTCCCTTCTGTATTCAGGAATGGGGGATATTCCCGGGGAACTTTGCGAAATGCGGTAGATCTACCCATTTTTATTATCATTATCATTATATATATGCTGTTTTTCTACTTCTTTAGCAACAAGAAATAAAAAAAAAAGTAAGTGTTACTTTAACAAGCATATACATTGTTGATCTTTCCAACTGAGGACCTTGTTCTCCATAAATGCATAACTTCACAAAAGTTAAAGAGTATTAAAAAGCTCAACCCAAAACTGAGGGTCCATAACCAATCAAAGATGTGTTTGACCCCAATTTATACACCTAGTGGACAAAAGGAAGCCAAATCAATTGGGGTTGCAACAACCTCAATGCTATCATCCATAGCTTTATATCCAACCTTTTTTCATATTACAAGAAATAAAATCCCTTTTCAACATTCTTATCCTCGAACGCAAGCAAAATCTCAGAGTATCTTGCATGCCAGTTCCTAAACAATGACACTTAAAAAAAAATGTCCAATTATTGGATCAAATTTTAAGCTAACATGAAATTTCTTTCTTTGTTTAAGGCTCCAAGCACAAAAAAAAGAATAAAGTTTTTTATTGAGATTACTCTTTATTGCGACTCACCCAAACTACTAAATCAAATAATAGGTTGAGATTACTCTTTATTTTGCTCTCTAGCTTTAGCCTATATACCAAATGAAATCATGAGATGAGATTACTTACAGCCTTGATTGCAAGCTCTAGTCTTTGGATCAATTCATAGGTCAAGATTGCCCCCTTTGTCCCAAAGTTCGACCCCAACTATCGAATCAAGTTGTAAGTCGTGATTATTCCTTGCCTTGGCCATGGGCTCAGTTAGAACTATCAAATAAAATCATATGTCAACAACACTCATTAACTTGGCCATAGGCTCCAAGCCCAAATTATTGAATTAGTCTTTGAACCCAAATACTCAATACCTTGATCTTGGGTTTTGGCCCCAACCATGAAATCAAATCGTAGGATGAGACTATTCCCTACCATGATCTGGAGCTCTAACACAATTATTCAATCAAGTCATAACTGAGATTACTCCCTCAATTGATCCTAGTAGGTTTTAACCCCAAATAACAAATTAAGTCATAAGTCAAAATTACTCTCTCCCTGAGTCCCTTATCATTATGCTAACATCGAAATCAATTAATTGGCCAATTGGCCAAATATCCTACCATTTTAGACCCCACAAAAGAATCAAACTTAGCAAGACTATCCTGGGTTAAGCCCTTTTACATAAACCTATGTTCACAATTTATCAAAACTTAAAACCAATAAGGCAAAGACAAAGAGAGGACAAAAGATATATCTTCCTAAAAGTTAGGCCTACTCTAATAAGGATGTCACCTCTTTTCAATTGAGCACACTTCACATCTCCAAGAGTTTTGTTGGCTCCAATTCTTAATGCTCTTAAAATGACAATAAGTAGTGTTCAACTTTTGCTTAGATTCAATGTGAGTGGCACACATCTTATTCCTAAACCTTAACACCCTTAACGACTCGTGTCCATTCATCAAAATTGCTCTTCTTCAACGAAAAGACCACCAACCCTGGGCTCTAACAACATCAAAACTTGTCCACACCTCCATCTACTTCACTTCCTCGACATGAGCTTCAAAAACCCTTCTGTCGTCTTGGAAAAGCCCACCTCCCTCTCGTGATCACCTATTCCATAACCACCAACCTCTGCATCTCACAACTCCATGAAAGATGGCCACCAAACACCTTTTGAACACATCATCGAGCCTAGTAAAAGCCAGAAAGTAATATCCAGAGCCCAAATATAGCATCAAGATCCATCCCTTTATAAGATTGTTCATTTTCGAGGAGGCCCAACAAGCGAAAGAGAATCGATAACTCCCCAACCCCCCACATGGCTTCAAAACATTTGTTCAATGGAATCTTAATAAGGCATTGCAACATGCACCTTCTAGAAATAAGCATCCAATAGCATCCCCAGTAGGCTTCTTCTCACAAAATTACAAGAGAAGACATTTTAGTGCAACTTCTCTTTAGACGACCAACTTCTCTTACCCAGAAGGTGAACAGTAAGCAAGGGCAACAAGTAGACGAAGCGAAGGGATAAAGACCACAAAGAAAGCCAAGTGGAATTCAATTATGTCAAAGACCCACTTTTATAGGAAAGGAATACCAACAGTTGCACGTTATAGAAGGGATTTTTCAAAATTTAAATTTAAAGCGTCGTGGTCCAATTCAAGTTGTGTCAAATGAATCAGTTTTCCAATCCACTAATAGAAGCACAAAGGTATCAAAACTCTTCAAACCACAAGAATAATAAAAATGTTGAGGGTAGAATGATGAGTAAAATTTGACTAATAAAAGAATTATGCCACTAGTAAGACATGAATCAACTCAAAATACAATTCCACCACAAACCAATGTCACTACTCAATTTTGCAACTAACACGTGAGACAATGAGAATTTCCCCCAAGTTAAAATGGCTAAACATGTGCTCCATGCCTTGTATCAACAATAACAATTGCTAATAAAGGCAAAGAAAGTGGTTCAATTGTTCGTGGAATAAATGTAATCAATACAAATACTAGAGCCATTGAATACCACAACCTACAATCCAACCATAACCCTCGCTTTGTTCGCTACCCGAGAGTATTGTATTAGCATCCAATAGACAAAAGAATATAAATGAAAAGGGGAGGAACCATTCTAAGTCACAAAAGTAACAACTTCCAACTCAACTATTCACACTCTCAATTCACTAAAGACTAGTTTCTTCGACCTTCATAAGAACCCCACTTGTCAAAACTTCTTAGAAAGGCTAGAAAGTGCTTAATCCATTGAACAAGCCTTTTTCATAAATGACTCATTTCCCTAGCAATCCAAAAGCTAGGCATTTCTACAAACTCCAAAATGGAAGCACATGTTGCTACATTTCCTCCCAAGCCTTTGCTTTTACATATTCTTTTCCCCCCACCTTGCATCCCTTATAACATAAAATTAATTTTTAATGGGCATGATTCATGTTTTATTCATAGCATTTTTCAACTATGAAACCAATAATTGATCTCACTTTTTGTTGTGTAACAATTTGATCATTTATTATTCAAACTCATTATGAATCTTGCATAATAAACATCGCTCAGCCTTTACATTTATATATATTTGAATGATTGATACCCTTTAGATTATGTTTGGCTTATCTAATAGGCATAAACGGTGAGGACTCTTCACATTTGGAAATGTTATAACATTTCTTAGATAAAAGGATAACCATATTGTAACAACATGGTCTTTACAATATTGCAAAAGTATCATAACAAAGTGATCAAGAAGATTAGAATTATTAAGACTTAAATTTGTGTAGACTTTTTTTATGCAACGGTTATTATACATATTTAATCGATTAACAACATGAGTAATACTCCTTGCATTACGCTATTTGCATTTGCACATTCTTTTTTAACATATATGGTTTCATATGATATTTTAGTGTTTGATGATCATATCAAAACATTACTTATTTTTATACCCTATTTCTTTGTTGTTCATGAGTTAGCAAAATTGCATGTTATTTAATTTTTTTTTAAAACTTCTACTCATTTGATCATTTTATTGTCAACAAATTAGCATAATGTGAGAATTGGATTTTATTAATGTTTTAAATATTTTTGTTTGGTCCATAAGTTTTGTCTTTAGTAATTTAAAATTCATGTTATTTTCACTCTTAAAAAAACTTTTATATCAAATAAATAGAGATAGACTTGATTTTTTTGAACATTGACTCGCATTATATGCTTACTTCTTCTATTATAACATAGTTAAACCATTTAACCATGAATCCATACTTAAATAGGCTGAATTTAAGCTCATTCCTTATATCCTATGATTTGAAGGTATATTACTTATGAATTCGAGCTATAACACTTTATCACTATACTTGAATAATGAATGACATGAGGGATGGCAAGCATTTAGTAATGCATTTGAGTGCCTTGAGGGTACAAGACAAGGTTGGGTATCAATAGCTTTTATAAATAGTTAGAATGCATAAAATCACAATCATGTTGGATAACACTAGCTCAAAAAGCTAGCATTGCGAGTTTAATACTTTAAGAAGATTATATGAAAATGGAATGTCTCATTGGCTTACTAGATGTGAGCCAAATAACAAACTCCATGCGACCCAAACATAAATGCCTTTTTGGATATTGATTTGGAATGTCATGTCTTAAATCTCCTTATTTTTACACAAAAAAGGTCAACAATTTTAAATTATTAATATTCGAATACCGCATCAAAATTGGAGGCAATGAAACTCAATACTATAGCAAAGATGGCCACTAAAAAGTATTTATCATTACCAAAAAGCAATGTTTATAAACTATCGAAATGAAAAAAGAAATTGACTTTACCTGCTTTGGAAAATTTCAAGGCACGATTGTATGCTAAAACAGCCATCTCCTCTGCTATTTGTTGATTGGTATATTGCATGGGAACCTGAAAACTAGATGCAATAAGACAATACAGCTTAAATAAGAGTTGACATTTCAAAGATGTATATCATGGACACATGTATGCCAAGTTAAATCAAAGATGGTGGGAAACCATAAGCTAAAATAACTTCTAAACACAATATGCATCACAACCTACAAAGCATTTCAAAAATAGCCTAAAACTAAATATATCCACAACACAAAAGTTAAAAGTAAGTATATCATGTGCCTCAAAACAATCTGGTTTGGAAGATGGAACACAACTTCTATTGTTAATATACTATGTGTAACTAGATTTTCTAACATTTAAGTAATAAAGTGTAAAATTTTACTTATGCATTTCATCAACACATTTGATATTAGTATACCTTGATTGAGCAAAAACAATCAAAAGATAGTGTTTAATGTGGCTCATCCAAAAAGATTAACAAGAACTATTTTCATTCGGATAGAACATAAGGGATTCTTTTCAATCTACTATAAACACGCCCTATTTCGTCTACTATGCTGAACTCAAGATGATCCTCCTATTAGGAATAACAACATTTGACGGTTCTAGCCAAAACAGGTCGGTGCTCTAGTAACAACCTGCCAAAAGACCACGTTTATTTTTCTTGGATGATTAGTGATAATGAGATTATGATCCTTCTTCTTCAATAAATTCAAATGGCATCCAAAGGAATCAATTCTTACAAATATGAACCATGAACCATCTACTTCTGTTTTATCTCGGAACTTAAATCTAGCACATGCAGAACACAAGGCATGATAATACGAACTCTAGCAAAATAAATAATGAATTACGATGCAAGCAAGACTATTGTTCCAACCATAAAACTGAAGAACCACCTAGGGGGTAGTAAAACAAAGAAATCCAAAGTTGACCATATTATCTTTAAGAGACCCACTTTGCATTACAACATCAAGGCATTCACGGGAACTAATACCTAATCACGAGACCATTTTTTTTTTTTTTTTTTTCTCTTCTTTCTGCGTAGAGATGTTACCTTGCCGAGCAACTGGATCATGGATGGCCTGGAGTAAGGCACGACAACTTCGAGGATTGTATTCGAAGCACCGGGCACCGACATAAGCCACCCTAATGCCTGCGAACGCAATCATTCGTCACATTCAAATCTCATCTGTTCATGGATATCAACGAGGGATGGAGAGAACCTGAGAAGCTCCTCCTGCCAGGAAGAGAACATATTGGGTGGGTTTCAAATGGATGGCCTCCACCAAAGCGCGAACCCACCCTTCCATTTCTCCTCCGTGAACAACTGATCTTTCCCCGACGCCCTATTGGATGAAATGGGAAGAGATTTAGACCTTTTTTTTCTCAGTAACTGATGGAATTTATTATGTAGAATTTAATTCTCGGAAAAATATAAAAAAAATAATTGCCTTTTTAGGTGTCACTAGGTAACCATTTATGGTCTAAACATCTTAAATAATTTCTTTAATTAAATTCAATAATTTATTTATTAGCCAAATTTTTATTTACCTATAATATCTTTGTATGACATATAGCTTTCAATAAATTTACTCTCTTGTTCTTTCTTATTCTTACTAGTATGATCGCATTTGTGATTTATTAACGATACCATATTATACAATTATCTAGGTCACATTATTACAAAGAGAATTAAAGTTGTAGGTTGAGATAACATGTCCATCATTCAAGGATAATACAAGCATTGTCCTTGTATGATGGATTAAGCTATCGAGTTTATTGCACAAATGCAATATGGCATGACCTTGTATGATGGAGTTGTGGCATAATACATATGGTCATATTGGTATGATTATGATGATTTTATTGGAAAAGTTGGTAAAGTCAATGGCCATAATCATATTAATATGATGCATAAAGTCATGTTGGGTGATAAAGATAGTGATTTAATTAATGAATCTAACAAACTTATTAGATTGATCTTATAATAGGTTTTATATGAACTATCATAAAATGATTATGTTGATCATATTAGATAATTAGTCAGAGTTATAAATAAAATAATTAAGTCTGGTGAAAGAAGAAACTATGATCAGACATGTGGATTATGTAATATCGCACGATGCAATGACTTAGTGGTAAACTAATAACAGAAATGTACAATGTTGCCAAGGAAATCATGTCGTGTGAATAGAGGAATAATTTTTTTCTTGTGCTAAATGATGGAAGTAATCATAATAATATTTTTGGTTCATAAGGTAGCAAAATAAAGAAAGAATATAAATTATATAATATGATGGTCTTAATCATATTAAATGATCAATGAGCAATATGAATTATGATAACATAGAGTGGCATCATATCGTACAATCCCAATGACAATAAAGTATGTGTAGAAGAAATAAAAATAACAAAGCGTTAGATTTGAAGATCGAAGTGTATGATCAAGTGATCATGCAATACAATATATATCACAATGTTTATCGATGGAATAACCATATAGTATGATTATAAGAAACAATATAAGGGTATAAAAATTAATATTATTTTAGTTACTTACTAAACATACCACAAATAGAATATACATTTAACTTTGTATATACATAATATTATAAAAAATTAAAGAAAGATTAAGATTAAAAAAAAGTCAACTCTAAGATTTAGATAACTAAATTTGATAATTATGATGTAAATATACTAATTGATAATTTTATAAATTGACATTCTTTTATGTTATCATTAGTTTAAGCACCAATAATATTTCAATGTTTTCTTGCAAATATGATAATTACATGTTTATTTTTATGGATTGCCATATTTTTATTTCATACATTATCAATCATCTTAGTCAAATATTATTCTTTTATGACATTATATGAAAACAATATTGACATGCAGCATAATGAAAAGTTATATAAGTTAATAAAGAAGTAAATGATTTGGAATGTGAATATCTAACATTTATGATAATCAATCGAGAATATGAAGTAAAATAATATAAAATGATTAGCATACCCCTAAAGATGTTATCTTCATATGTTATTAGACCATATTATAACATTACATGATAGTGATACCCATCTACGACCACATAATATTGATGTAAATGATTAAAGCAAAGTTGACCCATATACATGATAAAGGGAAATGACAACACACCTATATCTATATGGTATTAATATACATGATAAAGGATGATGATAGCCTATTAAAGTGAGAATACTCTTACGAGATTTCATATTACTAGTTCTAAAAGATAATAATATAAAAGAGAAATATTTGAGTTATATATTAAGATTGAAATGAATGAAAAAATAATAGATTCAGCTTTAAAAAAATAAATGATTAAGTCTTATAAAAAAATAAAAAATATGAAAATAAAAGAATGTACATGTGCATATTCATCTTTTATGTTAGATTTATTGGTTTTCTTATTTTATGACATATTTTATTATGATAATTTATTTTTTATTATCATGACACAGTTATATTCTTTCTATTATTGTATTATTTTTATATGTTTTGCTTTATTAAGTTATCTATTGAGTTATTTAGAGTTTTATTAATATGTATATAATATATAATTAATTTATTATATTGAAAGTTACGAACTCAGATATTATGAACAAAGATATTACTTAGTAGCTAATAGAGTAGTTGGTCTTTTATCTAATGATGAATTTTTATAATATGTGCATATTTGGATTTGTAATGATTTTACATGATATTAGTTTTGTATTAGATGATTATATAATTGAATCACTTATTTATATTAATATTTTATCTAGTTTATATGATTAAATGATTAGTATTTAATTTAGTCTTATCATCAAATCTCTATCTAATATTTTTATATCCTTATATATTGATTTAATTATACATAATATTTTATTTTTATTATGATTAAGTAAATGATAAGATAGAGCTTTGAGATCTTTAATCTAAAAGTTATTGAGATGCCTTCCCTACATGAGATTGAGTCATTATTTGTAGCATTCATTAAGTGAATGGTATTATCTTGGATTAAGTGTTAACTAATTTTCAAGGGGTATCCTCTTAAACATCTATTGTGTCATAAGTTGTTGTAAAAAGCCAACATCTTATATATTTATGAATGAAGCATATGTTGTGCCCTTCAGAAGAGCACATATTGTGTGTAAATTATGGGATGTTTGAATTACCTTTGTGTGCATCAACAAGAAATATAATTGTTTGTGCAATATATAATCAATATTAGAACAAATTGGAATAACAAAAGATTGATCAATATTAGAAAAAATTGGGTATCATGGTACTCGCTAAAACATCATGAAGCATACATTTTTTTAATCACAAGCAAAAATAAAACAAGTGAAAGCACACAACATAAATAATATTGATGCTATGCAAAATTATAATAACATAAACAAAACTAAAACATTTTGTACTAACATTCACTACTCTATTCTATAGACATACATAAAAATTAAGTATATAAAACATCTAAATTAATAAGATTAATCATAGCACTTCTTTTTTATATGGTGTGTCTATTAGATCTAAAAATAAATAAAATACTCAAGTTAACTTAATATCATATCAATAAACAAATTTAAAATAATAATATATTTTATGATAAAAAATTTTAATAATAGATATATGAATAACATATGAATAATAAATAGATATCTATGAGTATTTCATGTCACTATAAAATGAGTATTGATAATCATGTTAAATCATTAAATACTATTTGTTTTCTTTTGTGGTATTGCTTTTAAACCACGTTTGCATTCTTAATCACCATCATCCCATGCATCTACACCAAGCTTAGGGTATCTCACTCACTTAACTGTGCACATCACTACTTAGATATCACATCCCTGAGATATCTCATCGTATTTAGTATTTTACACCATTATGTTCTTGTTGCTCAACTTTTAGTATATAAATTATTCATTGGATCAATAATATCATTGAGAGAAATTGCCATCATTAATCTTATTAAGCTCGAGACGAGACGCACAATTCAAAATGGAAACCTCTTTAACATATTTTCAAATCACACATTTAACTTTATTATTATATAGTAGTTATCTTCATTTTGCATATGAATCATTTTATATTTATTTTCTAAACCACTTAATATAGAATTTTAAAAAAAATATAATATAGACAAGCATTCACTAGCATTAAAAACATTCTATAATCATATATAAGAATAGAAAAATTATTATTTTTGCAAAGATTAATACTTAAAAATTAACACAACAAAATGGTATTAGTTTTAGTTTTCTATCTCAAATTTACAATTAATCTTTACTTACTTATTAGAACATCTAAAAAATTATATTTGAAACCATTAAATATTTTTTCAACCACATAAGTTTCTAAACATATCAAAGATTATCCACAATTTTTATTTTTTTTAAAGTTGCACAACTTGTTTAATAAAATATTTGCATGTACACTATCAAAGTGTTCTTTTTTCCTAATTCATTGTGTTTTTCATAGTAGAAATGTCATATCCTTTATTTTTTTTACTTTATTTATTTGATTTCCTATTATTACAATCAACAAATTTATGCCAACCACAATTTTTGATGATAACAAATATTATTAATCTTTGTAAACTTTTTAATAAAAAACAAGAGTTTAAACATTAAAAATATAAAAAATTAAAAATGTTAAGAGAGCATTTGACTTAATGATATTACTTGATTTGGTAGTACCTTTAAATGTCATTTTTGAAAAAAAATATAATTTTATCAATTAAAAATAAAATTAAGATGTCAATAAAATTCGAACATTTATGTGTTGAATCATGTTGATATTAAAATAAATAATAAAAACTATTTAGATAATACTAAATTAAATGATAAAAAATATAAATAATTTTTAATTTATATCAATATATAAATATCGTTGTTATTTATGTATCATCATGTAAATATTATTCAATGAAATTACCTCAAAGCCTTTTTGAGCCCAAAATAATACAATTAATATTTAGGCATTTTTTATACACTATTTTTAAATTTAGATTTTTACATAAGAACTTCTCAAAACATAATTACAAACTTAACTAAGCATCATTTAAAAATACATTTATTTTACTTTGTTTTTGCCAAAACTAAAAATATTTTTGTTATTTAACAAAAACTAATCATTTTCCATTAATGTTTTATTTATAATATATATTATTAAATACTTAATTTAATAATAATATTAAAATTAATATTTTTAAATATTTTTTATTAATCAATTTAATATTTTAAAAAAAGGTATCAAACATAGCTATATTGTTTGAGCTATTCTTGATAAGCTAATGTTTGGTTATGGGCCATTTATGCTCTTTCTCGCCTTAGGCAAGAACGGGCCGCGAAATCCCAAACCAGTTTCTTTGTCGTTTAATTTTTCCGAACGATTTTTATCTGCAAATCGAAACGGAAGCAAGCAGCTGAAGAAACTCGAGGGAAATGGTGACCGTCGCCGAAACCGGTAGATCCGAGATCTGACGGTTGCGAAACCTAGACAAACGGCTGCGGGCCGTGCCGGCATGGCGGGTGCCGTCTCAGCACTCTTCCTCCTGGACATCAAGGGTCGCGTCCTCGTCTGGCGTGACTACCGTGGCGACGTGTCTGCCGTTCAAGCAGAGCGTTTCTTCACCAAGCTCATAGAAAAAGAGGTAACGTCCTCTCGGCGTTCGTCAGCCACTTTCTGTTGTCGTTCTCTGCCATGATTTTTCTCGAAAATCGGATCGAATTCTTGCGGGCCAAAGTGGAGGAAGTGGTCTTGTGCAAGTGGATTTCTTGAGTGCATTGATGGTCTTAACGATTTGGGATGGTTGCAGGTGGATCCGGATTCACATGATCCGGTGGTGTATGATAATGGCGTGACCTACATGTTCATCCAGCACAACAACGTTTTCCTGATGACCGCCGCGAGGCAGAACTGTAATGCTGCCAGCATACTTCTCTTTCTGCATCGGGTTATTGATGTGAGTAGCTCTTTGAAATTGGGTTTTTGAGCCTGTGCTGTCGTTTTTATAAGAACTTTGGCATTGCGTGGATCTGATATTCTACTTCCAGGTTTTCAAGCACTACTTTGAAGAGCTGGAAGAAGAATCACTACGAGATAATTTTGTTGTTGTGGTGAGATATATCTGAACTCTTTTTTGAATAATCTACTTGGTTGGATTTTGTGATGTTGCTGATGAACGTCCATGATATATTTGGAGTTCTATCTTTTACTGGCTGTCAAAACTTTAAGCTTTTGTTTTGTCCTGCAGTATGAGTTACTCGATGAAATGATGGACTTTGGTTACCCTCAGTATACTGAAGCTAAAATTCTTAGCGAATTTATAAAGACAGATGCATACAGGATGGAAGTCACACAGAGGCCTCCAATGGCCGTGACCAATGCAGTGTCATGGCGTAGTGAAGGGATAAAGTACAAGAAAAATGAAGTAGGCTTTTTATTACCTTTTTCAGCAAGTACTTAGTTGTATTTTCCCAATTTTATTTTCATGGCAATAGCAGTTTTTTTCTTCCTTCAGGTTTTCTTGGATGTTGTTGAAAGTGTGAATATTCTTGTCAACAGCAATGGCCAAATTATACGATCTGATGTTGTTGGTGCATTGAAAATGAGGACATATCTAAGGTGTTTGATTCACCTTTCATTAGATTAGATTCTATGCTTAATTTTAATTGAAAGTTTTGCCATTGTTTTCCTAATTCATCAATTATGTTGTCTCAACATTTTTTTTTACTGAAAATTACTTTTTGATTACTGTAAATGATTTGTAGAAGTTGTGAACATGTGCATATTGAAAAAGTTATTTACAATAGAACATTGAAGGGTAGAACCTCTATAAAGAAAAGATATTCTATATTCTAGAATTGGTAAATATCCATTTTTGTCAAAATCCTTTTTATATTTCTTCTACTTTACCCTTAAAACTTTGCAGACTCTAATTTTGATTTCCAAGGAACATACTAAAAGTTGAATTTGGAATTGGGCTTAATTATTTTGGGAATTAGGTGTTGTCTTCTATATCACTTGTGTTTTAACACATGTCCTAATTGATATGATTGAACTCAACCTGACCTGAGCTGGTGTGACATTTGAAACCCTTATATACCCCACTGGTTGTTGATACCTTCATATATTTGATCTTTTAGGGCTAGGTTTGGGTTGATCTAATATATGTACAGTTTCCATTCCTAATATTTTTGTTCACGTTTCTTACTCTTGTGCTTGCAATATCATTTTAATATTTTTTTTGGTGGCACAACTTGGTCCCCTGTCATTGTTACCACTTGTATCTTGACCCAAACTATTGATGAGCTATAACATAGGTTCAAGGGTTTTTGCTGATGTGCAACCAAGTCCTTTGGTTAAGTCAAATTTTTTATAACTCTTCTTTTTTTTTCATATGTAGTGTGTGAGGTAAACATTATATTTTTCATAAATTTAATTTTAAATCTTATTGTTTGCATGACCTTTGATCAAAGGAATGGAGTGAAGTTAGAGTTCACAAGAAGAGGATTTCTTTTAATGCTCTTGATATGCACATCATGTACAAAAAGTAGTAGTTTTCTTGCTTTTGGTTATTAAAATGCCATAAATGTCCAAGGGTCTTTGTTGATGTACAAGCAAGTTCTTTGGTTAAAACAAATTCTTGATAGCATATATTTTTTCACATCACATGAAGAGCATGTGAATGAAACGATAACTTTTCATTATTTTACTTTTAATTTTTTTTCTTTACATCACCTTTGATCAAAAGAATAAAAGGAAATTATATTTTGCATGAAAAAAATCCTTTTATTGCACTTGAATTTGCTCATCATGTGCAAAAAGTTATAATTTTTGCAGGTTTTTGTTGTGCAAAATCACTTCTTGCTTCTCATTAGCGATTCTTAAATAAATGTGGTTACTTTATCAGTAGTTTAAAGGCAGATGTAAACAGCATCAATAATGGGGGAGCTAAATTTACCTTTCAATAAGTAAAGGATAACTAGAGTTTGTGATGTGTAGTTTTGGCAATTGTTAGTGATCAACTTAAGGAAATGTGATATTCTATCTTGTGTCCTCATTAAATTCCAATTTTAAAATTGGACTCTTATATTGTTCTCTTCTCTTAAACAAGTTATCTTCTTTTGATCATTCTTAATATGTTTAAACTAATGAAGAAATTTGCTTCAAACTTTTCTCTAGTTGGATTTATTCTGACATTTTCACGAGTTTTTCTTTTCTTATACCTTTCAAGTCATTGTTGGACATTTAATAGTTCTATAAATCTTGTGTTTAGTCTTGATTGGCACCTTGTTAGCGAAGAATACTCCTAGTGCACTTCATGACTTGAAACGCCTTTTATATTTTGTTAGTGACACCACTATTTACTTTTCCATCTCTTAGTTGTAATCTAAATATTTAAATCATTCATTCTTCGTAATTACTTTATTACGAATGGTTATGCACATAGTTTAGTGCTATATATTTTAGAATAGAATTAATGTTAGTTTTTGATCTATCGTGACAAGCCTATTGATTATGAGGTCATTTTTGTATTTTGAGGTTAACTCTACTCACTTATAAAAAATGCCTACATAAAACATATACTATGGCAATAAAGAATGTGAACAATGAAGAAAGCCTAACTAATGCAAAAAGATATGACCCTAATTTCTTTTTTAATCCCCTACAATACAAACACAAGTAGCTACTTCAATATACAAGGAAGCTTTCAAATGTATTTATGATATTGAAAGGTGTGAAGAGGTGCATTTTAGAAGTTATTGGCTAACTCAAAAGATGCAATGAATTTGATGTTTTAGTTGTTGTCATAGGAATTTCATTATTATCTGCCTCTCAAATCTTGTCACATTTTGCACCGTATTTTTCTAACAAGTTCCAAGTAGTGGCTTATGAAATTCCCTTTGCACAATGTTTATGTGACTTTTGGGCCATCTTTCTATTTTTTTTCTTTCATCTGAAAGTTCACTTGACTTTATGTTACTTTGTAACCTGTGTGACAAGTTCCAAGTAGTTTCATGTCTGTTTTTCACTAATTTTATGCTCAATAATTTCTATTTCTAGTCTTCAAATACAATTTTTTCTTAATCTGCATTTCTATTTAAATAATTTTGTTTTTTCCTCTCACAATTTATTGGTCAAGTTGTCTAGAGCGCTGATTAAAAATAATTTGTTGAAGTTCATTGAAGCAAGAACTTTAATAATGAAATGACGGCCTACATTTTCTTTTTTCTTAAAAGCATTGCTTAGAAAATTGTATGCTCAATTGAAATGCTTTTATAAGTATATATAATTGTTGATTATATTAGAGAATTAAGACAAGTGATAGTGATTTAGAGTCGTTTAGAGTTGGTTTGTCACAATTGTTCATAAGTAATTAATAAAAATTGGGTTTGAAAGCTATTATTTTTAAATATTATTGAAAAGTTGTGTTTAATTGTTGTTGAGAAATATATAATTTAAAGATATTGGTAAAATTTTCCTTTGAAATTTTTAGGGACAAAATAGCCATTATATGGATAAAAAGGTATTTTTTGAACTATTGAAATAATGTAATGAAATTATAGTGGTGGCCATCATTTTTGGAAAAATTAATAGAAGTTTTTAAGCTGTTTGACACAAATTAAAATTGGTACTTTTATGATCAAAGATTACTTATTTTAATTAGTGCCAAGACAAGCTATATTCTCTTCTTTTTTGTGTTTCTTTTTCCCCTTTGTTTCTGGTTCTTAATTTGTCTCACCCCATCTTATTTTAGGAAGTTAAATGTTGATTGTTAAGAGCTCTTATTATTTTATTTTCCTTGTTGATCGTTAAAGTTGTAAATTCGAAATTTGATTCACTTGGATATAATGTACAATGATGCGTTCTGTGGAACAGTTGAATAGTTGTTGGATTACTTGAAAACAATCGTAGAGTAGCAGTTAATCCAACTTTTAGTAATAAATACCCTTGCTCATAGAAAAGGTGCAAATCATAGAGATTTTTCGATAGCATTCCTGACTAGCGGTCCACCTTCCCATGAGTGAGATTCCATGCATTGACATTGGAACTTCCATCTTAATACTCCATGATCCAACATATATTTGGAAGATCCTTTGAAAATTTTGATGGTTTGTCATTCACTGCTAGAATCATATGCCATGTATAGATGATTATAGTCTTTTCGCACTGTCAAATGTATTAAATTTTGCCAAATCGTATTATAAAGAATGTCTCGCATGGGGTAGGCACAAGGCTAGAAGAAAAAACTTAGCTATCAATACTTAAACATCCTTCATCCTTGATATTTCTTGGGCCTCTCTTGAAGAGATTCTTATTGCGGTTCACAAAATTTAATTCATCCAGTTTAACTAGTGACATAGCCTTTCTATTTAACTCCCAAGTTGCATCATTTTAAGAACCATTTGTAAACTTAACAAGTAATGGATACTTGATTATCCAGTGTCTGTTGTGTTTTTTTTGTTTAGATGGTTTTTCATATAAAAAGTTATGTTTTGTTCTTCTCTTGTTTAGCTAGTTTTAACTTCCCATTCAAGGGTAAGTATATTTATTTATTTTCATCTACTATCTCAAGTTATTGAAATATACGTCAACACTCATGTTATGCAAGATTTTAATTTGTCTTTTCTCATGTTTGGTAGAGTTCTAGGATTATTAATGCAAAGTAGATGATTTGATGAATTGTAGATAATGGTACCAATGCACAATGTAAATGCTTTGTTGTGATTAATTTGCAAGGGTAATTTTTGTTTTTTTTTTCCTCTCTTCTCTATACATCTATTCTTGTGTAATTGTAACATTAGCAACTCTTAAACCTACAGCGTTGTTTGTATGAATCATTTGATATCATTCAATCCATTTTAGCTTTCTTTAATATCTAAGTACATCAATTACTTTTTAATAGGTAATAGATGCCTTTTTTGGCCTTTCTTTCCCCATATTTTCTTTTAAGAAAATGCTATATTAATTAACATATGAAATCGTGCTCGAACAATACAAGTTGTTACATGATTCTATTCTTAATTAGTGTTGAAAAAACTTTTATGCATTATTTTTTAGTGATACGTTTTTAATATAATAATTCATTTATCTGATAGTTTTTATCTCTGCAATACTCATTCCTTTTTATGTTTGAAAGTCTAGTACCAGATATTGATGTCAATAAAATTTACTATTAGTCTTAAGTGAAACGTTTCAATTACGCAATGCACCAAAAGTGCTTATTCATTTTATCCTATTAACTTGGATTAAGTTTTAGTACCCAGATATATCTATCATTTTGGAGGATAAATTGCGAAGGGCAAAAGTTTTAATTTTTTTCATTATATATGATCAACATTTTTAATCTTCTTCATTTTTATTGTCATCTTTGTTAAACTTAGATTTCATATATTTCATTTTAGATTTAGTGTGGAGCCATTTGATTGCATTGATTTAAATTTCTGATTTGAGCAATGATGGAATTGGTACAACTTTATTGTTTAGTGTGTTTGGTTTGTAAAATGAAAATAAATTAAAAATGCAAAAAATAATAATGAATTTTTTTCCTTGTTAAAATAAATGAGAATAAAATTTTGCTTTTCACATTCACTTTGATCACCACTGTCTTGTCACCAATCATTGCTACTTTCTGGTCAACAATCATTACTGTTGCCACTACGATCAAATATGATCCTTCATTTTTGTCACTTTTGGATCATTAGATTTTGCTTCCCATCACCTACTCCCTTCAATCATAAACCATTTTTCTAGTTCCATCATTGACTACAATCATGCCACCATCGAAATTATAAATTTGAAAGGAAACAAACCGAATTTTAGATTTTAATTTATTCTATTAAATATATTCAACCAAATATTGTGGTGTATAATTTCAATTTCATCATTGAGAGCTTTGTGAATTTGAAATTCATATGGAATTTTAATTGCCTCCAACCAATGAGCTTTGAAATGAAATAATTTCAAGGAAAAATTAAAGACTTAATTGGACCTTGAACTCTAACTTATATCTTTAATAAATATTTTTTAAGTGCTTAGAGATGGCATTGCTCTATTGTACATGTTTGTAATAACTTTAATATACTCATTGTAAACTTTATTCTTTTCTAAGTATTACCAAAGTAGTTTTTTTTATCTTATCATGTATCTTTTCTCCAATTGACATTTCAAGAAGTGTATGTAGTATTTGCTACCAATGTAGTTTGCTATAACCAAATTGGTTTTGTGATATTATTATATGATATTGTTATATTATGAACAATTCGACTCTTCCAAAGTTTCAATGCGTGACTCAACGATTTAATTTTCTTATATTAGCACCACTTGGGATATTCTTTCTTGTGAAAAAAATAAAATTCATTTTCGCCTTCCCATTTGTCATGTTTTTAGTATTCAAACTACGTTAAACAATTTATCAACTTAGGCTTTATTTGCATCAAATTATATTATTCAAAGGTTATTTTGAATAGGACAAACATAATAGTGCTTTTGAAGAGAGTTTTTTTTTTGTGCAAAATGAGTTTTAGAAATTGTATGTTGAATTTGTTGTGCTTTTTAATTTGAAAGTAAGAAAGCACTTTGAAAAGTAGTGCACAAAGAGAGCTTGAAAGAAACCTTTTCCTTTTGTACATTTTCATCATTTATAAGAGATATCTTAGCTTATTGCCTTTTAACATTTCATCTTTTTTAAAACTTCTCTTATCTCCATCTTTTAATGCAACATTAAAATGAACATTTTTTATATTTATTTGCATAATTAAGTTCCTTTCAACTCAACCATCTTGTTATTATTTTTTTTTGCAACTAATATAGGCTTTTAACAATTTGGTAAGTTTTATCTTGTCCTCTTGCGAAGGATTCCTAATGCAAGAGTGATCTGATGAATTTTTATGTCCTCTACTATGATGATGAGTGTATTATACCTTGAGAAATGGCTGGTGCTTTTAATTTAAGTGTTTGTGCTGTATGTGTTTAACTAAAAATCATCTTGTTTCGTAGATATTATTATAGTCAAAAGTACATTTTCAAATCTTGGAAAGTTGCAATCGGTGCATAAATTAAGAATATATGATTTTTTTTAAATGAAATTGTGACCTTTTGCAAAATAGACAATTGAAAATTTGAAGCATTTATGGATGAAGGTATTTGCTAGATTGAGGTAAATTGATGCACAAACTACATGAGATAATCTTATATGGGCTTAGGATCTTATAAATACTTTGAAGAGTTTGATATTTTGATGTTAGTGTTAACAAAATTTGGTTGTTGTGTTCTAAGATGCACAAAAGGCTTTACTTAAATATTTGTGTTAGTGTGGAACACTTTTTAGAACGTGATAGTTGGTACACCTCTCCAAAATGCATATATACATTGTTTATGGCTTGTCGCATGGCATGTACTAACAAAGAAATAATTAAAAAATGATGGTGTCTTAAGTGGACACATATAGGACAACTTGGCACTTTTGAGTGGATGATCCAAGGGCACAATTACATAGCTTGATCACATAATACCTCTTATAAAAGGGAATATTATTATATTCTTTTTTTACTTTATTCAAGTTCAATTCTTTCCATCACAAACGCACGCCATCATCACATCCTCTATTTTTTTATCATGCCTACTTCATAACATTTTGCTATTTATCACATATCAAATTTTAATTCTACTTTTTATTACTCAAAGCTTGCTTTTTGTTCTTGGTCCACTTGTTTAGGTTTTAAGAGTTCAATCTCATCTTGTGAATGTTTTGTCTTCAACAACAATTTTTAATGTGAAGGATATCTTTATGAAGCGATTTTAAGGTTTTGACCCTTTTCTATTTACTTTATTTGCATTGTTTGATTTTTTGCTTTATAAGCTAAGTTTTATTATGGTTATGTGGTCTTTTTTGTGTTTATTATATTTATAAATCATTTTGTGGATATTTATACATATACTCTCTATTTTTTTTATTTGCATTATTCAATATCATGTCCATGTCTTATTTCTTTTGAATTTATCATGATGCCATGTTTGGTGAAGTTGTTTCATTGTGTCTCCATGTTGTGTATGTTTTTCATAGAATGTTTGTGTGTATGTGTGTTTTCATGTGAACTTTACATGAGAAGAGGCTAAATGTCACGCCCCGCCTAAACTATCACTATAATCTACTAATAAAATCAGCTAATCAGAGCATAGCAGCATATAATTGAGGACACAACTGTAAAACTAGGCGAGGGTGACGCAAATAAAATAAAACTGTTACCTTTATAATCAACAGCAACTTCAATATATGCATACCTGCCACTTGGGAAATCCTGTACAAAAATTACAAAAAACGAAATAACAGATACGTTTGTACAAAGTCCCATACCATCCTAAGCACTCTCTCTCTGTGAATCAGTGGCATGTCCTGTAATGTAAGTAGGGGAAATGAGCTTATAAAGCCCAGTAGGTGAATGCTATGGCTACAAGGATATAACATGATGAATATCCAACAACATGCTTTATCTCAAATGTAAATATGGCAAAGATAAATCTGAAATCAGCATGCAATGAATCAAGCAAAGTATGCAATTCATTTCTTCTTCTTTTCAATTCTTTTTTTTTTCTTATTCATTTTTTTTTTCTTTTCTTGCTGGGTCCCAGACTTTCCCCATGATCCACATCCCTCATCCCTATCATATCATATCACATCTCTATGGCATCTATCTCATCTAGAGACCATTGCCCGTAGGCATATCGTGGCTGGCCAAGCCTATCACGTCGGACCATCCCCGTATCTCAGCCCTGCACAAAGTGCTAGCCATATACGAGATGTCTCGATCTCTATCACGTCGGACCATCTCCGTATCTCAGCCCTGCACAAAGTGCTAGCCATATACGAGATGTCTCGATCTCATCATATCCCTCCGCACTCAGCCCTGCACAAAGTACTAGCAATGCGGGGGAGGTCTCTATGCCATCTCATCATGCCCAGCATCCTGTGCTGGTGCTCATATGTCCGGGGACTACTGGGATGCGATCTAGGGTCAATTCTTTTTTTTTTTTTTTTTTACTTTTCTTTTTAGGGAATTTAACCCTTTAAGAGGCATAATCGATACCTCTACACATTTTCTTTGGCATGCTTTACATTTTACTATACCATAGTATCATATTGCAAATTCTCATTTCATTTTCATATAATGCCATAATATTTCAAAGCCATGCTTTTATAATAAAATAACAATCACTACTTATATTACTATTTGAATAAATTCACCTACCTGAGGTCCTGAGGGTCCTGCCATTCTTTGGCCTCTTCCCCTTTCCCTTCCTCTTCTTCTCATTTATTTCAATTACAGGGTGCTGAAATCGCAAATCAATATATTTTTATCAAAATTTGTTTTAAATGCTGCAACATACAGGTAATTGATCTCTGCAGAATGAACATTAAATTACCTGTCAGAGTTTGCTTTCTTCACACTTATGCAGCCTTCGCCACTCAACACTTCTTTTTAATTTCTCCCCCCTTTTTAACACGGAGGCTGCCGCCGACCGCTGCACGGTTCAGAAATTCCCCTCGGATCAAGCCGACACTCGCATGCAACCCTCCTTTCTCGGCACGGAAAACGAGAAAGGGCTGCACCGCAAAAATTCCTTTTTCCCTTTGCTGTCCGCGGTTTCCCTGGCTCGGGATGCAAAAAGGAGAAGGGCTGCACAACAACCCGAAAATCCCAAAAATCCCGTAAAAACCTTTCCCTTCTACGGTTCGAGGAGAGAGAAAATGGCTCGGGAAAGAGAAAAGGGCTCGGAACTTACCCGGTTCCCCTCCTCGCTGAGCTCGGGACCTGAAATCGCCGCCGCCGGACTACTCCCTTCTTCCGATTTTTCGTCGGGACGGAGACTGCTGCGGGGAAAAAAAACCCTCGATCCCTACTCCTCTTTTCTCCGCTGCTTCGCGTGGTTCGGCACGAAGGACTGCGCCGTCCTTAACCCTTTTTTTCTCTCGGGGTCGGGGCGTACGGGCGCACGCGGCATCGTCGGATCGCCTCGCGTCCGACGCCCATGTGTCCTTTCTTCTTTTCTTTTTTTTTTTTTCCAGGATATTACACTAAAGGTTGATTATGTTTAATTTTGTCATGCATCTGGGTATGATTGTTTGTTTGGATTAGCATTCTACTTAAAGCCAGGTGGTTGCCAAGGTATGTGTGACTATTAGGCATGTGGTAGTTCAATTTGTAGTTGCAAAATTTATTTGTCTTCTATGTATCTCAAGCTTCTATTAAGTGTTTTCCTACATATCTATGAGATTGACTTGAGCAATTTCAGAATATTCCGTCATAAATTATCCTCAAACAAGTTGTCTAGATTTAAAAAGAACTCAAACATTTTTCAAATTACTTACAAATTTTATAAGAAAATCGCAATAGATGATAGAAAGATTATGGCATTAATCATAGTGGTTTACTGTGTGTAGGATGCTTTGGTTATAGAGAGAGTTTCTAATATCTATTGCAAGCCCTTTCATTTCTTGTTCTTTTATGTGCTTGTTATAATATCTTTTTTAAGTAGTGCTTATCAGTCAGCCTAGGTCCCTTACCTTTTCATGGTAAGTTTGTACTTTGTTTGTGTTCAGTATAAGTGAGACTTGATTTATTCTTATATTGTAGGTATAGTATTAGAGTTTTAATATATTAATTAATATAATCTCTGCTCATAAACTTAAGCATTTGGATTGTTGGGTGTCCATATAAGTATATATTAAGCCCAATTTTGACCCCTGTTTGACACAACTCTCATAACAAATGATATTAAAGGCAGTTTATTGATAGTGACAAATAATTCATGTAGTGGGTAACCCACCTATCTTTGGCACTCTTTCCACCATGGTTGAGCAACCCGTCTCAAAATCATATTGTGCCTTTACATGTTTAAATACTTTTTGGTGTTCATGATACTTGATGGGTTTGATAATGTTTCTATGGAATTTCATCAATTTCAAAGTTAAGTATAAGAGTGCTGAATAATGTGAATTAAATTTTTACTTAGAGATTTTTTGGGTATAAGTGATTTTTGGTTTACTTTCACTTTGTGAGTTCTTTTTAATTGTAGGAGTCTTAAAATACAACAATATAGTCTATACTCATAAATTTTAATTTTTTTGGGTTATTTGGTATCTACTTAAGTATATATTAGGCTTATGTTAGGCCCTTGTTTTATGCTAACCTTACCTTGGTTTGATATTTCATTAAGTCAATCAGGAACAATTTACTCTTTAAGTTTCTCTAGCTTGACCTTGGTTTATATTTATCTTGAAAATAAGCACTATGGATTCATTGAGGCAATAACTCAGGCTTGTTTAATATATAAATATAGAAATCAATAAAAACTATTGAAATATTAGCTGTGATTAATGGTGAAAATAGATGAATCATTCACACACTTATGAAGCAAGGACATGAGGTGCTGCACGAAAACATGTTAGTGTTAATCCTTGCGTTTCTTTTATTTTATGGATGGGTAATTTAATCAGTTCCATCATATGGTTTTCGTTGTTACTTGGCCAACTGTTTCCAAGTATCTTGTGCAGTTTTTGATAAATAAATAGTACAGACATTTGTAGGAATCATACATTCGCTAAAGAGTATCCAAGCAGTGAAGATGTCGAATTTATGTGTGACACCTCCTTGATGACTTGTTGGTAGTGTCCTTGCTAATACCCATAACACTTCTCATCTTGATGTCCGATCACTGTACGGTTGTTATATGTCTTTGATAAATTATCATTAGTATGACAAAGCTAAACGGTTCGGATGTGGTCTTGACTGCTCAACTAATGTTATATTAAGCATTCATAAGTGAAGGCGTTTTTATAGATTTTTTCCTTTCGCCAAGCAATTTTTAAAAAGTAGCAGCATACAGGACTTTGAAGAGGACTAGGACTAATTGGTGCTTTGATCTCTGCAGTGGAATGCCGGAATGTAAGCTTGGTTTGAATGACAGGGTTCTTTTGGAGGCTCAAGGTAGAACAACAAAGGGAAAGGCTATAGACCTGGATGACATCAAGTTCCACCAGTATGTAGTTTGGCTGTACAACAAAATTACTTTCTTTTTAAAACTATCCAGTTTTTATGTCCTTAACTGTCAACTTCACTGAAACTAATGATTTAATACGTGTTACTTTGCTAAGGTGTGTCCGCTTGGCACGTTTTGAGAATGATAGAACCATATCCTTCATACCCCCTGATGGTTCTTTTGATTTGATGACCTACAGATTAAGCACACAGGTTTATCTATTGCACCAAAATATATCCTGAATCTTAAAGCTTGGTTTTGTTCATTGTTTTCTCCTGTCACACTTTTTTTTTTCCTTTTTAACTGTGCATTGTTGAATGTTTAGGTAAAACCTTTAATCTGGGTTGAAGCTCAAGTTGAGAGACATTCGAGAAGCCGTATAGAGATCATGGTGAAGTCTAGGAGCCAATTTAAAGAAAGAAGGTGCTTCTACTGTTAAACCTAAAAGGTTTTTTCTCCATGGCTGCTGTTACTCATGAATTGTCTTCAATGGTTTAAGTATTTATCTTTGAATCAACTACAGTACCGCAACAAATGTTGAAATTGAATTACCTGTACCTGCTGATGCTACCAACCCAAGTATTAGGACATCCATGGGTTCTGCTGCGTATGCCCCAGAAAATGATGCATTGGTTTGGAAAATAAAATCTTTTCCTGGTGGAAAGGTAATATGTAGTAGATAAAGGATTTTTACCAATTTTATACTCTTTTGTTGATCCCTGATTTTTGACTTGCGGTCATTTGGTTGCATGCAATGAGGTTTTTTTTTCCACTTTTTGGATACTCTTGAATAAGGCAAGACTAGTGAAGGATTTGTGACTCGCACCACTTTCTTTCAATTCTAACGCCAAATCTTTTGTTCTCTAGAATTAATTTGTCACATTGCCAATCATATTGACATTCATATACTCTGTAAATTATTTTACCTTAGTCCCTTTGGTTTCATGTCATTATTTTGACAGCGTGTTCATATTTTAGGAGTACATGTTGAGGGCAGAATTCAGTCTTCCGAGTATAACTGCAGAAGAAGCAGCACCAGAGAAAAAGGCTCCTATTAGAGTGAAGTTTGAGATCCCATACTTCACTGTCTCTGGTATTCAGGTAAAAAATATCTTGCTTAAAACATTGTGAATGCATGTCTTTAGTTTGAAACAGTTGATTTACTCAATGGCACTTTTCTAATTATTGTAATCTTTGGTTTTGGATCCATTGAGCGAACAGTCAAAATGCTAAGTTATCTTTTGGTTTCTTTTGTTGAACATACGTTCCAATTAGGACATCTCCATTGTTTCACCATGCTTTCTTCAATTTCTGCCAACCATTAATTAAACAAGTTTGAATTTCAAAATGATTGTATTGGAATACTTTCTTTTATCCTTGGATTAATTGTAATACAAAAGTTAACATAATGAAACTGCAAATGTTGTCCACTTTTTTCGACATTTGTTTTTTTAATTGTAAAACAAAAAAAAGTATGATGAAACAGCAAATGTCGACATTAAACAAAAATTCTGTTAATTATCTGGTTGGATATCACACAGGCATCCTTTTCATAGCATCCATGTAAAATGCAACATAACTGTCTTGAAACACAATATTGTCACTTGGTAGTGATTCGTAGATTATTATTATATTTGGTTTGAGTGAAGTAAATGAAGAAAAATAAAGTGAAATGGTTTTGATTTCACACGTATCAATGTCATGGTCTTGTATATCTTTAATAAGAAGGGTTTCGGTGACTTTCTAGTATATGAACGGAATTAAGCAAATGAATTTCTCAAGTGATTGAATTTTTTCATGAATTCATTGTAGAACTATGTTGAAAACAAACAAAAAAAATATAACTATGATGAAAAATGAGTATCATTTCCTAATTTTATTCAAATTAAACGCAGTTTATATATTCTTTTCCCAATTACAAGTTCTTCCTGTAGTGTCACAAAAATACCTCAAAACTCAAATTTTCTTGCTAATTCAACCGCTTATTATACAGGTTCGATACCTAAAAATTATCGAGAAGAGTGGCTACCAGGCTTTACCATGGGTTAGATACATAACAATGGCAGGCGAATATGAGTTGAGGTTAATATAAGCCATGTCCAAGAGGGGAGCTGCAGCAAATAATATCTGAACAATTCCCAAATGTTTGATACACAAGTACACTGCATTGCTTATTATTCAAACTTTTGTACTTGTGCTGGAAGAAATTAGCAGAAAGCTGCGGCGTGGAGATGAAGCTATGTCAAATTTAATTGCTGTTTGCCTCATGCTATACGTTTATACATGGTTTGTGCCAGTGTTTGCATGCAAGTATATATTACTTGAATCATTCTAGCAGGCAGTTAGAGATTTTGTTTATGTGTCAATGGTCTATGTTTTGGAAGCTTAGATGTTTGGTATATGTATACTTATTTGACTGCTGTTCTTAAATTTGTGATTTTTTACTAACTGAAATCTTGAGCTTTCATACTAGTCTGTATGCTGGTTAATACCAAATATACCTTTGTAGATTTGAGGTTTTGACCTTTGGCAGTTTGCATTCGGACTTATGAGATGATTGCTTTGTAATGCAATCTAAGAACTTTTACTGGAATTGCAATTGACCACTGTTTACCATTTTTTTGTTGTTCAATTTTGCTTTGTTTTTGTCTAAAGTTTTAGTTTTCATTTGTGTTTAGGATCTTTTTTCGTTATATGCATGATGAAAACACTAGTGTGTATATATTTCAGTTTGAGTGGTAAATGGTTTATGTTGATCATTTTTATCATATTATGGAACTTAGTTAAGATCATAGTGTTTTAGACTATGAGGATGCGTAGGGAATTGTGTTGGATTATCTAATAGAGTGTCGATCGAGTTATCTCGCCTATTGATTATTTATCGCTTATCTTCTAGTTAAGATCATAGTTTGTTTAGCTCTCACATTGCCCATTGTAATCTAGTGGATAACTCGCGATAGTTTGTTGCTAAGTTGCAGTTTGGGTGGTTTTAGGGAAGTTTTCATCATCTAAACATTGAAAAATGACTTTGTAATTAATTGTTAGATTTGTTTGTTTTGCATCTATTTTTGGATTTGAAGTTTCGAATATTGTCTTAAAAAGTTCAATGTAGTAATGCAAGAAGAAATACAATGTGTTAGTATCATTGGAGTTCATTTTAGGTTATCTTTTTCTTTAAGAATTATTTATAAGGTATTATTGCTATTTGCTTTCGAATTTTGATTAGAACATCAATTTTGTGGAGTTATAGTTTGGGAATATTTTGAGTGATCAAACATTGAAAAAATCCTTAGAAGTTTTACATATTTTAAGCTCATGCAATGTTCTAAAGTCTCATATTCAAAGTTTTTAATGATTTTTATACTTTTATTGAAGTTTAAGAGCCTTTAGCATTTTGTAGATTTTGTGAACAAAATCTAGATAGCCACATTCTTGTTGCCATTTACCTTATATGGAGCACTTCAATTGCCAAGAAATTTGGTAGGAAATTAGATGTAAAAGCCTCTACAATTTTCTAGCTCATTTCTTTTCTTGATTCCTAGTCGTTTGATCATAATCTTTTTAGATCTAGTGATGTCTATCTAGAATTATGATGTGCTAACTTAAGTTAAATTTGGGATAGTTTTGACCATGCAAATTAGTCCAAATTTCTCTATAGTTTTATGAGATTATTCTTAACTTATAAGGTTTATTTGATATTTTTATAAATTCCTTCATTTTAGTTATCAATAAAATCGTACCAATTGATGCATCTTTTCTTTCTTGATTTCAAAAATTCATCAAATCACTTCCTTGTGTGTATCCCTAGCAATCTTGATGATTCTTGAAGTGATGTTAGATTACTTTTACTCAGGGATTAGAGATTAAGTATTATCTTTATTTATTCTTTTTCTAGTCTTTTTTAATTATTTCAAAATATGTTAATAATGTTCTTATTTATATCATTTGGTATTAGAACATTATTTTTACTATTCCTTAATAACTTATTGTTCAAATCGCATGTTTATTATCCAAAGTTTTTGCACTTTTATATTCCAAAGGTGTATTCTAAATTATGTTAAAATGGTAGAAATAAATCATTTCACTACACTTTCTTCACTTATTTGAAAGATGATGGTAAAGTTTGTAAGCTCATTATTGATCAAAGAAGCTTTATGAACATTATTCAATACATAAGGGTCATTTGTATGCAACTTGTCCTTGAGCTAGGCTCATAACCATATTATATTCATAGGTTTATTTTGATTATCCTTCTCACCCATGTCTTTGAAAGTTTATTTTATTTTAGTTTAGTATGACATATGACCAATGTATATTACTCGCATTATCTTAGGATAGTTGTTGTTTGATAGCTTGACGGTGAGTCATAATAACCTATTGAATGTTAATTTGTTTTCAAACCATATGCCATCCTTACCTCGAATTCTCATTCATTCACCCGATCCTAATAAACCTTTTATTGTCTCATCATCTATTCTTTATTATTTGTATCTATTATTGAGATTGGTTTTATACCTCATAGTCTTGAATGCTCTTTTTGTAATGCATTTTAAGCACGAGACATTAGTCGGGCAAAAAAAATGATATTGAGTGATGTGCATGATTCATCTTATTGTAGAGATATTTCTATTTTAGAAGGAATTGAGTAGATTATAGGATTAATTGTTTAGATTTAAATTTTGTTCTAGTTTTGGATGAGCAAAGATGCATTTATTCTCTCATAATATTTTTTTTCTCAATATTCCTCTAAAAATATCACTAGATGCAATGGTATGCATGATAGTTTAGTTGATGATTTAAGAGATCAAATGATTTTCATAACTTCAAAAAAAGCAAAATTAGTGCATTCATTCATTGATAGTATTGCTTCTTATTTAGCTATAATGCTTAGTGAGATAGTTGTATCAATTTTATATTTGTTATCATTACTAAATCTAATAATCTTATAAAGGGATATAACATATATGAATTTTATATTAACACGTATGTTAGATGGTATTAAGCATTTACAAATATTTGTGGGGATTAGATTTATATCACTAGATTTAGACTTTGATCTTTTATTACCACTAGGGTTGATCGATTCTAAACTATGATTTATTTCCAAACTGGTATAGGATGTGTTTTTTGTTGTAGTTATATGATTTCTTATTTGTGATCCAAGTCATGCTCCTATCATACCATCATGTGATATGTATTTTACTCACTTAGATCTTTTATCAAGAATGTCATGGTTAGTATGCTACTCTTAATGACTTGTTTGAGACAATTTTTAGACATTAGGGAAATTTGATGCTGTCCAACTTGATGTGAGTCATATTAGATTGTTTGATATGGTAGTCAAGGTAGTCTTCTCAACAAGTTGCTTGTGGGCAATATGCTCAAATTGTTGCATCAAGTCAGAAAATCGTCTAGGTCAGGTGGCCCAAATGACTTAGTGTGTGGTCCAACTTTCATAGCGCTGTTCTATTAGGTGGTTGCTAGGTTTTATGAATTCATGCATCGATGATGTTTTGCAACTCTTTTTAGCATGGAGATCTTTTGTGGAATTCAAGTTCCAAAATCATCTATCGTGGAATTTCTTTTATTAATACAAAAATAAAATTAAGGTCCAAAGTATCGAACAGTAATGACAATTTAGTAATAAAATACTTTATATTTTCTCTATTGAATGTTTTCATGTTATTTTTTCATTCACCATGATTAAAAATGTAATGTTATGATTTGTTTTCGAGTTTTGATTGGAAAATCAAATCTATTAAGTTGTAGAATATGTTTTGAGCTATCAAAAGTTTCATATCTAAAGTTTAACATGATTCTATCATTTTCTAAATGTTTAAAAAGCTTTTGGGAACAAAAGTCAAATATACTTAATTTTTGTATTTAGTAAGAAAAAATATGTTTTATAATTTATAAATAAACATAAATATTATTTTTTTTCCTAAGCATTTATCCATGACAATCTAAATTTTTTAATTAGGTTATTCAAATATAAAATTCAATAAAAAAAATTGTCTAATGTTTATAAAGCATTCATAGTATTTGTCTTGAACGACGCCCGCATTCTAACAGATGGAGAATAGAGGGAGTTATGTGTAGCGGATTTAAACTACTGAACTCTTCTGCTGGAGTCCCACCTCCCGCTCTTCCCTCTCTGCTGCCTCCCTCCCTAAACCCTTCGGCCGCCGTCGTTGATCTCCTCACCTCCCGCCTTCGCCTTCTCTCCTCGCCGTCATCTGTCCCCTCGCTCATTCCTCCCCATCTTCTTCCCTTCCTCGGTCCTTCCGAGCTCTCTTCAATCCTCCTTCGTACCCAATCCACTCCCATCCCTGCCCTCCACCTTCTTTCCTTCCTCCAATCCCGCCACATTCTCACTCCCTCGCCACACCATTTATCTCTCCTTGCTCACTCCCTCACCTTCTCCCGCCTCTTCTCCCAATCCCTGTGTACCATCTCCCGCCTTGTTCTAACGCACCCAGCAGCTGATCCCTTCGCCTACCTTCTGTGTTCTGCCTCCTCTGGCCGGTGTAACTGGCATCCCAATGTCTTCTCCCTCCTGGTTAGGGCCTACCTGGGTCTCGGTTTCCTTGGCCGTGCTCTCGATGCTTTCCATCGCTCAGTCCTTACTGGATTTCAACCTGACGTGATCACCTCCAATTTCTTACTCGATTCTCTTGCGAAGTTTGGCTCGCTTGAACGCTGTTGGGGGGTCTACTCAGCGATGAGGAATGCAGGTGTTGTGCCGAATGTTTATACTTTTAACATTCTCATCAACGCTCTTTGCAGAGGGGAGGATGCCAAAAGGGCTAAGGAGTTTTTGGAAGAGATAGAAATGGAGGGTTTTGATCCTGATGTTGTCACATATAACACTCTGATAAATGGGTATTGCAGAAAGGGTAGGGTTGAGGAAGCACTCCGTCTATTTAAGGTGATGTTTAGAAGAGGAGTCGAGCCGGATTTGGTGTCTTACAAGATTCTGATGAAAGGACTCTGCAAGGAGGGGAGGGTCTGGGAGGCGCAGCAGCTGTTTGATAAAATGCGTCAGAGAGGTCTTGCAGCAGATGAGGCGTGTTATGGAATTCTGGTTTTGGGTTACTGCTGGGTGGGGAAGATGAGGAAGGCGTGGCTCTTGCTTCAGGAGATGATTGGAGGTGGATACATTCCAGATTGTTTTGTGTGCATGGAGTTTGCGAAAGGTTATGCTAATATAGGGAGGCTGCTTACTTGTTTGAACACACTTGCGCAGCTTCGCCAGCTTGGGGCAACTGTTTCTTTTGATGTCTATAGATATATTATTAGTGCATTGTGCCTTGAGAGGAGGCCAAATGCTGCAAAGAACCTTTTAAAATGGATGGTTGAGGATGCTTGCAAGCCTAGTGTAGATATTTATAATTTGATCATGCAAGCATTTTGTAGTTGTGGTTCTTTGGTAGATGTATTTCGTCTAAAGGATGAGATGATTGAGAAAGATGTTAGACCAAACCAAGAAACATACAATATTATGATTAGTTTCCTTTGTAAAATGGATGGAGCTCAGGAGGGTGAATGTATGATGGAAGAAATGATTTCCTCTGGTCTTGTCCCAGATTCTGTGACTTGCGCTGCCTTAGTAGGTGGATACTGCAGTAAAGGTGAAGTAGCCAAGGCTGAGTACTTGTTGAAGTACTTTGCATTGGACTTTGGAATTCATGACAATAGAAGCTTTAATACTTTAATGAAGGTGTACTGTGAAGATGGTTTGGTAGAAGATGCATTTGGACTTCAGAATAGAATGATGAAAATTGGTTTTGTTCCAAACACAGAAACATGCAAGTCTTTGATCCGTGGATTGTCCAGAAGTAGATCTATTGGGAAGTTGACGCATGGAGAAGGCCATCCCGAAAGGATAAGAGGATAAGCGTTTTTTCTTATACCTCAGCTCTTGCAGTCTGGATAATTTAAGTGTCATGTAAGGATCCTTTATTTTCTACATATAGTTACCAATTAATCTCTAGCTTTAGTAAAATGCCTAAAATGATACTATATTTATTGCTAATTTGCTATGCAGAAAATATACTGAAACTATTTTTAGATGCAGAATTTACATTATGATTTTAAATTACCAAGTTAAAAATGGTTTATTGTACCAAAGGAGTTATAGTTTATCCTTCATTCATTCTATAATTTAAGTGAGTAATGGATTTTGTTCTATGCATACGGAACAGCCTTTATAGGTGAAATGGGAGCTTTGGATCTGTTGAGCTTCATCCCTTCCCTCTGTACACTTCAAGTGGGCCAAGGGGTAATTTGGCTGGTGTTTTATTTTTTTTGCTATAGAGGGATACATGCTTATCTAAAACAAGCAAAGAACCAAAACTTGACCAGCAGGGGTCAACTGCGTCAAGCCAAGAGGTAAGGGTTCCTGTTTCTTTCTTATTATTTCTTTACATGGCAGACACAATTTGTCATCATCAAAATTATCTTATCATGCAAGAGTCAGACAAAGTTCTTACATTGATAACTATTACTATTTGCACTCGAACTTCCATTTCTCCTACTTCTTGTCCCCCTTGTCTTGCCTTCCCTCTATGGCAGAACAGAAAAATGTATATTAAACATGTTCAGCAACATTTGGTTTGAATCACTTGTGCCTGAACCTTGCCTTTTACTAGTGTGGATCTTGTTAAGGAAACAAGGAGTTGGTTTCATCTGGGTAATGTGAAAAATTGTAGTTTAAAGTTTTGAATGTGTATGAAAACCTATCACCGACTTATGTTTGCAATTTTGAGAAGCATGCTTGTAGATTTTGTTTTTTTGGTGGCATTTACCACCAAATCTCTTAACTGCTTACAATATTTCGAGTAGTTCTGTGGCATATGTTGATATTACTTTTTTTATTAACATGGAGGACCTCAAACTGAGACATTATTGTTTGTTTAGATGGTGCAGCAATTGTTTAATCTCCTTCTTTAGCAATGCTTTGGTGGGATGTCTCTATGACAAAAACTCACCTTATTTTTATTCTAGTCAATAACATATAAGAAACGAGGGAGGTGTGAGATATTAATTTTGCCACACCTCACTTGCCCTTTTTATCCTATAAAACATAATCTGGAAAATATTAAGCTAAGTGATAAAATTGAAGACATCATCAAATTTCTTAAGAAAAAGTGATGATAAAACAATAACATTCATTTCAGACTACTTCTAAAAAAACTAATAAAACTTTGGCAGAAGTCACAATAAAGCGTGACAAAATTGTAAAGTTCAATAATCTATATATAGTTTCAGAATATATAATGCATGATAATGACAACTTAAAATTCACCTACAACATTTTCTCCAAAACTTATATTAGCTATTATTGGGTTCCTTTTCTCGGTGCACATCTATAATGCAAGTTGGGGAGAGCTTCATAGTTTAGTAAATAAATTGATAATTACAAATTAAGTTAAGATGTGATGTAATAAAGAGAATTAATCAATGATTACAATAGAGAGATAAAAAATAAATGATCTTTATGATGTACTCATCAAAAGAATGTCATCGAGATATAATGCATATCATGTTCATATTCATTGATTTTGTATAATCAATTTATGTTTTTTATGTTAGTGCTTTTCCTTATAATTTTTTAATCATATTTTAGATGCTAATTTTATTATTTTCTTTCTCAAAATAAAGTCCATGCTTTCCCAAAATGACTATCATTCTTGTTTCCATTGGATCCCATCATATCTCATATATATCTAGCATGTAATTATCTCATATCAAGACTTAAGCCCATAGGCATACCATCTTATTATTGGTCATCCAGTCTATGGCAATAGCGATATTATATTATCTAGTGATAGTTGAGAAAGAGATCCAATGCCAAACTATTTATTAAGCTATGGCAAATCGACATTCTTCTCATGCCCTTGCTTTTTCTTGGTTTATTCGAATGGTGCTAATTAATAAAGGTGTTGGTCGATTTATATGCTCTGTTTAATATCAAAGGCATTTGAAGGTCTTATCTAACTCTTTCACTCATCTTTGGGGTAGCATTCAACTATTACGATTTCCTCATCTTATTGAACATACGCTTGTTATGGTTAAGGAAAAAGAGCAAATCAGGCATATGATTGTCACATGGCCTTTGGGGTAATGATTCAATAGAGCAACAATTGATTTAGATGGCTCTTTTATGACAAACATCCCATATCATCACAACATCGACTTATTTTGGTCTTTCTTGTGTTGACATTAAGTTTAGTGGTGCACTATTCATATTTCAAACTAGTGTAATGAGTGGTCTATATTTTGATTTTTAAGATTCTATTGGTCTCAAGGACTTGTCAATCTCGAGAGCTAGTTGATTGGCCTGCAAGCATTAGTTCCCATTTAATTTCGTCCCTTAACCTAGCTTGAAGTTTGGAAAGTGTCACTTAACTATTTTCTTTAATTCCACAATGCATAATGAATTTATTTAATTGGGTGATGATTAACTTGTTACATTAGATTGTCAACTCAGCTTATGAGTTGAGTTTAATAATATATGTTTCTCTTTGTTTTATCAATTTAAATGTTTATATTCTTCATCTTATGATTATTATATGTTAGTACAACAAAAGATATTCTATACATAATACATCACAATTTAAGAAATAGGATTCTCATCTTTTAATTTCAATAGGAGCTAGTATAAGTTATTTATAGAAAATAAAGTAGTATTGGTTTCCATTTTTGTTCTTATGTAGGGTGTTCATGAGAGGAAGCATTGGAGCTATCATAAGTTTGTCGAGGCCTAGAAATATGTGTCTCATACAGTGTGATACACCTATAGTCCTTGTACAATCATTTATTCGATAGAAAAGACATGGTGATCAAATTGAGCGATTTAAGTGAAGTTTGAAGTTTGCCTGGTCGTATTAGTATGTTTTATTTATTATATAAGCACGATACCTCCTTCTAGAGAGGTGTATTTTAGGAGACAATAAGTGTGTATGGTCATTAATTGACAAAGAGGGTGTGGAGGAGAATGTTTTCATACAAATATGACCATTCTTATTATACTGTATATTCTTTTAAAAATCTCAAGTTCTGAAATATTGAATCTTTAGAGTTATGTTATTCTTATATGTATAGTGTATTCATCATATAATTATGATCGTGAGTTAAAAACTCAACTAATTGGACTTATCTAGTAGGTTAGATAATGTGTTTATAGTCATATCGTATTTGTACGGTCTATTAGATCAGATAGTACTATCAGTTTAGATTAGTAATAGCTAGTTTGACTAGGTTTTAGAATAGTTAATTATTGCTGTTTGAGAGATATTTGGAACCGCTAAAGAGGTCGCAAATATCTACATAAAGGGTTCCGAACTTAGAAGAACAGGCTAATCATAACTTGCATATATTTGTGATTAATTTTATTTGAAGTTCATCATTGCAAAATGAATAGAATAGCAACACCCTGCGTTACTAGTTTTGATCTCATTCTTTATGTCCTTCATATTCATACACGCATTGATTAAGTTGTATATTATTTTTTAGCTACTTTTATTAAGCTAAATCGTATATCTACTCTTCATTGCTTTACTATATTATCTATAAGAGCCTTATATTTTGAGACTTTTATTGTACCTTTTATCCTATTATTGTGACTTTCTTTTTTGAGATTAGTTATGCTTTTGGCCATTTAATAGGGTATTTTGGTCTAGTGTAGTAGGTTATTTTAATTTGATATTATAGGGTCCTTTCACCTGATATTTTTGGCTCTTCTAGGCTAATATTATAGGGTATTCTGGGCCGATGCCGGTGCTTAATCAGGTTTCTAATTTCTTGTTTAGGTTGACCAATACGTGGGTGTAACAAAAAGAGTGTAGTTTTTAGTACAAGTCTATCTATTTGGTTAGGAGTAGATATAGATTTGCGTTTGAATTGAACAATCTTAAAATCTTTTAGTATATTTTATTTTATTTGAACTCTAATATAAAAGTATTTTAAAATGCTAAACAAAATTTATAAAAGAGTTATTAAGATTTAGAAAAAAAAAATCTTCTCTTACTATACATTACTTGAATATTTGAATTGAAGTAAGTTTATGATTTTAATAATTTACTCACTATCTTGGGTGAATATCGTACTCTTATATTTCCAACAGCATATTCGACACATAGCTTAGTCTCTAGTTTTTCATCATTTCATTTTACTTTATGCAACAAATTTGTACCAATTGAGGTGTTTTATTCCACTCTATCAGCATCCTTTATAACAATGAGAGTATCATCGCTAGATCCCCGACTATAGTTTCCTCAACGTTTATGTTTATAAGATCATCCCAAACACTCTCTTCAATAAAATAATTTTCATATGAACTTCTTTTTCACGTATATCCTTTTGTTTTTTTGGTTAGATTAACACAAATTAAAAATTTATTTTTATTGGTTTTCTATATTATCATGGAATATACTTATATAAACTCTTGTACTAGGATATTAAAAAAGAGTTTGTGATTTTCCAGTTTTTTCCAAACTAATTATGAAATTTCACCATGTTTATGTTGTCTTCTACATCTTATCACACAACTTCATCTTCATCAATGTCTTTATCTTTTGCCATCCCCATTGCTATCCCATCTTTGTCCTCAATTCCCAAACATCAATCTATTTGCATATGCAAGTTTGTTGTCATTGGTCTTTCATTGTTTTTGTCAATCAACACCATATTCTTTACGTAAAATTTATTTTTCTACTTCTTAGTTTAAACAACCCAACATCTCGTAATTTTATTCCAATCGACCCTGGTGGTCGCCAGACGACCATTGTGGGAGAGTTTATTTCTACATTTTCAAATGAATTCCGCCACATAATTTCCATTATATTGTATCCTCTTGTTTCCTCGAACAATCTTTTGTATGACTTTGCCACCATGAAAGACATAATAAAAAGCATCACTTATGCTTAACAATCTTATCTTCTTCCCATCCATCTACAGCATTCATCGTACTAACTATCGTATCGTTTACTTTGTTTTTTTTATTTAAAAGATTTTTCATGCGTCTCCTGAGAAACATCACCTTCAGGCACAAGAAAAATCTAATCTTCTATGCTTTCTTGAGGTTGGCATGACAAACAATATCTTAGAAAAGTAAGTTTAAGTGTTTCCCTTTGCTAAAATGGTGCAAAACAACTCTCATTCCTGCAACTTCTTTGTTAAGTCAGGCAGAACAATATCCATGGAAAGTGAAGGCCTAGAAACGCCTAAATAGCGAAAGGAAACGACCTGAAGAGCTCTGCTTTAGGGCAACAACCACCTGAAGAAGATGAATTGTGCCTGAAACAAGGACTATGAGACAGAGTAATCTCAAATTTCTGTATGTCAAGCAATGAAGAGTAATCTTACTAAATTGATGGGTTATACTTGAAAATTAAGTTGGAATATCTCCAATTAGAAGCCAGGTGGGCAAATTCCAGCATGCATGGTGACAAGGTTTTGGTTGGTCCCTTATCTTAATTGAATCTTGTTTGGTGAAATTGGCTAATGTGTCATAAATAACTAGGGATTTTAGTTTGTCCATTCCTTGGTTAGCTCCTTGTGCTTGCTTAGATATTTGCCTTGTACTAGGAATTGTCATATGGGTTTGATTGATGCTTGTGATCTGACATGACCAAATCTAGATTGTATTTAATATCATCGAACTAATCAATTAAGCTCGTGTGATCTTTTTCGTATCCTAATGTTTAGCCCTTGTTCAAATTTTATCTATTGAAAATCTTCTCCATCAAATTGGTAATGTTTTTTCATAAGTCTATAGAACTTATGTCCTTGCAAAATGGTAATTAGAACACTGAATGCAAAGTTGTTGGAGCACCCATCGTCATCGAGGATAGTCTACTAAGAAATAATTTTTGTAGATTGTGTTGTGACAATTTCAAAAGTTATGATTCGATCAACATCGAGTTAGGTTTATTAATGCTTTGGTAGAGGGGGTCATTCCCTCTATACTTAACAGTTGCTCTGTGAAGTAATGATGATCGATTGAGATTGTTTTTTTTCCTTCTCTGATATATTAGAGACAATCTTCGTCAATAATTTTCCAATCCTTAGTCTATACATCATTAGTAATTTATAGATAATCTCTCGAGAACATAATTTATTAAATAAAAAAGATAATTCAACCTCACATTTTTGCACTTTATATATAATCATTAAAAGTAGTAATTAATTCTTCCAATTGATCACCTATTCTCTAATTGAAAACATCAAATCCAAATGGGTGCTGAAGTCTATGTGTGAGAGGTCAAAAGAATTTAATTTAAACAATTTTTTAATAATTATTTAATTAATTAGTTAGTGAGCTAAGCAGCTGGTCAACGGATAATTTGTGGGGCCCACCATCATCGAATTTATTTAATTTAAACTGCTGTATGACTTGCTTTTAAAAGCTTACAAAGATACGTGTTTCTAAAAAATTATAAAAAAATAAACGAATTATTAGCAAAACTTTAATTTAACATATGTAACGAACGGGTCAGTGGTATGATATCTTTTTTCCGTTACGGAAGCGTGTGTACTTACTGTTCAACGTGTTGACACGTGCCTAATTTATAACACGTTTGTTTGAGCCCACATAACACATGTCACGTTGTAACCCCCTAAAAGCAACAAGTTAGGAGGAGGCGGTGCACCTGCTTTTCTCACTTGCACGTTTCTCTCACGTTCGTTGTTCTCCACATGGCACTACTTGAAGGCGTTGTTTTTGCTAGCATTCTTCTCGGGGAGGACCGGATGGTCTTCCGCCTCCAGTTAAAATTCCCACGAGCGCAATTCGAAGCATGTGCCTAATTACGCATTTAGGGTCTTTTTACCATTTTGCCCAGAACTAAATCTAACCGCTCACATGTCCCGGTTCGAAAATCGGTGTTCGAAGAAGGCTATTTTTGTATAAAGTTAGTCGGAACACGTGGGTGAAATGAGGAAAGAAGTAATGAATTCGAGAACGACCGGTTCGTCTATATATAGAAGAGAGGCGGCAAAGGGCGATTTGGGATCCGAAGTGAAAGCTGAGATGGAAGCAAATGTTGGATGGACAGTTGGCCGGACGATTGGCCGCGGGGCTACCTCCACGGTCTCCCTCGCCGCCGCCACCACTACCGGAGATCTCTTTGCGGTTAAGTCTTGTCCTCTGTCGCGCTCTTCTCTCCTTCGAAGAGAACAGAGCATCCTGTCGTCGCTCTCCTCGCGGCACATCATCTCCTGCCTCGGCTCCGACGTCTCCGGCGGGTGTTACCACCTCTTTCTGGAGCTCGCGGCCGGAGGAGCGCTTTCAGACTATGCGGGATATCTCGAAGAGTCCAAGATCCGATCCTTCACTCGCCAGATTGTTCTCGGGCTGTTCTACCTCCATTCCCGCGGCGTGGCGCACGGTGACGTTAAGGGGAGGAACGTCCTCGTCGGAGAAGACGGCCGCAGGGTCAAGCTGGGCGACTTCGGCTGCGCCCGCCGTCTCGGCGATGTTGGTTTGGTGATGGGGACGCCGGCTTTCATGGCGCCGGAGGTGGCCCGGGGGGAGGCGCAGGGCATCGAAAGCGATATCTGGTCCCTGGGCTGCACCGTTCTGGAGATGGCGATGGGGAAGTCGCCCTGGCCGGAGGTTTCCGATCCGGCTGCTGCGATTCATCGAATTGGGTTTTCAGCCGCCGTGCCGACGACTCCGGAATGGATGTCAGCGGAAGGGAAGGACTTCGTTTCCAATTGCTTGAGACGGGATCCGAAGGAGCGATGGACGACGGAGCAGCTTTTACGCCACCCCTTCGTGGCGGAAGCCGATGAGGAGCCTCCCGCGCCATGTTCCAATCCGAAGCAGAGGATGTGGGTGTCCCCGAAAAGCTCCCTGGAGTTCGGCTTATGGGAGTCGGCAACAGAGGAGGGGAAAGAGGAGGAGCTGCTAGAGATAATCAAGCAGCTGGAGTCGCCGTCGGCGAACTGGTCTTGGGACGACAGCTGGGTGTCTGTGAGAGAGACAACAGAGGAAGGAGAAGAAGGTAACGCAAAAGACTCAATTGCCCAAATTAATGGAACCAACGAAATGGAATTCGATACCTTCCATGATTCATTGAATGGCGAGGAAGACGAGTCGAACTCTTCCTTTCTATGTAGCACAGTTGAAGCAGAGCATGTGGTCAGTAATCGCCATTGTAGAAACGTTCATTTAAAGGAATTTCAAATTTGTTACCGTGGCTTTGCTGAATTCTCTTTCATGCTACATTTCTCGCGAGGTTGCGTCTCAACAAACGATGATAAAAAATAAATAAAAAATTCAAAAATACATCATAAAAAATATTTTTTAATTAAGATGTCGCCAGGTTTTTGTCCACGTTGACGTCGGTGCTGACGTGGAAAAAAGTACGCCTCTCTTTCTAAACTTTTTTATATATTTTTTTTCTGATATTAAAAAAAGATTAAAAACGAATATTTACTTTCAACTTACCTTCAAGATTGGCTCATGTTCACGGAACCAAGACAAGGCTAAAAGGCCAGCAGATAAGCATCAACCAAGACAAAGTCATTGTCCAAAAGAAGGTATAGTCTAGAATGAACACTTGTGAGGCATTCTTGTTAGTTATGCTATTTAATTAATTATGTATTTATTTATTAATTAATAATGATATTCTATGATAATGCTTATATTAGTATGACATTTTTTTAAAATGTTTTCATATAATCATATATTATATCTTGTAGTCACATGCATATATACTCCACTTTAAGATAGATGTATCAGAATATAGAAAGTTATTAACTTTGCATCTGATACAATTTAGCTATGTATTAAACATATTCAAATAAGATAGATAAGTGTGATTATTTCTTTTCAAGAACTATCATGCATATCACACAAACCCTTGTGTGTCCCTATGTGACAAATATAGCTTGTGCAATGGTTCAACTAATTGATTTTGTTAATACTTTTTAGCTTACTAATTCATTTACTTGCAAATCTTGCATCACTTTAGGTTTTTGTTTAATCTCTGTCTTGCATTAGTGTTTGGAATATTTGAAAATTTGTAATAATTTAATGTTACAAATATTTGTAATAAAAAATAACTTTTAATTAATTTTAAATATATACATACATATATGCACACATACTGTATTTATTATGCTTTGAAATTGAGGAATAGTTTTTACATTTAAAATTTATCTTATATTTTGATTTTTTTTTGTTATAGGTTACTATTAAGTTGGATGAATTAGTTGGGGAGTTTTGGTATTGATTTGATTGTCATTCTTTGTCTTAATAATATGATTGCTATTAAAATGAGTGACTATTAATTAAATTCTAATTTATTTTTGGATAGGGTATTACATAATATATGATCATACTATATCTTAGGCATACCACTATAAAGATCAATTATTTCATTAGATATGTTACATAAGTTATACTAATATATACTATATTTATGATTATAATCGTATGAATCAATTCTCATTAAGTGCTCAAATAATTCTTCTAAAATGTTCTACATTTATTGTTATGAATTTAGGATCACACCTTATATGTTTGAAGTATTTATCCACAATCATCTTTAGATAATCTTATTATATATATATATATATATATATATATATATATATATATATATATATGCGTATTATTCTTATACGATATAATTTCATAATATATGTATATATATATTCATATTTATAAAAATAATATAATTATTATCAAATTTATATATGTATAATTAAGCATATAGATTTTTTGGACATATTATTTCAAAATATATTTCTTTAAAAAAACATTTAATATTTTTTTTATCAAATGATGATAAGAAATTTTATTTGATATTCAATATTAATCATTTTTAAAAATATTTATTTCAGTTTGACTCCTGGTGGCATAATTGTAATAAGCATCTCTTGGGTAATTAGGGTCCTGCAGTAGGAGCCTTGCATTAGCGTCGTCCGCCGCCGCTCCAAAGTTATTTCTTCGCCTTTCGCAGCTTCGCCGGATACCTAATTTCCCTACCACTCGATGGCTAATCGAGCTTCGCTTAGTCCGTCGATGGTCAACAGAGAAGATGCCGGGCGTGCCGTAGACGCGCTGCTTAACTTCCTTCGCTCGGAAGCGAAGAAGCGCAAGGCCCAGCTCTTCGAGCACGACGATCTTCTCTACCTCAACCTCACCGTCCGTCGCTATCCCTCCACATCCCGCTTCAGCCCTATACGTATCCCTCTCCCCCACACCATTCACCCTATCGACCCCTCCCAGACCTCGCTCTGCCTCATCGTGAACGACGCACTTGCCGACTCTGTTCGCTCCACCGCTGCCGCCGAAAATCTTCCCGTCGACTCCGTCATTTCCCTCTCAGAGCTACGCACCGACTACGTGCCCTACGAGTCCCGACGACGGCTATGCAACTCGTACGATATCTTCTTCACGGACCGCCGCATCACCCCCATTCTCCCCCGTCTTATGGGAAACTTCTTCTTGAAGAAGAAGAAATTCCCTCTTGCCATCGATATGGACCGCAAGGGATGGCCGATGGCCATCCGTCAGGCTCTCAGGTGCACGCTTCTCTACCTTCGTTCCGGCACCTGCAGCGTGCTTAAGGTGGGTAGAATCTGTATGGATCGGGAGCAGATCCTGGACAATGTGATGGCAGCAATCGAGGGTGCGGTGGAGCACGTGCCGAAGAAGTGGGCGAATGTAAGGTCTTTTCACATCAGGGCATCGAATTCTGTGGCACTGCCGATCTACCAAGCGCTGCCTGAGTTGGGGATGAAGATAGATATTGGTGTTCAGGAGGGAAATGGCAAGCGAGGGCAAGATGAGAGGAAACTCAAGAAGCAAAAGAGGTCGAAGAAGATGACAGGAAGGATCCATGAAGTGAATTACGTTAATTTTGATGTCAAAGATGGAATTGGGGAAGAACATGAACATTTAGCAGTAGACGAGGATAGTGATGAATTGTATATGGTCAAGAAGGCAAAGAAGAATAATGTTGAGAAAGGTAAGAAGTGCAAGGTAGCTACTGATAAAGAGGCTGATGGAGAAGAAAAAAAGGGTGGTGGTGAATTCACTGACTTGGATGGCAAAAAGAAGAAGAGGAAGAGGACTAAGAAGATTGTTGATGATAAAGATGTCGGTTTGGCATCTGCTGCAGAAGTCGGTGATAATGGTGAAGGCAAGGAGCTGCATGCAAAGAAAAAGGTCAGGAAGATTGCGAAGAAGGGCAAAGATAAGGAAGACAGGAAAGGAATTCATCAAGGAAACTATGAGGATTGCAATGGAGGTGGGGTTGTTGAAGAGGCAACAAATATAATGAATGTGGATGCTGTTGCTTATGAGGATCCAAATTTAAAAGAAGGAGTGAAGAACAATGGGAAGAAAAACAAGGGATTCAAGAAGGTGAACCAACATAAACTGAATTCTTTGAAGGATAAGGTGGAAGTTGGGACTTTGAAGAAGAAGAAGAGTAAAGCATTGAAGTCCAAGACTGCAGCCTGAAGAAGGTGAAAAGCACTAACATGAGGTGCGAATCTACTGCTATTAAGTCTTTGTATAAGGTCTTGTTTTGCAAGAATAGGATTAAAGTAGGAATTGGGGAAGAACATCTAAGGACTTGTAGATGCTCTTCCAATTGTTTTGTTGCTACATTGGAGCTGAGTTGAGGTTATTGGTGTATTGCTGTTTACTCATGTTATCAAAATTCCTTTTTTTAGATCTGCTCCAACCCAAGTCAGACATTTTGGTTCATGTTGTTCTTTTCCTTTCCTACTACACTGTGGAGTGATTGTGTTTGGCAATCAAAATTATGACTTTATGTTATTTTTACTTTAAATTGTTGCCAGGGATGATGGCAGTATGATTTAAGGCTTATATGGCAGATCCATCTGGACTGTAAAGATCATTTTAATTGTATGCAATGGTCTGGGAAGCAAACATGCTTCTTTTTTCTTGCCATTTATGTATTCTCAATCTATTTCAATTGTGTTGTCATGCTCAGTAATATCAAAGTTATCATTTTTTTTATGTTGTTTCATGAAATACTCGACAATATAAAAATTGCCTGCAGATTCTTTCTAAATTTAAGCCATAATATAAACATGTATGTCTTGTTTTTAAGCATAATAATTATCAGAAGCATGTTTTAGACATGTTTTCAAAAATTATTGAATTGTGCTAAATCAATACATGTGTGACCTACAATGTATGTACCATCCAACATGCAATAATAGAAGTTTTTTTGTACATATGTAATCTTTTGTCAATCTCTTTCTTTCATAAGTAATTCAAGTGTTTAAATTGGATTGTTCAAACCTTTGGATCGTTCATGCATTCTTGTTTGATTGAATCATCCTCTCCATATATGTATCATTCATGCATTGATGAATCATAGCCTTGAATCGATAGTTTTTTGACTTTCTATTGGATGGACTTGTTGACTAACCAATTTGGAGATAACCCAATCAACACATTTCTATAAAATAATACATTACTTAGATTTAATTTATTTTATTATAGAACTAATCAAACTATTTGATTACTATAGTTGGAACTTCCATTCACTAAAAAAAAAAAAAATCTAAGTTACAAATGACAAACCTTAACAAAAAAACAAATTGTAAACAATAATTTCACTTGCTAAAGCTCTCTTACCTCCTTCAAATGTTTGACCTATGTTCGATCATCATCAACAAATGCACAACATAAGTCTAATTCTGGTATTTAATCATCTTTAACCATCAGTCATCAAGTATATTGAAAATGCTTCTTCTCTCTACTTTGCAGATACTATCATTCAAATATTTGTCAAGCTCGCATCTTCTAATCATATTATCGTGCATTCTAAATTTTCGAGATTATGATCTTATGCCTTTCATTGATGGGTGACAATCAATTTTACCAACCATCATCCTGTCAAGTCATTTTCTCTAGATTTGTCAAAATAATAGACCTTATGTCCAATTAATGGACCCATCTCTTTAATTGCTGTATTTTTTTTATTACATCTAAAAAAATATTTGATGAAATTGGAATAATTTATGCCAAACACATTCCAAACATATGACATTATTTTGAATCAACTAAAGGAAGATCTTTGCCTTCTCCAAATAAGAACAAAATTTGATGTGGAATATATGCAATAATGCTTGATGCTAATGACATTCATACTGCCCATGTCTCCAAAGAGGCTTCATAAGTCGAATGATGATACCTTTCTCATTCATGTAAGGGATATTAGTCAATGAGTGGTGGCTTATTGTACTTCTTCCCCACCTAACTAGATTTTGAATTCATCATCAATAAGCTATATCAATTCATTCATTGGCCTACAACTCAATAGTGGTTTGTCATCAAATGTCTATTTCAATGTTTTTGGGGTACAATTAGATACTTTTTCTTCTGTCAAAGTCCTATGATACTTTATCATTTCTTTGATATTTGTTAAGTAGTAGTTTTGATGATTATATGTCAACCAATGTTCATTCTTTGTTCCTTGGATATCATGTTATTTATTGCAACTCTAAAGAACAAATAAAGTTGCTAAATTATCTACTAAAGCTAAAAGATTGAACGTTTGCCTCTTTTGACCATTGTAATAACATCAATTCGATCATTCCTATGCGAATTCAAAGTTCAATTGCCAATTGCCCCTACTATTTATTGTGATAACATGGGTGTTATTTTTGCTCTCTTTCAGATACGTTTGAAAATTATGAACTAAATATATTTCATACTTCCTCCAATGATCAATTTCTCGCTCCTTTCACAAAGTCTCTTGACAAAAGTTATAATTATTAAAATCAAGATTAGTGTATAGCCATTGACTACCAACTTGAGGAGACATGTTAAGGAATGCATAATCAAAGATTCTTTTAGTTGTATAAGACCCATATTAGCTATTTTTTTATGCAAGTATTCTAATATAAAAAAATCAATAATTCAAAAAATATTCTATCATGAGATATTTCTTTATTTAAGAAATCAATAGTTCAAAAATATCTTTTATTATTTTGTATCACTTTGTTTAAGGAGTGAATAATTCATGCATTGAAGTTCTTTTTATTTTTTATTTATCTTATATATATATATATATATATATATATATAATATAGATCATTTTCATCTCATAATATTTTTTAATAGAAATCATAAAATTCAGATTAATCTAATTTTTTTCAAATATATATTTCACTTAGTACCTAGTTCATAAATATGATTTCAACGATAATAGTTTGATTGGCCTTGATTGTCTTTTTAAAATTTTTATATTGTTGAAAATCAAACTATTTTTTTTATATGAAATTTGATTATCTTTTCAAGCATATGACATGACTTTTTTACTTTTAGCATTATTCGATCTATATTCATTATACCTTCTATTTGTTCTTTGATTTTTCAATAGTGAATACTTGTTTTTTTTAAATCAATTTCCTAGAACTAGAGTTGAAAAAGGTGAACATATTGGCAAAAATTATGTTTTAGTGTTTAACAAACTATGTGATTTATGATCTTGTGATTTGCTCATAAAGATCAACCATTTTATGCATCATAGACTTGTTGTTTATCTTATTCATGAAATACTTCAATTTTTTTCCTAAAGTTAATTTTACTATAGTGAAAGTTAAAAGTCTAATCCCGATAAGATAAACTACTTGTTAAATGCTTTGTGACCCAATAATATTATGTATTCTATTAAATATGTTTTCTATTTCAAAATATCTCTCTACTTGAATAATTTTAAAACTCAAAAATTTATATAATTTAATTTAAGCAATACAACATTCAACTGTACTTATGTATTTCATCATATTTTTTATTTAAGGTTAATCGATGATAGCCTATATCATGTTGTGTATAAATTTTTATTTAGGTTTCTTTTGAACTCAACTCTTATTAGACTTGAATTATAAATGTTGGGTTTGACTTGGTTAAGCTTTTTGATATTCAAGTCTTAATGTGACATATATGTGAACCAATTTGTTTATATCTATTTCACATTTGTTTTTGAACCAATCTAATATGAACCAAGATGTATTCCAAATCTCACACACTTATTTACCAATTAATTGCACCAAGCATGTTCACATATATAAATGAGTTAATATAAATGTTTAAATATATAATTCTAATATACTTGAATGTGTGAATGTTTTTTTTTTTATCTCAATTCATATAAGAAAATAAAAAATAAAGTAAAATAATTTTATTTTGATTTGAATTGAGCTCATAATGATAACTAAAGCTCTACACTTAAACACATATCTAATTGTCTCACAAAGTTTTCATAATTGGATGATTTAGTTATTAGGGTTGGATTAAAATGCTAACCAAGTAAATTTATTATTAAATTTTCAAAAAAAATATATTTATATTAAAATAATATTATATTATCATTTAGTTTTTTTTTATTTTATAAATTTAATTTCAAAATTTTATATTAAAATTTCTCTTATATATTTGAATATAAAACCTCTTCATTCTCCTCTACTTGTGTCTTTTCGATAATTTTAAAACTACACGAGTATATTCAACAGAAAGAGTGGCGAAGAGATGATTTTGAGCTTGGACATGGTGTTGCCGATCCCTACGAAAACGACGGCCCGTAAACCGAGGAGGTGTCGGCTCTTCGCTCTTGCTTCAATCAGCATGAAGTGTGCTCGAATCGATGCGGAGCAATTGAGGACCCAAATCGACCAACTTCATGCCGATGCGGAGACTAACTGGTCAAAAGGTTCTCCCTGTACTCACGCATTTATCTCCCCTCCTCTCTTGGTCGAAAGTGTTCTCCAGTTTCTGCTCAATTTTTTTTTTTTAGTAAAAATTTTCGAAGCTGAATTCGTGGTTAAAGTTCATTTATAAGCATTACTCTCCGGGCTTATACTGTTTTGTTAACTCCTTGATGCTTTATTTGGTTTTGTAAGTCCCATGAGGCCAGTAGAGTGTTTGATGGTAGCAAATCTGAAGTATGTTTCCGGTTGGAATTTACAGTTTGTTGATCGATTTTAGGTGTGTGTAATTAGCGTGGATGTGCCATGGGAGAAGAAATACAACTCAGTGATTGCAGGACTTGGACAACAGTTGGTGTTCACTAAAATGGAGTTCAAGTTACAAAATTTTTAATCCTTATCATAATCTTTAGATTGTAAAGGTCACTTGGTAAATTTTGCAGCAAGAGCATCCCAATAATGCCAAGCTGAAAGCTTTTGAAACGAATAAAAGCTAAACTCAAGCTTAAAACATTATTTTATGGACTCAATGATGCTAAAAATTCTACAAAATTAAAATATATGTTAAAAAATTTAATATTATAGTTATTCTTTATGTTTATTGTTTTATAAAATCATTTAATAGCTTTTTAAATTGTACTTAATACCATTTTTAATTTTGGAATCAGATAGTTTGATGAATAGATTGAATGATTTGATTTATATTTGGATGGTTGATGTTGTTAGTTGATCAATAATTAGTAAGCATTAGAACATGAAAATATTTGCAATGCACATAAAGCTTCGGTGTAAGAAAAATTTACATGGGCATGATGCACACAATATATTCAATGTGCTTATGCATGCAATAATTTACATGCCCATTGTTTCATTCATGCATTGATTATTTACACATGCATTATTATAATTATATATGCATTATTATTTACTTAAGTTCAATAGTTCATTTATTCCTTCAAACTTTCTATGCTCATTATGCACATTAAATATGGCAAGAGATTGCATTTCTCAGCTCTCATGCTAATTGGTTGAACATTTTTTGGTATGTTTGTGTGATCTCTTTTTGAAAAGCAAACATGACTTCAATTTTGAGAAAAAATGGCTAATTTTTCACATAATAAGTAAATCACATCAATAAAATTGATTACCTAGTATCCTTTTGTCATCCTAACTATATAAAGATATTGGTTTTTAGTAAGAAAGTTTTGACGAGAAAGATTTGGTTTTTAGAGAGAAATTCAACTCATATTTTCGAAAGCTTAAAAAGTTTGTGCTTTCATGTTATCAATCTCCTTTACTTGCTAGAGTGCTAAGCATGGCTTGTTTGGATCAAGATTTGGGCTAGCTTAGATTTTGTTCATATGGAAGCTATCATTAAGAGGATTGTAAGATTTTTTTTTTAACATATTTTTTATTTTTAGTTTTTACTTTGGTTTTTTTCTTGTCTTTTGGGGCAAGATCCTTGTATAGCTCTCTTATCTCATGTATGTTCTTTTGGGCAATTGGTTGTACCTGTACTTTAGTGTTCATATAGAACTCCTTTAGGCTTATTTTACTCTTTTGAGCAAACAATACAAGTCCTTTTGGGCCGGTCTTCACCTCCTCTAAAGTCTTTAAATAGACTCTTTGTGGAAGTTGATATCTAAAAACATCCTCATCTTGTGTTTGTGAAGATGTAAGTGTAAGAAGCCAACCATTTAGTTAGGGTTGATAAGAGGTTGATAGTTTAGCTAAATCATCAAAAAATCATTGTGCGCATCTTTATTTTTTTGTAAAATTATACTTCCATCTTGATTTTTTCTCATATTTTGAGTTAGCGATAAATTCTAGAGAAGCATAATTCTTTCCCTTTTCTTCTGTGTTCAACACTCTTTAGGTTTTGTGTTAACACTCTTTAGTGGTTAACCCCTATTATTATCCCTTAACCTAAATTTGTTTTCAACCCACCTCTCTCCTTGGGTTGAGGTTTTAAACTAACCCCATGTGGTTCAATTAGCCATCAGCCATAACCTTGTGACCTTGTCATCCATTCAGAAGATGTTTGGTGCCTTGCAATTCCAATGCTTTCAACTGTGCCACCTTGATGGCTTTCATCTTTGTCAATTGAATAATTGTCATTGTTACTTCTTCAATTGGTTTTGTTAAACTATGTTCAATTTTGGTTGACTTTGACCAATTTCATGTTTTGTCACTGGCTGTATATCCATACTTACAATAGCAACTTTGGACAATTATAATTAAAATAAGATGTCATTTTAAACTATGATTAACTTGTAAAATAACTAAACAAAAATTGTAATTAACTGTTTTAAACATAGGTTAAAATCCAAGCTCAAATCTGTGTTAAATTCTTTCCATCCGGTTAAATTAACTTATTAAGCTTAAAAAAATTAGATTATTTTAAGTTAATCCCATGGCAAAAGATGCTAAACAAGTGATGTCAACTGTTAGATGGTTGGCTGGAATGAGATCTAATTTCTCTAATTTATATTGTTGTTCAACCTTACTCAACAATAATAAAATTAATTAGATTTTGGCATTTTTGTCTCTTTTCAATTGAATGTTGATGAAACCAACTTGAGATGTGTTCTATATGATGGTTTCGATTACTAGATGTTTGGCTTGAATGAAATTTGGGAGACATGAACATTGTCATGTAATGTTATATTATTTTAGGATATTAATTGTTTGATTATATAATATATCTAAATAAGATTACTAAAATTATTTTTTTGTCATTAGTAAATGGCATAGAAGTCCTACTCAAAATTTGAGTGATATCTAAATGTGCTTATCATGATATTAAAAATAAGAATAAAGGTGCATCCAGTATCCTTTGAGTTGGCGGGAAGGGGCTTCTTATAGTGGTGCTTGATGAATGACATTAAATCTAACTTAGATCTCTCTTTTTCTTTATTCTGGCGTAGTTGTGTGTTTTGGAGATTCGAAGAAGTGCAGTACATATTGTGGTTTCTTCTTCTTCTTTTGCTTTTTCACACCCCATTGTTTTTATCAAACAAGTAATGGCATTCAACCTTTACTTGATGATAATACAACTAAGGTAGATTTCATCTTTTTTGTATCTGTTCAGTCTGAATTTTGAATTTTGAAGAGGCCAAGTCTTAATATGTGCTCTTAGTACTAAAAGCCCAAAACTTGCTCTTGCAGCAAATAGTGCACGATTACGACTTATGAGGTTGTCAGAGGCGGCAGAGAAGCTTCAGCACAGGGCAGCTACTGTTATTGCACTTGGTAAGGAAAATGAGGCAAGGGAGCTGCTTATTCAAAAGAGAAAGATAATGCAAGCCTTGGAGAAGACAAAAAGCCGCCTTGAGGTGCTTGATGAACTCTTGGTGAAGATAAAAGAGGTGATAATGTCCATGTTATATTTCATTTTTGCTGCCCTAAAACCAAGTTATTGTTTCCCTGAGTTCTCTGACCTTACTTAGTGATTAAATTCTTGAGCTTTCCCAATCAGAAGAAATGACAAGATTTCTAGCAACATAAGTAGGAATCTATTGCAGCCACATTTTTGCTGGAATACAGCTAATTTTGTGAAAGGTAGTCTTTACCCTTGCTTTGCTTTCTGTATTTCTTCCAAAATGGCCAGTTTAAAAGCCCTATAGTAGGTTTTTCAAGTCCTTCTTAGGAGGCAGTCTTCACTTTTGAAATGCCACATTAAAAGGTTTTGAGGCGGTGTAATTCTCAGTCTTTTGTCCTATGTGGCTTCACATTAGGAGGAATGCTTTGATGGAGTGGTTTTTCTATCTATTTTAAGCATGGCTGAATTTATTTCTGATACCATGCCTCAATGTTTGTTACATTCCATCATTCAATTAATTTAATTAAACTTTGCTTAGATGAAGGTATACATGAACACCTTTGAGAACTAAGAAGAATTAGGCTACAGTTGAGGTGCTGAATAATTTCTAGTTATAAATAATCATTTGATGCACACAATGTAAGCTTTATCACTCTCCTTTTGTGAATCTACTTGTATTGCTTGGATTGTTTTTGGTGGCAAGAACTGCATATAGTTTCTGTTTTTTTTTTTTTTTTTTTGACACACCTACATTTTGCTTGGTTCCTATAGACATATTGATGTCTTTTAGAAACATTTCTTATGGAAAGCAATAATCTCTCTCCAATATTGATAATAAAGGCAACTAACTTAAGAGTTTTGGGGCAAGGTCAATCTCTAGCATGTGTGAAACTTAATGTACCATGACTTGGAAGGTATGCTCCAAGTACCATATGATAAAATTTTTCAGGTCAAATGACTTAATGGGAAATTGAACATTCAGTTGCTACTGAATTCTCATTCCAAGTGTTTCAACCAGTGAAAATTATCAGAATAGTAGCTTCAGAAAGTTATTCTTTGCTTAGTAGATAACATTCTTTAAAAAATGAATTAATGTAGACCTTTTTGGCTTGCTTTGAAGCTTGGAATGACTTTTAAATTCAAACATTAATTTATATTATTCCTTAAGATATGCATTGTAAATAAAATGATTTTACTCATACCTATCTGTGAATGGAAGAACTAAGACGTTTGTTTCATTAAGGATATGCTTCATTAATTAGATTTTCGACTTCACCTTTGGTAGGTTAGGTTGGTATATCTGTTCAAGAAATGTCCACATAAATGCCTCTTAATCCCTTTTTTCTGAAATACTTTTTTTTGCATTGGCCTTTTTTATTTAATTTCAGGTCCTTACCGTTGGAAATTTGCAGTGTTGAGAATTTGAAGCCTGTTATATATCTTCATGCTCCTTATTTCATTTTAGGTCTTTTGGTAATCATTTCGGCTTATCATCTCACAGGTTGGTATCTGATTTCAGGCGATTTCTTTGAACGAAAATCAGTTAATTTCAAATGTCATGTCAATCCCTGAGATTTTTGGAGAAGAATCATCGCAAGAGATTCGGATTATATCTCCAACAACCGAAGTTTACACAGATAAAGTAACAACTGATGTTTCAATGCCCAAAAAGGAGGAAGGATTCATTGCAACTGGAAGGCTCGAAACAATCCCGCAACTTGATCATGAACAAGGAAATAGTGAATCAGTTGCAAATGAGTCTGAGGATATTAACAGTATGATAAGCAATTTATGGGCAGTATCATCTTATGAAGATTTTCTAGAGCATATTGATGGACAACTCAGACTAGTGGAATTAGATCTTTGTAATTTTTTGAGACTCTCGGCAATTATTTTGGATAGCAAACAGCAGCAGACGAACTCAAGAGTACTACATGTTTCAGAAATTTTGGACAGTGTGGTTAGCACAAGGGGAAGGTATGTAAGTTATATTTTATTTACTGAATAGAGGACTATGTATCTGCATCAATGTTGTTCATAGAGACATGATTGATTTTTGACATTACATCTTGGTGACCAATTTTGCTTGGAGCTTTTGCAAAGTGTTCTGGTGTTATGCCTGTTTGTTGCTGTGAACCTTATTAGATACTATTTATATATTAGTTTTTCACATAAAGAAGTATTGGATTTTTATAACATTGGTACTTGGCTTGACTAGTTTCCTTGAGTCCTTTATTTCATTTGTCCAATAAAGTATGCTATAATGTATGTAATTGTAAAAGACCAGGGCCTGACTTTTTGGTACCATTTAAAAGAATTATTTCCTTGTAGTTTGAAAGAGAAGCTGTACTGGCGAAGGTGCAATGCAGTGGAAAGAATTGGGAGACAGGTGTCATTATAAAAATGGTAGATGGTAAATATTTGTGCCTATTTTGCTTATACATGATGAACAAAAAGATTATGATCCTATTTGCAGATCGAAAAGTGCACAAATGAATGGCAGGAACTGATGAGACTCCTTTGATCTTCATATGCTTTCACTCTTTGTACCAAATATATGCTTACTAGCAAAGCAGTTTTTGATTTAAGTAGTTTGTGGATAAATGATCTTTGTTGAGTTTAGATCATTTTGAAGTCTAAAGTTAGGTCTAATGTACTAATAGATGAGTCCTTATTAACTTAAAAGATAAGCCTAACTATAGTTTTAAAATAAATTACTAAGTTGGGTGGCAGGTCATATATCATTGATGCTGCAAAGTTAACTCCACAATGTCTTTCATTATGAATTTCCTTTGAAGATGCACTAATTACTCCAACATAAGTGGATAATCCATGGGAGCCATGCGTTACTCATCCAAACCAAGCCTAAATGGTTAAAAAATATCTTTGAATGCGATTAGCTATCATATGCACCAACATCATATTCTTGCTCATTGAGTAGTCGTGTGAGTTAACCCAAGCTTTTGCACCCTACTCAACTATAATAAAAATATTATAATGATCTTTTTTGAGTCACAAATCTCATTGATCACTTGCTCCCAACCAATTTGGCTTTGATTCTTATTTTTAAGGATTATAAATTATCTAGGTATCACCTAATTGTATAGTTTTAAGAGTACCTCTCATTCATGTAGATTCATTTGCTAGGATTGGAAGATTGAATCCCCAAACACTAAGATTTGAGAGATCTGTATTTTGGCCTTTGTCTATAGGAAAGAAAATAATAAATCTATTAAGAAGATGCTAAAATAATATGTACAATATAAAGGGTGTTGATTTGTTTTTTATAGGATTGAAAAAGATGAGAAATTTTCTTGTTATTCCAAGCAAGAGACCTACAAAAAGGTATTGTATGAAGAAGGGTATAAGAGACAACACAAGGTTTTTGTACATAAAGAAGCCTTCGAAAAGTGAGCAAAACCAAGTTCTCTAGAGGGAACTTGACTAGGTATAATTAATATAAGATATGCTATTGGGATACATTTTGCTTGAACCTATTACAAATCGATAGAGATGGAAGCCTAACTTAATAGATGACTTGGTAAAATAGGGTCCCAAATAGAGGGCTATAGTAATTAACGTGATGCTAAGGAAGTGAGAACCAATAAAGCAAGAAGAAATTGATCTCCTTTTATATATGCCCCCCAAGACAAATAAGGCGAGTTAATGATTGATATAAGGTTTGATTCTAGGTGCTTTGAATGAATGGGTTTTGGCGTAATTGGCATTGTCAATAACACAAACGTCTCAATCATTGTTATCAATCGTAGATGGATGATGATCTAATCGTTTTGTTGATGGAGGGGCTTCTCTTCATATCCATCTATTACTACTGTTGTGTTACGTGATGAGTTTGAAAAGACTTGTTATTGTGCATATTGAAACGGGTTCACAAAGGATAGAAGAGAAATAACTTTTTTTTGTATAATCTCAAGGTGTACAGAATTTCTCACCACATAAAGAGGCTGACCAATGGGATTAGGGATTACGCTTGCTTCAATCCATAAAAGAGAAACAATCCATAAAAATTAGATGCCTAAGTTAATGATGTTCCATGGATCTTGCCTATTGAATCAACCAAATTATTGCATGCCACCGCCAAGTCATTTGATTTTGTATTCTTTGAAATACCATGCGAAACGATGAATTATTATTTCCTGCACTTCTTCCAATTAAATGGATGAAAAACCTTTACTAATTATCATATCTTATATCTAGTAGATTTGATATTTCATTCTGTGTTGCAAGCATAGAAACCAAATTATCTCTAGGAAGGCTTATATTTTTTATTCCTGGATTTTAAATAATTTTTGAACAATTAACTTCTTGCCTATAAAACAATATTTCATAAATCAATTTCTTGCACATTATGGTTGTTGTAACAAATTTAAAACTAATTATTTAAATATTAAGTTTGTTATTCTTATCGATAAATCAAAATTGGAGATCCATATTGCTTTAAATCTTTAACATATATTAGGCTTCCACACTATGTCAAATATTCAATATGGAGTAATTCTACTATACTTTTATTCAACAATGCTAGTTTCTATTGTTTAATACCCAACCATTTAAAAAACTCTTGGAGTAGGAAAACTTTTGGACAAGTGAAGGTGAGAGAAATAATGGAAGACAAAAAAAAGATTATAAAGATGGTCTGCTTAGATGAGGGGTATAGCCTTGATGTGAAACTATAGACAAAGAATAAAAGATGGCAGTTTTAATACTTGAATGTAAGGTGGTACACTTTTCTAGCCTTACTTCTCTACTTAGACACAAGTAGATTTGATTTTAGAAATTGGTAATACATTGGCAATTAAACCTGTGTGCAAAATCTATTTTCCTCCATTTTATTGTCTAGGCTACGGATGTATTGTCTCCAAGTATAATTCTGCTTTGATGTCTGCTTACTTATGTCACAGGATTGCAAATATCATGAAGCTAAGAGAGAATGGCAATCAAACTTGTTAACCAGTGTGCAAAACTCAAATTAATTCGAGGCAGTTTTGTAAGTCTCTACATGAGTTTCTTAGTTCTACCTTCTGCTTTGAAGGTTTTCTATCAAATTTTGCTGTGCATTGCCATCATCATTGCTTTTTGGAAATAAGAAGAAGCTAAATAAATTAAGCTTTCTGTAGGCAAATGAAGCAGGTCATCCAGATTTTGATTTAAAATAAGTTTGTAATCGAGTATGTCAAATGTTATAAACGTGGTGTTATCTTAATAGAAGTAATATGGCAAGGCTTATAAATGTAATCACATCTACTGTTATTGAATTTGAGCAATATACATCTGTTAGGATTTTAAGACATTGACTTCATTATTTGAATTGTTATTTATAATTGTCTGATAGTTTTTATTCTTCCTTTTAATCATAATTTTTAATAATGTTATTTAAAGTTTTATACATTTGAAATATTTCAATAACTTGACAAAACAAATGCCCCCAATCAAACTGATATCTTTATAGAGAATTGCATTATACTACAAATGTCTATAATGCAAACATTGAGGACCACCCTTCCTGGATTGCTTTGAAGTTTTTCTTTTTGGAGGAAGCCCTCAATCTTGTCATTTTAGATTAAACCTGCATCAATTTCATCATTGCAAGCACTTCTGTATTAAAGCTCATTAACATCTAATTCTGAATTGCATTTGCCTTTATTGTGTTTCTCTTTATCTAAAAAATTCTAATCCTGATCTTACTGAAAAGAAAGCTCTATATTGAACTAAAGATAGAGATGAAAATTATTATGCTTGAATTAAGACAGAACAGTGTGTTCTGAGAAGTTGCATAGAGAATCACTTGAACCTTTAGATTGTATTCACTTCATGTTAAGGTTTGGGTATGGACAGGTTCTTTTACTTGAAAAATGTTATTAGATGATTTATTAGCATTAAGCATATTAACAAAGAAAAGAAAGACTAATTTGCAGATGTTGAGTCTATTATCAGTGTTAATTTGTTTATTGGATTGTTTTGGGTTCATTCCATGCCATAAAATTGCAAATTTTGTGATGTGACAAATCTTCTACAAACATTTGATGGTTTACTAGATTAATTCTTATTATTGTGAAGAAGTATTTGTGTTTCATTGTAATCAAACTATAATGATTGAAGCTTTCTTTAGTGAACCAATTACAGCTTGTCAAAAGATTCATTTCAAAGTTGTGTCATCTAAAAAATTCTTTTTTGTTCATTAAAATCTCTCCCAAAAAATAAAATTATATTTCTTAATTATAAAAATTATAAAGACTTATACATTATAAAATAAATTAAAAACCTTATATTGAATACAAGTGAAATTATATTTAATTTTATATTATAATTTGAATATAGAATTGTATCTTTAATATACAATTGATATGATTCATTTGTATAGAATGAAACTTTTTGGTTATTGAAAAATTTAAGAATATATTGAGCATAGAATAAGCATACATTTGATTTTTTTTTAATAAATGGTATTATAGTCTTGTTTAGTTTATGAATGATATTTCAATAAATGCACTCAAATAGGTCAATCTCAAGTATAAACATAGTCTATAACCATTCAGTATGAGTTGGGTGTTAAGGACTTAACTCGATAGAAGAATTGCATATATATATATATATATATAATAGAATAATGTTACATATTGAATCAAAATAATACTTCAAGAACATTTAATAAAAATATGTACTACTATAAATTGGTTATAAATAATTATCATTAACAAATTTTAAAAGTCATATGACACAATTTAAGATCTAATTAAAATCATTAAAAATTGAATCCCAATCTTACAGTTTAGAGTTATTATTCGACATGTTTATCAACAACACATTCTGTTAAAAATTTATAAATTTAACTCTCTTATTAATAACTCAAATGATGACCTTATCTTATAGTATCTAGTTTTTTATTATTCATAATATCCTGATTGATATATCTTTGATTTATTAAACAGCATTGTTGGCCAACTATGGACAAATGAAGAGATTAACATCATTTATGAGATATAATATTATTTTTTATTTTATTTTTATACTTATTTTATTTTCTACTTCTACCTTAATCACCATTATGGCCTCCAGAGATGAAGCTTCTTCATAACTTGCATCTGTCAATACCATGTATGTAAATAACATGTTTTTTTTTCATAAAAAATCTTTCAAAGAATATCTTTGAACTGATACAACTTAAACAATTTAATAAAAAAAAAAATTCTAACAAAAAAATAATAAAATAATTACTTCGAATAGAAACTGAGTAAAGCTATGAAGTCCATAAAAAGGGCTGAGAGTTTACTTAGAGTACTTGAAGCCATAGCACATTCTCTTCAATTTTTCTCATGTCAAAACTGTATAAAAATAAAGTACACCCAACTTAAATGAAAATACAAAAAGACCATTTTAACCATTTTCTTCATCTACATGACATAAAAACTAATTAAAATATTTTTCTCTAAAGAAATGGCACATCAAACACCATGAAGCATGCAAGCAATCTCCATGAACACATGCATTGCCCTTAGGTTGATGAAGTTTGCTACATGAGAAGTGTAATGGATCAGTTCCTAACCTGTGTTGGTTCTTCCTGAGGAGCTAAGTGTGACAAACACCTATGAGTTCAGCAGAAAAGGGCAGAACTAAGTATCCCAGTTCTATGAACCAATTTCAACTATTTGGTTATTTGCAAAAATGGATTAGTTACTACACCTTCATGTCATGTAGGCAATGTTCTTAGGAGATGAAGTGCACGGCTCCAATGGCGGCCTTCTGAGCGAACAATCCTCTTCAGTGCTGGCACAGCTCCAGCTGAGAGCATGGCCGGATGATTCTCATCATCCATGCAGAGATTGTCCAAGATAGATAAGCAGGCTTCAAGAACATTGTTTTCAGTGCTCTCTTCGATCAACTTTACAATAGGAAAGATTCCTCCAGCTGCAGCAATTGCTTTGCTGAATTCCATCCCCCCTTTGGAGATGGCCGAATTAAGTTCTATAGCAGCAACTTCTTTAGATTCAAGAGAAAAAGACATCCTTAACTGCTCTACAAGCCTTGGAATGGTCTCATATAAAGTTATCTCCATGTCTAAAGAAGGGTAGTCAATGTCCAAGGTTGAAGTAGCCTTCGATCCAAGCTTTGTGAGGCATGCTGCAACCCAATTCTTGCATTGAAGAGGAATGGTGGACCTTAGAAAAATTCGTAGGGCATGGCCAAAACGTTTGGCATCCACTTTGTGATGGAATTGTTCAAAGTTCAAAAGTTTTGTAAGCAACTTTGCAGCTGCAGATATCAGAACACCAATCTCTTCGGCCTTGTAGATTCTCAGCTCAGGTTGGTTGTCTGGGACATCCAGTGTACCTGCTTTACAAGTTCAAAAGTTATCAAGGGAAGCCATCTTGGAAGAAAATCTTACTGCTGCTAATGAAGCTCAACCAAATAACCAAAAGCAATGGTTTCGGTTCCGAGAAGACATTTTTGGGCCCCTTAAAATGTGAAGTTGGATTTCAAACATTTTAGAAGGAGAGATGTAAAGATGATTTTGGAGAGATCAAGCAAATGTTTTTAGTCATCTCAAATGTTTTTGGACATTTAGGCTCTATGACATCTTTCATATCAGAATTGTCACATACAAACATCCCCGAACTTATATCATCTAAAAGCAAGAAATGAAATCTATTCTAATGCAATTGTAGACCAGAATCATGCAATAATATTTTCCGTAATCGTGATGACTGATCATCATATCATCTAAGTAAAACATATAACAAGAAGATTTAAATATTATAAACATGGGAGGAGTAATGCAAGTTGTACGATAAAGGTGATTTATGCCAAAGTACTATGAAGCTCGAACCAATTAGTCAACAACATTGATATAGGCTACAAAATCCTCTTTCATCTTTCCCTTTACATGCATATTTGGTTTTCGTTATAAGAGCATAAGAAGAACTTTCGGAAATCCAAACTAATATTTTTGAAATTAATTGGACTCCATAGCAAAGTTCTTATTATACTTCTTATCAGCTAGTCTTGGAAATGCCATGTGTTTATCTATTTAACACATAATAGCCATCCCTCCTATACTACACAGTTCCTATCCTTCTCCTTCCTCACCCCCAATCCCTTCCTCTAAATATTGGGTTATACATAGAAAATATTGGGTTAACCGAATCTTGTTTCAGTTTAATGTCATTCATGTGGATTATTTAATACTACTGTAATCACATATATTGAAAAAACAAACTATTTTGAATCAAACTCACTTAAAATACAATCAAAATCAACATCAAGGTGAATTGAAACTAAACAAAGGTCCAGTCGCCATCAATCAAGTCCCCATGTAATTTCTTCATCATATATACCTTTAATACTTGTTTCAGATTCTTATGTCCATTAAACTATAGAGTCTGAAAAAGAGTAAATACTATCACTGATACACAAATTGTTATAAAAACAAACTTTCAGAGTTCAGAGTTTGCAGAAGGGGAAGCATACTTGCTTTCAACACAGAAGATACAACTTCTTGGTATCATGTTCATGAAGGAAACACAACATAAATTAGTACAACAAAGATGAATAATGCTCTCAAAACTTAATTGCAAAAGATAGAAAGCAACATTGAAACTATTGAAAAACAAGGAAAATTACAGCAAAAGAGAGCTAAACTATACCAACAAGTGTAAGCTGGGGTACGAGGTAACTCCAACCACTACACTAAGGAAAGGCCACACCTCTGCAACTCCAATGGAGTTCACAATCAGCTAATAGGAAAACTTCCAATATTTTTTTGAAATCACTTCAACAGTGCTTCATTAACAAAAAACTATCAATACATGCCTTTTAATCCTCTTTCAAGTCTCCAAATCACCTTCCTATACCGCCATTTACTGCATAAAATCTGCCATCTCAACCCAAATCTGGCATCAAACAAGGTCCAGGTTGCTAATCGCAAACTAGATTTTTGTGGACCATTCAAATGGCTGAAGTGTTCATAGGGTACTCTCTGTTGGTCAGTCATTTTGATGCCATGGTAGATTCCTTGAATCAACCAATTAACTCATTTGCTGAAAATCAACCTAATGGCCAAAAAGCTCAATTGATTATTGTACTTGAAAGTTGTGCATGGAGCTCTATCAGCTCCATTCACTCTGTGATGCACTTTCTCCTAGGAACAAATGAATAAACCACTATGTAAATACTATTCCATGAATTATATGAGATAAACACAATCTCAACATTCAAACAAAACTAAAAAAAATACGCCACAGTACGACAATGACAGGCTAAATGATGGTTTTAATAGTGATCCTGATCATACTAAATCATTTTCCCTGTTCAAACTCTATAAAGCCTCACAACCTGATTGATTAGTATTAAATTCGCATTTTCTCTTTCATCCTGTTTTGACAGTCAATTTGCATGCTAGCATGCTTGTGATTTTTTGTTTTTTGAATGAACTAAATGCTTGTGAATATTATATATTTGCTTTTGGGCTGTTTTGGGAATGGATTCATCAAACATTGCAGTTAGAAAAGATTAGAAAACCCAAAACTAAGTTTTTTGTGAAATGTTTCAGAATAGTATCAGGCAAAACAATAAAGAATTTGGATTGCAGTGACCGCACCACAGATTATGCACCTGAATTAATCAGGTAGACCACATATCGAGTTGTCCATTAAGACGATTGGTTCGTCTGATTTGCACCTATTTTAGCAGCTCAGGCTAATCTTAGATCTGACTGGTCAATTTGAAACACGCTGGCCAAAACCAACCACAACTTCCAATTGTGGTTGGTTCAGCTAACTTCTGTATACTACTTAAGGTGTCACCTTCTAACTAAACCCTGGTTTTCACTCTTTCTGGCAAAAACTTTATCCTACTAGATTGTTCTTAAGTTGATCCCATCTTGCACCATTTGTCCATCTCTTATCTCACCAACTGAGGTTCGCAAGCATGGTTGCATTCCGAAATGAAGCATGACTTACAATTGCATGTGCAAAAAGTTTCAAGCATGTCTCCTTACAAATTAGGTTTCAAAGTTTGACAAAAAATGATTACAAGTTAAAGAAAGATAAGACGGGAGAATGCACAAGAAGTACACAAGAAAAAAGATTTTAGTGCAGTTAAATGATCTACAAAATCATAGAAAAACATGAAAAAAGGTCAATAAGACGAAGAATTTAAAGTACCATGCAGCAGCTTGGTCTGGAAGACAGCATCAAGCCCAGATTCAATATCAGATGCAATAATCATATTGGCATATGGTTCAAAGTTTGACAAGTAATCAAGGACACAAGCAGTTTTTGATTGCAACCTCACCGATGCCATCTTTAGGATTCTAATAAGATGTTTTACAGCATCAGAGTCCATAGCCATTTCCCTGCAAACCCATGCACTACTCAAATAAGAGCTATGATATGGTCATAAAGCTTTTAAAAGCTAAAATACAATTTGGAATAGTTTTGTAAACAAAAAAGATACATCTAATAATAAATAGGATATCATTAAATATTAATTTGAATTCAAATAAAAAATTCAATATTAATTATTTTGCTTTATAAAATAAAAAAATAATTAATTTCAATTGATCAAGTCAAAATAATAGCATGAGACATATTTTTAGATATTTTTATGAAAACTAGTTATCTTTAAATCTAGTTAATTATTTATTTTGGAATAAATAATGATAGAAAAATAAAAAAAATTGATTATTACTATGGAGGCCTTCCTTTAGATGCATAAGAAGAAAAGAAGAGGATTGCTCTAGTACGGCAAAGTAAAGAGAAGAAATGGACTTTGGCTGTTTGAAAAAAGTTGCTCTATCGACAATGGTTCCTAGTTTTTCTTCTATTTTTTCGTTGTGAAATTTGAAAGATAAAAAGAGAATAAGAGAATTATTATTTGGTGGCTTTGATTTGATTTAGATATAAGATTTCCCTCAATGTTAAATGAGATATCTCTTTTTTTGCATCATTTTTTTGTTAATAGCTTTCGATCAAGATTGTTTATCCTTAATTGTACATTATATCTTGATAGTAAACTTTGAGCTTCTTGTCCCATAGATGTAGGCCATTTGCTGGCCAAATCACATTAATAATCTTAGTTTGTCTTATTCTATTCTTGATTAAGATGATTGCATGTTGTGCCTAGTCATCTTTTAGAAACAAATCCCAAGTAAATTCACAAAAAATTTGTATCAAAGCTAAAACCAATTGACATCTGAAAGATGGTATAAACTTTTAGAATAGCAATTACTTAAAAGACTTTTGACACCACAAACTATGAATTTAAAAGATTTGATGATAACAACGGCATTAATATCTAGAGGATTAAAATACAAGCATGTTTAACCAAAGAAGGTTTTCCCAAGACTTCAAGGCAAAAAAACAACTTGGTAGAATAGAAGAGGAACAAGAAGAGATAGATGACAATGGGTTCAATTCAATTCATTCGTGCCTTAGAAATGAATTCCTTTTGAATTGTGTTGATCAAGAGAGTACGAAGAACCTATGGGAAAGGTTGAAAGTCCTATACATGACCAAGTAATGCACAAATTACTTATACCTAAAGCATCAATTGCTACTTTTTCATGTAAAAGAATGGATAATACTTCAAGAGCATTTGAATACCTATAAGTAGTTTTTATTAGATCTTTCTAACAGTGATATGAGGATTGAAAAAGACAAGCCTTTACAACTTTCTTCACATGGGTAAAAGCATCCTCAATCACTTCAGCATCCAATAGGCAAGCTAATCTATTGTCTCTAACAAGTCCAAATATTGCTTTTAATGTAAGCATTGTTAGTCAGTTCATATATGCTCTCAAAAAAAGGTATTTGGATGCAATAAATTAGATCTCGGGACATCTAAAAGGAAGTCCTGATGAATGACTATTGCTAAAGAAAATTGAGATAAGGAAAGTCTAACTAGAAATTGTACAAAGGTATGGCAAATTTTTGTTATTTAGAAAAGTAAAAATCTATGGTAACATGCAATAATGCAAAACCTAAATATAGTCAAAACACAAGGAAAATATAAGCTTATTTGGATCCAAAAGTTGATTACTAATTTGAATATTCCTTTAAATGATTCCATGCAGTTATTTAGTGACGGATAATTAGCAATAACTACGATTCACAACCCTATACAGCATGATAGAATGAAACATATGAAGATTGATAAAAATTTTGTTAAGACTAAAATAAAATGTACTTTATCATATATTTTTAGCAAGCTAGGATTTGACATGTGACAATAAGCTAAGAAAGATATCTATTCAACAACTTGAAGGATAGTTGAAAACAAAATTCAAATCTCACATAATAAAAAAATTAATTATAAATTAAAATCTCACAAATTGCAAAATAATTAAATAGAAAATATAATAATTCTGTTGTATATATTACCTAATTTAGGGCATTTAGCTTCTAAATATAACAAATTAGTCATATCATTGTAAATTAGGTGCATAATTATTTCTTACATGTAATATGTAATTCTAGCATTATGGATAGTGCAAATAAACATATTATTTTTTTCTTCATTGCTCTATTCTCACCTATGCTTTTAATTTATATACTTTATCAATACCTATGTGATCAAAGTAAAAACATAAATTTAAAAAAAAAACTTCGTATAAATAAGAGTTTTTGTAATACACCACCTACACTTAAATGTTTGTTATCATCAAAATGAAGTTTGTTGGCCTCAAAAGCATAACCGTCTCATTGCCTATGCCATTGCACCAAACACAGATTTTATTTGTTTCATGGGGTTTTATAAACTTTCCAATATTCCAAGGAGATGCACAAGATGATTTTCAGGTGATTTTCTCAGCTGGATTTCAGCGACATAAGGCAGCTCAACAGATGGCAGGGGTGGTCCCTTCGGCCAGAGGAGGTGATGAGGGGTTTCAGTTAGCTGACATTAAGGAGATGCCTAAGCTTTCGGCATATTTGCTTTGAGGAAGAGCTCTTGGGCTGTAGCTACTTGGCCAGCAAACATTCAGTGGGGAATGTAAGCATGTTGGGATCAAAGGGCAAGAAATCTAGCATGGGAACAGCTTTAGCAGATTCATCAGTGAGTGCCAGGAATGGGGTTGGGAAGGAGCTTGGGTCTGGACTTCCCCTGCTGTGAAGGCTATTCAAGAAGGTGTTGCGGTCGAGTTAGCAAGAGGAGTTCGCCTGCATTGGAGGCTTCTGTGAATTTGCTGATTGCAGTGGCGCAGATGGGTGAAGGCCTGCAATGTGAAGGAGCTGATGCGAAACGTGAAGTAAATGCTGATTTGGAAATGGCAGATGATGATGTTCCGAATGAAAAGCATAGATAATTCCCATAGTTGGTTAGTAATGTACATAAAGAAGATTTTCCCATGAATTCAATTGTCCATGCAGCTGATCAGCCTGATCCAGCTGCAGGTAAGGTGGTTGTCAGTTTGCCTCGTCGAATGCCCAGTCACTGGAAGAGGGTCGCAGCCTGGCTTCTAAGGGCATAACTACAAAAGTTTCAAGATAGCTTTGAATGTAGGTTAAGATTGGTATGCAGGACTCATCTAGGACTGGTTATGGAATGATTCTATTGGTGTGGCCAGGACAGCAACGGTGAGGCCAGTCAACATTGATGTAATGTCTCAAATATTGCTCTGAAGGGGGCAGGGTTGATAAAACTATCCAGTGAAGCTTGTAGCCGGAGGGTGGCAATGCACAATGTGCATTGATTCATTTTTGCTGGCTAATGACTTGGATTAGATTTGGATGTGAGATTGATCTGTAACTTCGGAAAGATTTCTCTTATTTTGCCCATATCAATTACTTTGACTAAAGATTGTTTCCCATATTCGTAATTGATCTCAATAATAGATTTTGGACTTCCTACCTTATAGATGTAGATTGTTTCCTAACCAAATCACATAAAAGTTCCTTATATCATCTTACTTTGTTCTTGATTGTTAAACTTGTATGTTGTATTCATCTTTCTTTAGAAAAAGAATATGAATCTTTTATTCACATACACAAACAGCCCTTATAACAATTAACATAGTTCAGTAAGGAAATTCTAACAAGGAAAATTTCTATGGATCTTTCGTAAGGAGATTACAAGTAATAAAGCAACGTAAAGCAATTAAGCATTCAAAATAGAGTATACTACTAAAACTATCGTGCACAACTCACAATTTGTGATACAAAAACCAGAGTGATCAAGTACAACTTTCCCAATAGGGAGGGGAGTGGAGAGAGGGGGGGAGAGAGAGAGTGAGAGATGGGAGATAGAGTGAGTGAGAGATGGAAGAGATATCAAAATGACTTACCAAGATGTTAACTCAGTTGAGGAAGTTTCCAAAGTTTTCGCTAATGCATCTCCGCTGAGAGAAGTGTATGAACAGTTAGTTGTCATTTCTGATGCAGAGAATAGTTTTTTCATAGAGCACGACAAAACATAATCAGGTGTGAAAAAACAGTTAAATGCATTTGCTACTTACTCATACAAGGAGATCACCTTATCTTCCAAATCAGCTTTACCAGGGTCAAGAATACGATGCATTATATTTAGAACCTGTAGCTGGAAGGGTTAGTGACAAAATACTGCAAAATATGAATTGAGTTATAGGGGACATCACGTAAAGTGTTCATAAAAAGACTTGATAAAAAACCTTTTCCAATAAGCTTTCAGAAGCATTTCTATTTTTGACTATGTTGACCAGAGGATGCACAATGCCTTCTGCTTCAAATGTTTGGCGCACTTCATAACTACATGAGTATAAATACCAAACAGTACCATAAAAGGCATTTTAAACTTCTTTTCAAGGATAAGTATTTAAAATAACTACAGTTAACTCCAAGGAAATAAAACAGATCTATAAATGCGAATCTAAGTTGATTTTTTTCCAACATCACAAACGTGCAGAAAAAATGAAAAATCATGGACGAGTGAAAAAGTTAAAAACCTTTGGCAAAGTCTATCAATAGCATAGGCCACATTCTCTTGAACAGTATCATCATCATGAGAAAGCAGCTGAACCAGACCTTTGATTGCCCCAGCATCCTTGAAGGACTTCCTCGAATGCTCACTGATGGATGCATCAGCAATTGACTGAGCAGCTCGTGAAATTGCAGAGGCATCTTCCAGTCCGAGGATCAAAACTAGCCGAGCAATGCCATCTAATAAGGGCAAAAGAGTATGATGTTGCTTCATCGAAGAACCTAATTCAGAGCTTCTTTGATCCTCAATCTCGATAGCACCAATTTGTGCAAGAAAATGCTGCTGAGATTGTGCAATGATGGCATTACTCTTTGACTCTTCCAAGTTGAAGTTCTTTTCACGAAAACTCAGTCCCAATAGCAATTCTGTAGCACCAAATTTTGATGGACGTGATGTTAGTTCAAACTCTGTCCCATCGGGTAAGGTGGGGCGTGAATGCAATTGTGGTCTGAAAGATTTGTACGCAGCTGCACCAACTAAAGGAACTCGAATCAGACCCTCCTCAAAAATCAGAACTCTGTAATAATCGTCTTTAGACAATTCAAGTAAAGCCATTTTTGCTGCCTTTCTGATAACCTTAAAATCTTTTGCATTACACTTGAAAAGATCTGCCTGAAGTAGATTGTGGTATAAATATAGCAAAAATCGTTACAATCACATTGACCAAATTTTATAAAAGCATTAATATTATTAAAATAATTGCGTACAAAACCAACCAGCAGAATTGATGAAGCAAGTTAAAAAGAACTCGCTGGAACGAAACTTTTTCTCATAAAGCAGACTCCCATGGTCGGTCTTTGCACAACATTATACAAAGATAAACAAAGTGTTACAACTATTATAATATGGTAAATCAGGATGCAACCCAACATCTAAAGCTTTGTATTTAATCTGCTAAAAGCTTTTGATGGCGGCACATGTCCTCAGGAAAGGCAAACAATGTCTGCCTTTGATATCAAAATGGGCGAGCTCTAACAACACTGGTGATGATGGGGTATATTCTTTTGGAAAGGCAATGAGTGACAGAATGGGGTTTCCCGATGGTGGCAAGGATGACAGAATGGGGTCTCAGCAATGGCAAAAACAGAGCAAGGAGACTTGGCACTGACATGGAGTTGAGATAGAGGTTTGTTTGGAAACACAGATATAGTTGGTCATGATGATAGCAAGGTAATGTGAGGGCTCCCAACAATGGAAAGGAAGAGAGAAAGAGGACTTGATGGCAGAATTGAGAAGAGATATCTGGTCCATGACAAAGAGGGAGAGAGAGAGAGAGAGAGAGAGAGAGAGAGAGAGAGAGAGATTTTGTTCAATGACATAAGGAGAAGAGATGCAAAAACGGCAATAGCGAGGAGACAGGGTGGTTCTAAAGGCAGGGAGGAGAAAAAGTGAGAGGGAAACAACAATGACATGGAGGGGAGAGCGAGTTTCAAATAAAGAGAAATACCAATCCATATATTCATGTAGGAACTTTTTGCATACAATTGCAAAAGAGTCAGCCCTAATAGATATAAAAAAATTAATGAAATCTAAGAACAACTTTTTATTCATCCTAACTAAAATTAAATAGGTTCTAAATTATAACTCTAAATGAAATAAAAATCCTTCAACCAAAAAACTAACTAGTTAGACATAAAAATTAAAAAAATAGAATAAATCTCAAAAGAAGAGCAGTTAGCACCTAAATTAAGAGAAAATATCACAACTTTTATAAATAACTCATTACGCCTCATTAAACCAGAAAATATACTTTAGAGTCATTTTTATACTCTTTTTAAGCCCATCATTATGCAATAGTCTAAAGACTATGATGACAATGAACTTTATGTATTTTGGTCACTTCTAGACCTTCTTGTGAATCATCAAGTTTATCTCACAAGAAAGAACTCTACTTCACACAGTTAAAATCCAAGTATTCCAATAATAAAGAACATAATTTGCAGCAAGGAGAAAGAGAGAGAGATAACTCAAAGATAGCATAGAGGAGAGAGAGAGATCTACATGATAGGCAAGGAGAGAAAGAAACGACTAACAACATTGAGGAGACAAGGGTAAGACCAATGAAGGAAAGGAGAAGAGAGGGAGGTTCTAAATAGGATGAGGAAATAGAAGTTTTGATGGCAATAAGCAATGAGGGAGGGCCAAATAGTAGGCAAGAAAGAGGTGGGCTCAATTGCAACATGGAAGAGAGAGAGAATGTCAATTAAAACAAAAGACCAGCTTATGCCTTCTTATAAGAATTTTCTTATGAATGCATGCAATAGAGCCAATCTTGCTAGACTTCTGAAATTAACAAAATTAATAACCAACTTTTCATACAACCCAAAAGGGATTAAATAGCTTCCAAATTGCAACCCAAAATAAAAAAAAAATAACTAAAATAACCCTTCTACATAAAAACTAATTCGGTAAACATGAAAAATAAAAAAAATAATAGAATGAATCTAAAAAGAGGATATCTACCATTTGAAGCAAGAGAAAAGATCACATTTCTAATAAATAACTCATTACCACCAATTAACCAAAAAACATTGTGAAGTTATCTTCATGACCCTTGTAAGCCCTTATTCACTAATCTAAGACTTGTCATGAAATTGGGACTTGTAATCCCAGACTCGTTTAGACCCTCTTGTGCTACACTAGATACATTATCATAAAGCAAAAGCATCCAAAATGATCCTATTTGTTCAAATAAAAACTGTCATATTGTAACTAACATTTTATGTCGCTTGGGTACATACAAAGGACATAGAGACATAACATTGATACAATTGTTAGACACGATTGCACAAAAAAATAGCAAGAATTGTTGTTGGAATAAATTGCATTTTGTTTCCACTTCTATTTAATGATACAAAAGTTGAAGGTGTACAGAATGAGCAATGCAATAATTTGTTCTTATCGTTCACATTGCAAAATTGTTATGCATAAATTGTCTTGTACATGTTTTCATATTTCCTACTCCATGTTACAAGTATATGAGCAATCACATGAGAAAACATAACAACTTGTGATGATAAACCGTGCTCATTTCAAAGCATGTAGATCAATGACCAAACATCCTTTGGAGGTGGCTTCAAAACAAATAATAGTGTTGCTAAAGCATTTTCCTTCACTAATGAGAAGGCATGTAATGTTATTAGCTAATTGACATAACATTATAACACACATAACAACAACAAACAATTGTTACATTGCATTTTTAGAAATCTCTCTAGAAAACTGCCTATAATATCTTAACCTTTCTAATAAAGTATTGTCCCAATCTACTTGCATTTAATTTTAATCCAAAGAATCCTTCTTGTTAGGTAACACATCCCAATATTGCTCCCAATCAAGTACACTTAACCAAGTTTTTACAAGATCTTATACCAAGATTGTCCAAAGACGTCTTGACGTCTTAAGACTATAGTATCTCATATAAAAACCAAGATCTGTCACTCAACAACTGCTATACAGTAATTCATCATTGAGCCTTAGAAGCATTACATATGAGACGCTCCTTATCCAATGATTCCTCACTTGAGACATTGCTTAATGTTCACTCTCTAACTTCTTTTGATGTTATAGGCTCACAAGCTTTTACTTAATTTATCATTGGATTACATCAGACTCATAGAGAAGTCAACTCTAATATCATATCGTAATATCACAGACTTTCTGATAAGTTATTGTTCTAAACTACTAAAATTTTGTCCTTATCTAGTGTGCTATTCCCATTAAGCCACTATTCCAACACTACTCCCAATCAAGCATATTGAACTATAGAATTCTCATGAGACACTATGCCAAGTATGTGCCACCAAAAGACACCTCAACTTCTTAGACAATAATATCTCATAAAGACCAAAGCCTCCACCTTAGTAACTGATATAGAACAATTCATCCCTACACCTCTAAAAGCTTGTATAGAAACAATTTATTCCTTTAATCACTCATCCCAATATTACTTCAACCATAACATGCTTAATTACGGAATTCTTATGAGATCCTCCAATGTAGAGTTTGCCGCCAAAGAGTGTCTTAACATCTCATATAATGATCAAGAACTCCCCTCAATAGCCAATGTGAGATAATTTATTATTGCATCCCTAAAGGTCTTATATAAGTGTCACTTCTTGTTCTATGATTTCCCACTCGTGACATTACTCGAGATTCATTCCCCACCTTCTTCAGATGTGACTTTGTACTAAAGTTTTACAACAAAAAGCTAAAAAAATTGTGAGTGAATTATACATATGCAACGAAATGAAGCAAGAAAAAAAACTAGAATATTAGTAAGTATTTTGAACAAATAAATTGATAAATAACAAGTAAAAAGAAAAGAGAATCACCAGCTTTCCGATTGCACCAGCCTCTACCATAGCAATGTGATAGGAGGGGCTTAAAGTCAAATTGGCCATAATACCTACAGCTGCTTCTTTTATGTTGATTGCCTCATCATCAAGGAACTTAATAAGGAGGGGTAAAAGATCACCATGCCCTATCTTTATCCTAGTTTTTTCTTCAATAGACAAGTTCCACAAAGTACAAAGGCCTTGCACCTTTGCCTGCATATGAAAACTGTCACTGAATCAGAACAGTATTTCAGATAATGGATAGGCCGAAAGAAAATTTTTTTCTAAACCTCTTCTGTTAAAGAATCTTGACGAAGTAGCCAATCAATTTCTTCAATCACTCCACTTTCAGCTAAAATATCTCTGTAAAAGCTGATAGAGGATATATTTCGCAAAAGACCTGTTCCAGCTTCGCATGCATAAGGGCTATCAGATTTCAAAAGACTCAAAATAAGACTCACACAGCCTGGATACTTCATGATGCTATCAACACATTCCTTGCCCCCATCAGAATATTTCCAAAGCGTTATCACTGCCTGTTCCCTATCAAGAGGGTCATTGTGTAGACCTAACGTTTGAACTAATAGAGCAACATAACCATCTCCAGAACTAGCACTGTTATTGACTTCTTCAGTATCCTGAAAAAATTGGGTCAGTAACAAGTAATAGCAAAATAACTTTAAGGTTTATCCTAAACAAAACGAACTCAAGTCTTGCCTGATATTTGTTACAAAATTTTCTTGATTATTTCCTTGAGTTTGGCATGCAACCATGGGCCAAGAAAGGCAAACACAAAAAAGCATTTGCAAAGCACATAAGGATTGAATTAAACAAAACATATAGATAGTTTCATTTATGTCATGCTAAAGAAAATAGCCCGAGTAACAAAACAACCTTGTCGGAGAAAAGCTTACAAAAATGAACCATCAAGGTTGAACAACAAGATAACCTACAAAATTATCATACATTCACCTCATTATTTTAAATGACTAAAAACTTCAAATCCACAAGTTTCAGAAGACACACTCAGCTATTTATATTGAGTCTTCTAAGCTAACAATCTATAGAAACAAAAATCATAAAAAGGCCAAACGTCAATCGCCTTTACTATAGTGATATAGCAAGCTTCCCTTCCTTTCCATTTTCACCACTTAGATTAATCTCAATTACTTCAAAAGCTTTGCATAGAAAATGTAATTAATAGAAAAAAAAAATTCCATAACAACTACAAAAATGCAAAGATCAAATTATGAAAAGCATTCTAGGAACTATTTAGTGACATCTGACTAGGGCAGCAATAATTCTCAAGCAAAGTGTAATAAGCATTTATCAAGTGCAATCTAACTTGAGCAAAATTGAAATACCAAGTTCACTATTCAAACTTTTTTTTAACAAACTTTTCAAAATGGGCTTTTGTTTGATAGTAGCCTATAAGTTTAGAAATAAGTTTTGATAACAGGATTTTGGGAAGAAGCTTCTAGTAAAGATAGTTTTGAGTAAAAATGAATATTTGGCTAGAAGTATTTGTTAGAAACGAAATTTGAAAAGAAAAAATTTTTGAAAAAGGGTTTGAAAGTGGAAATCAAACAAGATATGTATTTTATTTTATTGATTTTGGGCCAAAAGAAAGCCCTAACCAAACCCAACTAAATGCATATGAGTACCTAATAACTGAAATAACTGCTCTCTTAATTGAATATACACTTGTTGATAAATTTCACAAGATTTTATGCAATTTGAATAGTGTGTAATTAAAAGATTAAGTCATCAACTTAATGGAATTCAATATATAAGAACAAAAGTGCTAATTGATTTTCTCAACATTACAAAATTAATCATGTCTCTAGTGATACTTTCCATCAAAAAAGTGAAGATTACAAGCTACTCTTGCAAGATTACATATGAAACAAGCATTTAAATTTTAGTTTCAAAATGAATCTTAAGACCAGTTTGTTCTTTATTAACCTACCTTTCCACACAAAAAAAAGCTTGATAAAAAACAATTTAAAAACTGAAGAAATATCCAAGCAGGTTTACAACCAACATATATTGGCAAGCTAACAATGACTGTTTCAGTTAAGAATGTTCATTAAATTAAATGAGTCAAGCTGGTTTCTGTTCAAGCTTGTCCATTTAGGAGTTGAGTATTCCAAAAAGTGTTCAACAGCCTTTGATTAATGATGACTTGTTTCTCTAGTTTATGCCCTACAATTTATTATTTTCACCAAGTAGATCTCTATTTCAAATCATCACCCAGATTATGCATTGACACAGCATGTAGAATGCCAAGCATATATGGTCATTATGTCCCACTAAAGGACACATCATGGTTGTTATATAAGATTAATCATTAGGAAAATAATCAGGAGCATAAGTTTTTGAATTTTGTCATATCAAAAAGAAGATTATGCTTAAAAATGATCATTATTATTTTTTGTTGAACTTAGGATCATAAAAACCATATGATTGGAGAAAGAAATTCTGGAGTTGTTTGGTTAAATGTTATTTAGATATTAATGTCATCTTGAAGTCAATGTTATCTATATGTTAATATTATCCAATGTGTTTGATTAATTTTTTGTTCAATTAAATATAAGCAGATTCCTGTTCCATTTCTCAATAAAGAAAGTGTTTGACAACAAGGATGCCCAAACATAACAGAATCTATGTGCGAATGACAACTGGTAAAAACAAAGTTACATATGATGACAATGTTTCAACATCAAGTAGCCTTTTAGTTCCATTTTGATGCAGAAGAAACCAATCACATATCTGAAAACATATGAGGCAATCAGCATTGTCCTCCAGATTTCAAAACAGAAATGCTAGATGTTATTTAAGCACATTCTGGATGTCGCATACCATTTTCAAATTTCTACCTCTTAAAGAAATGGAATTAACAACTATATGAGTTACTACTTCGTGAACTTCCATTATCAGAAAGCAGCATAAAGGTACGAGAATGTCATCTTATGTAAAAATGAAGTACATAGAATGACAACGTTTCAACATCAAACAGCCCCTTAATTCCATTTTGATACAAAAGAAACCTATCACATATCTGAAAACATATGAGGTGGTCAGCATTGTCCTCCGCATTTCAAAACAGAAGTGCTACAAGTTAGTTAAGCACATGCTGGATGCTCCATACCATTTTCAAATTTCTACTTCTTAACCAAACGGAAGTAGCAACTATAACAGGTACTACATCGTGAACTTCCACTATCAGAAAGCGGCACAAAAGTACTGGAATGGCAAAACATATACCATGATCCGAAAACTGCACACGACTCAAAAGATTGTGAAGACGAATAGTACCGTACGAATGGCAGGTGGACTCTGATTGATTTCAACGGAGCCACCATCGCCTTGAGCGGCGCGGGAGAAGCTGGTTTTACGACGCCGCGCGAGAACAAGCGAAGGAAAACCCCAGGGCCGCCTGCTGCGGCGTACAATTGCCGAAACATCGAATTGATTCTGTCGACGGCCGCGATAGGGAGGGTTTAGGGAGAGATTTAGGGTTGAGCCAAGCACTACAGCTGAAGCCATGAGAGAAGGAGCTACGAAGAAGTGAAGCCAGGAAGGAGAAGCTGGAGATTGCAGAAGAAGAAACAGCGCAAACGTCGGGACGTGTTTTTGCCTTATCGAAGATTGTCCTCCGGTCTTCAGCTAGTTTTGCAATTGGAAAAATGGCTGCGCACATTTTCCACCGGTAACTTTTTAATTAAATATTTTTTATATTTTCAAATTTTATTTATTTATTCATAATTATTATTTTAATATCTTAAATTTCACTAAAAAAATGTCTATGTAACATTATAATTATAATTAAATAAAATAATTATATCAATCCACATATTTAAAATTCTTTGAATTCTAACAAAGAGTCAAACAAACGAAGACTCGGAATTTACTTATTTCTATTGAAGAAATGAGACTTCAATTTTTTAAAAATAAAAGAAAAGATATATTTCTTGTAATTGATAAATTGAAATATTATATATCTCTTTGTCAATGACAACTAATTTAAGGATGCATTCATAGCTTTTAAATTAAAGAAAGATGTTTGCTTTTAGTGATTACAAAAAATTGTGATGATTATTAAGATATTTATTTAAAGTTTGGATGATTAACTTTGATGGATGTACGACAAAGGTAAGAAGATGATTATATCTTGACGAAGAAGAATGAATCACAGATTGATGCACCAATTTTTACTCTTAAGAATGATGCCAATGTCTATATTATTCACTTTTGTGTAATTGCTTGTTTGTTGTATTTACTTTGCAATTTCAGCTCTTTTTAATCACGTCCATTTTTTATGCAAAATTGTCTAACATTTTTTTAAGTATATCAAAAATATTTTTCTTATCATAAAACATCTGCACCCATTTCTTAACATATAATGTCTAATAAAAAAGAATCTTCTTATCACAAAATACAAATTTAATTATTTGATCAACTAACTTAACAATATCAATTAACTCATATTAAAAATAATTTAATAATTATAAATTTTCTTGAATTTATTACATGACTTAAATATATAAAAATAAAATAAACTACTAAAACCTAAGTTATAAAATCATTTCAACAATGATCTATGAACATCTCTACTTATGCTTCTCTACATCTTGTTGTTATAAGCTCTGATGACTAGTCTATACATTATCTAGTGTCTATGTATCTAACTTTGTTAATAACTCTAGATAATCATCCATTAAAGTTTATCTTATATCAATTCCCTATCTTAGAATTATATATATTATAGAACTGAAGTCTATGTAGTTTCTAAGCATGTCTAATGCTAACTTCAACAAATATATCATGTTCATCTATTTATCCTTTGAAAATGACTGATCTTTCCATCTGAATAAATGCCTAGGTGAAACATTATGGTTCAAAAAAATCATATCATTTAAAATACAATTAATATCAAAAAATTTTAAACCAAATATTCAAACATCTGTATAATCTTTAAATAACTTATATCAAAATTATTCTATAAATTTCATTCATAAATAATATTTTCAAAAGATAATAAATCTTTAATACTAAAAACATTACTTCTAAAAATATTAAGAGATAATTTAAAAATGTAAGTATTATCATTAATTTTATTTAAAATCTTAAAACAACTACAAGTTCTTACATTTAATTTTTTATATTTAGTAGATGTTAACTTCTCAAAAAAAAAATACCTACTAAAATTATTTACCTTCTTTAAGTTTTCTAGTAGTTTTATCTCTTTCATTATTTCAAAACACATTATCTCAAATTCGTAAGTAAATAAAAATGAAAAATTAGAACACATACAAGACGATAAGTGAATTAAATTATTAGGTTGATTAAGTCTAATGTCATATATAATTTTAAATGAAGAAAATTTTATAATCTTAAATATTAAATTATTATAAACAAATTCAACACATAGTAAATATAACTTGCCAATATTTGTTCCAACCAATAACCTTAATAATTTTTTTAAGATTAGTATTTTTGCTTGCCTATTAATATGTATGTCAAAAACATATGAAATTATAAATTTTGTATATAATAATTTTTATGAAGTTTTCATAAGTCGATAACAAACCTAATATCTTTATATAATATTATAGTATTAAGTGACAAATGCAATTATTTAAAATATGATAGGTACATTAATCCTACAACAAAAGATAAACCGAGTCATTTTAGAAAATATATATATTACCATAAAAATATTATTATAATGCTAGAGATATATCTATTGATAAATCTACAAATAATTCTCTAGAGATAAATAATGACACATATTTGCTTTATCTTTATTTAATAGTAAAATATAGATGCTAATAAAAACATCGTTTTATCTATTCCCATATGCCTTGTTATACCTCTAGAATATATTTTAGCAACTAGAAATTATCTCAATGATGATTACAAAATAAATAAAGATATATCTCTAAATGAATATGCTAATATGAAATAAAATTTAAAATGATTGGTTAGTCTTTTACTCTCTTATAAATAACACAAAAATCTAGACAAATCAAATAATTATCTTTAATTTTATGAAATTCTTTTGGTAATTATAAACTTCAAAGCTTGGTTGTCATGTATTACATTTTATATACAAATTTTCACAACAATCACAATACTAAAATAGAGCATGAGAATATTAAAATATTCATCAAATGAGTATGATACTATTATTTATAATTCTTATTTTTTCTTTTCTATATCTTAGAATATAACATTTATAATGTCCACAACTATAAATATAATTTGTACATAACAAAACTATCAATTTTTCCATTCATTCAAACATCAACATATGTATATCTTTCACTAACACATTATGAGTGTATTCTTTTCCATTATCATCCTACTCTAACCCTTCTTTATGTTGATGACATGCTATGTTACATAAGTAGAATAAAATAATGAGTAAAACATCTATCAAATAAATCTGAATAATACATGATACTCAAACAAAATTAATAAAAATAATAAATATAAAATCAACTAAATAAGATAGCATTATAATAGATATAGTAAACTACAATCATGTGCATCCAAAGTCACTAAATCATGTTAAGTCAGAACAAAGTTCAGTGTCAGATATTCATATATACATATGCTTGCATGCAAGCATACAATCACGTGAGAGCACGCATGTGTGCAAAAACTGTCTTTCCATTTGTAATTCAAGTTTCACATAGTTTTTCATACACTTCACCCTCTCCATGATTATACTCGATCCATGTTTCAAATTTTAAAGCTCAAATCGACTTGTTCATCTACCATGCTTCACGTCAATTGAAACAAGCAATCAATATGAAACAAAATAAACCAATGTGAAATCCACTATATGGTAGTCCAAAATATGAAACAAGTGATCAAAAAATAAAATATATGATAATCCAAAACAAAAGTTAGTTGGAGCTTATATTGGAAGGGGAGAGTGATACTTAAGGTTCTACATCGCATGATTTGTTTTCTTATAAATTAAGGTCAAGAACACCAACTTGCACAGCAAAAAAAAATTAGATTGGAACTTAAAAAAAAAATTTGTATGGAAAATATACTTTATTTGGTGCTAAAATGTCCTTCTTCCATCTTTTGCTCATGCTTAATGGTGAGACTTCATGGTAGGCATATCCTAAGCATGCTTTTGTTGTTAACTTGTGGCTTAGAAGCATAAAACTTATGGACAATATTAGCAAAAGAAGCGGTATAGCTAATAGATTGTTTGTATTTGCACATGTTATTTGTGAGGTTTAGCAAATTGTTAATAGATTGCATAAGCATACAAGAACAAATGCGGCACTGTTCAGAAAAGCTGGTCTTTTTAACAAGAAAATTCTGCCAAACACAGCCTCACGAAATGATCAAAGTATAAATAATGTTCAGAATAAATTCTTTCCTATACATAACATTAGGGATCAAATCATTCCAATCATGACTTAGTCCTGATTAAATTTTCCGATTCTGAATTACTAAGTACTGCAATAAAGATGTATTGTATAAATTATGCTGCCAAAATAGGAAAATTAAAACCAAGAATTCTATACAAGATAGACTGAAGAATATACCTTCCCTTGATGAAGAACAATGAATTGGCATTCTTTAAATCTCTAAACCAACCTTGGGAAAATTTGGAAAACCTTTGTTGTCAAGATTCAGCATGAAAGCCTTCCCCTAGCTCGATAATCCAAAACAAAGGCTTCAACCATAGCATAAAGGATGAAAACCCACAAGAACTAATCATTCATTATCCAGTAAACCAATGTGGCCACCATCAGACAAACTATAGCTTAGTCTATTTTCAAGCCCCTTTTCTTTCAACAATCTCAAAAGAGCATTTGCATCCGCCCTCTGACCCAAAAAGACATAAATATCAGCAAGCATCAAGTAGTTAGCTGCGTTCCTTGGCTCTAATAAGAAAAGATGGCTTGCTGCAGCCTTCCCAATAACCAGATTACCATGCAATCTGCAAGAGCTAAGCAAAGATCCCCAAAGCACAGCACTGGACGCCAACGCCACATCCTTGAGTAGATGGTAGGCTTCATCTACATGCCCAGCTCGGCAGAATAAATCAACCATGCATGCCAAATGTTCGATTCCTGGCTTTAAACCATACTCATTTTCCATGGAAGCAAGTAAACCCGTCCCTTTCTCCACAAAACCTCCATGACTACAAGCAGATAACAGTGCCAGAAAAGTAAAATGGTTAGGCTTTGTTTCTTTTTCCTTCATTAGAGAAAAAAGATCAAAAGCCCCTGTTGCATTCCCATTCCAAGCATAAGCTCTGATCATTGAGGTCCATGAGATGACATCCTTCTCATGAATGCCATTGAAGATGTGGTAAGAGTCCTCAGCTCGCCCAATTTGGGCATACATATCAAGCAAGGCGTTAGCAATAGCTCTCTCCAAATCAAAACCTATCTTAATAACGAATGCATGAGTTTCAGCTCCTTTTCTTGGTAAGTGAGCTGCTGAGACAACTGAAAGCAACATTAGAAAGGAAGCTGTGTCTGGAAGAATTCCTTTCCTTTGCATTTTAAGTGAAAGCTCAAAAACCTGGTGAAACTCTCCCGTCTCAACACATGCTTTAATCACCGCATTCCATGCAATCACATCTCCTTTCACTCTCGTATCACTTTCAAGCAAATCAAGAGTAATCTCCATCTTTCTGCATTTCGCATACATATAGATAAGTGTAGTTTTCAGAGTCGAATCAAAAGCGATTTCATCAGAACTCTCCGACAAGTACTTCCCAATCCACTTCCCTGTTTGCCAATCACCAAGAGATGCACAAGCAAGAAGAGCGTTGAGTAACATTGGTCGCGTGGGCAAAATCCCAGCATTCAAGATAAGCCACCGGAAAATCTTCAAGGCTTCAAAAGGGTGGCCATTCTTAAAATATCCACCTATCATAGTGCTCCACGAAACCGAATCTTTCACCGCCATTCTATCAAATAACTTCACTGCAGCATCCAATCGACTAAATTGACCATACATTTCTAATAGAGAATTCAAAACAAACTGATATCCATCAAAACCTGTTACAATCACACGTGCATGGAGAGCTTCTCCATTCCAAAACCAGGCCATATCGCTACATAAAGAAATCACGCTAACCAAGCTTCCTTCCGTCATGCGAAGTCCACAAAGATTCATTTTCCTAAACAGCTCCACAGCCTCCGAAAAACGCCCAGCACGTAAACTTCCAGAAATCATGGCGTTCCATGACACGGCATCCTTAACAGCCATTTCATCAAACACCAAACGCGCAGAGTCCAGATCGCCGGCCTTCTCATACATATCAATCAAAGCAGTGGATACGAGAAGATCAGAATGAACCCCTCGGGCACGCGCACGGTCTCCGATCATGAACCCCAGCTCAAACTCCGACAAACGCGTGCAAGCGGAAACGGCTAGGTGGAAAGTATGCCGATCCGGTTCGCACTCCAGAAACGAACCAACCGTCATCTCCCTGAAGACGTCGAGGGCGAGACGCGGGGATCCGCAACGCAGGTATCCGCTGATGAGCGAGTTCCAAATAAGGGGCTTCGCCCGCCGGATGGGAAGGCTGTCGAAGAGGAGGCGGGCGGCCTGGGGGTCGCCGAAGGTGAAGTATTTTGTTATAAGTAGGCTTGAGATGAAGAGGTTGAGCTGTAGGCCGGAGGAGACAGCTCGCGCGTGGACGCATCGGAGTTTGGAAGGGGAGCAGCGCTCGGATATGGCTTTGGCAAGGCATTCTTTGAGCTGTTGCACCTTCAAATGGCGGTGGTTTTCGGCCAGTTTACCTGTTTTAGATCAGTTCAGATTGCTTGTTGGGCATGATATGGATTCCCAATAGTTTTTTAATTAATTTTAAAATTCAAAAAAACGAATAATAAAATTAAAAATTAACTATGTGATGATAACTGAAATTATAAATCAATTTTTTAATTTTTTTTAATTAATCTATGATGAAATGCCCAATCAATTAAAAAAAGTGAAACAAAACTAAAATTATAATATCACAAATAAAAACAAACAACATTCATTGATTGAGCATAAAGGTCATAAAACATAATAATAGAATTAACTATTTGCAATTGGCAAAATTAATTTGCAAATCACAAGAATATAGGCATATGGTAGATCATCGTGTGAGTAGGAAAGCGAGTAGGATGATGAAAGTGAAGATATAAGAAATTATTTAAAAATTTTTATAGGTTCGAGAAAAAATAATAAAAAATACTTTTGTAAAAAAAAAAGCACCTATAAGTATGTTTGATTCTAACTTTGAAGTAAATTGTGTATAAATATGTTCACTATTTTGATTTCAATTAGGTACAATTATTCTTATATATTAATTACTCTATATTCATCCTATTTTAATATATAAAAAAATCTTAGGAGTATTAATAAATTAAGGATTAGAGAGATTTTAATGAAAAACTATTGAATTCATTGTAAGCTATTGTAACATAACAAGGAGTAGCATAATATGGTTTTCATGTGCTTTGCATGAGTTGAATAAATAATTCATTCCTAACATGTTTAAGCTCTCTATTTTGAGAAATTTTAAGATTGTGTTATGTGATTGGATGAAAATCATTAGGTTCTAATTAAATTTGGATGGTTTTACAAAATAGAACCAATTACACATCATAAGATTACTATCGATATAGTATTTAGAAGATGAGAAAGAATTTGAGAATATTATAATTGTTCTCACATCCTTCGTGATGTCTCGTATTTTATTATATAATATTATTTCTAAAATACATATTTACTGCATAATCTTTTAGAAACATGATATAATTTTGTCTTAACAAATATATTAAAATATTAAAAATAAAGTATTTCAAAAATATAAAAGTGAATATATAATTGGATAGAGCTCATTAAGAAAAGCCTAATGACATTTGTTTCATCTTGATCGAAATTTATTTAAAATTTTTACAAATTTTAAAAGAATAATTATAATTGAATATATAAATATATATAAACTATTTTCTATAAAAACTAAAAACAATACTTTCTTGCTCTCTCATTGTTACATCATTTATAATTAAATCAGTTACGAATCGATACACCTCATAAATCACGTACAAAATCTAGAAAAATAAATTATTCAAAATATAAAAATGAATATAAAATTGGATATATCTCGTCGAGATGAGTTCAATAATATTTTTTTATCTTGATTAGAGTGCATTTGGAATTTCTATGAATTTTCGAACTTAATACATATAATTATATATATATGTATTAAGCGTTTTCAGGTTTTTCTAGAAACCAAAACTTCTTTCTCCCTCTCTCGTCCTTATGCTCAATGTCACCCTAGAAAGGAATTTTTCCACTCATCGCATAGAAGTTTTGTCAGAGAACTATTTTGCTGATAATGATGACTTTGATTGTGAAGATCTTTTCAAGGGAATCAAGGATTTGACACTGATTTCACTGTCGATAACCTTGTTTAAGATAAAAAATCAAAATAAAATTTGAGTTTATTTTTGTAATTTAATTTGAATTTTATGATAAGAATCGACATATTTATGCTTGATTAAGTTTTCATTTAGATATTAGAATGATTGGGAATGCATTTGTTCAAGATTTGTAGAGTTTGAAAAAAAAAAAAACAAAAATCAAGAAAAGTAAGTGAAAAAAACCTCTTATTGTGATTCAAGAAGTAAGTCGTATAATTCTACATTGATATTTTGACAAATTTCAGTTTGAGTAGGAAATTGTAAATTGAGTTGAGAAATTTTTTTTAAAGATTGAAATTGACAAAAAAGAAAAATTGAACAATTACATAACTATCCTAAACAGTAAGAAAAGCTATGAGATAGGCACACTTACATAAATATTTGTGTATGCTTGATATAGTACTAATTTGTTAAAATTAAGACCTTACATAAGAAGTAGAGTCTATAACATACAATTATATGTGTATAGTTGATATAGTGTTATTTGTTAAAATTAAGATATTGCATATAATATAGGCTCTCCAACATGAAAAAATATATGTGTATGCCAAATATGATATTGAATATTGAAATTAAGACTTTACATATAAATATTATATTGAGTATGTGATGTGATATACTGATGTTGTGTTATCACATTAATTGCATTAAAATTTGTATTTTGAAAGTGATATATGTTTTGATTAATATGATAAACTACTATGGAAAACTATTTGGCATGAATAATTATAAAAAAAACATAATATTTAATAAATTGATATAAAAATATTAAGTATAATGATAATTGTTTATATGAAAAATATGTAAATAATTTCATTACATGGATGAATAGAAAATTTCATAAAAATCAATATATGTTATTCTTTGCAGCTAGTGGTCATACGAGCCACAAGAGAGATATTACCATCGTGCTGTAGTTAGTGACCATGTGGGTCACACTATTGAGATTTATCATAAAAATATGGACATAAAAATATAATAAAATTGAGCATGACTGTGCATAAAAATGTAATATAATAAATCAATAAATGAGGGTTTTATTATAACTAAGTAAACTAAAATATTTTTACTATTTAAGGTTACTTAGTTAAGTAGAAAAAGATTCCAATAAATAAGACCAATTTAGAAAAAAAGATTTAAAAATAGAATAAAAAACTACATATACTTATTATTTCTTTCAGAGATTATGATATATTTTTCTTTGATAATATAATATATTTACTCTATACATTCATGATTTACTTGCTTGCGTACATACTATAGTTGATTAGAAATTACATGTGCTTATCCCAAATTTTTTATTATTTAATATATCTATTTTATTTTTAGATATCACTTACTAAGTTAATGATGGTTGACATAGTCTTTTTTTGGTACTAACATTTCATGTATGATGGAATCCCAATAAAAATATGATTACCTATAAAAATACCTTATAAGAAAAAATAATTAAAATTACAAAGATTTTTGTTGTAAATACCATATTGTATAATTTATTAATCATGTGATAAACTCAATATTATATATGTATATGAATACTGGTTATAAGATTATATTAAACTGTGAAAATGATGACATATAGATAGTGTGATAATTTTGGTTGTTTATAGTTATAGTTGTAGAAATAAATTGTATGATGGTTATATTGTAGATATAACTTCTATATATTATACTTGTAAATAAGAAAAACAGACAAAATCTAGGGGAGATTTTGTTTGTTTGAATTTTAAAATTTAAACAAATTAATTCAATATGACAAAAAATAAGGGATTTTATATTTATGGCATGAGAGATAATTTAATTAGAAATAAATTAGAGCACAATTTAATGATAAAGTAATTTGAGTTGGAATTAGGAAAAAAGAGGTTGTCACACCCGTCCTTATGCCTCACAAAGCCTGAAAAGAGATTTTCTTGCAGCCAAGTGAAATATTCGTTAAAATTTGTTTCATCGTTCGTCAAGGCTATGAGAACCATTGAAGCATTGACAAAATTAAAGAAGAGAATGCTTTGCTAGCAAAAAGTTCCAATAAGTAAGAAATATAAAGAAAAACAAAACTTCTTTTATTTCTTGGTGATTTAACTTCAAATTGATAACAATAATAGATGCATTTATGCTTGGTTAAGTTTTTATTTGATAATTAGAAAGATTGGGAAAAATTTATTAAAGATTTGTAGCTAGAGTTTCGAGAAAAGGGAAAATCAAGAGAAAGTGATTTAAGAGAGAGAAAGAGAAAATTCATAAATTTAAAGTGAGTTTTGTAATGAATTTCAAAATTTTGGTCAATTAAAATTTTAGAAATTTTCTATATTAAGTAGAATAGGTGTTATTTGATAAGTTAAGATTATGAAACATGAAATCTGATTAGTAATAAGAGTAAGCATGAAAAAAAAACAAAAAAACTCTTGAGGTATGATTTAACATAAAAAAATTTGAGAGAATTTATTAAATTATTTTGAAGCTTATGTGAAAGAAGACATCTGCAATAGTTGATAGTGAATCACAACAAGAACAAAACAAGGGAATTCATGTCGTCTCAATGATTCAAGTAAATAAATTTAATAAAATTACAATGCAAGTGATGAATTTTTTTATACAGTTATTATATCAAGATTTTGTGATATAAATCGTCGTTTCTTTTGTATCCTGTGTAATGAATAATTTTATATGAGTAACATGGCATAAGATATGCAAGTATTTGTATTTATTTATGATTAATATTGTATTATAAATTTGGTATACTATTGTATGCTTGTAATAAAAAAGGGATAAGAAAATAAATATTAAAGATATTATATAGATAAATTAAATAACATGCACATATATAAATGTCATGATCCACCTAACCCCATAGATTGGGAGTGACAAATGAGACAAATTTAAACTAAATTTTCTTTTCATAATATTCAAAATTAATTAAATTGTTCATAAATCTAAAAAAATAAATGGACAAAGTATCCCTTATAAATTATCTATTTTTTATATATAATATTTATTATTTAATATAAATGAATAATAATATCATAAAATAATAAAACATATCATCTATATGAGATGTAAAACTAAAACTTACATTCATATTATATATTTTATCAATCAAATTTATAAAATCAGTAACAATCTATAATGTATAAAATACACACAATAATTACTCAAAAATATAATCATATAAACTTGTGAAAATTCACATCTATTACAATCATATGATAGATACCCTCAACACATACTACATATCATAATCTTCAATCTTATTATGATTCTAATCTTGATATTGTGAACCTGAATAACCTGTAATATAAGTATGAATAATGAGTCTTAAAGAGTTTAGTGGATAAATCATGTATAGCAAAAAAATAAAATTTTATAAATATAAAGAACAACAAGTTATAAATGAATAAAACATGATATAAATAAAAAATAATAACTATATAAAATTAAAATAATTGTAATAAATAAATAACTTATCTTATTTATTTGTATTTTCTTTTGTTTAAGCCATGTTATCTTTTCATTTATTTTATTTATTTAATTTTTCTTAGTTCATTTTTTAATTATTATGAGTCCTATTTTTTATTATTATCCTTACTCATATATCATATTATATTCATATAAATACTCATAAGATCATATCAAATGGGATATCATATTATTTCTATATAAATGTCTATAAAACTATATGAAATAAGTTTATTTTATCATTACCCCTCATATTATATCTAATAAGTTATTATATCATGTCTATCTTCATACCTATCAAACTATATCCAATGGGTAGGTCTTTTCCTGCACGCATATCAACCTATCGACATTACATTAATCATCACTAGTGATACTTTATAACATTCTTGTGTATTTATTTTTTTGTTTTTATTCACATATGAATCTTGCATATTTATCAACAAAAAGATATACAAATATTGTTACTCAAATTCAAATACATAAATAGGTTCAATTTCATGATCATAAATAAGAAATATCACTTTATTTTAACATGTTAAAAATATATATATAAACAAATATACTTACATTATAACTAATTAATTTACCTACATATTCTGTGTTAAGGATCTATCATGAATTGATTAGATTTTTTGATCTTGAATTTTTGTTCTCATTTTTGTGCTACAATTGAGAATTTTAAATTTTCAAATTTCATCGAAAGTAATTATTGTCACAAATTTTCTAAAATATCGATTTATTAACCACAAAATTTCTAAAATATCGATTTATTAACCACAAAATTAACATATATATCTTAATTTCGATTGTCTTGATGAGCAACTACGCCTGATTAGGGCAACTCTTAATTTCGCAAATAAAACCAAAATTTATGCCCAATCTTCTAGGAAATTAAAATTTCACTTCCAATTTGTCGACATTTGTACTCGAAAAAATGGAAGTTTTGGCCACAACTCATGGTTTTCATCCAGATTGCAAATTCTTCTTCAGTAAGGGTTACAATAAAGAAATTGATTATAGAGGAATACTTTTCTTTTCTTGAATTAACAATTTCTTAAGTTTCCTAAACTTCCTATGAGAAATTGACAATGATTTTGGGCATGCGATCACTAGTTACGAAAAAACACATTGGGTTTCGAGAATTTTGTGAGAATTTTGCTACTTAGTTTTAGGTTTTATATTTGATTATAATATTATTTAATGATTACTAAGTTTATATTTAAATATTAAATGATAATATATTAGTTAGTTATATAATAATTTCAAAAATTTTTAACAATTCCAAGCAGACTTCGATTAACATAAAACGAATGTTGTTAAACTCGACTTGAAAAGATATATATTCAAAAATATTTTTATTATAAAATTTTGAAATACTTTTTTTGTGACATGTATTAAAGTCATGTCATAAATATGATTTAGTTATATTATTTAACATACATCTCATGCTCATAATATAATCTAATAGAATAATAATATTAAATGTATTAAGTACATGCTATAAAACCAAAGAAATTTTTATATAACATTTCAAATTTTAAGGTGTTACAATAAATGTTCAAAACTAAAAATAATTAAGTTATATTTGAAAATTCCTATGTGGTATGTTGAAGATAGAAAAAAAACTAAATTAAGTAAGTTTTGTTTTAAGTGTAACATCCATTGAAGAATAAGTAATGTTAAAATTGTGTTTCTCTTGTAACCTCATCTCATATTGTCGCTTGTTATGTGATCTCACGGGTATTGTTTACAGGGTGATCTTGTAGTAATGATACCATTAGTACTAGATCTCGATGATTGAGCTACTTATTATGTGATTAGGAGTTGTTACTTACTATATGATTTAGCGATCACCGTTTACTAAGCAATTTGGCGATTAAGGTCTACAATGATGAAATATATATGTCACAAGTAGTGTGATCTAATGGCTGCCACTTGTTATGTTATCTTACTATAATTGTGTCATAACATCAGACCTTGATAATTAAGCTATCTATTATGTGATTAAGAGATGTTATTATCTATGTGATTTAACGAGCATTGTTTGTTACGTGATTTAGTGGTTGTGATATATAGTTATGATATATATATATATATATATATATATATATATATATATATATATATATCATTTGCTATATGATTTGATGACTATCACTTACTATGTGATCTAGTAGTACTAGTATCACTAACATCAAACCTCATTGATTAAGTTTCTTGTTATAAGATTAGGAGCTAATGCTTACTATCTGATCTAGTGACCAATATTTTGTGTATCTAGCTATCAAGGTCTATAGTAATTATATATATATTTATATATATGTCGTTTGATGTATGATATAACAGTAACCACTTGATGTGTGATATGATATTAGATATAATGAGATATTAGAAGATATGAGATTAGGGTGTTGAGAATAAAAGCTATTAAGAGGAAACTAAGACCTTTATTAATTGAAAATAAATATTGAATGAAAATGAAAAAAACTAAGATTAAATTAGATTCGATAAACAAGTTTACATATAAGTATTAATACAAATTGTTAGTAAGAAAAGAAAAGGAGATATGAAAACTATTATATTCTAAAGAATAAAGATTATAACATACTTATGTTACATTTGAAAACTTTTGTTGTGTTTACAAAATTGTAGAGATATAAATTTTTCTCTCTTGATGTTATGTATATTATCACAGCACTTGAGATGAGATGTATTGTATTTTATATTTTTTATGTTAATTTATCAATGTTATTAGTTTATTTTTAAGTATTTAAGCTCACTCTTTTAAATTACAAAACATGACATAAACATATTAAGTGGAGATATCTAGATATACATGAATAGGTATTAAAAACTTAGAACAAGTTGCTTGTAGATAATAATAGAATTATGAATTTTGTTATATATATCTCATGTATATAAACTTTTAGGGATTTCGTGATATAATTTCTCCTTTATAGAATATGATATTACTGTGATTATGTGGTGTTTGTTGTGGTGTTGATGATTTTCTCATTGTGATAGGATTTTTCTGTGATAGTGTTTCATTGATGATATATTTTTTAAATATAAATTATTTTTAACATATTATTGATAAATCAACTATATGTATATAAGAAAAATCAACAATTTTTAGAAGAGATTTTATCTATTTATTTTTTAAAATGTAAATCTCATATGAGTTAAAAATTTTAAATTATTAAAAAATTATAAGAATAGTTAATTGTCATTCCCTACATGGGTAAGCATTTTGCGTATTCTTAATGCATCAATTTTATTTATTTTTTAAATATCTTTAATTAAAGAGAAATTAAGAATTAATAGAGAGACAATGCATAATATCTCTCTTAAGAATTATGCATGAAATGTATACTTATGACTTACCTTTTGTCAACCAGCAGATGATACATCAAGGGCTTTATGCACGTTATCTTATACTGGCATATACAATGTTAAAGATGGTGTAAAAATATGCAAAAAAATGTAGTATTTAAGAACTTTTAAATAATTTATAAATCAAATAAATATACTTAATAAAAATTAACATTAAAGTTATAAAATTAAAATAAATTATGCATTATTAATTTTAAGGAAATTGATGAAAAACAAAACAAAATCCTTAAGAATCAAGATAAATAAATTTAGACTCTATAATATAAGTACATATTATTTAATTGAGAATTCTCACATAACATCTTTTTTATATAAGTATATATATATATATACTTATCTACATGTATTTTATTATGGAGTTATGATATAATGTAAGATATAACTTAGTTATATGCTATGGTATTAAACAAACAAGAATAATATAATATTTTTATAAAATTACCCCCATTACTTTCGTCATATCTGATGAACTATTAGCAGATGTGATGTCAAGTTTGATAATCATAGATTATATATTATGTTATGGGATAACATTTAAGATTGGCAAAGATAGGTGTGGCATGATAATGATAATGGTGGAAATTTTACTAAATGTTTAAAAGAGAAGCAACGAGGCACCAAAACCACCACAGACAATAAGAAAGAGAGTAGACTATGTCAACTATGTAAATAAATTTAAATTACAACTAAGATGAAGAAATTGCCAGGTTACACCTAACTTAAAAGGGACTTATGCAAACTTGTAATTTGAAAAACCTTGTCAATTCTCAATTAATAGCCAAAATCTAAAAATTCTTTTTCCTTTTCCTTAATAATAATAATACAAAATAATAAAAATAAAAATATACAGGAAAATGTAAAAAAAAAAAACAATAAATATGTGTTTTATCAATTATAAAAAAAAATAAAACGATAAATTTAATTTTTTTTAAAAAAAATAAAACGACAGTATATTTGGAACTCGGCAAACGATGTGCACAATGTCGGACGATGGCGGCCGATGGTGGTTATCCAGCCGTCGGCTGCCGGCAGCCAAGGGTGGCCTAACGACGGCAGAAGAATACAAAATCTCTGAAGGATAAATATGTAAAATTATTAATTTTGTTTTATTAAAATGTCCAGAAAGAGCTGTAAACCGATTAATTAATTAGAATAAAATTGATGGATGGGAGCAGTTTTTTATTTTAAAGAGATTTAAATATAGAAATTAATTTTCCTAAATTATTCGATACAATTTGTTGACATGAAAAAATAATCCTGCTTAATGGTTAATAGAACCTGTGCTAAAAATATTTAAATATTTGGAAAAAAACATAATGAACATTTTTTTTTTACAAGCTTACATCGATCATCGATTAAATACTTCATAATTATTTTCTTAACAAACAAATCATTTTTAATATTAAACAACAATTTTATTTTTATTAATTAATATTCTAGATAAAATATTATGATTATTATTTTAGTTTCAATTGTGAAAATAAAGCAAATAAAATATTACCTTACGTGCCAAAATAGAACACTATAATAAAATAGTTTAGAAAAATTTTAATTTTTTTCTTTTTCAAGCAATTTATTTTTCATTAATTTTTGGCGTTTTGATATATAATATAGCTATGAGACAAATGGCAATTGTTTGCACCTAAGACACTTTAAACTAGTTTCTTGAGCCTAGTCCTTAAAGGCTTGATTCATGCGACGATTTCTTCGATTTTGATTTATTAAAACTTCGCTTTTCATTGGCATTAATCAAGCTTGCGCTCGATAAATATACGAGCAAAATTCATGGCTCCAGGGTTAGATGTTTTGAAAGTTATAACTTATTTTGTCAGAATATCAATAATTTTACTATTATTTGAATTATTTTAACCAATTAAGCTATTTTAATAAGATAGACATTTCAATATTAAATGATTAGGTCATCATAATTAAATGATATATTAATTTAAATACAAATAAATTAATCCCAAATTTAATAGTTGTTTTCTTATAAAGTAAGATATACGATGATATCATTTAAAACTTAAGTCAGCCTTTTATTTAAAAAAACTCTTATTGAATTTATTTGTAAACATTATCAATAAAACTTTTAATAATATAGAGAGTTAATAGGCATGACAAATTTAAGGTTTTGCAACTTTTTAATTTTTTGGTACAATGAGGTACTATTGATCTTGATTGCTAGTGGTAATAATATGATAAATATGACAAAGAGCTAAGACAAGAACCTTGTTGATCATAAGTTATTAAGATGAAGTTAGTAATGATAATTGTTAAATGAGTGACAAGCTTAGTGAACAATGCAATACAACTTGATGTTTCAGATTGTTTAGCCCCACATGATTGACATTTGGTGTCAAAGCATAGTGTAGATATTTGCATTAGGCAAACATAGCGAAACCTATTCTAACACCAGACAATAGCAAAGAAGTTTGTGACAGAGAATAATGGCACAATGTATAGATAAATTTCATTATGTTACCAAAGCGTAGTAGTTTAGAAACTCTTATACGAAACGTTAATGGGGAAGATTTGATGTCAAATTGACGATGCAAACATAATGTTGGGAACACTCTTGGAGTCCCATCCCAAATACATTAAAAGCACTTAGCACATTCATTGGGAAGAAATGAAAACAAGTTAAGTCACACATACGAAAACAAAGAATTAGTCAAAATCATGTCCTTTAATTTGGCAAGCTTTTTTACAACACGTCTTCTTTTGCTTAACGACCATCTTTGTGATCCTTTCAATTTATCTTTATAAACTTAACTAAACCTAACTATTAGATAGTCATATGATATTGATAAGAGAGACTAAACTATAACTCTACTATAATTATCGATGAACTTGTAGTGTTAGTTACATGTATAAACTTCGTTACTTTTCTCGTATAAATTATTTATTATTTTTAGAACGGGACTTCAAAATATTATATTTGAATTGTGACTATTAAAAATAATTTCAATTTTTTAACCACGAAAACTTTCATAAATTTGCATTTATGCCCTCCGCCGGTCCCGCGCTTCACAGCTTAAAAGCCGCCAAAACATTACATGTTTTGTCCCTCCCTGGTCTCCCGGATATCGTGCCGGCGATACATTCTCTAATCAGAGGGGGTCTTCCAACATGCTCCCGATGGCCGCCGAAGCAAGCATCCGCGACACTGATCCGGAGGAGGACATAAGCAAAGCGAATCTCCTCACCGTCGATTCTGGCGATGTCAATCTCTCGAATCTCAGCGTGGCGGACAAGCGGATTCTCGTGGATCGCATCATGAAGACGATGAAGGATGACAACGAGCAGTTCTTGAGACGAATCAAGGATCGGATAAAACGGTTTTTGTTTCTATTGGACTTCAATTCCCCTGTGGTTTTTGTATTCATTTGAATTTCCTCCATTTCTGAGCCACGTCGTTGGTTTCTTTCTTTGAAAAACAGAGTCGATCTCGAGCTACCGAAGGTTGAAGTGCGATTCGAGCATCTGTCCGTCGAGGCGGATGCCCTCGTCGGAAGCAGAGCTGTTCCTACGCTGCTTAATGCTGCCCTAAACGCTCTAGATGTACGCCCTCTCTCTCTCTCTCTCTCTCTCTCTCTCTCTCTCTCTCTCTCTGTTTCAGTTGCAATATTTTAAATTTTAGTTTTTTATTTCGTAAAATAGTTTTTGAAATATATTTGATCACGTTTCCAAAAAATGATATATAAAAACAATAAATCATTTAGTTTACTGTTAAAAAACTATTTAGATAATTTTATTTTGTCACTTAATAATAATTTATTTTTTAAATAATAATTTATTTTTTAAATAATAGTTTTGGTGACTTTGTAGGGAATTCTTGGTTGTCTTAATTTTTCTGTATCGAAGAAGCGTGTCAACAAGATACTCACTGATGCAAGTGGAATCTTGAAACCATCCCGGTGAGTCATTTGGTGTTATCTGATAATTTATTTCCTTTTGTGTTGATTAGATATTTGGAATATTTAATAAAAATTATTTTTAGATGAAAAAGTCATGAAATGAATACAATCAAATGATATTTTAAGTAATAGAATACAATTAGTAACAGAAGCCATTTGTCTTATAGCACTTGATAATCAAATTAAAATTAAAAAATAATAATTATTTTAAATTATTAAATCAGTAATAATTATTTTAGTAATCTACCAATTGTGTTAGCTATAAAAAATAGAGACAATTATTAGAATAAATCATTTTGTTGAAGATTACTTGTATAATATTAACATGTAGATTTAAAATTGTTAATATTTTGTGAATTTAACTTGTTATTGTTTAAATAATATTTTATTTTAATTGTTGAATATTAAGTTTTTTGGTATTTAGTTTTTTTTAAATTTGAGTGAATATATTGATATCATTTTTGAATAATAATTTAATATTTTTTAATATAGTTTTTAAAAATATCATCAAATCGATTATCTCAAAACAATTTGTTTGTTAGATTAAATTATTATTGTTTCAAAATATTTAAAAGATATTATTGTTTATTATCTAAACTTTTTTGTTAACATTGAACATCACGTCTTTTAGAAAAAGGAAAAAAGTTTCTAACTATCTAGCTTTATAATATGTGATATTACATTTTTTTTGTAATATATGTTTAAAACCATTTTTTTTAATTTTAAAATACAAAACAAACATTTTGATTATACCTTTAAGCTTTACCTTCACAATTCTCACATTTTACTTAAGTTTTCCCTTCTTGATTCTCCTAATAACAAAAGAATTTACTACCTCAAGCAATGCATGAAATTGTTGTTCTTCGAGCTTAATATTCAAGCATAGGCTACTCCAAGACACAAACAATTCCTAAGTTCTTATTAATCCTTTCATACATCATCTCTTCGACTTAACATGCCATATATCAACCGCGACACATATTAGGCATGGAAAATCATAGACTCTTTGCATATCTATTAATTTTATATTTATCTTTTCAAATGCATAATTTTGTTTTCAACATGAATTTTTAGGATGTGCTTGTTACTTGGACCTCCAGGCTCTGGTAAAACAACTCTTCTATTAGCTCTTGCTGGAAAACTTGATAAAAACCTCAAGGTGGGTTGCATTTATATTCTTTATATGCATGTTTTGCTCAGACGTTTAACATCGTAACACATAAGAAAGCAGGTAACTGGAAAGATCACATATTGTGGTTGTGAGTTCAAGGACTTCGTCCCCCAAAGAACTGGTGCTTATGTTAGCCAGCATGACATTCATGTGACCGAGATGACCGTTAGAGAAACGTTCGACTTCTCAGCACAGTGTTTGGGTACAGGAAACAGAAGTGACATATTGTCTGAATTAACAAAGCGAGAGAGAGATGCAGGCATTATAGTAGATGCCGAAATTGATGCTCTTATGAAGCTGCTTGCTGTGGAAGGACAGAAGCTTAACCTAGGAACGGATTATATTTTGAAGGTTCGATTTAGAGACTTGGTGATCTATGATTTGCTTGGATGATTTCTTTCCTAACTCCTAATAGATTTCATGATGCGAATGAAATGCCACAAAATAGGCACTTGGCTTGGATGGTTGTGCAGATGTTATTATTGGTGATGAAATGAGAAGAGGGGTCTCTGGTGGAGAAAAGAAGCGGGTCACTGTTGGTAAGTTTTTTACTTTTTTATGATTGTTTGATCTTGAGTTACAAAAGTTAGGTTTACTTAATTGAGCTTATGACTTATCATGCACAGACTATTAGATACCAAGATTTATCTTTAAAAATCCCTTAATTGGGTTAAAAAGATGACGATATGATGCTCTAAAAAATTTCATTACATTGATGTATGATTATAAGTTCATGCTCTATCACCATTTTTATGATATTCCCTTCAAAGCTTCATAATTCGTAAAAAACTATTTTTCTCATTTAGTTGAATTATTTTCATAGAAGTAAATGGAACTTTTAATGTTTTGGGTTTGATGAAAAATTGATTTTGATAAGAAGAATAATGAAAAATTTTATCCATGCTTCTTAAAATTGATTTTTGCAATAGCTACTTAATAGACAATCATAACTTATTATTGATCAATAATTTGATAACATAAGCATCCAAGCATATAACATAGCATTTGCCCATTTGGACATTTAAGTTTCAAACAAGATCATTTACTTAGTCATTGAGAATATACTAATGAATTGTGTTTGAGTAATTTATGTGAATGATTATGTTATGATCTTTTATGAAATGTTTTAATTTTTAGGATATTAAATAGTTTTATACACATATGATTAGAATCATGTGACATTTTTTTTATTTATAAATTATGATTATTTTTAAAAGATTTATGTTTTGTAAATTATGATTCTATTTAGACAAAAATAAGTAAAATTATTTGATCATTATGACCACTTTATCTTAAGTTGATCTATACAAATATTAGAACATATTATCTTATTTTAATCAATTCGTTTTTTTTTTCAATCAATCATTGTAAAAATAGAATGAAAATGTATAAGAATATATAATCAAACATTGACTTTTTTTTTATAATATGAATTTTGATATATCAAGACTAAGATACTTATTAGAAAAGCTTTGAACATTTTTCACTCATGATTAGTTATCTTCTAAGACATTTCTTTTTGAGCAATTCATAGTTTTAATATTCTCTTTTAATATTTTCTTTTTGATAAAAATAATTTTATATAATTGTTGAGATTTAGAGTGTAATGTTATTAACGTATACAAAAACTAACTTTTTTGAATATATAAATAAAATATAATAACATGTTAAAATTTATTTTTTTGAAATAAATTTGATGCATAAAAATAAAATTCTCCTTTTTTATTTCAAAAATTGTTTTTTATTGGAAATAAATACTCTTTGTAAAAAAACAAAACTTATTTTTAATACACATTTTTTAAAATATCGCTTTTAAACCAATAAATGTCTTGCTTCATGCAATTGGTAGAGTTATAAAAGGAATTGTTTAAAAAGGATTTAAAAAATACTTAAAATTAATTATTAAAAATATATAATATAATATAATTGAAAGTAAATTATTACAATATCAAAACCATTTTAATTTTCATGATGATAAAAAAATTTAATTTTTCTGTCCCCATCCCTAGCGTAAAATTTGGCCATGTTCCATCAGTCGCTTCAATTCCCCTCCCTTCTTCGAGACATTCTCTTGTGGGACCCCGCCGTCGCTCATGCAACTCCACCAGCTCCCAGCCCTGTCCTGGGGGGAGGGAGGGAGGAAGGGAGCGAGAGAGAGAGAGAGAGATGGATTCCTGAACCCTAGCGTCTATGCCTCACCGATTGCCAGAACTAGCGATTGCATCGTCTCCGCTCTTTCCAAACGAAGTTCTCATCGCCTCAGCTTGAACCCAAGCGAAGTCAGCAGAAATAGAAACTCTTATATGTCGCCGGCCGGCCGGATCTCGCCAAGCCTGTCCACATCTTGCAGCGTCGGCCGCCTTCCAGCCACTTATATGAGAGAGAAAGAGTGGGTGGGGAGAACGCCGTTGTTGGGAGAAGTAAGATGGGCGAAAAAGAGGAGAGAGCTTGTGTAGGTAGCAGAGCGATAAACAAGATAACAATAAAATTCTGATTCTCTATCCTACAATTAGATGAGACGCTAGATATTATTCTAAGTTCAAATTGGTTTACAAAAACTGGTCTTAGTGGGGGATGACAACCATAGTTGCTTACGATTGACAGATAAATAGAAAACAGCATTTTAAGACACCCAATCGACAGTAGTAGTGGCTAATGATTTCTTTTGGTATTTTTAAAACACAAAGCGCTTTCATGAGAGTAATGAAGACCATATTACAACCCTTCCTAGGAAAAGTTTTTTTAGGGCATTTTGATTATATTCTTTTCCAATCTTGATGAGCATGCACACCTGATTCATCTTGATGTCACTTTGTAGATGTTACGTACAAGGAAGTTTTATTTAAATTTTAAACTATATATTTACTTGCAACCTACAAATTAATTTGTTAAGAATTATTATTTCCTCTTAGGACATTTGACTCAATTCATAGAAAATTCAAGTTATTCTGGATTATTCCACTCTCATTATTATCAATATTGGTTGAAGTTTCTTAGGATTAGCCGTCATTTATTATAGATTTGTTACAGATTTCGAATTAGTTGTTGCACAGTTCACTGATTTGTTAAAGAGAGAGAAATTTCTTTAGAACCTTAGGGTTGAAGAAATTTAAATAATTGAAGACCATAGTAACCTCCTCTCCAATTTTGCGGTTAACTAATTTTTTAAAAACATTTGAAGTTATATGTAATGTTTATGTGTTGTAGGAATAGGCGGTATACTAATAAAAGAAAATCATCTAATTGTTTGTTTTATCGAAAAATTAAATAGTGCAAAAAAAAATATTTCTCATATGAGAAAAAGTTTTATGTGGTAATACACAGCTTGCAACATTGAAGGCACTATCATTTTCACAAGTATTTTATCCTTAATGTTGATTATCATACTCTAAAGTTTAATTACATGCAAAAAGAATTGAACATACTAATTGGTTCGAATACTTACAAGATTTTTTTTTTGTTCTTAATCATGAACTCGGGAGATAATAAAATAGTTGATATTATGAATTAATCTAATGCTTAGTACTTTAGAATTAGAAATCTCAGGTTTTGATAGATTACAAAAAGAATATTTGATTTGTCTAGATTTTTAATTAATTTATTGTATGATAAATCAATTTCTATAGATTCATTATTTATAATTTTGATTACTTGTTTCAGGGTAGACAATGATATCTTTTACAAAAACATCTTAGAGAATTTTTAATTACTAAGATGTATTCATAAAGAAATGCAAACCATTTGAGGCATGAAAAAACTATTTGTTTGTTAGAAACAAAATTTTACTAACCCTCTTTAAAAAGGGATGTACATAAGGTTATTGAATAATATTACATTTTTAGACAAACAAAGAAAATGAAGTAACACATAAGAAAATATATAACTTTTCGAGTTTCCTACAAGCCTTTGATTAACCTCTTCATAGATTTTGTTTTAGGTTTGTCTTAAATCTGTCACCAAAATTACAGTATTTTTGTTGTAGTCGATCATTTCTTTAAGATGGTGTACTCATTTCTTGTTCTAAAATAAAAAATGTCTCATGTTTAGCCAATTATTTTTTCATAAACCTATTAGGTTGGATTAGTTATCATCAATGACAGTGTTTGATTAAGCTAACATCTACATCTATTAGAATTATTGTAGATATTATTATTTGGTGCAGAGTTAAAGTTTTTTTCTTTATTAAACTGAAAGATGGATGGCGAGAACAACGTTGTGAATAGGACATTTGAATATATGCTTCAATATTTCTTATGAAAAAATATAAGAGCATTAGGACTTTACTTGTTAAATTTAGATTTTTCTTATAATATTAATATTATATTTTTAGACAAACGAAGACCATGAAGCTACACACAAGAAAATATATAGCTTTTTGAGTTTCCTACAAACCTTGGATTAACCTCTTGATAGATTTTGTTTTAGGTTTGTCTTGAATCTGTTACGAAAATTACAATATTTTTGTTGTCGTTGATCGTTTCTTTAAGATGGTGTACTGATTTCTTGTTGTAAAACTAAAAATGCCTAGTTTTTCGTAAATTAGTTAGATTAGATTATTTTTTATCAATTAGTATTTGAGTGAGGCAAAATCTACATCTTTTAGAATTATTGTAGAAATTTTTTGATGCACAGTTAAAGTTTTTTTTTCTTTATTCCACCCACAAATGAATGGCGAGAACAATATCGTGAATAAGACATTTGGAAATATGCTTCAATATTTCTTAGGAAAACATATAGAAACATTAGGACTTATACTTGTTAAATTTAGAATTTCTTATAATATTAATAGGTTTAAAACCATGAAACAGTCCCCCTTAAAGATTGTTTACGATTATAATCCTAAGAGATCACTTGACTTAGCCTTTATTCCTTAGTATGTATTTTTTTTATTTTGCTTTTACTTTCACTCATGATTTTTCGATTATTCATGAATAGAAAATCAAATTGAGCAAAACAATACTAATCATATTAGATCTTCAAGGAAATATGTAGAAGGAGACTATATTTTAAATAAAGATTAAACATGAGAGATATTTTTTCACAACAGACAAAATTTACATTTAAGAATTGTACCATTTAAGATCATTAATAAACTTAGCATTACTATTTATATTCTTAGTTTGCCTTATGATATGCTAATTAGCCTAGTTTTTAATGTGGATGATATCTTACTTTATTGACGAATGTTGCAGTTGAAAGTGTGTATCGTGATTATGGTATTTCCATTATTGGTAATTAGTTACTCTTGTCATCAAAACCCAACTTCCTAGAAATCAAAGATATTATCATTGTTGATTTTTCGTGAGTGTTGATAAGTTTCATAAGTTTCTTGTTAGCTAGAAGAACCGACCTTCTTGGAATGACACATGACTAACACAAGAGAATCTACAAAAGCCAACACCACAATTCATTTAGAAATTTTTAGATTTTAACTTTGTGGAGTGGAGTTTGTCTTATTCGGGTGGAGTTTATTTAGAGCAATTATCAAAAGAGTTACTTTTTAACAATGGGCAAGCCAAACATAAATCCATTATGAAGAGTTAGATAGAAACCTAATAAGCAAAAGCTTAAATGGACAAATGTCCTATTTAATGACCTTGATGATCCACTTTAATATCATACATTACATCAAAAACATTAGAGGAAAAGTTCAAAATTTGGGTGAAAGATTCAAGATTTGGAAAAAATTCACAACTTTGGAGAAAATTCAAAATCTTGAAGGATTTTTCATTAATCCTCTTTATATAATTTATTCTGTAATCGTATTATTTATGAATATTATTTTAATATAATTTTTGTTTTAAATTATAAAGATGATTTAGATTTTTTTCTTTTACATGAAGGTACATGCTCATGATCTATATATTTTATATTTTTTTATTTTGTATTAAATGTACCTTTCTACGACTTATTCAGCTTTATTATAATAAACTTATTTAAGGGATATATTTTATGAAAGAAACATGCTTTGGTGATTCTAAATTGTTAAGAATCCTCTCTCATAATTGGTCTTGCTTGGTGACGTGGTTCTTCGGAAATGCTTTGTGGGCTTCTAATAGAAGGTGTGCTTGACGATGACTTATTTACCCCTTTGCCTTCCATCCCTAGCTTATGGCCCCCATTTTCTCCCTAACCTTAATCCCTTTGTTGATGCTTTCCACTCTATTCCATCTTTAAAACATCCAAGTTTAGCTTAAGGAGGATAATGGCTACTTTGAGCTTTTTATGATCTATGTTTATCCTAAATTACTAGAATGTCATTGAGGGTCATCCTCACCCCAAATACCTTTAGTGTAAACATTACTAAAATATTTTTTGGAGTTTTGAAATTGAATAAAATTGCTTATAAGCTACTAGAATTATTTTGAGAGATGTTCAATATTGTTAAGGTGTCTTTTGTTGAGCCACTCAGACGATAGTTTACTTAAATACCTTTGATGTTCGAGTAACTTAGCTACTCGTTGGAAATTAGAAATTTCCGTAACTTTGAAGCCAAAATGATTGAAATCCTATAAAATAACCTTCTCCAATAAAGACATATACCCACAATCCTAGATAAAATTAAAGTGTACAGAATATTTTACAACCATTAAATTGGTTTTGATTAACTTCTCATAACCTCATCCTGTCCCACCCTTACTTTTCAAATATGAGTTGTTCTAATTGATCCTTTCAAATCAAACACCCAAATGGTTTTATTTGTTCTCAAGAACCCCGAATTCCCCAATGGCTTATTAAATCTAGTTATGCTAGTTCCTAAAATTATCTACAATGTCTATGTCAAACTTTTCAATGTTACCAAAATTCCCTTCACAAAACATGGTAATGGGTTTCAATCAATGAGATGATAAAATATTAAAAATCCAAAGAAATTTAAAATAATTCCACAATTGTGTTTCAGAATTGTGTAGTTAGATCATTGTGGATGCTTTGATAGTCTGACTTATGCATAAGAGTGCATGGTTTTTGAATGGTTCACAATATATGTTGGAGATGAATCTCACACCCGATTTAGGCTTGTAAATTATGTTAAATCTCATGATAAGGCATTATCTCTTCCCCTAACCCCCACCTTTTTTTCTTTTCCAAATGAATCAAAGCTTTAATAACAATTTGTTTGTGAGATGTCTTATTCCATGCCATTAACAATAAACTTGGTTCAATGTTGTTGTAGCAAAAGTAAAGTGAGAATGGCAAAGCAAGTTAGAAGAATAAAGAACTAGAATATTTTTGTCAAATGTGTGAATTAGAATTCAAAGGAGTTCCTTTCATAAAAAGTTTAGTTACATATTCATAGTAATATAATAATATCATTTTGGTTCATCATATGTATTTATTTTGTTTTCTTCATATTTTACTAAAATAATATAAAACTTATCAATATACCCACAACTTTCTCCAGGTGCATAAATTCTGCACGAGCTGCTATCATTGCACTTACAACACCAACACATGCGTGTCTGTCGAGTACGGTCTGCTGCACAATGTTTGCCGTATGTCTGTCTGTTGCATGTTTTTTATCATGGCGGTCTATTACGTGATTGTGCCATGTTGGTGAACAGTGTAGCACCCGCGTGATTGCACATGTCGCAAGTGTCCTGCTTGTCCCATGTGTTGTTGCTTGATGTGCATAATGGTTCTTTTTTGTCAATTTTTTTATGGAGATGTCTTTTTTGCTTCAAGATCTTCTAAATGTTAAATGGTTTAATTTTGTACTGGATCATGAATAGATACCCTGATCAAATCATCATGTGAATACATGTTAAATCTAAATTGAGTCAAATTTGAATCAATTCTATATCTCAAGTAATTAATCAAAATTCTTTGTCAATCAAAAGCTTGTTGAGTCTTGCATATATCATCTCTTTTTGAAGATTACTTGGATGAATTAATCAACTACTTTTAAGAATGCAATTTTTATGTCACAATAAGAATCCTAGCAATGGTCAATATCTTTTTTGAATGGTTCTTAAGATCTTTATTGGGTTCATTTTCCAAAATCTAATCACTTTGTTTGCACCATATTGCCCTTGAATTATTGAGCCTTTGATTGCATATCTTCCTTAATTCAAGAGTGTAAGTAACAATGAGTGTTTGCATGTATTAAAAGTGGGTATCCTCAAAACAACAATAGTTCAACTTCATAGCCTAGTGGGGTTGACTTTTCTTTTCTGCTACGCTTGGTATCAATTGCCAAAAAATAGAAATAAAAAAAGAAAGCAATATAAAAAAATATAATATTGGAATTTTCAATTTTCCATTGTGTTCTATGTGACTCTTTCCACCTGTTATCCCTAAGCTCAAAGAGTTTAGGTAAACAAAGAAATGCTTGATTGGTGTCACATATGAAGCATTAGTGGTGAACAAGTGATGGAAAACAAAGTTGTGTTGGGTATGTTTTTAATCAAAACTTTTATTTATTTTTTGATGTATATTAATCCATGAGTGTGTATGTGTATGTGCATAGAGGTATATGGATTTATTTGTGTACGTATTTATATTATGAAAACTTTAACACTTATGATTTAACTGAATAGTTGAAATTAATTGGAAGTGGGATCAAATTTAGTGTGCAACAAACTCATAAGGCAAATCAAACCAACTCAAATTTTAGGTTTGCCTTCACCCATCAAGCATCATTATAGATGGATCAAGAATAATTCTATAACCAGATCAGCTTGTACATAGCCTTATGCTTTATTAGTGAACTTAGTTTCGAACAACTTCTTTCAAATATTTCTTTATTTAAACTTGAAGTCTTTAAAATCTTAACAAGTAGTTTTCATTAAATCTCTATTTCTGTTCACATAAAACTTCTTTTCTAAAATTTTATTTTGAAAATCTTATTTTAAAATCCTTCTTTTAAACTCATAAGTATTCACAAATTGGTTTTTTAAACTCATAAGCTATTCACAGTTAGAGTTTTAAGGTTGTAGTAATTCCCTTTTTTGATTTGTTTCTCAATATATTTAAACAAAACCTAACGACTTTGTTGATATCCTTGTCAATCTTTTTCAACGCTGGAAGGCCATTGGCTAAAAATCAGAATTGTTGACTCTTAACCACTGTGAATCTAATGGAAAAGAGGATAATATCATAAATTTGTCTTAATAGAGGTAGATGTTCTTTAATTAGTGGAATTGTTCTTTAATTACTCAGATTACTATCAAATGTACTAAATTGCTTTACTTCAGAATATAATCTTTCCTCATAAATATCTTAGGCTTTTTGGTTTTGCTATATGTAGGTGAGATTCTTGTTGGACCTGCAACTGCACTATTCATGGATGAAATATCAACTGGACTTGATAGCTCTACCACTTTTAAGATGGTCAAGTTCATTAAACAAATGGTTTGTGCTATGGATGCACAAGTTATTATCTCCCTTCTTCAACCTGCTCCCGAGACTTTTGAACTTTTTGATGACATCATTTTACTATCGGAAGGTCAGGTTGTCTATCAAGGACCTCGAGAAAATATCCTTGAGTTCTTTACGTCGGTCGGTTTCAAATGCCCACAAAGGAAAGGTGTGGCCGACTTTCTTCAGGAGGTGACATCTAGAAGGGATCAAGAGCAATACTGGTTTAGAGAAGACAAACCTTATCGTTATGTCCCAGTTTCTGAATTTTCCAACTCTTTTAAGTCTTTTCATGTTGGCGAACAGCTCAGTCGAAATCTTAGTGTTCCGTTTGATACATCTAAGGTTCACCCTTCAACATTGATGGCAAAAAGGTATGGCATATCCAGCTGGGACCTCATGAGGGCATGCTTTGCAAGGGAGTGGTTGCTAATGAGACGTAATTCCTTTGTCTATGTGTTCAAGACGACCCAGCTAATAATTTTGGCAGCAATAACAATTGGTTTGTTTCGTGGAACCAAAATGCCCCATGAAACTATTGCCGATGGTGAAACTTACTATGGTGCTATATTCTTTGGTTTGGTCAGTATAATGTTTAATGGGTATGCTGACCTTATAATGACTGCCGTAAGACTTCCTGTGTTCTATAAGCAAAGAGATTCATTGGTCTACCCTGCATGGGCTTTTGGATTATCATATTTGGTGCTCAGGGTTCCTATATCATTGCTAGAATCTGGAATTTGGGTAGTTTTGACATACTATGGCATCGGTTTTGCCCCTGGTGCTAGTCGGTAAACATCTAAATGCTCTTGTCTTGTGCTTTTGTTTGTCTTAGCTTTCGTGTTTCTCCTAAAAAGTTTGTATTTTGGAGTTGTTACCGTGGAAGTCATCAATAGAAGGTTCTTATAAAATTTTTTGGGGCTTGCTACAATGTTTGTAGTATCTTAGATCCTTTTTGATATTGTTTAATTGTAGCTTTTGTTGTCTTAAAACTGTTGTATTGTGCTTGTTTTTTTTTTCAGGATGTTGTTATGTCATTAATTGGCTTAAATTTACTGTTGACATGTTTGTCAACTTATTTTAGGTTTTGGTTACTTACAAAAAGAATCTCATGCTTGTATGATTCACAACTAAGTTTTGTGGATTTCAAGAATGACCAAATAAGGGCCTAATGTGTTGGGAAATTGGCAACTAAATTTATAATCAATTTTTCTAAATTATATTTCAAAAATAGTGATATAAGCACCTATAGTTTTTAAAGTTATATGTGTAGGCCCTTATAATGACAGGTAATTTTGGGACAAAATGGTATGGAATTGTAGAGACCTACTTGAACAATTTAACAAACTTGGGAGATATATCTTTAATTCAGTCTTTGTCCCTAGTGCAAAATTTATGGTGATTGGTTGCAAGCATCTACTATGAACTGGTTTATAGGTTTGTTTTAGTCTTTGAATGTAAGTTTCATTGGCTTGTCATTCTGAATGTGAGGACTATATGGGAGAAGTGTACATGTCAGCATAAGATGTCCTTGGATTTGTACTAGGATTTCATTTCATAATATTTTCTATTAATATGGTTTGTGTTTGTTGTGTTGATATTTCCTAATATTGACAGGTTCTTTAAACAGTTCTTGGCTTACTTCTTTGTACACCAGACGGCTCTCACACAGTTCCGATTTGTTGCTTCAGTTGGAAGAACTCTGCTGATGTCTCACACACTTGGATTCTTTTCCAATCTTTTAGTCTTCGTTCTTGGTGGATTTATCATTGCCAAAGGTTACCATATCATTTAACTAAAAACTTATTATTTTCTTTATCAGTTGCTTGCAAGTTAAGAAATAACTGGGACTGATAATCACATTATATGAAAGTGTTGTTTTCAAATGTAAAATTTGCTCTTCAAAGTTTGCGGTTAGCTGAAAGCTTCACCTTTTTCCTTGTAACAGACGATATTCAACCATGGTGGATATGGACCTACTGGCTCTCTCCAATGACTTATGGACTAAACGCGGTTGCTATAAATGAATTTCTTGATATAAGATGGAGCAAGGTAATTCTTGCGATTGCTTTGGTTGTTTCTAGAATTTACAATATGTCTTCTCCTAAGACTTCATTTTGGCGATCGCAAGCTTTCTTTTCAAAAGGCAGCTGAAAACACTTTATTTGAATCAGTTTGTAGAGGTTGTTGAGGAGGTGCATTTTGATTTTCTTTCCAAAAGTTTTTTTTAGCAGACCATGTTTAAAGAGAATGAGCGATTGGCTTGGAAAAAATTGCTTTTAATAAATAAGGTTTATAATCCGGCTTTTGAGGTTGATATGATTTTATGTATACTTATTGCAGCCAAACAGTGATAGCAAATTAGACGCTTCAACCATTGGAAAGGCAATTCTTGAGTCTAGAGCCGTACCTGTTGATAGCTTTTGGTACTGGAGGTCTATTGGAACGCTCTTTGGATTTATTCTTCTATTTAACCTTTGCTTTATATTGGCACTGACTTATCTGAGTCGTAAGTTAATTATTTTGCATGCTTAATTGTGGATTTCTGTTCAACTTGCAAAACACTTTTCCTCTTTTCTTATGCTTTTTTAACTCATTGTAGCTTCCCAGAAATCTCAAGGTGTCATTGCTAATGTGAATGAATCTGAGAGCAAAATGAACCATGAAACGAGGATGGATAATGTGGAAAAATCCATAGAATTGCAGAATGCATCTATTCGGCCTATTGTTGCAGGTGTTGCTAAGCATAACATTTATTAGCATTAGCGCTTTTCCAGTTATTTTTAGTTGATTAATAAATTCATCTCCATACAGTTATCTTCAATATGCAGATCTTCGATATATTTATGTTCTCTACCATATGTTGTCTCTTTGGCTTATCAAATTTATTCTTTATATTTTCGTTGTTTCTATATGCTCATTTTGTTGGTTCAATTTTTTGCTCTCCAAAGTAATTAAACTATATAGTTTATCTTAAATAAGCATATCACCATGGCGATATCTCGAACATAATAAAATTGCTGTCCATACTTCCTAAGTTAATCACACATCTTCACTTTTAGAATTGAATAGTTTATAAGTTGTTACCCAACACTTTTATCCATATAGTTAGCTATAATAATAGTGGCCTTAATCCTTCCAACTTAATTTAACTATATGAATCTTATGATATCGATATATTTTGTTCATTAATAATTCTTCCTAAAGATCCAAGCATGTCAAGTCATTTCTAGTAGCCTTCACCACATACTTTTGGGCTTTCTTTGCTTCTAATCATAGGTGAAAATTCTAATAACTGGTCATGCCTAATGGGATCATCATGTGATACTTGTTTGAAATTTCTATGCCGTCTAAGATGATTTAATTTGGGTTTTTTCTCAAATAATGTTATACTAATATTCTCTATTTCTCGTTTCTAGTTATATCTTTTTTAATCTAATAATCCATCTCAGCATCTTCATCTTTGTTACATTCAATATATTTTTATGTTTTTTTTGTTGGCTTACATCGATTACCGTGTATTATTTTGGGTCACACTTCATTGATTGAAATTTATTTTTTATTTTGAGTAAGATATTTCAATCACACAATATATTAGAAATAGTTATTCATTCCGTTCAATCTTCTTAATAGTTATATATTTGTTAATTGCTTTATATATAATTGCTATTGTATGTGTTATTTCTTGAAGTTGGAATTATACAATCAGATTAGTTTCATTAGGTATTATCCTTTTTATACACTTATAAATGGGGCCATTTCAAAAGATCAATGTATGCCACATTGCCTTTTGACTTCTAAAGGTCACTTCATTTTTGTATTTGTAATTTTTATATGTTTCAGTTGTATATACGTACATTTGTATGAGATGGCATACCTATGATTGTATTTTTCATAGGATTAGCTATATTGGGGATCACGTGTTAATAAATAAGCATTGTGTTTTTGTAGGATTTTTTAATGTTTTGGACTTTTCTCAGCTTAACTTAGGTTCAACTAAGGCTATCTGGCATTTTGGGCAATGATGGGACAACTAACTTATTCCCATGATTGTTTGGATAAGTCAACCATTGTAGATATTTTTACTTAGTTGTCTCTAGTGTTTAGGTAATTGCATGAAACAGTTAGCCCAAACCACTCAAGGTGATTAGGCAAGCACTCCATATTGTCTAGCTTAAGTATTTAAACATTTTTGTGCACATCTCATATCTCTCCTTATGCATAAAGGGACCCATTTAGGGCTCTAAAGTGGATCTTTTTTGACATAGTTTCTTAGAGGTATTTATTTGTGCTTTCATTGATGAAAGTGGGTTGTTTGACCTTGGTGAGCTTATCCATGGCCAACCTTGCTTGATCCAAGGCTAGTGTGACATCATTCGGAGTTCACCGTCATTGCAAGGAGGTTAAGCTCGGCTCCTGATGGCAAGTGCAACAAAACTACCTACTTATCGCTAATGTCCTGTACTTGCGATGCTTTCGACATCACCGATTGGTCGTGCAGAGTGGACAGTTCAACTTAACTTTCATAAAAATACAATAAGTATATACTTTCTAGGTTTTGGTTCTCCCTTGAGTCCTCTTTCAAGTTTCAACACTTCCCCTTTGGTCCCTTGCTTATAAATGCATGAATCACTTTATTTGTGCTCTACAAAATTTGCAATTTCCTTGAACTCATATTTTTTTTGTTCATTTTTGTAGCCAAACATATCTCCAAACTTCATGAAACTTTTGGTATGAATGTCTGGGAAATTCCTCATAATTTTTAACCTCCTCCACAAAAAATGTTCATCTCAAATGACTATAAAATTTATTGGATTGTTAAAGCACTTTTGATCTACAATTTCCTTGCTCCACAAGATTAATCTACCCACTAACAAGTTGCTACCCAGGAATTTTTGGATTTCAGTTTGTACCATTTTGTATGCTTTTGGATTTTTATTTGCATTTTTTCTTGTTATGACCACCATTATTTCCATCCTTTATTTATTTCATAGAGGCCATCCTTTTGACTGCATTCCCTGCTTTATGATAGAGCCTCATTTATTTTTACGTTAGGTTGCATAATAAATACAAATTATGTTCCAGTATATTTTCCAATACAACATATTAATTATTATAATTTCAATAGTTAGAATATTTTTTGACTAATATTTTGAATACAAAATCTTACCTTTGAAATTGATGTTATACTATTTTAGTATTTCCTACTTCTATTCCTCATATCAATCCTCATCGTACATCAGCATGTACCCTTTAAAATGAAAATTTTTTTGAAAAATATTTGAAAATAAAATTGTTGAATTATGTAAGTTTTCAACTATTTGTGAGAAGGAATACCTTTAAGCATTGTCGTTTATAAAGTAAGCAATAATCTCAGCCAAACGAGAAAGAATCATAGATAGTTAGTAATGTTTTGTTGGCTATTAAATAATATAGTTTATTATGTTTTTGATATTGGAAAGCCATTGTTGATGGGTAATAGTGTGGATGATAATGTGTATGCAAAAGATAATATTTAATATTTATCACATGAATATATATATATATATATATATATATATATAATTATTAAGTGCACATAAAATATTTATATTTTATATAACTAATTAGTTTATTATTTATTTGATTGTTAACAACTATCTTTGATATTCATCACAAATACCTATTATCAATATCCTTTATTGACTTGTACCATTGGTGTCCTCTAATGACTTTTAACGTTTTTGGCCATTATTTGGAGAGCCCATCTTAGACGTCCCTCTTGATGTTCGTTATAAACATATAAATGTTTAAGCTAATAACATAAAGTTGATAATATATTGTGAAATATTATATGTATATATATGTGTTGTATATTTTTTTATTGCTTATTTTTAGTTATTTTATACTATAAATGTTATTTTTATATTAAAATATTTATTTTGTTTAATTTATTTATGTACATAATAAATAAAATATTTATATATTTATTAAAATGGTAAATAAAATGTATACATACATATTTTATATTATTATATTTGTAGATTAAATAAATATTAAAAGCATTATTTATATAACATTTGAGATAATTGTGGAAATTTTGGTGTTCTGTGGAGAGGATTTCTATTGCTTAATCTATGATTGTATTTATGTATAGTTGGTGATTTCTATAGTTTAATCTATGATTGTATTTATGTATAGTTGGTGATTACATAATTCTGTGGATGTCTAAGGTTGATAACTTTGTTAATGGATCTTAGATGCAAACTTCATCAAGGATAAATGTTGATAATAGAATATTTTATTTTAAAATGAATCAATTATATTAAATACAAATATTTTATATGAATTTTAAAATGCTACCTATATTTATATGATAAGTATTCTATTTTAGGTCTTATAAATGTTTTATATCAAAGTATATACTTTTTTATATAATATGATTTTTTTTAGTTTTATTATTTTAGTTTTTTATTTGTAAAATATTTGAACTAAATTGTTCACCCAAATGGAGTATGACCATCCACTTGTGTTACTCGTTTGACTAGCATCATAGTCTGTTTATTTGACAACAATGTTGTACTCCTTCCCACAGTCAGTTCAAAAAATTGTATAATTAAATAGTTTAATTTTTTCAAGCATTTTTTTAAATAGTATTTCAAAATCTACAGGTACCATTGAATAGTTTGTTTCTCACCTTACCTATTTATGTCTTAACTACTTTCTTCATTAGTACCTCTATGATAAATTTGTTTGAACTGTTCATGTTGTTGTTAACTACTTTCTTGGCTAGTACCTCTATCATAAATTTGTTCAAACCTTTCATATTGTTGTTTACCATCGATATTGTTGCTAACCTGCTTGCCATTAACTTCATTAACCCGACCATTTTCATGTAAGTTGGTTCTATTATGCATGCTTTTTTAAGTACTATTTCCAAATATTAAAATCTAAATTTGTCTAGTTTGATTAAGTTTGGAAACATTCACATTTTGATCTTTGTTTAATCTTTTGCATGTTGATTAATTACTTACATTTTTGAGATACATTGAATTTGAAAGTTCCATGGGTGTAAATGTCAAACTCTTAGCAATGGATTCTACCAGTTTCCATAGATTTTTAAAGCATTTTTAGGAAAACTAGAGCATAAAGCCAATACAAAAAGACCTGTGATCTAATTTTTGTGATTTGTATTGCAAAAAGTATCATTTGATGTTCCTTAGTCATTTGATTGACCATTTTAATTTAAATAGCAATTGCCTCAATACCTAAGCAAACAATTAAGATAACACTATTAGAAAAATGTGTTCCAAATGTTTCTGTAGTTAGGTCAAGAAATCAGTAAAGCTTCTGGAGTACAATTATTTAGCTGTTCATTGCTCTATTATCAGAAGGATATCTACAGTTTTGTCATATTTTGTTATTTATTTGGAATGAAAATTTATTAACCAGGTTATTTCTAGTTTTTTTCATAAGATCAGCAACTAATATTTCTATTGTTCTTGATGATAAATGTAATATTTATGCATTTTGTTGCTTCATCAGATACTACAATGTTGAAAACTTTGAAGAATTCTCGAAATTATGGAAAGTTGAAACATCGTGTCCTGACGGAAGTGTCCTTGCCATTCAAGCGTCTTTCTCTTGTATTTCATGAGCTAAATTATTACATTGACATGCCTTCTGTAAGTCATTATCTCTAGAATGTGAAAAGAATTCGAGTGCACTTTGATTTTTTACTTTACAATTTTATTGAAGTCATTTCTTGCTCAAAATATGATTTTTTTTGTTGTAGTGTTTTTATCTTTTCAATGCATAATTGGAATCAATTTTTCAAATTATAAATCAGTGTTCTATCAATCTATTTGAGCTACTACCATCCACGTCATCACTTGGTCACTTTTATTGTTGAGGGCTCAACTCTAGAAGACTTTTTTCAATAGAAATGTCAAAATTTTTTAACTTCTTTCCCTAGAATTCCTGGTCTAATTTCAAACCATTTTTGCCTTTGAATTAAGTCATTGCCATTATTCTTTTTTGTTATTCTTGAATATTTCTTTAAATTAATATTTAATAATTTTGTAAGTCTATGAGATGTAGTTTAAGATTTATTATTATGATACATGATTTTCTCAAAAGATCTAGCTTAGTGTAATTGTTTTAGGCAAACTTTCAATTGGAAATTTAAGTTGAATTTGTAGCTTGTGATTTGTATGTAATCTATGAAGTCATTATCATGACAAGCCTTAATTTGATATTACTTGAATCCTATGATGTCTTAACATTTTATTCACTAGTGGCCATTCACATGATCCATGTACATAAATATTTTTTTAATATTTTCTTGCAATGCTATTTTTGGTATTCTTATTCTTTTATTCATTATCGGAAATTTAATAATTAATCTCGATAGGAGTGCAGACCACAGGAATAATTGATGATATGAGATTACTAAACGATGGAGTGGAGGGAGAAAATATGTAGAGATATTGCAGAGGAAGTGGTATCCATGTCGCCAGTGAAGTTAATATGCTTTTGAATACCCCTTCATATTTAATATTAGGAATAGCTATAGATTCAGATTGATGCGTTTTCATAACAAGAGCTACTTCCACAAGAATAACCTTAGAAATGTGATTAAACGAAGAACTAGTTTGCTATATCAACTTTAACGTCAATGGTATCTTTATAGTTGAAGTGGACATATGGAATCTTTAAAACTTTTCAAGTTAAAGTGGACATATTATCATTTTCAGAATTTTGTGGAAGTGCATTTGATAATTCTCTAGCTATAAAAAATAAGGAATTGTGATATTGTGAATACAAAATTATATCTTAGCCATTAAGAGAAATTGTGAATACCTCACCAATACTTGTTGCATATACTACTCTCTTTAGCATTGTTTGAGCAATGATAATATCTTGTTCATGCATCATCACAACATCACGGCAAGTGGATATCACACCAAGTGGATTCATAATGATTCTCATAGAAGATGCGTGCTAAACATCATTTGGAAGAACTAACATAAAAAGTAATGGAATGTGGATGTGGGTCACTACTAGGTCTTTGCTTTGTACATGTATGAGAAAGGTTTAAGTTTTATTGATGAAAAAGAAGGGAACTTGGTATGCTTTACATAAGGTATAATATAAGAGTTATAAAAATAAAAGCCTCTAAAAAAGAAATCTAATAAAACACAAATATGAAACTTACTATTTATATGCCAACATTAGTGGAATGTTAACTAATGTTTGATTTTTTATTCTAATACTCTTGAAGTTAGAGCATAAATATCGAAAATGGAAACCTAAGAAAACCTAAATATTAAGTTTATTATTTATGTGCCAACAGTAATTAAGGTTTTATTTTTTATTATACATTTTAATAAGTTGGGGAAACTAAATTCAATAAACAATTTTCGTGTATTCCAATCATAAATAATAAGTGGGCGATTTTTCAATAGAAGCACTAATCACTTGTAATCCACATATATATTAAAGAATACATGAAAATGATATAATATGATTCATAAATGAAATGTGAGATTTCAAATCTTTCTTGTAATCACAACAATAGATAGACCAATATGATTTTGATATGTCCCATCATATGCAAGCAGTTTGTCAAATGGACCCAATTATGTGATGTGTTAAATCATGTGATAATGGCGAAAAGATTCATAATAGAATTTGCATTGTAACAATTTAATCTAAATACAAAGAAAAAATTGTAAATTATAGATAAAGAAAATTAGCATTTATTCCAACAAAATTTTACTACTAAATGTTCTTAAAATTTTTTTCATTTTTTTTTTGCAAATTTCTGAATTTTTTGGAAATCATGTGTATTTTTCTATGATGCTAAGAGTGTATGGTAAAGTCAATCTTGTGGCTTGAGTAGATCATTTTTTTTTTCTCTTTTTTAAATTTTCTCTTTCAAACTCTTAAACAATTTGCGCTTATTTTTTGGTGGCAATTTTCACTCGTTTAGTGTATTCAAGATGTAGACAATGAATAAAAGGCATTATTAAAAGCTAACCTTGAATGCCAACAACTTTTGCTTGGCATTTGCAATAATTGATGGCGCCCAAGCAAACAGCTAATTCTCACTCTAGGAATCTTTCAAGAGAGAATAAGGGGCAATGTGCAGGAAAACACTCTAAAATATTCTATTTTTCAATGTCTTTCCTCAAAAGAACTAGTTGGGGTATTGATATAGGTCTCTGGCATTGTTGGAAGGAGAAATTACATTTAGCACAACGTTTGAAAAATCCTATTTATGTAACATAAAATTTAAAGGAAGGAAACAAAATTTCTGCTTTGAGTTGGAACTGCTGCAAATGGGGAAAGTGTTATCTTTTCTGACTTGCAGTGGTAATATGAAAGAAAGGAGAAAGTGAAATCTCAAATATTGTTAGGAAACATAATAATTTTTTTGTCTGTTAGAGCATTGCATTGGACACGTAAACTTTGGAGATACCAGTACTTTTGCTACGAGTTTATTCTTTTGCATGAATATATAACCCAATAAATTTGTGTGGAGCTCAAGGAAGAGACTGAGATTTGAGTTTGAGCAACCGTCATTTGTATATTTCATGTTCTTATGGTTTACCACATTTTGATGGAGTATGTTTCATTCAATGTGGGTAAGCTATTTTGTGTCTTTAGAATGCATGTCATTGACGTAAAAAGTTTGGATGGGATAGCTCTGTAGAGAACTCTTTGCATTAGGGAGTTGCTAAGTCATGTTAACTATTAAGATTTGGCCAAATAAAAAATTTGTGGAAAATGTGTCAGTTAAGATATTGTTGGATGAGCTATTTTGTGTCTTTAGAATGCATGTCATTGACGTAAAATGTTTGGATGGGATAGCTCTGTAGAGAACTCTTTGCATTAGGGAGTTGCTAAGCCATGTTAACTATTAAGATTTGGCCAAATAAAAAATTTGTGGAAAATGTGTCAGTTAAGATATTGTTGGATGATTACCTTTTTTTTTTATCTTGAGTAGGTTTATGTCAATGATGCAGTAAATCAGGAACCCAAAGTGATCAATAGCTCAAGAAACTAGTGTAGTAATCTTAACGAAAGTGCCTAATTGAACATTTCTCTTTTCTCCCTGTTGAATGAGTTCTTTGAACAGAACTAATGAAGTTGAAATTTATTTAGACTGGCATGTAAAATGGGTTCACCAGAAAGGTTATTCTTTATATGTCTCATTTGACTTTTTCAAGTCATGAAAATAAGGTTGATTAGCTTTTGAAATTTGTCTAGCTTTCTTTGTCAAATGGTGTTGGTTGCTGAATTGTTTGACTGAGCTTGAGATTAACCTTGCTTAGCCCATGTGCTTCAATGTGTCAAAGAGATTAGTTTTCAAAATTTAAGAGGTTATGCACTCCTTATGGTCTAGAAATGAATTTGTGAAACCCTTGCTTGCCAATTTGCAGTTCACTCAAAGCAATCATTCGGATTGATGAATTTGAATTTCCAAGGTAATCAGAAGCCCTCTAAAATTGGCTTTTTGTCAGCTTCGATTATTCAAGTAAAGCTTGACTTTCTTATCATTATAAAGGGTTGTTAGGATCATATTCATTGCAATTGATCTGCTATAGATTCTATTATTTACTTCAAAATGCAATTTGTCTGTTTTTCCATGAATTTATTGACATGTTCTTGTTAAGTTTGTATTGCTATGTCCCTAGTCAACCTTAACTTTGCACTGCCATTTATGTAGTTGTGATATAGGTATTGATTGGTCTCGTCAGCATCTAGAATGCAGCTACAATGAGCTAAAGTTTTTATGTGTATAGTTCAAGTTTCTTTGAGTCAATCATGATCTTGATATTAACACAAGGTGATAGTCAAGTTGAAACTGCACCTTGCTAGTTTCAATTATGTTGTTAATGCATGAAAATTATTAAATTATATGTCCATTTTACCATTATGATCACATTTTGGGTACTTCTTTCCCTATTATTCAATACCGATTTGGACTTTTTACTATGAAGGTAATGCTCTTTATGAAGTAAAAAAGATCCCGAAGTTTATCTTTTTTTTTTCTTTTTGTGGTTTGGGCACGTATAAGTGAATTTGCTAATAAAGACTAGTTGCCCACTAATTTCATTTCCAAGCAATTTGAAAATATTGAGCTAAACTTTCAATCTCTCTGCAGATCATATTTATGAATCTTGAATTATTCTAATTTACAAATTTGTTTTCAACTTCTAGGAAATGAAGGAATCAGGTGTCCAGGGAAAACGGCTTCAGTTGCTCAGAAACGTTAGTGGTGCCTTCAGACCTGGTCTTCTGACAGCTTTAATTGGTGTGACTGGAGCTGGAAAGACTACATTATTAGATGTTTTAGCAGGAAGGAAAACTGGGGGCTATATTGAGGGAAATATAAGCATTTCGGGTTTCCCCAAAAGGCAAGAAACATTTGCGAGGATTAGCGGTTACTGTGAACAGAATGACATTCATTCTCCAAATGTCACTGTTCATGAATCCCTTATGTTCTCTGCTTTTCTCCGGCTATCTCCGGAAATTGATCTAAAAACAAGAAAGGTAACACTTTGCTGCCCCATTCCTACTTGTTTTGTTTCTGTCCATTCATTAGAAACTTGAGGTAACTCATGGCAAATAACCCTTAAGTAAAAGATATTTTATGCTTTTGCGAGTATGTAGACTTGAGTTTGTGTCACCAATCTTGAATTATAACTTAGATAATGCAAAATATGATGTGACACTTTATGGGGGACATTGTTCTTTATTATTATAATAATCTTTTCACTGTGAAGCTTTTACCTATATAAGTTTATAGAAAATTTTTTTAGTTATTCAATTTGGTTTTTTGGGGATGCTTTTAAAAAGAATTAGTATTACTGCTACTCTTCTTTGAAAATTGCAGCATTTCTAATCTATACTTGTTCCTGTGCATCATAGATGTTTGTGGAAGAAATTATGGATTTGGTTGAGCTTAATCTGCTACGAGATGCCATGGTAGGCCTTTCAGGGGTAGATGGTCTATCAACAGAACAAAGGAAGAGGTTAACAATTGCTGTAGAGCTAGTGGCAAATCCATCCATCATCTTCATGGACGAGCCTACATCTGGCCTTGATGCTAGGGCGGCGGCAATTGTTATGAGGGCCATTAGAAATACGGTAAATACCGGACGAACGGTGGTGTGCACAATCCATCAGCCAAGCATTGATATTTTTGAAACCTTCGATGAGGTTTGTTTTTTTGACTCATTTGGAAGACCTTAATTAAACTTGCAAGTGAGGTTTAATGAAACTTTTATGATTGCAGTTACTTCTAATGCAAAGGGGAGGACAGCTCATATATGCGGGGGAACTTGGGCATCATTCTAGCCATCTTATAGAATATTTTGAAGTAAGTTTCCCTTGCCAGGTAACTATCTCTGCTTTCCGGTATCACTATTTTTTAACTGACCATATATATTTAGTCTATTCCAGGGGTACCCAAAATACCTGAAGGTTATAATCCTGCCACATGGGTGCTGGAAATTACCTCTCCTTCTTTCAAACCTTGGTTAAAACTGGATTTTGCTGAAGTGTACGAGCGATCTTCCATTTTCAAGTAAGAATATAGTGGATTTCTTTCTATCTCCTAGCACATCCATTCCCGGTCGATCCAAAAGCTTACTAGTTGCAGGTTGTCTCAGTAATCACTGATTCTTGTGAATAACAGGAGAAATCAAGAGCTTATCAATGAACTGAGTATTCCGATTAGTGGTTCTATGGATCTTGCATTCTCGAAAAGGTATGCCCAAAGTTTTGTAGCACAATGCAGTGCTTGTTTCTGGAAGCAATATCGGGCATATTGGAGAAATCCACAGTACAATGGCATCCGTTTCTTCTCGACTTGTGTTATTGCTCTAATATTTTGTACCGTATTTTGGAGAAAGGGGATGAACATGTAAGTCTTGAAAATCTTGCATTTTCTTTTGCTTATCCCAAGCACTGCCGATTCATGTAGTTTAGTTTTGCATAATTTGATAACAAAGTTTTATATTTTTTTTCTATTTAATGAAGCTTTTTATTTACAAAATATGTGCAGCTTTACATAGTTGTGAAACCTGTTGTGGATTTTTACTGAATTATGACAATCAGCAGCTAATGCACAATTTTTTTTTTACTTTTTGCATGAATTTTTGTTTTTCCAAAGGTGTGATCTGCAAATTGTAACTTTTGCTGCAGCAGGTTTATGCCTTGCTTTTAGTGCGTCTTCTTTATTCTGGGTTCACAATTTTTTTTTCCTGCCTGTTCTTTTGGCAGTTTTCCTTCTAAACTGACTCTTGTTAAGAAGGATTTGACAATCAGCACAAATGGATACTATAAAAATTCAGTTTTTTATGTATCATTGATCCAAGAGCATAGCTTTGATCTGCCTATATTCTTGTTCTGCTTATTATTTTTTCTTTGCAATTTATGAAACTGCTATTGTCTTACTTGTTAAACAGAGACAAACAGCAGGACTTGTTCAATTTGTTGGGTGCAATTTATGCTGCTATTTTGTTTGTTGGATGTAACAATGCTAATTGTGTACTACCCATCGTGGCAATAGAGAGGACAGTGTTTAATCGTGAAAGAGCAGCTGGAATGTACTCATCCTTTGCCTATGCATTTGCCCAAGTAATTATTACTTTCTTTATTTTTCTTTATTATGATTATTTCAATTTTCACATTTATAATATGTAATTATTTGAATGATGGCATGTTCAACAAAATATTTTCTTTTGAGTTTTATTTTTTGTATATGTTCTTACTTAATAGATTAGGTTAAAGTAAGGCTAGTAAAAATTACAAAAACTTCATATAGTTTAGATTACTTTTTCTCTCTTGTCCTTTTGTATTTGTTTTTAATTATTAATGATATTGTTACCTATCAAATAGATGAAAGAAATTCATTGATACAAAGAATGATAAAATGTTTGAGTGAGATCCTTAGCCTCGCATTTGTCCTAGTAATTATTACTTTTTTGCTTTTTTTCTTACGATGATTACTTCAATTTCCATATTTATAATATGTTATTTTTTGATTGATGGCATGTTTAGCAAAGTTTTTTTTTTTGAGTTTTATGTTTTGTGTATGTTCTTACTTAGTAGATCGGGTTAAAGCAGGGCTGCTAAAAATTGCGAAAACTTCATATATTTAGGGTTATTTTGTTGCTTTTATCGTTTTACATTTGTTTTTAAGTATTAATGATGTTGTTGCCCATCAAATTGATGGAAAAAAAATTTTGATACATAGAATGATAAAATGTTTGACGGACACGCTTTGTCTACGCATTTGCCCAAGTAATTATTACTTTCTTGTTTTTTTCCTTACGATGATCACTTCAGTTTCCACTTTATAATATGCTATTATTTGAATGATGGCTTGTTTAACAAAGAATTTTTTTTTTGAGTTTTATGGTTTGGGTATATCTCTACTTAATAGATTAGGTTGAAGTAAGGCTAGCAAAAACTTCATATATTTTGGATTATTTTGTCCATCTTATTGATTTGAATTTATTTTTAAGTATTAATAATGTTATTGCTCATCAAATAGATGGAAACAATTTTCTTATATAAAGAATGATAAAATGTTTGAGGGGCATCCTTTGCCTATGTATTTGCCCAAGTAATTATTACTTTCTTGCTTTTTTTTTTATGATGATTACTTCAATTTCCACATTTATAATTTGCTATTATTTTAATGATGGGTTTTTTGACAAAGTATTTTTTTTGTTTGAGTTTTATGTTTTTGGTATGTTTCTACTTAATAGATTGGGTTGAAGTAGGGCTAATAAAAATTGCAAAAACTTAATGTATTTCATATTATTTTGTCCTCTTATAGTTTTGCTTTTGTTTTTAAATATTAATGATGTTGTTTCCCATGAAATTTATGGAAAACAATCTTTGATACAAAGAATGATAAAATGTTTTGAGTGACATCCTTCGCTTATGCATTTGCCCAAGTAATTATTACTTTCTTGCTTTTTTCTTACTATGATTATTTCAATTTTCACATTTACAATATGCTATTATTTGAATGATGACTTGCTTAACAAAGTTTTTTTTTTTTTGAGTTTTATGCTTTGTTTATGTTTCTACTTAATAGATCAAGTTAAAGTTGGGCTACTAAAAATTACAAAAACTTTTTTTTTTAATTACTTTCTCTCTCTTATCGTTTTGAATTTGTTTTTAAGTGTTAATGATGTTGTTGCCCATCAAATAGATGGAAAAAATTGTTGATACAAAGAATGATAAAATGTTTGAGTAACATCCTTCGCCTACACAGTTGCCCAAGTAATTATTACTTTCTTGTTTTTTTCCTTACAATGATTACTTTAATTTTCACTTCTTGTTTTTTTCCTTAAAATGATTACTTTAATTTTCACTTTTATAATATGCTATTATTTAAATAATGGCATGTTTAACAAAGTATTTTCTTTTCTGAGTTTTAGGTTTTGTGTATGTTCCTACTTAGTAGATCAGGTGGAAGTAGCGTTACTAAAAATTGCAAGAACTTCATATATTTTGGATTATTTGTCCCTCTTATCATTCTGCATTTGTTTTTTAGTATTAATGATGTTGTTGCCCATGAAATTGATAGGCAAAAATTGTTGATATAAAGAATGATAAAATATTTGAGGAACATCCTTTGCCTATGCATTTACCCAAGTAATTATTACTTTCTTGCCTTTTTCTTAATAATGATTACTTCAATTTTCACATTTATAATATGTTATTATTTCAATGAGGGCATGTTTAGAAAATTATTTTCTTTTCTGAGTTTTATGTTTTGTATATGTTCTTACTTAGTAGATCAGGTTGAAGCAGGGCTGTTAAAAATTGCAAAAACTTCATATATTTTGGATTATTTTGTCTCTCTTATCATTTTTATTTTTAAGTATTAATGATGTTGTTGCTTATCAAATAGATGGAAAAAATTTGTTTATACAAAGAATGATAAAATGTTTGAGGGACATTGTTTGCTTATGCATTTACCCAAATAATTATTATTTTCTTGTCTTTTCATTAATGTTGCTTATTTCAATTTTCACATTAATAATATACTATTATTTGAATGATGACATATTTAACATAGTATTTTCTTTTCTGAGTTTTATGTTTTATATATGTTCCTACTTAATAGATCAGGTTGAAGTAGTGCTATTAAAAATTTCAAAAACTTGATATATTTTTGTTTATTTTTTTCCCTCTTATTGTTTTGTATTTGTTTTAAGTATTAATGATGTTATTGCCCATCAAATAGATGGACAAAAATCCTTGACACGAAGAATGATAAAATGTTTTAAGTGGCACTAGCAAACGCTAAGGCATAAGACATCAAGATACCAGAACTTGGATACACTTGCTTAGGTGTTGAACAAGTAAATCATAAAGAAAGGACCATATGTTTTTAAATTAAAACCAATGGATTACGATACAGAAGGAACTTGGTTGTAAGAAAAAGCATCGATCAGTGCTTCCTTATCAAAGCATGTAATGAACACCTGCCAAAGCCAAATGAAAATTTGCACTTGAGTGGGTGGTGTTATCTGAGGCCATTTGCCTAAGAAAAGTTTACAAACAAGCCACAACCCTATCCATCTTGCAAAACTTTGTAGGAAGAGTCAACATTTTTTTTCAAATCAAACTGCCAATTTACATCAAAAAACTATTTTTTAGGTACTTAAGATGTACAAGGTATATTTCTTGCCCACCTTTTGGTCCAATGCAATTTAATGTCACAGGTTATTATTGCCTCAAATTACCATTGATCTCTTAGGTTATATGGGGACTTCTTGTCACAAACCTATTCCATTTTAACCATAGTAGTTATATTAGTAAAATCAACCATAGCTGGTGTTATAATGTGGTGCCTAATTACAACCGTGAAGGCTCGCCACACTGTGCAATATCATAGTAGTTATACTTTATGTTGGTTTGTCCAAGTCTTTTTGCATATATTGTATAATATGGTATGTATATATTATGTAAATATGGTAGCATAATTGCTCAAAAGGGACCCTCTATCTTAAAATCAGAGTAGACAAATATGAAGATCAGCGCGAACCATCTGGGACTTTTCTGTGCCATTTCTGAGATACATGGCATTGAGCAATTATCTGGAGAAATAACATTACACTAAAAATTATTGTGCAAGAACTGTTATGATAGGTCATATGGAGAAGAAAGTGGCAAGGTGGCAACTGATATAGATCTAATGGATTCTCAATCATAATCAATTGAGTCATCATTGTGTGTAAATGTCAAACAAGATGAAGGCATATGGCCAAGCCACATTCCTAGACCGATTCAAAGGTACTCCCTTGTACTTTTTTTTTTTTTTTTAATAGATGTTAGAGACCTAAGTTGTCTCACTTAGATTCGAAATTAGAATATTTAATCAATTGGAACTCAATAATGCAAGATGAAGATGATTAGAGGAAAATGGAATGTGGGAACTAATCCTTACCAAAATGTGATGAAAGCTCTACAAAATAAATGCATGTAAAGACATTAATATGTAACCTCAAGAAGAGTTTGTAAATTTAAGCATCTCCCAAACATTGTTACATATAATCTGGCATGAGCATTAATAGCCATAATTATCGATGGTGTGATATGTACGATTGCTGTTACTCAAAGATTTTGATTGTTTTATATAGCTTGCTCCTGTACATAGATGACTTGATGATTATAGGATGAAAGCATGTGTGAGATCCATGAGCTAAGGAAATAGTTGATAGAAAAAAATTGAGATAAAAGGTACAGACAATGCAAGCCAAATTATTGGGATTAATGAACAAATATAAAAGAACTTTGAAGTTATCGTGACAGGAGAATATCCTATAAATATTGTACGATTTGAAGTTTGAAATGCTAAAATTTAGTATACTTTAGTAGTAAGTCGTTTTAATTTGAGTAAGGGGTAGTAGATGAGAACGTAGGAATAGGAGTAAATGGTTGAGATTTTGTATGTAACAACCCTTGGAAGCTTTGCGATGGAAGTTGAGATTTTGAAATGCTAAAAGAATTGCAAGGTAATAAAGTGGCTTCTATGTTGTTGAAGAGAACCATCACAGTATGACCTTATGCTTCAAGAAAGTGTATAATCTTATGGGCAGTATGTTATTACTGATTTTGGAGAAGTGGATAATTGAAAGATTGCATTGATATATGTTTTTACATTTTTTTTTTTTTGATTAAAAAGTGTGCATTCTTAACCATAGAAGTTGAGTATGTGGCATTTAGGTATTAACAATGAGATGATAGTGGCAATAAACATATGAAAGAAGTCAGGAAGTAATAATATGGCAATATTATATTTAGTGATTGTCAAAGTGCAATATTTCTTATGAAATTCTTATTTCACTTGTTGACAATGCATATTAAACCTATATATAATTATTTGAATATTTTGATAAATGAAGGTTAGTTGTTATTGAAGAAAACCTTTATGGTATAAGATATAGTAAATATGGCAACCAATGTGATTATCATTGATAAAATAAGAGTGTGTTCCACCTCAATTTAGCTGCATACATGATAGTAAGTTAAACTAAAGTATACAAAATATTGTCAGTGAAATTTACACATCATAAAGCACATAATCTAGTAAAGATTTATGTATTATGTATTTTAAAGTATGATTAAATAATTCTTTGGATATACATGATAAATAGTATCACATTGGATATTTAACAATAAATTGTGATATTGATGTATATAAGGTAATTACCTTAACTCAATTACTTAGGTCCTTTTTTTGATGAACGACACTATTGTATTAGGTTTATTTTGGGGCTTTTAAGGAGCAATACTTCCCAACAAGTGATATCAAATATGTGATTTAATTAGAATCACGTGGCTATGATAAAACCAACAAGAACGGTGGACCTTTGTGATAAAGTTGACAACGGTAGCAAATCTAAAATGGTGTGATAAGGCCAACATGACAACATGAAAATGACAATGGTTTCAACAAAGCCAATAAGGTGGTTTGACTAAAGTTGATGTCTCAAACAAAACCATTGGAACGAGATAGCTAAAGCAATAATTCTGACAAATTTTATACGGGTTTTATTGTGACAGAAATTTCAAGGAGGTCGAGTCGATAAGGTGTGATAAAGCTAATTTGTAATGGTTTGACTGAGTTGATGATGCATGTCCTTGGTGATTAAAGATACATTTCGATTAGATGGGGAGGGACCAATCTAAAAGGATTCTTATATGAGTGAGAGATTGTTAGAATACATAAAGAGAATAATTTTATATTAGATATTCAACTAAATGTGAGATTGATATACAAAGTGATATCTTAACCTAATTATTTAGACTTTTGAGTTGATAGATATCTCTTATATTTTGGGCACAACTTAGGCCCCTACTCAATATTTTTTTGGCAAGCAAGAGTCATTGTTAGAAGGCCATAGCCATAATCATTCAATGGTATATGATTCTTTAGGCTAAAATCATAAGTTTTTAGCTAGTTTACCTTATCTATTTGCTAACAATTGAAGATTAGAGTTGAAATAGTCCATGCTCAATTGTATCTGCGGATGTGCTAAATCAAAATTTAACGTTAAAATTGAAACTCTGTGGACCCATCCAATAATCTGCATATTATTTATTAGAAGCTACTGGATCTTTTAAAGGAATGATTGGATCATGATTCAAATGAATGTGTTGTAAAAAACTATAAGATTGAAGTGATGGTAGATAACATTAGAATTGTGTTGGGGAGGACCTCCTCACTCTCATCTATAGAGTCTTGTAATTTTGAACTGGTGAGAGTTGCAATCAAACCTTATAACAAGAATTAAATGTTAGGAGCTTTCATTCATCAATGCATAAATTTACTATGTTAATCACAATAAACTATTTATGAAGTTACTTTTGAAGTTGTTAATGATTCAATCTAGAGTCAATCCAACTTTGCCTATACATCAACTTAAGGATATCCTATTCGATCTTGTTCCGATTCAAGTTTTGGATAGGAAGTGTTTCATCCAATCTTGATCGGAGTTACGCTTGACTCATTGTTTATTGGTTCTAGTTCAATTCAAGGAAAGAATGATCTAATTTTCAATTAATTTTTTATTTTCCATTTTTTTTCCAACATTTTGTTCATAAATATGTTTAAGAATTCGTTCATAGCAAATATAATTACATATACCATTTTCTGATAAATTCATTCTCATATATCACACACAAACACATATTTTTAACAACTGAATTTTGAGCCATATCTAGTCAATTTGACCATGACTTAAGCTCAAATTGCAATGTGGTTGGAGCTTTTTTTTTTTTGGCTAAATAGCTTAGCTTGATTACTTTAATTGAATCTTGATTCAAGGTAAAATTCAATTCCAACTTCAAATGATCTTTGATCTTCAAGGAAAGCTTTCACTAATGTTAGATTGACCATTACATCAATAATCAAAATGTTAGAAATCTAAAGATGTGATCTGTGCAAGCAAATCGCACCATAAGCCATATCATATAGCCTTCATTTTTGAAAATCTCGTATTTTTTAAATTGCTTTTGCCATATTATCATGTACATCATATGATTTGGACGATGACTAAAATTAACAAAGTAATGGTACTTCTGAAACATAATTAAAGTAGTAAATCTAAATCCTAATCTTAGCTGGGATGGTTCTCATAGCTATGCTTTTTCTTGTTGCTCATGTGTCGACCTCAGTTCAAAATTTTTGAATTAGCCAATCTAAAGCTCGAATTTTCCAGGTATGCATCGAAATAATCTACATTGCAGCGCAGAGTCTTTTATATAGTTTACTCCTCTACTCTTTGATCGACTTTGGTTGGAAACTCGACAAGTTCTTTTGGTTCTTCCTCTTAATGTTTATGTGCTTGGTTTATTTCACTTGCTTCGGCATGATGACTGTTGCGATAACTCCAAACCAGAAAGTAGCCAACGTCTTAATCTTCTTCTTTTACTGCTTATGGAACCTGTTCTCTGGCTTCATTATACCAATAAAGGTGAATGTGTTGTCATGCATGAAGGCTTCTTTTGAATCCCCCGTTTTAAGGTTTCTAACGGCTATATCCTCTGCAGTTGATTCCTGTCGGATTGAGGTGGTTGTTTTGGGCCAACCCTGTTGCTTGGTCTCTTCATGGAATTGTTGTGTCTCAGCTGGGGGAATTAAACAACATGGTTAAGATTCCGGGAGAGCCAAGCATGGATGTGAGAACTTTCTTGGAGCAGAAACTCGGTTATCGGCACGACTTCCTCGGCTACATAGCATTGGTTCATGTATGCTTTGCCTTGTTCTTCATCTTTATCTTTGCATTTTCGATTAAGTTTCTCAACTTCCAAAAGAGGTAGTTAATGGTACAAATAAGAAGAGGTCAAATGTCCCTAAAAGTCTTGTAGCTGAAGTATCTTTGTAATGGATGGTCATTTATTACAAAATATCTGCAAAATGAACTTGTCATCCCTTATGTGATTCATCATTTTAATAGAATTCGAAGATTATTTTTTATGTGAATTGTGAATTTTTTCTACAAGACCATTATCATGAGAAGAACAATGCATTCGTTATGTTTCTCTATTGTTGTCGTCGATATTATTGTCGTCTATGATAATGAATAGATTTTGTTTATTTGAAGAACATGATTAATGCTATTTTGGCAAAAGCTTGTTAGTGGTTTTGTTAAGAGACAAAATTTTTTTAGCTTGGTGTGTTTTATAAGTTATGCATTGGGGTTGTTCTCAATTAGTCATCTATGTTTATGGGTCTAAACAAGTCTTGATTCATTTATGCAAGTTGTAAGATGTTTTATAGGCATGTTTCTCAGATATCATAGGAGTAAAACTAATAAAAATCATTACTATCAACATAAAAAATAGAAAACTAATATAGGCACATAATGGCTATCACCCTTCCTTGTGAGGGTGTGGCTTACTACATCAACTAAGTTTATTTATTTTCTTTGATAAGGAGGTTGTCACATTTTAGGTAGTATTTTGATGATTAGAAATAAATTTTGTTGTATTAAATAAAATTAATAGATTACTTCTCTTAAAGTGTCACAGACTTATGATGGCATCGACAGAATTGGGTCATTAACCCCAAATTCTTGAAACTCTTATTGGACATCATCTTGCCAAATGATTGTTTAAAAAACTCAAGCCTAAGTCAATGTGATGTGTTTGGTGAGGAGAGGAGTAGCATTTCATTCTTTTTTTATTGTTTAATTTGTTGATGGTGTACACAACATTAGCTTATATCGATCTTTTTTCATATCATGTTCTTCTCAAATTAATCATTTTATTTGTGTCTATTATTTTCAATAATGATATAACATCATAAATATCCACATTTAAACTTTTTTGGACAAGAAACTTGTATATAAAATATCCAAACACAAAGGGGTTATTTCATAAATGATATTGGTGTAAAGGGAAGCATAATCAATAATATAAATAGAAATTAAATAAAAATTGACAAATATCATTTGTCCTATGATACTTAGAAAACTTATTTGTCATTGATTGCACTAATAGTAGAAAAATGAATGAACAATGAATTATTTCATGAATTAATTATTGATTGATGATTTGTTCCTTTAGATTCTATAATGATAGAATGCAAAGCATTCACTCTTTGTTATTAGATCAATGAAATTACAAATTCTAAGAGCCTTTATTAACAAAAAAACAATTAATTCGTTCCATCATTTGAAAATTTATTATCGTTAGTTTGGAGTATTAAAAACACATCTTAGTGGCTATAAAAAGTGGTCTTTAACACAAATGATAGAATCGAGAGGGGAAACGAGGAGATATTATTGAGAACTTTAAGTAATTCTCAAAAAGATTTCTTCATTTCTTTTATTCCTCTTAGGTGGAATTTATCTAAGCATTCTATAATTTGATAAAATAATTAAATGATCTATTATTTTTAACTTTTTTTTTCCAATGCAATAAGTCTATTCCATAAAGTTGTCATTGTTTCCTCATTGTTCGCACAAAAATAACTTGATCAAACCATCTTGATATAGCTATAGAATGTTGAAAAATTTTGGGTTGAACATTTTGACATTAACAAAGCTTATTAAAAAACAATTCCCTTTCATTTGGATCAAAAATATGATGACAATTTTCAAATTACAACTAAAAAATTGACAACCACAACGTTACTAGCCTCATCAGTAATATATAAAGAATTTTAAGTCTATATTGATGTATCATTATTAAGATAAATGATAAAACTAATACAAAATAAAAAGATTATAACTTATGCTTTTAGATAACATGTCTTATAAAAAATTATCATGACCATGATTTGAAAATGGTGGTTATTGTATGTCTTAAAGATTTGGAGACATTATTTATTTAACATTAAAACTCAAATTTATCATAATTATCAAAATTTAAAATACATCTTCACCCATAAGGCACTTAACTTAAGGCATTTACTTTAGTTGGAATTAATCAAGGACAATTATATAAAAATCATATATCATCTAAGAAAACATGATGCCATTCATTTTAAGTAAAATGACAAGCTTGAATAATTGCATCCTCATTTAGAAGGAAGCATAATAATTATTATTACAAGTATATGGAATAAGATACTCAGTATATTTTAGCATGACAAAGATTCATCATAATATGAAAACAAAATTTTGTTAGTCAATAATGAAAAAAGATAGACAAGAATTTTTAAGTAAATGTCTAATATGTTAGCAAATCAAGAGACAACATCAATTATGCAACATAATTTTACAAACTCTTTTAATATTGAAGTAAAAATGGGAAGGAATTTTCATAGATTTTATAATTGGATTATTGAAAACCAATTAAGAAAAGAATGTCATATGAGTAATAATTTATAAACTAATAAAATGCATAATTTTTATCAACAAAAATAAATTATAAGGTGAAAAAAATTGGTACAAATTTATATCGATCAGATATTAAGTTTATAAGTAGTGCTAAAGAAAATATCTTCCAACGATATTCTAAATTTATATAACGATTTTGGTAGAAAATAGAGGAAGCATTTGAAAGTCTATTGAGATTTAGAATAACTTTTCCTTATAGGCAAATGGATAGATCAAAAGGACAATTAAGGCAATAAGAAATATGTTTTGACTATGGATATTAAACTCCGAAGGAAGTTATGGTTTACATCTTCTACTAATTAAATTTATCCACAATAATAATTATCAATCAAGCATATATATATATAGATGGCTTCATTCAAAGCATTATATGGATTGAAGTGTTAATAACTAATATGTTAGTATGAAAGAAATGAAAATGTACTAATTTGGCCAAATATTATCTCAAAAATTATAAAAATGATGAAAATGATTGAAGAAAATATATTAATAACTAATAATCACTATAAGTAATATTATGAATACATGTATAAAAAGTTTGAATTTTAATGAGATAAATTATTCGTCAAAGTGATTCTTATGAAATAAATCGCTAGATTTGAATGACAACAAAAACTTAAGTAATGGTAAATCAATCTTATCCAAATGATTAAAAGGATACGTAAAGTGGGGTACAATGAAATTGTTTGGAATTGACAATATATTTTACGTCTCTCCATTAAGGACATAAGTGGAGTATTCATGAAAGGAGATTAAAGAACAAGAAAATCTCAATAATTAAAGTGTTATAGACAACATAAAAAGTGGAATGTTATGTGGAAACTTGAAGATAAAATGAGCAATGTATATCATTTTGTATTCTGAAATGCATGAATAAACTTTTTGTGAGAATTGATGAACTATAACATACCAATTATAAAAAAATATAATTTTTATTATTATAGAATTTGTTTAAAATTTAGATTTTTTAAAATTTTTCAATATTATTATATAATTATCTTAAAAATTATATATTATAAAAAGAAAATTTGACACCTCAAAAAAAAAAAAAAAAAGAAATGTGTTGAGAAATTAAGTATATAAACGATTTTGAATAATTATTTTAAAATTTAAAAGATCATAATTTTTAAGTATTAAAATAAATGATTTAAGATAATAAGAAAATATTTATGAGATTAAAAAGATTTAGAAATTAGTAAAAATATTAAACAACCTTGAAAAATTATAAAAATTTATTGAGATATTTAATTTAAAAATACAAGCTTAATAAAAATTTTCAAACATAAAAAGTTGTAACAATTTCTAAAGATTTGAAAAGATATTAAATAATAATTTCATGTATTTTAACTCCAAAAAATTATTAAAAATGTTAGACTTTATTTAAAAAAATATAAAATTTAGGCATCAAATTAACATTGTCAAAAATAAAAAAATGCCAATTTTGAACATTTTTTAGCTATTTTATTTTATGGGCGATCCCTATTTTTTCCTCTGAGATTTTTGTCATTAGATTTTTTATAATTCATTTTATCTTACTTGATATTCATCTGCTTTTTTTAAGAATCCATCTTATGTTTACCTTTTTTTTAACAAAAAAATGCCTTAATATGATTACTTTTTATTCCTTCCAAAATAATATTGAAGTCAAATTATATTTGTTATATATTTATAGACATCAAATTAGAATTTAATATCTTCGATTCTATAAAATTATAAAAATAATATTTATATGTTTACTTAAAAAAGAAATGGTGGGATGTGATAAATAAAAAAAGGTGAGATATTGATCTATTTGGTGAATAGTTGAGTTAATAATACAATAGCTTTCTATTACAATTTTTTTCATTCAAATAAAATTGTTTTTGTATATTTTTTTAAACAACTTCTTTAAACTTACACATCACCTTTAAACAAAGTCTTCATAAAAAAATTTATATTTAAATTCATTATTAGTTTTATTTAAATACCAAAAAATTTAAATATGATTATTGTCATGCATTAAATTTTATGATCATTTTATATATTGCAAAATAGATTTTTTTAATAAAATTTTAAAAAATAGTGAATAAGTTTTATGAGTTTATTATTAAATATTTATTCATTTGCAGAGTTCAACAATAACAATTACATTTTTTTTTTGTTTTTATTAGTATACTTTTTATTACATTTGATTAATTGACATATCAACCCTAAGAAAGCTTGATGTTTTTCTTAAATTTGAGATTCAATCTAAGTTGTATAGTTGGAAGACTTCTTCAAGATCATTTAAACCAGTGGATAACATAGTTAATAATCCGAAGAACTTCTCCAGTCCAAGCCACCATTCGAAGCGCACGGATGACGGAAGACCGTGCCCTCGTCAACAATCCGACGTAACACGAGCATCCCCGCACGGCCAGGCATCGGAATGTGTCGCCCGCCTGCCTAAAACTACGTTGCCGATCTTCGCCTTGGACATTTTGGCACCGCCGACGCTCAACCGGCGAGTCCGTCTCGCTCTGAAGTTTCTGAAGTTTGGTTGACTGCGCTTCTTTGCGATATGGGAACCACAAACATCGCCGATGAATAAGCAGTCTTGAAGCTGTTACTGACTACGTGCCGGGGTCTCCACCAACTTCTTCGATGCTGCATTCTTTTCTCTTGCAGCGTGGGGCAGCACACTTCGCAATTTCTTGACGCCTCTGGAGATGGTGTTGACATCACTTGCGGGGCCATCTTCAGTCCTTCGGTAAGGCTGATTTTTATCGATCCGGTGCAAGTTAAACGCTACAAAATGCTATGTATAGTTCCGAATTTAATGCGAAATTTTGCTGAAAACTACAAATGTTACTTCAGTTATTTTTTTATTTTTTTGAAAGTCGGCTATCGCCTAGATTTCATTAGCTAAACTAAGGGTTTAGTTACAAAAATTGCTTTCTCCCCAAGGACAGCATAATGATCAAGTAGAAGCGAGATATCACCAAAATCGAAGTATCAAAAACAATGTCCATGGAATGGTTTCCCTCATGCATTGTGAGAAACTTTAAAAAGTAGAAAAAGTAGGCATATTGAATAAGATTTCCAATTAACAGGGTCCTCCTTACTGGATTGCCTCTTGGGCTAATATCCTCATGATAAGTGATGTGTTGTCACCATCCAGCAAAATTCCCACAACAATAGTGGCCTACAACTTGGCAAATTAAGCTCTCCGATTTGCCTCTAACTTGACAATGCCAACAAGGGGTTGAATTCTTTCTTTCCCACCACACAATGTAATCTCCATCATGGTCCCTCAGAATAGAAATTATACAAGTATGCCCATTATCCTTCACAGACCTGTCCAATTTCAGCTTTGCATAATTAGTTGGGGAACTAAAAAATGACACTGTTGTTAATTGGCACTAGGATGGAAAATGGAGTCTTAGGTCTCCAAACCAAAACAAGCCAAATGGATTGAAGCCATACTTTTGAATAGTAACAATGATCATTTATGGGATGGGGAAGTTTTAGAGTGAATCTTTCCATTTTGAGGATGTTGAATGAAATAGGATGCAACAACAATGTGCCAAGACCTTAAACAGCTAATAAGAATTAGTGGATTAGGGGTCAAGTCTATGCAACTTCTCTAGCAATATAGGATGTGATTAACAGCACCACTAAAATTTGGAACCCCATAGAAACGAATTAATTTTGGAAATAGGATGCAACAACAATGTGTTAAGACCTTAAACAGCTTATAAGAATGAGAGGACTAGGGGTCAAGTGTGTGCAACTTTTTGAGGAACGATGTGATTAAAAGCACCACTCCTTTTGTAACCCCACAGAAATGTAGTTGAGAGGCATCTCATTGTTAGCCAACTTTGAGTATAGACTGAGTCATTGACTCTGCAAATAGGAGTGTGATAAAACATTGGTTAGATTTTAAGTTTTCAAGCCTAGCTACCTAGTTTATAGGTACCAACAAATTAATGCTATTATTCACATCATTCTTGTAACAAACTTTGCACGTGAACCAAACCATAATTGAACTTGCAAAAATTTTTGACTTTTGGAAGAGTTAACAAAAACCAACTAGATTTCTTTATGCATTTTGACTTATCTACATCCTATCCTTCTCATTCCCATATTCTTTGTGGTTTTTCTTTTTTATTATCATGCTTTTAAATGATAAACTTTATGATACTTGAAAGGAATAAGAATTGCCATTGTCCCTTATGATGAAATGGTAGAAACAATTGAAGGAGGAACCAATAACTTATAGCAAAGGGCTAAGAAATTTCTTCATCAATTTAAATGAGTTAGATGAGATGTCTTCTCACGTGCTATCCAATTACCTTATCAATGGATGTTCCTAGTTGAAGTGCCATTGATAATAATGCATTCATTGGAGGGATTTTTGGAATCCTAACATCGCTTGTTGCTAGGGCACCCATAAAAATGGAATGAGTCTAAGGGCAATGTCTAATGCACACTTACCATTCCACTTCAACTAGCTTCATGATCTAGATATCAAGATGATAATTTTTTTGATGTCTTCTTGAACTTGCGATACTAAGATGGGTACCATAGGATTCCTCATTAGTGTAGATTGAACATGAATATGATCTCGAGGCTGCATTGTAATGGGTGATAGTGTATGCCCTTGCCTTTGATAGTAAATCAAATCTAGATAACCTTTGAGGTTTTCCTTGAATAGCATAGTGATCCGATACAATTTCTCACACTTGTAAGTCAATTATTATCCAAGATGATTGAGATGAATATGGTCATAGAGAGATGTAGTTTTTATTTCTCTTTGAAGCTTACACGACAAAGCTGTTGCGATACCTTCCTCTTGATTGAACGTCTTGTTTTATGGAGTGGAAAATAACTTAATTGTCTATGTAAAGATTCTTTTATAAGATGATAAAGAGATGATAAAGATCTTCCATTAAGACTATGCAAATGCCCATGCTTAAAATACGTTATCCCTTACTTCAAACAAGTTTAAGTTAGACATTTCCTCTATATACTCCTTGTAATGCAAGATACATTTTACATGACCTAATTTCCTTCGTTTTTGCAAAATCCTTTTATGCTGGATTAATGTTTGGATTTTGGTTGATTTTGGGCTTCTATCAATTTGTAGATTCACTTGAATCATAGAAAGCTTTCATTTAATTGTGTTTTTTGCCTTTTAATTTATTTGGTTTGCTCAATTTACAATGACGACTTACTATAGATGTGAACTTGATGCTATCATAGGTTTTTAGTTATTTTTGGTGGTTTAACCTATTTTGTCAAATTTAGGACACCAAATCTAGAACAAAAAATCCTAAATTGACTGAACAATATAAAAGTATCTCATATAGGTTGTTTTGGTGTTTAATGATCATTTGTTTTCTGTGGACAACTCTTTTCCATGATTTGATCCTCCAATCTTAGATGAGGATAAAATCTTTTAAATCATAGTTAGGAAAGTGTCAAAGAATTCACAATCCCTTTGCAAATTATTTGCTATCAAACATTTCTTGCCATTGGTAATGTTCCCCACCAAGCTTTTGGTTCTCTTTAATGTTTTCATTCCCTTTGCAAGATTAAGAACATGGATTAATCTCTTTAGACCTTTCGGTGGTAGTACCCCCAAGTTGATGGCAACCACTTGAATGGCCTATGTAACTTACTCTGCACAACCTTTGGAGTCTTCACTTTTTGGCTTCTTCTTCTTGGAGAGGAGATCTTTTTAGAGCTCTTCTTTGAAACAAGCTTTAATGATGGTCTAGAAATATTTATCTTTTATGGTGGTCTAGAAATATTTCTCTTTTTTAATTTACAAAAAAAGTTAGTCATAATATTTGTGTTATAGTTTTGAATTTTTTCTTTTCAAATTATAAGATTGGCTTGATGGATAGTATGATAAGGAATGCATCATCTGGAGAGAAGTTGTTGTTGTATGGGACAATGGATGATAGCGTCTTGCGTTCACATGGATTCACTTCCAATGATCACATGGCACCACGTAACACATCTTTGGTGGTCCTCATTTTGTCTGATTGTTGTGTCTTTAATTGCGTGACTTTTGATTGGATGTTCTGTAATCTAACACTTTGTGTTATTAATGGTTTTTTACTTTGTGCTATTGATGCTTAATCTTATCCATGGTTCTTGCTACATGGTACCTGCGATTTAATGTAATGTACCATGAATTGAAGTAGTGATAATTCTTTGCCATGAAAAGCATTTAATTATGTTTTGGCACAAATTTATGCTTTATTTGTTTTTTGTAGATGTGGTGGACGATGATCCTTTGTGAGCAAATCTGGTGTTGTAATTTTCATCGATGCTAATGCTGTTTGGTGAACATTTCAGGTAAATATTTTCTTTTTGTCATGCTTTTTTTCTATGTTGTATCCATTTCTGCCACATGGTTGCTTTGTAAAATCAGCATATAGGCCAACTAAGCTCCTCATTTAAGAAAAACTGAATTAGATGTCTCGTTTCATCACCATATTAGTGAGTAGTTCTACAGGAGTTTTTTAATGAATTTGGCTGTTTTGATGGAAATGCCCCTGATTTACCCATGAATATTTGCTATCAAAGTTGACTAGTCTGAGGCTTTCGTTTCAATACATTTGGTCCAATTGATCTCCATTTTTTGAAATTTGGATGGGTTCATGCAGCAAGTCAAGTCAATTTTAGAGTTTTAAACCTGACTTTTATGCTTATTTTTGGAGTGCTTCTATATGCACACAGTGAATAACAGGATGTTAGGAGGATTTCATGATTTGGTGGTTTTCTGTTGGACCAATACCATTTCTTTTTTATAGAAAGGTTCTTATACTTTGTTATTTCTTGTTTATTTCTTTTGACAATACTATGTAATTATTCAGGTACTCGTAAGCAGGAAGCCATGTCATCAAAAGGTCTTAGATCGAAACTAGACCATGAAAGTAGAACAAAACGTCAGAAGGTCAGAAATTTTAGCTTTGAAGTGTTGTCTGGCTATTTAACTTCTGTCTGTATTTTGCTTCTTAAATATATCTACTGCAAGCCTTTATTTTATTTTATCTGTTGGTTTTCTCTGAGCTATCTTCGTTTTGTTGAAATCCTCCCTGATTTTGTCCCACATCATGTTATATCTATTCAATGGCACTGATGATTAAAAAATTTGCATGGTGAATACTGCAAACAACTTAGAAATAGGTAGATTTCCCTATGGATCATGCTATTGATCTGTTTGCAAGGGCATGATAAAATCTTTTATGCTTGAATCTTGTGATTCATAGATTATGATTTTTTTTTAAAACTTAATAGCGTTCTGTGGGCAATCCTTCGAGGTGAAAACTGCCATTATTCGGTGCTTAATTGAATGATAGCCTTTTGCTTAACTTTTATGCGATTGCTGAGCTCAAATTAGGTGACAGTTTCATTTTTTGAGTTGTTATGTTGTGCACAAAAGCATGTATTTGTTATCTAAAGTAGTGTGGAGCACTTCTTGGCAGAATTAAATTCTTTTGAATTAGAGGGCGTGCTATTTTTGTTATTGGTGTTAACATAAATGGATGTTATGATGCAGAATGTTTTTTTTCAAAGTTTAACAAACTTTATTTTTTTTTATCAATGTTTCAGAATATTTATTAGCTTATGGCAAATAGGATTTCACTTGATGATTTTTTTGGTAATTTATAGTGTAATTAGAACAGGGAGCATTTTTTGCTTTAAAATGGACACAAACTTTGCTGCAACCAACTGCAAGTTAAGGAATCTGCACATTTGTTTTTTAAACTTTGTTGAGATGGCTTGTAGAGTTTTAGGAGTTAGAAATAGAGTTTCACATTAAGCTCAGGTTGCTAGTCTATTTATCAGCTGATTTGGTCTGATCATTTTTTGAAATCCTTGTTGAAACTATGCCTTGCTTTTTCCCTTTTCTCTCCCATTTTTATGCAGAAATATATCTATTTTGTTCCTTTATTATGACTTTTGAGCATCACTAGAGATTATAAAACAACGCAAAGCTTACATTATATTCCTTTTCTTTGTCTTTTTGTCATTAAATTATATGTATGATACTCCAGTATTTTTTAATCAATTTTGATGTCAAATAGTTACTGCCAAATTCGTTCTTTGTGAGCTTGTAAAGGAACTTCCAATCTGAGCTGTGTAATATGGTCTTGTCCTATTCTAAATTATTTCTTCGCAAGATAACTTTCTATCATCTCTTTTCTTTTCATTCTTTTGCAGGCAATTGATCAACAGAGGGAACCTCCTCGACCTAAAGTTCACTGGGATCACGTTATTGAGGAGATGGTTTGGCTGGCAAAGGTTTTATATCTCTATTACTGTCTAATTATCTTTGCTAAGAACATGTATCTTTCTTTATTGGCATTGTAAAATTTCTTGCTGAATATGAAGCCTTCATCTTATTTCTTCTGCTGTTTTCAGGATTTTGAGTCTGAGAGGAAATGGAAACTATCCCAAGCTAAAAAAGTTGCTATAAGAGCCAGCAAGAGCATTGTAGACCAAGCCTTGAAAGGAGAGCGCAAAGTTAAGGTGTGTCTTGTGCCATTTGGACAGTAATAACATGTGAAGTGGGTTCTTTATGTAAATTTGGTGCATTATTGTCAGGTTGATTGTAAAAGAATAACGTTATTGAGCTTCAGTTATATTTATTTTCATGGAATTCCTGGATAATGGATATTAGGAAGAAGAGCAACGAATGAGAAAGATTGCACTTAATATTTCTAAGGAGGTGAAGAAATTCTGGATGAAGATAGAAAAGCTGGCAAGTCAATATCTTTCTTGTTGTACATGGTTTCATTTGGAGACAATAATATCTATGGTTCTTGAAATATACTTGCTCTTAGGTGCTGTATAAGTATCAATTAGAGTCTGAAGAAAGAAAGAAGAAAGCTCTTGATAAGCAACTTGATTTTCTTTTAGGCCAAACGGAAAGGTGAAGTTTTGTTCCGAACACAAATTTTCTTGCTAGTGTATAGTTAAGAAGTCCCATGGATCTTGTTTGTATCACCTGATAAACTTGATCCAGTATGATTTTTTTATTTTTCTTGCTTCTGAATCAGGTACTCTACAATGCTCGCAGAAAACCTTGTGGATATCCCTTGTTCTCGCAAGTCAGCTGTAGATTCTGGAACTGTTCAACAAATCAATATGAATTCAGAAGATGATGAAGTTTGTCCTCCAAGGATCCCCATTGGTCAAGGTAGGTAAAGATTTTTGCTCTTTTTACTTTTATTGTAGTAGATTTGATATTTCAGCATTGTATGTGCACTCTATAGGAAGCCCCTTGGACCATATGGAGATAGATAATGAATATGGTGGTCAATCTGAAGATGATTTGGTAATTGCTAAAATTGTTTAATTTTCTTAGTTGTATTCTTTTGATTTTTTTTAAATTGGCAAATTAGTTTATATTTCTTTTGATTTTTTCTAGATTGGTAAAAGAGTTTATATATCCAGTCATAGTATAATCCAACCTTTGCAAAATGAACGATGTCATGTGTTTGCATCACGGCTGGGCAAGTCTGCATGGGAACTACACTACTGTTGGTCTATTGTTAGGGCAGTTGAATCATTTATGATCTTATGTTTAACAATGACTCATGCAATATCATGGTTATGATTTTTGTCAATTTGATTGTGTTATCAAGCCTTGCAATTGTAGTTGCAAAATGGCATAAGTCGGGCAGCCCAATATTTGTCAAAAATTCCAATTAATTATTGTAGTTGAGCAGAAGCATGATAAGTTTTAAACAAAACGCAAATATAGAAGAGCTAGTTATTATCTTTCTTGATCCATTCAGCAAGGACCCAAATGTGTCCTTGGCTAAACACTGCTTCTGACTTTACTCTGAAATTTACTTTATTTAGATTTTTTTCAGCCTTCATTTTTTACTTAGGAAATTTGGCTAGGAAAACCCTTTCATAAACTTGTAACCAAGACTTGGATGTCGAGTCTTTAGGCTTGATTGAAGATATGATATACAATTCATCATGAGAAGAAGACAACAACACCATAGGCTTGAAGAGGTGTTAACAATGTCTTGAGGGAGAGGTTGCAAGACCTCACGATATGGGACATTGGCTCGAAGGTAGCCAAAAGAAATGATCCAAGAAGAGTCTAGAAGAGATGGTCAAATTAGATATTCAAGTTGTGTTGCCATCAGAAGGCATAATGACTAATGCGTGAGTGGTGCTGCTAATCCAATATTGCAAATACAATTGTGTCGAGAATTTAGGGATCATTAATATTTTGGTGATCGGTAATGATAATGACCATGCCTTCATGATCTCTTCTTTGGTTGATTCTCATATTGTTGATCTAGCTTGTTAGTAAGCTACAATTTTGATTTATTTAATACAAGACATGGCTGCCAAGGTGGATCTTAAGGAAAGATTGTTATTATTCATCTTTTTATAATTTCTTTTTTCTTTTCTTCTTCTCCTCTTCTCCTCTTCTCCTCATGCCTCTCTTTTTTCTTGTTACTCTTCTTCTTGTATTCCTTCCAAGAAGACATGACCATCTAAATAGTTAAGTTGTGTGAGTCACCATGAAAAGGTATAAGTGTTAAAGCGTGATTGTTGTTGTTGATCTTGTGTTCTTGAGTTTTTTGTATTGAGAGTTTAGGGATTGCCAATATCCTAGAGTTCATTTATGATCTCTAGTATGCCTTAGAGATCCTCTCTTTTAGTTGTAATAGGATATGCAAGTGATCAACCTTACCTATAGGATGTAAATTCTTAGTAGTTGTGATACACATATAGACACATATATATTCCTATTATATTCTCTTAGGATATTTGTTTTGTTGATTGTATTTTTTAACAAACAAATATTTAACTTACATCTAGTCTCTATACAAAACCTTAGTTCCACATTCCTTTTCTCAAGAGGAAAGTTTTTAGCATGAAAATTTTATATCTTTCAAAATTCTTATCGATATCTAATTGATACCATTGCCTCCTTTATTTGGATGATGTTTTCATACTATTTAGAGAGATACACCATTGAAACTAGTTAACAACTTTGTGAGTCTTTTGCTTTTTGCAACAATTAACCCTAAAGTCAGATCTAATTGTCAAGGTTTGGATGGATCATATTTCTTGTAAAAGACCACGTCAATCTTGTTGGTGAAGTTTAGAAGATCAAGGAGAGTGAACTTAGCCCTTCAATTGTTAGTGAAAATTAAAGAGAGGGAGAAAATCCCATGTTATAAGAAGGAGAATTAAATTGTTCATTCGATTAACAAGTTGCATAATTCATGTTGCAAGTCCAGACATTGGTAGAGATCGTTTGGATGTAATAGTTAGTGTCATTCATAACATAAGAGAAGTGATCAGGTGAGAGATATCCTTGTGATTGATTGTATTAATAGGGTGAGATATGATTTAGGCTAACATTAGCTTATAGGATGAGAATGATAGGGGAGACACACTATGTCGATATCTTTCCATTTACTTTGAAGATAGATTGATATGTTGAAGCAAAGTTGGAGTTTCTAATCTATGATGGAGATGTGAATGTTGAGAACCCTAATAGATGTCTCGATTAACTTGTCATACTTCTCACTCTATGGGTTCTTATGCACCAACAAGGTATCATTATTTTTTCAAAGTTGTAACCCATGAATTATTGAAATTTATGTACAAGCCCAACACTTAAGAGGTGTGATGTAGCGAATTCAAGTGGATGATCTAACAAGGTTTAACCTTGTAGGTTATCTTGGGGACATATAAAAATAATAGGGGCACAACTTGCATGGTCAACTAGTTTAGTACGTGTAGCACCTTACTGAATTTTGAGGAAATTGTAAAGGAAAATTTTATTTTCTTGTTTTAAAATGTATTATTTTTTATAGATGAGAATATATTAAGTAATTGGAAAAATATATCCTATCAATTTCTCAACATAAATAATCTATCAAATATGTTGATATAAAATTTAATAGTATAAAACTAGAATATTTTTCATTATGTCAAATCTGGGTTATAAATATCAAAATATTTTACACTCCCTCAAGTTGGATTATAAAAATTGATTATGTCTAATTTAGGATTTAAATCTTCAGAGTTCTTCCTTGATAGAGTTTTAGTGAAGATCTTTGCTATTGGAAGTCACATTGACAGATGTATTAGGTTTGATTATTCCTTCTTCTATCTTTTATTTTTTGAAATGACTATGAATTTTCACATGCTTTACCTTATTATGAAGTGTTAAATCCTTTATGATACTAATAATTGTTTGATTGTTGCAGAACATCTTAATAGATTCTTTTATTATGATGCTTAATTCTTTTAAAAGTCTTCTCAACGATATCCCTTGATATATACTATATGCTATTGCTGTAAATTAGTTTTTGAATTACTTCTTAACATAATATACTTTTTCTTACTTTGTTATATGATTGAATTATGTAGAACATATGTGTAGTCAAAAATTGATCTTCGATCTTTAAGTTGTGTAGCTTTATCAGCATTATTGTATATCTTAACATTTCTGTTTATTAACTTTCTAAAATACAAGCTCCTTCTTGGTGTCATTTTTAAGTGCCTTAGGATCCTATAGATTATCTCCTCATGTTTTTCATTTGAATTATTCATGAATTGATTCACCATGCTAACAGAAAAACCAATCTTGAGTCTTGTGTGAGACAAACATATGATATTTTCTACAAGTCTTTGATATCCACTTTTAGCAATTGGTGCATTATCTTATGTGGTTCCGAGATTTGTTCTTGAGTCCATGGGAGTATCCATCGGCTTGCATCTAAGCATTTTTGCATCTTTCAGAAGATCCATAACATATTTTTTGTTAGACGCTTAAATGCTTGCTTTTGATGAAGCTATTTCCTCCAAGGCTTTTGAAGTTTCTGATTTCAAACTCTTCGGCAAATAAGCTCTTGAGGGTGCTAATCTCTTATTCATATCACTTGCTAGAATGATATCATTCACATATACTATAAGAATAACAATTATCCCATCATATGATAATTTTAACAAAGAGAGTGTGATTTGTTTGATAACAATCATCCCATCATATGATAATTTTAACAAAGAGAGTGTGATTTGTTTGATAATAATTGAATATCCATTTTGCTTGATAATTCTTGTAAATTTGTCAACTAATCCCTTGAGGATTGTTTAAGTATGTTTAAGCATCTTCTTAGTTTGCGAACTTTGTTGATTGTGGCTTGTGTCTCAAATCTAGAAGGAATACATGTATACACTTCTTCAACTAAGTCTAGATTAAGAAAAACATTCTTAATGTATAATTGATGGAGTGGCTAGTTCAAATCTTATGTAAGAGGTGGGTGAATTCGAACTTTGTTTAATTTGGTTACCAAAGCTAGTTTTTTTTATAATTGATTCCATAATATTATTTGCATTCTTTAGCAACGAGTTGAGCCTTGAATTAGTCAATATTTTTATTTTCTTTGTATTTAATTGTGAAGATTTATTTGCAAATAACAATATATTTTCCAGGTGTTAGTATTGCGATCTTCTATGTTTTATTCTTGTCTATATTTTTTTCTTCAATAGCAACCTTCCACGTTGGTATCATGAGAATTTCTTGTATGGATTTAAGAATTTATTTATAGTGCAAACTTTGCCAAATATGTCTTGCATTTGTTAGATAGATCTTGACACAAAATAGAGTTATAAATTGTACTTTGTGCATTCTCTAACGCCTTTTTTACGTTGTAGATCTCTTGAATCTGGATCCAATTCTTGGATTTGCACTAGTGGTTTTTGTTGCTATATCTCCTTTTGGTTTCTTATATCTCTAGGGTATGTTATAAGATATTTATTTTTCTTGGATTGAGTAGTATCTAAAAGTGAATGTTGTTGAATGGTGTTTGTAGAAAAAGGGTTGGTAGCTCTTGTAATTTGGATGGTGATTCAAGATAAGTAGTCAAATTCACCTTATTGGATAGGAATGGATTAATTTATTTGATTGTTGATTTTATTTGATGAGATGTGGGGAATATCTAAAGCATTGACTTTCGTATTCAGATCTCAAAGGTGATATTCATGTTTGAAGCTACTCTCCCCATAAATGTTAGATTTGGGTAATATTTTTTTTGTTTAAAGATGTAACTTATATGGAATTATAATATTTATTTGAAACTAAAGAATGATTTTTATACCTTTTTTGATGAATAGAATATCTCAAAAAATGTATTTAATGGTTTTATGGTCAAATTTGTTGTGGTGTTGGCTATATGAATGTATAAATATAAAACATTTGAAAATTTTGAAAAAAATGGAGGACATGAGGTGGGTAGTTGGATATGTGTTGATCCATTTGCAAATGATGTTTTTTCAAAGTGATACTTTTGTGATCTCTCATTTTCTATTCTTCTTTAATGCTTAGATTTTGTCTTCAATAATAGCCTTCTGTTCTAGTAACATGATAGGCTCTTGTATAGATTTGAGAATCTATATATTGTACAAACTTGTCAAAAATACCCCATGTTTTGTTAAGATTATAGATTAGATGTTTTGTAAATTCTCTAATACCCTCTTTTAGTATAGTAGGTAAAGTCATTTTCTTTAAAAAGTTCAAGATTACAGTTACCTTGTGGATCTCTTGAATCTAAATCCAATTCTTTGATTTACTTTAAAGGTACTTGTTGCCATATCCCTTTTAAGTTTCTTTTTTTCTCTATAATAGGTGATAAGATCTTTGTTGTTCATAGATTGAGTATATATAAGAAATGAAAACTTAAGAGTTTATTATAAAGACTTGGTTGAATAGTGTTTTTTTAAGAAATGTTTGGTATCTCTAATAATTTGACATGCGATTTAAGATAAAGATTAGTTGGTTCACTTTGATGAGTAGGAATGGATAATTTTTAGTAGAATTTGAGGAATGAAAACTTGAGCGTTTACTGGTAAAACTTGGTTGAATAATGTTGGTAGAAGAATAGTTTGTTAGCTTTGGTAATTTGGTAAGTGGGTCAAGATAAGGACTTATCAATTCATTTTGGTGAGTGGGAATGGATGGCTCTATTTTTTTTTTAACCTGATTTGATGAGATGTAGGGAATATCTAAGGCATTGGTTTTTTTATCAAGATCCTAAAGTTGGTATTCCTATGTGTAGTTGCTCTCCCCTTAAATATCATATTTGTGGTAATATCATTGGTGTTCAAATAATATAACATCTTTAGGGCTTCTTGTTTGAATGTATTTCCTTTATTACTTTCCAGGTTTTCTCGGTGTTCCATAAAGAAGAAAATTTTTGTTGCATATCATTGGTATTGGAATTAATCAGCCTTGATGTAACCATACTTTTTTTTTCTACCACTCAACTTTTAAATTTTGGTCATCTACCTTCGGAGGAGCTATTGCATGCTATTCTTGCTCCATTCACATATGAACATAATCATTGACTAAAAATATTGGAGATAATTACTCTCATTGTGTTTGTCTTGTAATGCGTATTTTCTGTTCGGCCTTCCATCAATGTTGGAGATTGTGTTTTCGTGACTAGAAGCACTTTTGAATGTGGGGAAAGAATTAAATCTCTTTATCATCTCATATTTTGTAGATGTTTCTTGGATTTTGGAGACGTCTTGGAGTTTGTTGGAGTAGCAGCCAACAAGGACGTGGATGAGGTTGTGGTAGGCAAGTTAAAAGGTCGATTCAGTCCTTTGTGAAGGAAGGTTAGAGACATTGAGATGGAGGGTTAGATCAATTCAATGTTGTTGTGGAAGATGGTTTAATCCAATGCGATCCAAGGAGATGAAGTAGATTCAATTAGTCGCTTCATGATGGAAGCTAAAGCCTTGAGAGAAGTTGAAGGAGATGAAGTAGTCTCCAAAATAAGACTGATTGGGGAGTAGTCATGGAAGCCATCGAGGCAGGAATGGAGGGAACAATTACAACACGAAGCTACAATTGTTGATGACTTATGGAAGGAGCGGTCCTGAAAGGAGCTGCTGCAATGGAACAACGAAATTGAGAAGCAGCATTAATGAAAGTCTCGACAACTAGGGCCAAGATGAATGTCACTATTGCTTCATTGTGTATCATTGTAGTTTCAACGGACAAGTTACGTTAATGGATAGGATGTGCTAGGGATTAGGGTCTTTCTCACGAGATGTGCCCTAATATTATGAAAAAATTATGAAACAATTTTACTAACTTTAAAATTGTAGTATACATCCTCTTTTTATAGATGAGGATAAATCAAATCGTTGGAGAAAAACAGCATTCCAATTTACCCACACAAATAATCTACAAAATACAAATATATAAAATCTAGTTTGTAAATATTCTTCATGATATCAAATGTTGATTATAATTATGAGAGTATTCTACAAGTTTCAATAAAAAAATAGTGCTCATTAGAATCTCTTTAGGTGTAGTGTCATCATTTGATGATATACTCCTTGGGATGACATAGTCATGGCCATTGAGCTTGGTTGTTCCTCACAACTTTTAGCCAAGAAAGCTTGTTCAAGTGGTGATAGGCAAAGACAACAATCGTGCCTACTACAATTACAATTACCATCAAGGGGTGGAAGAAGGAGAACAAGAAGGAACAATCTTAAGAGAAGGGTGATTTCCCTAGTATTGTGGCAACATCCACAGCATATAACAAGTCTTGTGGCAATTCTAAGATTGGTGGTCATGTGAAAGATCAATCAATGAAGTTTCATCTAGAGTTGTATCCCAAGAAGTTCAAGAAAAGTGAGGACAAAAGAGATGACTATGACTGGTAAGGAGCAATTGCAAGTCCTTGAAACCTTGCAATCTTTCGACTAAAGTCTGTCTCCCATGTAGCAACTAAGCTTTTCAACAAATCCTCATACACTTCCTACTCTCTAGATATATCCATAAAGATGCTAAAATGCGGATAGAGAGACTGCAAGCTGAAGTTTGCAATCACCACAGAGTTTGTCAATGAGGCATTATTTGAGGTTTTACTTCTCGAGTTGTGCTGTGAGATACTTGATAATCATTATTTGTGAGATAGAGATGCTACCTTGTTTTGACAAGTTATGCTATATCAACTAACAATAAGATCATGTACCTTGTCAGTAGAGATCATGAACTTGAAATAGTAGAATATATAGTTATTGGATAATTGAGGCTTGTAAATGCTTGTTAGAGCTACCCTCTATAAATTTTGCGATCTAATAAGCCAAACAAAGGATTGCACCAAACAAGTAGAAGATTGGACATTAGTTTAGAAGGCTTGTGGATGAATGTTGGATGCTCCTTAATGAACTATATCCTATCGTCAAGAAGTGGGGAGTGTGACATTGTTGGACATTGAAAATTATTGACATTTGGTCATGGAGAGTGAGGAGACCATGAATATGTCAAGGAGCTTCTTAGTGGAGCACTAAAGCTATGTAAATTATAAATAAGGATAAGAGGTGGAGAATATATTTGTACTATCCCAAGTCGAACATGATCAATATCAAGAATAGCATTCTTTGCCTAGGATTGATGATTTACTTGACTAATCGAAGCATGCAAATGTTATTTACCAAGTTTGGCTTGAAATTAGGTTCCACCAAATCTACATTATGAGAAAGATACCTAGAAGGCGGTTTTCAAGGATTGATATTTTGTATGTCTATTTGGGCTATGTGATACATTGTTGATGAATGATTCCCACATTTTGTATATTAAGTACTTTGTTACAATGTATCTAAATTACATCTTGATCTGTATGTGAAGTGTTGAGGAGCATGCGAAGGCCTTCAAACTGTGACAACATCTGTTGAAACTAAACTTGAAGAAGTGTGAATTCAAGCTTGCAAATTTGAGCTATTTGTATTTGAGTTTAGTCATGAAGTGATGAAGATTAATATATTTTATATGGAATCTATACAAGAATGGTGATTTTGATTGAAGAATTTCATGAATTTTAGGTTCTTATTGGAACATGTCAATACACTAGGTTGCTCTTCAGAGGTTTCTTCACTTCACTCCACTATGTGTGCTCTCTTGAGCCAATAAAGAGCTTAAGTAGGGAAAATAATAAGAGGATAAACTTACTCCTATTGAAAATGAAGTTTTGTTAGGTGTTGTTGCTTGCCTTGCTTATGACATTTGTTCAAGGTAGATGCTAGCATGTCTTGTTATGCTATTGGGTTTTATTATGCAAAGGGGATGACTCATGACATATTTCTTCAAGTTACTAAAAGTTGCATAGGAGAACTATGCAATATATGGAAAGGAATTGCTTCTATTATATTAAGTTGTGAAACATCGACAATCATTTTTTCTTGGCAAGGAGACTATTCTTCAATTTGATTATCATCTACTCCAATACTTGTAAACCTAGACCAAAATGTTGCAATCATGACACTTAAAAGTATATTGCTTCTTTGTAATGCTTGAAGGGCAAAGGAAGAAAGCTTAGATAGATATTTTATAGGGCATTGTGAGCTTCAAGAAGATCAATCATGATTTATTAGCTGGACTTTTCATCTTATATTGCATTTTACTCAATAGTGAATGTCAAGAACAAGAAGCCATTTAAGCCCTGGATGATGGATGGATAACCAACTTGGGTATTGCTATTAATGGATGACCTCTTGATGTGTTAAGAAAAACCCTTCTAAAATGATACTATTTTGGAGAAGATGGCGATGACCATAAATTTTTACCTAAAGATAAACTTTTTGAGTGGTAAGGGATAGACGTCATTAATAGTTTAAGCAATCGAGTCAATAATGAGGGAAGCCTGAGTTTACTTATCGTATTCTCAAAACATAAAGACTTTTGATGAATAGGGCATTTGGTTGTAGAATAAGAGACAAGCCTTCAACTTATTGAGAATTAACGACTTGAATCTTTTAAAAGGGAATATGATTAGGAGAATTGTTGAAAATGTGGATGCCATAGGGTGTTTGAAGATGATATTGCTGATATAATGAGTGATGTAACAAGACAAGATGACAAGTCAAGCCTCAAGTATGAGTCTATGAAACTATCTAGCTTGCTAGGACAATAGCTCAATGTTGGGTCTACAAATGCCATTATAAGGTGTAGAAGTTAATGTATGATTTTTATTATTTAAAATTGCATAATCAATTTTGTTAGGAGTTTAGGTTTCGTTATCTTAGGGATTGGTAATGATCAAGAGTATGCTTTAGTAATGTCTTTCTTTTGTTTTAGCATAATGTGTAATAGGCCAATCTTAATGTCATGTGTAAGAGACCAATCTTATCGACAGATTTAAACTCTGAGTAGTGATGCATATAATCCTTATGTATTTGATAAGGAAATTATATATCTTAATAGAAATTTATTCAAACAATCAATTTCCTTGCATCTATTCTTCACAAGAAGTCTTAGCCATTCAATTTTTGTTAGGAAACTTCTCACCTAAAAGCCTATTGATGCTAAACTTTACCATTTCTTCCTCTCTTTGGTTGGTTCCATTGTTTAAGCCTAGGAAATTGACAAGATAAATAGTATAATAACTGTGTGACCATCTGCTCTTTGGAAGGATTGACACTAAAGGTGTGGGTGGATTAGTTTTCATGCAAAATATTTGGTAGCTTGAACAAAACCTATGGCCTAAGATTTGATTTGGGGATAAGGAAATGGAGTAGGAAATTAGATGAAATTGAAGGTTGAAGGAATTCAAGACCCTTAATATAAGAACTTGCCAAGTTCTTCACCTTTAATTTTTGGATAAAGATGTCAAAATTATTTGTGACTGACGTTCATCCATGGATGACATCCATATGAATATGCTTGCTTATTTATTGGTGTGCTAGTTATTTGAATTGATTTTAACCCTTTTCAAATAGGTGAAGTATGCTCTTTCAATGGGTATACATTTAACTTGTGGGATTTGATGACAAGATGTACAGAGGTGAACATTAATGACTATTTTAGGGTAGATGGCTAGATTTGTTGTGATTAATGGGTAATTGCCTGATTCACTTGTTGATTCTCGTGATTACTGTTAGTGTGTTGAAAACTTTCTTTTTGTTGCAAAGTTATTTGTTTTTTGTTTGGTTTCTTAATCAACATTGGTTGTTACTTGAACACTATTTGATGCCATTATTTGCTCATTATTTGATGCCATTATTTGTAGTATAGATTGTATGAAAAAAACTAATCTTTATTTAAAACAAAATGCAGACTAGATGATAATAATTATGCTTCTACATAACCCATTAGTTCAAGTGATAATGGTTTTTTTTTGTCCATTTTTGTAGAAGTATTTTTTTCCACACTATTCAAGGAAAATTATATGGCAAAATGAGTAAGTTCTTCAAATTAAATTTGGCTAATTCTCAAGTTCATCGGTTGAAAAATTAACTAGATTTAAGTCTAAGTTTTGTAAATAATGCGACTAGATCTTTGACTTCTTTCCCCCTTCTCCCCTCCCTTTTGAAAGCAACCTTTTTAATAAGAGCCATATGGGTTCTTATTTTCTTATAATTAAAAAAAAGTATCGTTATCGGCGTTGGTAGATTAGGGGAACAAACTTGGATTAGAAATCTAATTTCTTACTATGCTGAACTTATTTACTAATCTGCCTATTTTTGAAAAGAGAAGAACTTATTTGAGAATTTGATCAAATCACAATGACTTTTATGCATTTTGCCCAAAATTCAACTAGAACACAACATCAGCAAAACAAGGCTTCTTCATCGTTTATTGATTGTTATGTTCATTTTCTCCTCCATTTATGTTTCTTCAATAGAGATTCTACCTTAACCTTTTCCCGTTGATAGTAATGCTTATTGAAGAACCTCCATTCATGTATGAACATTTGTCCATATGCCATGTGTTTGTATAGTCAGCACACATTGTGATCCATATGCAGTTTTTAATGTTAACAATGTAGTTTATGCACTGCATATTTTGCATATTTCATATCAAAGATGATGAGAGAAGTTTTTTAATGAATAAATGCAGGCTGATGATGAGCATACCATTGAGGAGGATGAGGCTCACTTTACTGAGGTAGAGAGGAGGGAGGAGTTGGCTGCATTGCAGGCAGAAGCAGATCTTCCACTTGAGCAACTCCTTGAAATGTACACTAATAATGGTGGTGAACATTCATAAGTTTTATTGGTTAATAATTTAAACAGTAAATTGATTTTTCTAGCTAAGTCTCCAAATTTAGTAATCAGTATAATCAAATTCAGTTAGCAGGCTAGCCAATCCAGCTGTTGGGGAGCACTCACCTATGAAAACTATGGAAAGAGAAGATTCTTCTAAAGGTAATATATTGTAGAGATTTCAAGATTGAGTACATTCTATTAAAAGATTAATCTTCATAATGACTTCTCAGACTCTTTGAACCAAGTAAATGGCCTGTTTAACATTCAAAGGTCATCGGATCTGCCTTGTGAAGTATCTAGTTCCATAGATCAAATTACAATGAAAAGCCAAGAAGCCCAGACTTCAATGCAAGAGCGTTGTGTAAGTTAGACTGCATTTATTGGCTATTAAAACAAGGAAAAAGCTTGCAATATTAATTCAATTGCTTTTGCATGGTAGGTTGATGCCAATGGAGAATGCCATTGCACGTCAAGTAATTTGAATGTAAAGATATTGCATGAACTTGAGCTTTTGTCAAATGGGGTAGATGATTTGGAGCAAAAATCATTAGCTCTTACTGGTGATGAACTGGTGCGTAAAATTTCATTTATGATGATTTATCTTTTCATTTTAAAACTCCCTAATAGTGGCTTATGGGTTTGTAATAATTTTTGTTTGTCCAACATTGTGTTATTTGAAAATTAATTTTGTCATGGCATTGATTGCTCTTTTTGTGTTAGACAAGATTTGTTATTGTTGATTATAAACAATGGTAGGATTAGTCTCATATTGAAAGTTGATTACGATTTTGGAGTTTAAATATAAACTATGAGTGATTATTGCTAAAGTTATTAGGTTGATGAATATTCATCTAAGAGCATATTAGGCATAAGTTATGTTCCTGTTTGATTTGTATTCTTCATGGGTCAATGGTATATTCCACATTGTTTGAGAAATATTCAAGAGCTTTAGTGAACTCCCACAGTGCTTTTTTGAGATATATTAGCTCTTTGTTCAAATAGAACTTGATGAAAACATAATGCTAATGTGGAGTATTTGAGTGATTTTTGCACTGCTTTCAGGTTACTTATGGCATAGCAATTGGATTATCATCATTTTTGTTGATTGAGCATTTGCATCTTTGATATAGACATGCTACATGATTTGGTTAGAATATGTGATAACTGATATGGATGGAGCACTTTCAAAAGATGGAGATTGTTGAATGTAATTGAGTACACGATCATTTTTACAACAAAAGTCAATCTTGGTGTTTGAATCTTAATATTCAATTAGGTTATCTTGGCATAGATGTTTAAACTTTAGATTTATGGGTCTTCAACTAATGGATAATTGGGCTTAACTTGTGTCTTTCAATTATTCTACTTATCTTAATAGTGATGTTGCTAAAAGTTCTATTTTCGACATTCTTTTTATTTGCATTTTCTTCTAATTCGAATATGATGTATGCTCTTCATTTGTCAATTGACTAGTCAATGTATTTAGGCAACATAATGCATATTTATGTCAATTGCTGTCCATTTTTTGGATTTTTAGTCTCAAAGAAGGAAGTTGAAGCCAATCTTGAAAAGGCACAAGCTCTTCTTGAGCTGCCTTGCTGAAATCTCATCATGAAAACCAAAGATTGGCTTATAGAATTCGCTTTCTATTTTAAGCTACAAAGTAACGCCTTTCTTCAAGGTGCTCAGGAACCATTCCTTGGTGTAATGCATTGAATAGTGTGATAATATGTACATTGAGCACATGATCTACTTTTCCACCAATTCTTAGTAGTTGTAACGAGGGAAGGTTCTCTTGATGGTCGTTTTACCACTTTAGTTGATAGTTAGCTATCCTTTTTTGTTTAATAAGATGGCTCTTGTTTATTACACAATTCTTGCCCCCAAGAATCTAGAATCTTGATATCCTTTTTGGGAATGGTTAGCCCTTGAACTAGTCATGTTTGCTCAATGACTCTACCATATTTCCAGCTATATCAAATAAAGATGATTGAAAAGCTGCTTTGGCACACACTTCACCTCCTAGAGGGTCTTGTGCATACCCTAGAAGTGGGTAATGGAGCTAAGTGAGTATGAAATTTTTTATGTTCCTTACAATTTAACAAGGTCTAAGGTACTTGTTGGTTTCCTCACAATGGAGTATTCACTAGAGAACTTGAGATTGAGGAAGTCACAATGAATAGGAGCATGTGGGTTGATGTGGCCACAAGAGAGCATAGTAGCTTGGATGGCATAGTTGTCACCCATCCTGAAGTTGTCATGGTACATCATGGGACAAGGATCAACTTTGTTTTGACCAATAATCAAGGTGCATGAAATATTGTTCGAAAGATTAAGATTTTTTTTTTTATTGAGTCCCACACCAAATGTTTCGTGGTTTACAAATATGCTTGGTTGATCATTAGCCTGGCGAAGGTAAATATGAAAATCGTGATGAGATTTTTAATAAGTAAAAGAAGTTGGTCATATATCTCATCATCGGCTTCAAGCATATCGAAGATCAACAAATTCTCTAAAAGCCAAATGAGATCGTTGAGTCACTAACCTTGAGAATTGGAGCATACCAATTGTGTAGATGGATGTCTCTATTGCTACTACCATCATGAACAGTAACTTGGTTCCTTGATTGATTCACTTGTTCAATATGTGCTATTTAAGGCATTATCTTAAAAGCCCAAGATGAAGCCAAGGGGTTTAGAGCTTCATATGTGTTATTTAAGGGAATACTAAATTGATCCTTTCATTTGTCACTCTCAGATGCGTATTGCTTGGAGAATCTGCATACATACTCAAGGAGGTTCACTTTGGTTAGTATGAAATCCACTCAATTTGTTGCACTTGTGTTACAGTTGTTTTGAGATTGTGTTGCAATCGTCCATACTTTGAGCGAAATATTGTAGACTTAACCATCATTGTTACAAATGCTAGGTTCATGATAACATTTTTCAACAACTAGAGAGAGAAGGGAAAGCGATCTCCTTGTGACCCTTTAGATTCTGGTGATGCATGTGTTAAGGTACTCTTTGGCAACAAAGTTGAATTGGTAGTGCATTGTGGTCCTTATTAGATACTTATGTGGATTGAAATTCTATATAGCTGAAGATGCAAACATGTTTTGGGCCAAGTTTAAGTGTGCCATAGCCTCGGGCAGGTGTAAGTGTGCCACAATTAGGCATGCATGAACCAATGGGCAAGTAGTACATTTCTATAGGATAATACTACAATTGGTTGAAGTAGTCCAACTTACCCTTAGCAAATGGTGGTTCACTCTCCGAAGCTTTTTATCATTGTGTATTAATCGTCATTAAAGGAAGTCTTGTTGCTTCCTCAAAACACACCTTGTCCAAAATAAGTCTATGGGGCTTTTTCCTTGTTCTCAACAACAAATTTATAGGCACTTGATAAGGGCAGGGAAAGAATCCCATTGTGGGTTTTCCTTGTTTCTCGACAACGAATTTCTTGGTGCTTGACAAGGGCAAGGAAGAGAATCCCATTACTCAGACTTAAAACAATCCTTCTTCTCTTGCCAACATAGTTGTGCTCAGCTTCTATCTTGACTTAGTGAGGAGGAAGCTGACAATGTAAACTTCTTTAAGGCAGTCCCCAGTGGCTCCCTTGGGGTTATTTTATCGTTCTTTGACTTGGGTAGAGCTAGGACTTATCTTCTAGTCTCTTCACTATGTGAGCAGGTGTCTTCTTCAGAGTAGATCTCTTCAAGGGTTTGGCGAGGGCTTCACCACTTATAGCCTTGTTGGCTTCTTTTTTCGTTTCTACTCGACCTTGGTCTTAATTTTTTCCTTGTTGCTATGGTACTTGACCATAGTTTAATGAATACTTATGTTGACTAAGTTACATCTAATTTGTAAAAATTGCTCCCACCAAAACAAAGATTTTTACCATCTCCCCAAGCACCTTGGCACTTAGTAGTTTGGGATGGAAAAAAATCTCTATATACAGATTCAAGGGTTCCACAGAACTTTGCATTAGCCTAAAACCCAATCTTAGCAGCTCCAATTGGAGGGAAGATCAAGTTGCTTATTGCTAACTCACCTGTCCCAATGATTTGGATGGTATGATTGAACTAAAACATGTGCCTCATGCAATTTAGATTGAAGCTATTTTTGTATACCTTCAGCTTGTATATGAATAATTACAGTGCCCATAGCATTCAATCCCAGTTGCATTAGTATTAAGTCAAAGTGGTTAAGGACCTTTACAAAAACTTTCTAAAAGGGGAGCTAGAATCCTCAAAACAAAGGTTCTACAAAGATGTAAACTTTCCTGACTAATATTTTTGGAGCTCATCAATTGAATATGTACATTCCTCTTGAAAACTTGCATAATCAGAGTTGATGGATGAGCTCTCAACTTGCTTTTTCCTTGAAATTTGTCAACCTGACCCATTTTATAAGAAAAATGACAGTCATGGACAAAGAAGAGTTATGGAATAAATGATGCGGAGAAAGGAATCTACTTTCGTAGATGAAATGGCAAGGAAATGGCATCGCTAAAGGAGCCATGCCACCCTTATACCGTTATAGTTCGTGTAGAAGATGAAGCACTAAAGCCTCTATGGATCTTGAAGTGCATCATTTTTAAAACGAACAATTTTTATCACAATAACCAAATACTTTCATATCAACCTCCCCATCTCACAATTCGTGTACCCAAGTTTCCTTGAAATGAGATTTGGTCAAGTAGGATTATTGTGGTTAACAATTTAAAATTGGTGCATTTATTTGACGAAATAGTCTTGTGTGATAGTTGAATTTCAATGTGTAAAAACTTTAAGTGCAGTACTAATGCATTGAGGAAGTAGTGCATTAACATTTCAAAAAGAGGATCATACAATGGAGATGTTTAATTTCATTTTTAGGAAATGGTAATAACAATGGAAGTGGCTATCATGGCCCAATAACTTTATAAGAACAATCGAAAAGATACCAATCTAAGTGCTTTGAGCCTCTTTGTGAGGAATTGAACTTGATTCCTTTTGTTTTTTTACACCTTGTTTTTGGGCCTTTAGACAATATTGATTCCTCTTGAAACTCACCTAGATAAGGAAGAATCGATCCACCGCCAACAAAAAGACAATTGCCGTATTAGTTCTAGGGAATTCATCATGCAAGTGAGTAATTAAGAGATCCTTGGCAATTGTTTAATATTCTTAGATGTTTCATAGGTCTAAGTGGTGGATCTTTTACATGCCCTCTTTAGAAATTGACATAGTTTGTCTTGAAAAATTTGACCACATAATCAAGACTTATTAATGATATACTCTTAGGTAATGCCTTCATTTGCATCCAAAAGAGGTCTTCTTCAACTCTTTGAAGCTTGTCCTCAAGGTGTTGTTCCTCGAACCCTATGTCATAATCCTTCATGTTGTGCCTTAGTAACCTTGGTCATTGTTTGCAGTCTATTTGGGTTTCCTTCAAAAGTGTTTGCCAACTTCTTAGTGCTCTTGGTCAAGGTTTATTAAGGTATTTGGGGCATCCTTAGTCATCTTATACCAGATACCAGTTTGCCTTTCTTGATGATGGAGCATTGCTATCCCCAAGGTCGATTATGATGGTTGACTTCGACTTTGTTGAAAAGTCTTATCACTGATTCCTTCCTAAATTTATGAGAAGGTTTAGGAGCTTTACTCATCATCATCTATAGCTGACTTCTTCCCCTTGGAAGTAGATGGAACCTTTTTAGTAGAATTCACTAGAGAGGTAATGTCGATTGCCTAGTTGGGGGTACCTTATCAAAGCTTCTCATTATTCTTGCCTTCTCTCAACAAGGTTCAACGATAAGGAGAATTGATTGGGTGAGCTTAGGGATTATTGAAGGTTTCTCAGCAAATGTATAAAGCCTTCAAAAGCTCTTACCATCCTAGTTAGAGCACCGAGTTTCCAGCTCAATCTTTTTAAGTGATCAAAACCGTTAGCTTTATATGTCTACATGTCCATAGGGTTGAAAGAGTGCAAAGGCAATGAATAAGTGAAATCAAGAAGAAAATCTATGGAAGGGGATGAAGATGAAATTGGCCTGGGAAACTAGTTACTTATATAGCTGGGCAAATCAATGATCAAACATGATTGATGGGATCCTTGAAATTTTGATTTTGAAGCACAATGAGTCAATCGTGTTTTCTAGTTACAGTATTCAATACTACATCTTAATTAAGGGTTTTAAGTGTTGGTGTAAAAGTGATGGGCTAAAATTTGCTATTGGCATAATGTTTCTATTAAATGAATTTTTCATAGATGATAAGATCTATTTGTAACTTCATAGGTAATGAAATGGAAATCAACTTTCTGTTTACCATTGGCCCAATTAGTATTCGATTCAATTGTAAATAAAGAGATGTGCTCCACACTTTCACTTGAACCACTTTGGCTGATAGTGAAGACAAAGTAATTGGTTTGGTGAGTCCAAGTAACCTTTTTCAGAAAACCAGAGCCATTAATAGTCGTCAGTTGACATTCTTCTTTATTGAGCCATTCATCCTAATCTCATCCAAGAAATGGAGAGAAACTTTGCTTGTGCACAACAACCTTTGCTTTGGCCATTACCTGTGTAGTCATTACCTCTATTCTGGTCACTACCTGTGTATTCATTACATCAAGATGAGAAGGGTCATAAATGGAGCGAGAAATGTGTTTTAAGAGAAGTTTTTGTCATTGAGCCTGTTGTCCTTTCTCTTGGTCCCCTAGAGCTTGTTCTTCGCTATCTTCAAACTTGTTTTGACATCTTAGAAGAGTTTTTGTGGCACTTCCTTTGTGATATCACCCATTCACATGCACCCTCTTTCTGCAGCGAAAAAATTTTGAGTTTTGGCTATTGCTTTTTCACTGCTTGAAAAGGTTTTTCACGTAAACCTTTGGTCTTTGTTGTTGTTATTATCTTCACTACTACCCTAAAAATGTATATTATGCCTCCCTTAATTCTGCAGTGAAACCCCAGTCATTTTTCCATCCAAACTAAATTGCAAATCAACATTGTTCATCATTTTTTGATGTAAATGCTTTTCATTCATGGTAAGCATATGTCGAACAATTTTATGGAGTTAATTCGTGATTTTTTATTGTGCAATATGTGTAGTGAACTTTCATGGTATAATTTGCAAAAGTAGGCATAGTTTGACTAACTTTCTGCAGCAAACAAATTGTTATAAGTTGTTTGAGAAGGCATAAGAATAGGATAGTCAAAATAGGCTAGAAAACATCAGGAAAATGGAATTTGCAACTGTTTGGAAGAAGATCTGGTTGCTGAATCGTGGTGCTGTAGTCTTCTCCAAATCCTCATTTAACTTTGAAAACTTGATACGACAAATGAATACAAACAAGTAGAAAATAACAATGATTTGCATGTTTGAATTATTTTTCTGGATGATGATGGATGGGTAAGGTCATTATAAAATTGTAATTTGCTGTATCTAATTTCTGTGGATTATGTCTTGGGAATTCTCTAGTTGACCTTGACTATCGTTTTTGAGATTCTTGACTTCATTTATGTTATTAGTTTATTTGCCTATCTCAGCTTCCAATTTGATGATTCATTGTTCTGATTCTGTAAGCTGTTCACTTTTTCTCATTGCTAACCTTTCATATGTTGATTCTATTTTGTACAATAAAAAGTAAATTCAAAGCATTGTATGAGAAACACTAAATACAAAGCCTTGCACAAGAAATACTAAAAACAAGGTCAAATTGTATATACTTATTCTTTGGTTAGTGATCGTGATCAGCATGCTTGCTGAGCAGTTGTTGATCTTTGTTAGATCTGCGGTCATTTTATTTCATAAGAGGGACATTATGTGAATTTATTTAGAAATTTATCCCATGTAATAATTTTTAATACTTTGTGCTTTTTGGATGTTGCTGACAAATATTTTCTTTTTTTTTCCCTTTTTTAGGACGATGAGGATTACTTTTTGATTGCTGAAGAGAAGGTATGTGTTCAATTACTGATATTTATGTAAGTTCAACAATATTTTATGTGATTGTTGTTTTTTCTGTTAAAATTTTGGACACAATACAAATTATTCTTCCAGTGTTGGCTCTTGAAAAGCTAATAGTTTACTTGAAGTATACTGCATTATTGATACTGGCAAAATAAATTTCATTTTGAGGCTTTTTATTTCATAGGAACGAATGGTTTTGATGTTATTATTTCTTAGCACTGTGACTTAATTCTTATTGGAACTCTAAAGTAGAAAAATTTCTATTTATTGCTGAATTAATAAGGTGTGAGAAACTATGATTATCATGGAACTTGGAGAAAAGCTGTAGTACAAGGTGCTATTCATATAAACGCATGGTTTGCCTTATCGTGTTATTTAGTAGGATCTTGAGAGAAATCAAACTTTTTAAGTGATACATTGCACTTCTATATGTACATATAAGAACAGGCATATATTGAATACAAAAAATATGTAATATGTTGGAAGTAGAGAATGAAAAAAGCGTACAAATAACATTTTGTTTGTCCACATGCTTTCTCCTAAGGTTTCCATTGTACCTGCATCTTTGTTGGTGTTATCTTGTTCAACCTGCAATACAAGCCAGCATCTTTGGTATGTGTCGCTTGTAGAATTCTCTTATATTTCACAACTTTATCGTCATTGATAGTTAAGTTTTCTCTTTCATGTAAAGTCTCATCCTTTGTTGTCTCTTGAAGTGCATTTCATCATAGACCCACATATATTGATCATCGAAGATCACTCATCAAGTGGCAACATGTTGACTATCTCATCTATATTATTTTGAGTGATAACAAATTTCTGTTGACATAAGCTCTTTACATTGATCTTTACATGATCATGAATCCTGCTTATCTTGCATGAATGTCAATGATTCTCAAGTTTTCCATTTCAATTAGAAATGTGAGAAGCTTATCTAAACTTGTTAGGTACATTGATACCCCATTCATGATGGACTAGTTCGTGATATCCAATACTTATCTGACTTTTCTAAGCCTATGTTAATGTTGTTTTTTTGCTCCACCTTTCCCTTTGTAGTTTGTATCGAGTTTTTGGATGTTTTCCTTTTGGATTCTTGTCTAGTATGACTAGAAGCTTAATTTGTACTCTTAATATGCTATTGTTGAGCACACTCCTATTACTTGTCCTAAACTGCACCCTAAGATTAGCAATTTAGTTTCAATTTCCCACATGGATCAACCCCTCCCCACTCTGATGGTCCTGTTTTTGGCAACAATGACCTCCATATGGTTTGGAATAAAATCGTAAATGAAGCGCATGAGGAATTGTTAACGGCTAGTTCCAATCCACTTCCTCAGTCTGGGCCACATCCTCCTCGACTTCCTGTTAATACAAGGGATAAGGCTGGGGTATCTGCGATAATCATTATCATATTATGTCAATACAGTTGCAGGGGCGTTTCTCGTGCATATGGAGAGGTTAATCATTTTGAATGTTGGGCCATTGCAAATAAATTTGTGAGTCTATCCTTTGATGGTGCATGCAACTAATTCTACCCTCCTTCGATGCACATTTTCCCAGTTTTCAGGAATATGCGGTACGACAAGGCTGTCATCTTTGGCTACTCTCTAGATTGTGTCACTTGCCATCTAGAATTCTTATTTTTTGTATTTATGTGTTCTCATGTTGTGGCTGTTCGCTCATGAACCCCGTCCAATCTTGTCTGGTTGGAGCATCTTTGATACACTCATCTTGTTTATCAATAAAATGGTTTAAGCTGTCAAGTAATTTCAAAGAAAAAATATTCCTCAAAAAATTTAGTTTGCTAGAAAGACCTTTTTTTGAATGTATTCAGTTTACTAAATGAGAATGCTTTTATTTTTTTAGAAAGGAAATGATTAACTTTGGTTTTCCAAGGGAATTCTTAGATTTTTATAAGAGATGAAATTGAGTTATATTCATGCTATAAAGAAAAATACAATTTATCAGCAGTTTGTTATTCACTTATTTTTGTGCAGTAGAGGGGATTAACTGGTATTGGTTACATTAAGGCTTAATTTTGACAGCATATCTTTTCTTATACTTACTCAACTAGTTCCATTCTTGATGGACTGTTATAGTGTATGCTTTCTGCATATAATGTTGTGCTCATAAATGAACTAGAGAATTTTGATGCAAACTTGAAATCACTTCAGTTTGAAAGGGGTGCTTATTTTGAAATTGACTATGTATTGGAATAGTTTTGGTAGAAAATAGATAGATTGTCATTATCAATGTAGCTATAAGCAACCTTGTCATGGTGTATGAGTGGTTTAGGTATCCTTATCTGTTCAACAACAAGATTATATCAATGAAGTTCAAATAGATTAGATAAAGTAATTTAGTGTAACTAGCCTGTTTTGTGGTTGTAAATTTCCTCTCAGATTTAATTTTATATTTGCGGGACAATAGTAAACTTAATGGCACCGATTATTTGCATATGTAGATTTGACAAGACCTTCCTGACAGCTAAGTTACTGTGCTGCAAATGATATTATTAAAATTGGTTGCATCCTAGGGAATGGAAATGTCTTGTATTGAAGGGATACTTGGAGAGGGTCTCCTCAGAGGTAGTTGTAGCATGCTATTTGTTGGTGTCACTGTCCATTGGATATTAAAATTGATGGGATTTACCTGTGTCATTGGTGGAGTCAAAAGACCTAAAAAATAAATGATAAGTGCTAGTAAGGATGTTTCAATTTAAGAATTTATTTTGGATTTAATTTGTTAGTACAAATGCATCTGAATACAGATGTAGCTGAAGTAGGAATGTTATTCCTATTGCTCATATGTACTGTTTAGTTCAGTAGCAATGTTTACTCTCGTTGTCTAGGTCTGGTAATCCAATTGGCCACAAATGCTATCCATGCATTGTATATTTATGATTGAAGTGTTCTGTTTGTTCTTCTACATTCTGGAACTTTTCATTTCAAGTTTTGTTTGCATTTCTTTTTAGAAAGGATCATAAACTGAAGCCTTTGCTCTCGAGTTCCTAGAATGACCTCATTCATGGAACAAACATGTAGCATTCTGGCAAACTGATCTTTTTCAACTCCATTTTTGTTGAATTCGTTGCTCTAATGTCAATAAATTTTATTTAAAACTGTACGTTGAACTTTCCTCAATTTTACCAGTGTTTTGAAAAATAACTTTGCAAACCAGTAGCCATAGTGATTTTTGTAGTATATTACTTTTGTAGGATGATGAAGCAACTCTCTCTGAAGAGGAAGAATTGGCCAAAAGAGAAGCAACTGATCCATTAGAGGAGGTAGGACAGATCTTGTACTTGGATTTCTAATGTTTTTTGCATTTATTATGTTATTTAACAACTACTTCAATTACTCTTTATGATGGAAATTCATCTATGTGATTCTTACTTTCATTGTCACATGTGATTCTTAAAGCGCACAACCCTGCAAAGTAGCAATTGCTGGGTGAGGCGCTTTATGGCTAGGAAATCACCAATTTGTAGCATGCAACTAACCTCTCTGCAATGCTGAGATATAGCCATGTACAATAACTCATTATCATAAGGCTCAAACATTGGATGTCTTAGCCGTATAGTTTAGTGATTCTTGGTTGAAAGGTAGGCTAATTGTTAATGTTTTGACATTAAATTTATTTTCCTTAAAATACTGGTTGTCTATTGTAAGAAAAACATTTGGCACAACTCAATTACTATATATATTGTTATGATGTGGGAAGGTATTGTGTTTAATAGATTGCTCTTGAAAGAACTTGAAAAGCCTGCAACTAAAACATTGCTTTGAACCTTTGATAGGGTGGATGATGAGAAGGCCTTTTTAGATCAGAGTAAACTAATGATTTTACTTGTAGTGTTCATGTATTTCCTTTAATAGGAATAGTCTTGGTGTCTTCATCCCCATCTTTTTTTATCTTCACGCACCTTTGTCCCCAGGTGATCTATTGATCCTTCGTGTGCTTGCAGAGAAATATGAATGGGAGGGCATGGGTATTGAGGGAGTATTTATGGGTTCAGAATTATTTTTCTCTTGCAGGTTAAACAAGAAGTAAAAATTGGGTGTTTTTTAGATCCTAAGGATGAAATTTCTTCACCTTAAATTTTTGGAAAGTAGTATGGAATTTTATCACCTTATTTTATAAGTGGATAAGGAGGGCTCTGCTTGTTTACATTCATTTGGATTCAAAAACCACCTTGATTTGATAACTTGCTTGATTTTAAATGTTGTACTCCACTGTTCATATATTTTATTTTGTAAGGTGTAAGTGATAAATATGGCTTTTAAGGCCTTATCAAATGTGTTTGCAAAATTATTATAACACTTTTCAAAAGAACTAGTCTAATCTTTTTTCCATTTAGTATTTTATTTTATTTTATCTCATTGGCCAAAGCTTTTAGATTTTATTCCACCTTGGATTGATACATAGGAACCACTATGGAATAATTTTGTTCAACACTGCAGTTATGTAAGCCAACAGTAACTTGATCAAACTTCATCACATGCTGCTTACAAAATTTCAATGTGGTTTCATTCTTGAAAAAACTCTATTTTTAATTTTTTTCATCTTTTCCTTGATTGGAACAAATGTAATACAAGTTATGCCATGTCTTTTGTATCAAAGAATGCATATATGGTGGGTCTATTTAGTGTATCATTTGCTTGGCTGAATTTTTACATATTATAAATTATTTGTTTTTTTTTATGAATAAAAAAATTATTTGGTTTGCCACTTTTTAGGACTAGAAACAATTTTTTCTCTAGGGACTAAATAAATTTAGACCTAATCTACTACAACAAATTCTTTTTAAAATTATAAACATTAAACAAAATTTAAATTTCCTAGCTCTTTGTTTTCCCTTACCAATTTGGGAATGGCATTCATGTCAATGAAAAGATTTGAAGGGCCCTTGAGCTAATGGCCCATGCCTTGAACAAAGATTAATTTGGTCTTTCATATGTGCAAAGAAAAGGGTATTGTAAAAAGCTTTCTTCATATCTACTTTGGAAGAAATGTGCTTAGATAGTCATTCAACTCTTACTTATGCATGAGTTGAAACTAATTCAATTTGAATTGGTGCTCATTCCTTGACAATACCAATGCAAAATTGAAAAATTGTCATTACCATGATTGCACTTAGGCTTGTTGGAGCATATCTACAGTGGTCCAATATAGAGTCTAAGATATCACAAAATAGTAACTCTTTACTAGAAACAATGTTAATATTGGGATCATGATCTTTAAGTTTGTATTGTGTCAAACACTAGGTCCGAGAGTGTCCATCTATATATTCTACAGAGTTAAAAATGTGCATCTTCCTTTAATGTGTCCTTGCCCTTGATTATCAATAGTAGGAAATGTTATTCTCAAAGTTCTTTGATCCCCCTTCTTTGAGGTAGAAAGCTCAAAAAAATGTGGGAAACAATTAGAGCATGTTGAACTTAGAATGGTTGAGGAAGAAGTCAGAATAAAGGAGATGCCTTATTTATGCCCTTAATTCCATTGGCTTGAAGAGGAGAGGCCTTCTTTTTTTGCATCAAAGACAAAGAAATCTATGATAAGTGTAATTCCACATTTAATTAATCCTATTTAGAATAAACTAGTTATAATAATTGTTATAATTTCTTACAAAATTTGATTTGGGTTATATAGTTCTAGAGATAATTTTGAATAACTTCTCACAAAAATTATTTTTTTGATTTATTCTCTTTATTTAGTGAGATTTTTTTTCAAATTAAGACTAAAAAAATGACCCATTATTATGATCATAAATTATTCTTTTATCCTTATTGGTGAATAAGAGAAAAATATAATTCTCTTCTCCAAATTCAAGAATGTGATTTGCTTTTTTGATTTCATCATTGTATTAGCACTCAGTTTTGTGGAGTCATGTCATAAGCTACAATGGTGCTATTTTATCCCGTCCTATTCTGTGATGACTTTCTGCTTATTTTGTCCTCTTCTTATAGGATTTTGTTGCAATTGTATCCATCCCATGAAGCTTTTGTCAAATAGGATCCTTTCACGATGTTTCCTTTTGCAATGATCCAATAGGACTTCTGCAAAGTTGTGCCCTTATCCTATCTTGTTGTGATTTTTCGCCTCGCTTTGTCGTGAAATCTTAAATGTTTATTCTTCTTTAGCATTCTTCCCACGCACTGCAACTCCAACCACAAAGTTGACCTTGTGACGCTTTTATTATGTGCCTAGGTCTTAGAACCCACTTTGCAAAGCATAGACCTTTTTGGCCTTCGTCTTAAAACTTTGGCCTCTATTGGTTTCGATGGAACCATCGTCCTCTTTAAAATTCTTCATGTTTAATTCTGTTATCATGGCTAAAACCTCCATATTTAGAACCATACAGAACAATCTACCAAGGTCACTCCCTTAGGAAACTCTTCTTCTAAGCAATATTGGAGCTTGCCACCATCCTTCCCATTATAGGGATCAAATTGAATGGGCAGAATTTTCTTTAGTGGTCTCATACTATTTATGGAAAATGTAAGGATAATAATCTCAATGGTGCAGCAACAAACCAATAGAAGATCCAAAGTTTATTAAAAACTACACGGTTATATCATCGTATATTAATTCCATAAATAATGATGTTGGAGAGAATTTTCTTGTGTATAAAATAGCCAAGAAATTTGTGAGGTAGCTAAGCAGATTCATTTAGATAATGAAAATGCAATAAAGTCCTTCAAGATTGAAGCGATACTAGATGATCTTTGACAAAGAGAGCTCATTAACTTATTATTTTAGTATACTGACTATTAATTGGAAACACCTTGACATATTCGAGATGATGGTTGGTAGTTTTGAGATATATTTGAGTCTCTATCTTTTCAAAGTTGATGCTATTCTAAATGGACAATCTCTAAATGTAATGTATAGAATAATTTTTTTTATGTTAATTCTAATAATGATAGTCTAAGTATGTTGTGCCATTGTTGTTTAGGTCACCCTAGGTTTTTGTATCTTAAGAAACTTTTTTTTTCATTATTCAAAAATAGAAATTCTAAGTTTTTTCAATGTAAGATTTGTAAATTATCTAAATATATTTAAAATTTTTATCCAAATTGATATTACAAATTATCTTATCTTTTCTTAATGATTTATAGTACTGTTTAGGGACATTTTACTTAACAACAACATTATAGATATTAGATAGTTTGTTTTTATTTATTTATGATTACATTTGAATGACTTAAATATTTCTAATGAAAAAAAAAATTTAGGACTAGTCAGATTTTTAAAACCTTTAACAAATTATCCAGATTCAACTTGTCAAAATCAAAGTCTTGAAAAATGACAATATAAAAGAACATCAATTTGTTTGAGATTACTTGTTAAGCTATGTATCAAAGTTCATGTGTCGTTACACCCCAATAAAATGATATTATACAAAAGAAAAATAATAATCTTTTTGAAATTGCTAGATCTCCTATGTTCTCCACTCTTATACTCAAAATCTTATGAGGGGAAGTTATCTTTATTTATGATCACATATCATCTTTAGGATGCTAAATCACACAACAAGAGGTTTATATCATCTCTAGGCTATTAGATTATATAACAAGTGGTTCATATCATGTTTAGACTGCCCGATCTCATAGCAAGTGGCTCGTATCATCTTTAGGTTGTCAGATCACGCAATAAGTAGCTAATATCATCTTTAAGCTACCAGTTCACATAGTAAATGCCATTTATCATCTCTCTTGACAACTAGATCACACAAGTGGCTCTAGTCATGAGATAAAATGCCAGTGGTATTAAATATCATAAGATCTCACAAGTGACACTAAAAGATAGTCATAGAGAAAATTATTTTTTATTAATAATTCATGCACATACACATATATATCTCATAAGATGTTTGGCTTAAAAGACTTGAATTCTTTCATTTTTTTTTCTCAATTTATTGTATTGTAATATATTGTTAATGATTTCATCTAAATCTCTTTCTTGTTTTATTTTTTATTTTCTCATTTATTGTTTCAATTGTTTTTACATCATGTTAGCATACATACATATATACATACATACATATATATATATTTATATATTTGTTCTTTGTTATATAATAAGTTATCATATTATTTATATTCATGCACGGTCCTCAATTTCATACATGTCTCTCTAGTATTACTATACATGTAACTATTTAATATATTTACATGAGTCAATGATGTCATACTATGTGTTTTAATTCATGCAATGAACAAAATATAAATTAAAGGCTACTTGCATTCCAATTAATTTAGTATACTTGCAATTTTGGAAAACACTTTTTTATCAGTTTCTATTTTCGCCCTTACAAAATAAAGCCCTAATTTCTTTCCAATTTTGTTCTTTAAGAAGGAATCTCCATTACCTTCACATCTGGTGTTTGGAAAGAACCCCATCCTTTAGTTTGGAATCATAAGCTTGGTCTTCATTAAATTGTACAAATCTTCACGATTTCTGGCTCCTTGGTATAACCTAAACATACCAAATCCAATGCTAAAAGAGAATCAAACCCATCAGGCAAAGAGAATTTGCAAGTAAAGGGAAGAGGCGAATGGCGATCATAAGCGGAGGCCATTGGATGTAAGAAAGAACCAAACTCTTTCTTTCAATCTCCTTTCTTGATCAAATCTTTGCAAAAACAAAAAAAAAAAAGCTCCTCGAAAAAACCATCTCGAGAAGCTTCCCAAATAACAAAAAGTCAAAGCTCTTTTCATGGCTTTTTTGATAAGTAGGGGAATAATATAGAAAAGGATTGCATTTAATTAAAATGAATTTATGTTTTATTTAATCTCTTTTTGTTTTCAAAATTTTTGATAAATCTAATTGGTCTTTGAATTTTTGATACTTACTAATGGATTCCATACAAAGAGTTCTATTCAAAAAAAACATATTCATCATTGAATTTTGGATTACTTTGTCAAGTGCACTTTTCAAGATGCCCCAAATAATATTATTTTATTATAGTATAAGAAAAATTTTAAAATATTAATATTAAATAACTATATTAGGCATAACATTTACAAAAGAAAAATAGGTGTTGTTACACTCTTAATCCAATCTATAGCCTTAGCCAATTGTGAAATACTTGAGCTTTTATAGAAGTCTTCATAGCATATATGATCATTCTTAATTAGAGTTTGTGACTTGTCCTATTTTGCATACATCCAATGGTTGATTTTCATCATCAAATTACTTGCTTGACTCATCACATGCATCAGGTACTTGATTTGGGTATGGAAATTCTTCAACACATGGAAGATAACTCTTTAAGAACTACTAATGGTATGGATCCATATGTCATGTCATTTATCAAATTACTTAGTAATAGCCATTGATGCATTTGATCGAGGTGATCCTTAGTTGGGTCAAGACTTATTTGTCCTTGAATGGGATATTTAGTTTATTTGAAGTCCAAAAGATAAAATTTCATCCCTCCTTTTAGATGGGCAAACCAGAGCATTTATAATGTAACATAAATATACTTTTCAAGGCCCCTAAGTTGAAGTTGTCAACTGAGAACATAGATTGCACTTGTTGCAAGACTTATCTACACCTTATTGCATAAACTACCAATTGCCTTGCATCAGTTATACTTGCATTTTTGAGGGTTTAGTGTAACATGCCAATTAGCTTGATAATTGTGTGGGCTCAAAAAGCTTTTATGGTTAAGCATGTTAGTTTAATACCTATTTAATGACATGAATATACTTTCTTGCTCAATTCTTCATCTTTAATACAAGTTTGATGGTCGAGTCAATAGGAATAGCTTTAAGTTTGCAACCAAACATCCAATTTGGTGTCCACTTAACCACTTCCATTCTTGAGAAGAATTGAACTTTTTGAGGTCCTTGGTCTTAAATTCCTTACATATTAAGGCTTTTAAAATGGCCATTTCTTTTTCATAATTTTATTTTAGGTATCATATTTTCCATATATGTAGTAAGAATAACTATTTAGCCATTAACATTATCTAAAGAGCATAATATGGTTTAATTATACCTATGAATATTTATATTGTTTGAATGTTTTTGTGAATTTGCTGAACCATGCTAGGACCACAGAGTGACTTGTAGAGTGCTAACCTTGTTGAAGTTATTTGTAGTTTGAAAATTAGAGTGGTGTGTGAACGTTATCATGGAATTGATATATGAATTTAATTATAGAATAATGGTGGGACAATTTGTAAATATGGGTTCACTATTCAAGGGGTTATTCACGAGTCAATTGTAAGCTATAATTCTCTTAAAATATTTTTAAAAGGGTGTAGCAATAATCAAGAGAAAAGATTGAAGAGAAATTTTTTTTGACCTCATTAGACTATTTGATCAAGGATTAGAATATCTAGTGTCCCTTATTAGACTAGCTATAAGTCATGTTTCAAAGTTGAAGAAGATGAAAACTATTTGATCATCTTATAGAACGAAGATTTCAGTGCTTGGTGCAAGATTGATCAGATTATCCATCAATATAAGGACCATCCGATCATGCAATTAATAGGATTTGAAATTTCAGATCCATTTCAAATTGAACATTTCCATACCTTATCAAAATCTCAAACTTGATTTGGATATGATGAGTTTAGATCTACAACACCTTTTGAAACCATCAAGGATGATTAATTGGGTTTATATCCCAAAGATCCAATGTTTCGTTGAGTTGTTTAATACATTTTAGCATTTTCTCCCTAAATTTTCTTCCCCTCTTTTTTTTTCTTTTGAAACCCTTGTATTATCATTGTTAGAATTGAATTGGAAGTTTATTGGGGTGTTTGTTGCGGCAAAGAAGAGCCTTTGTAAGGTGAATTGGTTTTTCAAGGTTCAAGGGGCTACCGACCTTGAAATATTCAAACTTGCAAAACTCCTTGGCATTTCAATAAACTTTCATAATAAATTTTCCCTCCTTTACTTTTGCCAATCTAAAAAGTAATTGCTAAAGGGGTTTAAGATAGTGATACAATCTCTATGAAGAAGATGACAAACCAAAATCAACAAAATGGTCAAGTCAGAGATAGAGTCCCTGATGCACCAATGAATTGTAGACGTCGTTAAGTCATAGCAACCAAAGGAGGTTCCCAACTGCATGGACAAGAACGTAAATTTTTGCCAAGGCAAGGGTCCATCTTGAGACCCTTCTGTAGAAGAAAACAAGGTCAATTGTCCCGCTCCTTAACAAGCTGAAGGCTAGGCCAAGCTTTATAAGGTCGAGGCCAAATAGAACCACCCATGTATAATAGAGGAAATGTAGAGAAATTTGATTCTTGGCTTGATCAATTGAAGATGCTCTTCTCTTTATATAGGTACTCTAGTTGAAATGAGGTCACTTTTGCATGCCTTAAATTCAATTATCATGCATTGGCATGGTGGAATTCCCTATTGCGTTTCGAAATTTTGAGAATATTGTAGTTGGTCTAACTTCAAAAAACTCTAGCATGAGTTTGTTTATAGTATGAGTTATGTAAAATATGTGGGAGACTGGCACAATTCTTGACACTGACAAGGATAGCTAGTTTAAGGTTGCACTATGAATTTTCAAAGAAAAGCAATGGTATTTGAGTGAACCTCATTGACAAGCCTTGTTGGGGGAATATCTCTTAGGGTTGTATGTACCCTTTGCCATTAAACTTAACCATTTTCTTAATTACATTGATTGGGCAAACAAGTTCATTTATCGTAACAATAGAGAAAAAGAAAATAGATACAAGAAACCAAGAAGTTTAAGAAGTCTTCTCAATTTTCTTTCTTTACCTCTTCTTCTAAACAGGTAATCAAGAGAAGAAAGCTAACATTGCTATTGAAGAAGTCACTTGAAACAAATTGAAAGATGTAAATCCTAGTCTTTCCTTGATAACTATGTCAAAGGGGAAAGATTGTTCAATGCTGATCTTTTGTATTCACGTTAAATAGAAAGTTGATTATGGCCATTGTTGACCCTGGCAACTAAAGGAACTTGATTGTAGCAAGCTTGGTGCTCAAGCTTTGGTTGGAGACCATGCATTTGCATCCATACCCGTTGGACTAGATCTAAAAAGATGATAGAGCAAAGATTGGGTAGTGTCGAATATGCTTTGCCTGTAACAAATGCTACATTCATAAGGTGCAGTTTGAGGTGCATCACTTGACTTTTGCCATATGATCTTTTGGGGACCATATCTCTACTATAAAAATGACATATTCTATTATAGTGATACAATTTGAAGAAGGTGGGCAAGACACATCATTGGGAGTGACTTATAGTTATGGGGATGGAGTTAATAGCAACAAGACAAGTAAAGCGCAATTAATTCCCATCAAAGTTATATATTATTGTTCTTTTGACCCCAAAAATTAGATACACAACAACCGTAAATTCATGATGAAGGATTAAAGAAGCTACTAGAGAGACATCTTTCTTTGCTTGAAGTTTGTGGCCTATCTCTCAAATATGCTGTGCAAAATGATATTCATTTTTACTTGGTTCTCCCTTATTGAATTCGTTATTATACAAAACTTTGGTAATGGAATGTGTGGAGATCGAAAGTCATATCATGGAGATGTTAGAGCATCGGGTTATCAAGCTCAGTAGTTCTTCGTGTAGGTCACCAATTGATTTGATATCTAAGGACAAAGGTTGTCGGATGTCTATAGACTATTGTGCCTTAAATAAGCTTAATGTGAAGAATTGGTATCCATTACTTAGATTGGTGAATTTCTAGACCATTATAGGCATGCAAGGGCCTTCACCAAATTAGATATGAAAGTTGGATATTTTCAAGTTGGTGTCAAGATTAGAAAAGATTTATATAAATGTTTGGTGATGCCATTTGGTTTCTGTAATACGTTGACTAAGATGAACGATATTCTATGATTGTATTTAGAGGAGTTTGTGATTGTTTTTCATGATGAAATTCTTATTTATGGCAAATATATGGAGAAGCATGGGTGACATGAAGGCATGGTCTTTGACCTTCGGCCCAAGGGTCAACTAAAGTTAAAATTAAAAAAGCTATTTTGCTTATAAAATTCTCATCCCTTTGGGTTGTAAGGTTGAGAACAATGAGCTCTAGATTTATGTAGAAAAGGTAAGGGCCATTTAGGAGTGGCCAAGATTGAGAAACAACATAAAGGTATGTAGCTTCCTTGGGGTATGCTAGTCTCTTCGCAAGTTCACCCTTTTTTATAATTGCTTTTCCTTTTGACGTGGTTACAAAAGCAAATAACAAGTTCAAATGGAGGTGTAAGACGGAAGACACTTTTCTCTATTTGATGACAAAGGCCAATGACGCATCCTGCTATGATGTTATAGTAGTATTGATTTAGCATAGAAGATCTGTGGCTTACTATTTAGATAGTTACAAGGAGCACAAAAATTTATCCCACCTACAATAAGGAGCTTTATGCACTCCATCAAGCAGTGAAGCATTGCCGGCAATATCTCTTGGGAAAAGAAACAATTACTTAAATGGACTATCAGTTGCTTCAACATTTGCTATCATAATTTAAATTACATGTTATATGAAGTGGATAAATGTCTTGCAATAATTTAGCCTAATCAAAAGTATAAGGGGTACAAAATAATTTCTAGTGAATATAATATCCCATTCTCTTATTACTTGGTCAACTTGTATTGTGATTACATTTACATTCTTGAAGGAGTTTTCCCCTTCATATGTGTTCAATCTTTACTTTCGTGAGATTATTGCTAATGTAAAGGATTAAAATAAAAAAAGTGTAGCATTTGCAATTGCCTTTTGTACAAAGCATTGTAGTTGCCATTTCAGAAAAAGGAGATAGGTTTCACTAGATTCACAAAGCACACATTAAAGATGTTTGAAAACTTTGGCATGAACGAGATTAACTTGAACCTTTAATGGCATGTTTATAGGTTGAGGCATACACCAAGATGTGGCAAGGTTCATGTTGTGATGGATGTTGTGCAACATCACATAGCCATCTTACCACAAGCAAGGACTCAAAACTCCCTCTATTACTATATAGACCATGGCACAATGTATTCATGGATTTTCTCCAAGGTCTATGTACAACTCGCAAAGGACAGGTACATTTTTGTTGTGATGGATGGGTTCTTAAAGATGACCTTCCGCCTTTTAAGCACACCATTATGAGAGAAGTAGCCAAACTATTTTTCACTATAGCAAATGTCTAATTTGAGCTTATGTCAACCATCTCAGATCAAGATTCCAGATTCCTCAATGGATTTTGGAAAGCTTTGTGGGTTATGATAGATACTATTTTGAAGAAGTGCTTTGCATTCCATCCATAAAAATATGGTCAAAACAAGTTGGTCAATCGAATGGTAGTTCACCTACTTCAAGGATATCATTCTAATTGATAAAAAATGGAATGAAACATTGTTGTACATCCAGTTTTCCTATAAGTAATTAGTACATGAATTCACCAAGAAGAGTCCATTTCAGGTATGTTTGGCATACTTGCCTCAAAGTTGAGTCAATTTGGAGTTTTTTTTTGTAGCACCACAAGCATGAGGAGATGGAGTTGATTGTATCTAAAAAGATTCATTGAAAGGATTTTCGAAGTCCACCAAGAAATGGTAAAGCAATTAGAGAAGGCTCAATAGAGATACAAGAAGAGTCTTGACCAGCACCAAGTGAAGAAAAGATTCAAAATTAATGACCTTTTATGGCTGCACATTGGCAAGGACAATTGAATGGAAAAGGAAGGAAATTGAAACTTATTAGATATGAATCTTTTCGGATCTTGGAGAACATGGGCTAAAAGCATATCTAATAAACATTTCACTTTACGTGAGCTTATACTTAGTGGTGAACATCCAAATGTTGAGAACTTTTTGTCCTTCAATGCTATACTAAGACTCAAGATGTTCTACCTCTCATGGATGATCTTGATATGGGACAAGAACAGTTTTCACAAGATGGTGTTATCATGGAGAGAAAGACAATCACCACACAAAAAGAAGACAAAGAGACCTTCAAAGTTAGCTGCAATGGGCAACCCCCATCAAAGGCAAAGTGGTTTGTAAGGGAGAGAAGTCAAACTAAGTTTTTGTGTTCATTTGATTGACAGAAGTGAGTCCTCTATTCAAAGAAAGGACTTATGATCAGGGGATTAGTCATAGGTCAATTGCAAGTTATGATACTCTTAATAAGATTTAGAAGAGTGCAATAAAAATAAGAAGAAAAATTTGAAAGCAGAAAAAATTTGACATGATCAGATCATCCTATCACTTCTAGTAGATAGTCAAATATAAGTCATGTTTGAAGATGAAGAGGATGAAAACTATCAAATTGGATTGTTTGATGGGCATCAAATTGTCTAATCAATGTTATTGGAACATCCTATATGCCAAAGATTTCAATGCTTGGAGTAGTACGATTGATCGAACTATTGAACTAACAAATCAAACTATTTAGTCCTTGATCAAACCATCCAATCAGTATAAAAGGGACTGTCTAATCAGGTGGTTGACAGGATTTCAAAATTTTTATCTAATTTATTGCAAATTGAGCACCTCTCTTCCTCATTCCAAAACTCAAACTTGAATTGGATAAGATGAGTGTAGATTTGTGAAACTTTTGTAACCATTAAGAGAAAATTAATCGGGTTTTTATACTAAAAATCAAGGAACTCAAAACACTTCTCATGTAGCAATAATTTAGAGATTATAGTATATTTGATAGAGAAGAAGAGATGTGAAAGAAAATGAAAAGTAGATGAAAAATAATTGAATTTTGTTATAGAGCATACTCAATAGGATAATAAAATGGCTAAAACATAACGTTTGTTGCTCTATTACATCTAAGATAGCAAGAGTAGAAGATAAATAATGTCCTCTACCACTCATGGAACTCTTGTTTTACCTTTTATATGTTCTTAAAAAATTCGACTAACAAATTTATCTAATATCAAATATAGTTCTAAAGGATGTAAAATGTTGGATTTTTAGGGGAAATCTAAATGTAAACCAAATTTTTTTAGATTCAAGTTCCCAACATATCAAATCAATATCTAAAGATTTATTCCCCCCTTAGTAGTTCTAAGATCAAAGTCAACAAAAATTGTATTTCTTAAATTTTTTGAATTAGTTACATCTTGTAAAATTGGACGGTCTAATTAGGTTTATTCCACTGGACAAGATGATTTACTTCCTTGTTTTGTTCCTTTAATAAAGTTTTGTACTCTATATTAAAAATTATCCCATTTATTTAATTGTTCTATTAGCATGATTGGATGGTCTGATGCATGCCATTGGTCTTCTAGTGGGTTCTCCTATACCAATTGAGAGAAAAGGGTTACAATTGGCACATGTGAACTTGTGTAGGGTTTATGCATGGCATAAAGCATTCTTTTCTTGATCTCATGAAGTTCATCAATAATATCTTATATCCATGTATACTTTTTAGACTGTATTACCTTCAAAGATAACCGAAATCAACTAAAGAATATTTACTAACACAAGTCACAAAAACTTTGACATATCACCATGTAGGAACAAAGTTGTTTGTTGTTACAATCATGTGCTTCAAGATGGTTGTGGGTATGCTAACTCTAGGTGATTTAAAACTTGGTAAAGATTCTAATATCAAAGGTGATTTAAAACTTGGTATCCTCACTCTAGGTGATTTATTATAACCAATGTGAACATGGAGGTATCTTTTGCTCAAGGTCTTCAGGAGTTCTACAAGTCATATTTTTTTTCTTAATTTGCAGTTTTTTTTTTAAGGTATTCCCTAGGTGTGGTAAGCACATCTAATGAAATGAAGGTAATGAATGATCATAACAAACCGTCATTGCATGCCGTTCATTTTCTTGCTCCACCACTCACATGGTGCAACATTTTTTTTTCTTTGGGTCCCAACCCCATCCCGATTAAAGAGTCTGTCAGCTCCCTTCACAAATTCCTTTTTTTGTGTTGGTCGCATTTGTTCAAAATTGTGCTTTCTAGTATTTCTTTTTGATGGATGCATAAACTTTACCATAATGGTTTGTCATCCCTTACATTTGAAGTGTATTGTAGACCAATTCCACGCACTGATTTGCTTAACACAGGCCAGAAACAAGCGGTGTTAAACACTCGTCCAAGATTGCAGTTGTGCCACTTTCTTTGGCTTTACCATCTGTTTGATTTTAATGGAATATACACATGAAACATCAACTTCAAGAAGTCATAGTGGCCTCATAGTTAAAGTACAAACACATACGTGTTAAGTTGATCAGTACAAACAACTGAACACAACCTAGCCATTAACAGACCATCTGTGTTATGGCACCATGTGCAAAATGAGTCATGCAATAGCTGTTGGCTTTGCATCAAACTAACGTGTAAAGATGCACAGTGCAACAACTACAAGTTGAAACGATCTAGCCAAACCTTTTGCAACACCATCAAGAACAATGGGAAGAAACAGAATGAATGAACATAGGAATAGCACGAAGATCAAAATGAAACTGAAATTACATCATACTCCACAAGCTTTAACATGGGTCACACAGACATCTTTGGCCATGGTATTCACAAGCCATAAAATGAGCTATAATGGCTTTATTTAATTCCTAAGGAATCAGTGTAGATTTTTTACCATGCACAAACCATTGATCACAAAAACATAAAGATCAACTGAAAACATTGTAGCTGCTGAGAGCATCCAAAGGTAAACAAAAAATAGGCCAAACTCACTGTACAAAAGCCAGCAGAAAAGGTGGATGCATTGAGATTTAAAATGAACATACCTAATAGGTCTGTAGATGAATTGCATCTGAGTGGCTCGCCTCCATAGTTTCCAATGGGAATGGAAGTTCAGTTATTGGAGTAAATGCTGTCACATGGTTAGGGAATGTGCAATGGGAGAGGCATGTTGCACATTGTTTTTTCCTGTATACCTGCGGTTTCCTTCATTTTTCTATGGTTGATGGGTTGAATATTTGACTGCCAAATGGCAGGACCATTATTGCACAAAAGATAATTTGGAAAACCTCATGTCAACCATGCACTGCATTTACAAACGTTTGCACATGCTCAAATATTAATGGAATGCAAAAGCACAGCCTTAGCTGCTGTTTGGATAGTTTCTATTTGAAAAAGAATGCTATATTTATTTTGCTGTTACATCTCACAGTCTATTATTTACAATTTGATTAGTCAGGTGTTATTTTGTAGTTTTATGCCAGTTTCCTTTGCGGTATTATACCACTTTTGTTTCTTTTGGCAGATAAAACAACTCCAACAAGAGAGTGAACTGCCCATAGAGGAGCTGCTTCGAAGGTATGGAAAGGTAAGAAACTTCAAAATCTGCTCCCGTGGTAACTCATTTAGGATTTTACTATGGTTAACATGCTTCTAGCATAGGTGGTTGAGGATGATGATGACGGATCATCAAAAATTGGATGTGCTGTGTCTGGTTTAGATAATACATTGGAGAACGACACAGAACACAACACTCAAATGGGTACTCCAATTTATTGTATGGACAGTTGTGAATTAGAGCATGAAAAATCAGGGGAAAACAACCATTTCTCAGATTCAGAAGATAAGGAAGCTGTGAATTATAGAGATGATAAAATTCTAGATAAGAGGGAGAGTGAAAATATAATTGCAGATGCAGCTGCTGCTGCAAGATCTGCTCAACCAACTGGAAACACTTTTTCAACCACCAAAGTGCGCACTAAGTTTCCTTTTCTCCTGAAGCACCCACTAAGGGAATATCAGCACATTGGTCTAGATTGGTTGGTTACCATGTATGACAAAAGACTTAATGGAATCCTGGCAGATGAAATGGGTTTGGGGAAGACAATCATGACAATAGCTCTTCTGGCACATTTAGCATGTGAAATGGGAATATGGGGACCACACCTTATTGTTGTCCCAACTAGTGTCATGCTTAATTGGGAAACAGAGTTTCTTAAGTGGTGCCCTGCTTTTAAAATACTGACATACTTTGGCAGTGCAAAAGAACGGAAACAAAAGCGACAAGGTTGGTTAAAACCTAACTCCTTCCACGTCTGCATCACCACTTACCGACTTATCTTACAGGACTCTAAGGTATTTAAACGAAAGAAATGGAAATATCTTATTCTTGATGAAGCTCATCTGATAAAGAACTGGAAATCACAAAGGTGGCAAACACTATTGAATTTCAACTCTAAACGAAGAATTTTGTTAACTGGTACACCTTTACAAAATGACCTTATGGAACTTTGGTCTTTGATGCACTTCTTAATGCCTCATATATTTCAGTCTCATCAAGAATTTAAAGATTGGTTTAGCAATCCCATCTCTGGAATGGTGGAGGGTCAAGAGAAGGTTAACAGAGAAGTAGTGGATCGGTTGCACAATGTTCTTCGTCCCTTCATACTCCGGCGATTGAAAAGAGATGTTGAAAAGCAGCTACCCAGAAAACATGAGCACGTTATTTACTGTAGACTTTCAAGGCGGCAAAGGAACTTGTATGAAGACTTCATTACAAGCTCAGAAACTCAAGCAACCCTTGCCGGTTCAAATTTTTTTGGGATGATTAGTGTGATAATGCAACTTCGAAAGGTTTGTAATCATCCTGATCTTTTTGAGGGTCGTCCCATCATAAGCTCATATGACATGGCTGGCATTAATGAGCAACTAAGCTCAATTGTTTGCTCAATATTTTCTCATGATCCATTTTCTGAGGTGAATCTTAAAGGTTTAAATCTTGCATTTACATATCAGGAATTGAACATGGCCTCTTGGGAGTATGAGGAAATCTTATCTATTTTTTCCTCATCATTGATTGAGCAAAAGATGGTGGAGTACATGCGCACACCATATGCTGGTCAAAATAATCATGGGAGTGTCTTAGGAAATAATCTTTTTGAAGAAATCCAAAAAGCCCTCTTTGAAGAAAGATTGAAAGAGTACAAGGAAAGGGCAGCTTCTATTGCTTGGTGGAATTATTTGAACTGCCAGAAGAAACCCATGTATGGAATTAACCTTAGGAAGCTTGTTACTATTAAACATCCGGTTGCAGATATTCTTGAGCAGAAGAATGATCCTTCATGCTATATGGAATTTTCGTCTTACCTAGGAAACTTGGTCCTTTCTCCTGTTGAACGACTCCAAAAAATGATAGATACTGTTGAAAGCTTTATGTTTGCAATTCCAGCTGCTCGTTCTCCTCCTCCCATTTGCTGGTGTAGCAAAGGGGGGTCTCCAGTATTCTTATCATCAGACTATGTTGATAGATGCACAGAAATTTTCTCACCCCTACTATTACCTATTCGGCCTGCCATTGTACGTAGGCAGGTGTATTTTCCTGATCGACGTCTTATACAATTTGATTGTGGTAAATTACAAGAGCTTGCTATCCTTTTGAGACGTTTGAAATCAGAAGGGCATAGAGCTTTGATATTTACACAGATGACCAAGATGCTTGACATCTTGGAGGCGTTCATTAATTTATATGGTTATACATATATGAGATTGGATGGCTCCACCCAGCCTGAAGAGAGGCAAACCCTTATGCAACGCTTCAACACAAATCCGAAGTTTTTTCTATTCATTTTATCAACTCGCAGTGGTGGTGTTGGCATTAATCTGGTGGGAGCTGATACTGTCATCTTTTATGACAGTGATTGGAATCCTGCAATGGATCAGCAAGCTCAAGACAGATGTCATCGGATAGGACAAACTCGGGAAGTACACATATATCGACTTATTAGTGTGAGTACGATTGAAGAAAACATATTGAAAAAAGCAAATCAGAAGCGCATGCTTGATGATTTGGTTATACAAAGTGGAAGTTACAACACAGAGTTCTTTAAAAAGCTTGATCCAGTGGAACTTTTTTCTGGCCATAAATCACTTCATGTTGGTAACTTCTATAAAGATGACAGTCTTGCTGAGTCAATCAATAACGAAATGGACATTGATATTTCAAATGCAGATGTAGAGGCAGCCATTAAACAGGCAGAAGATGAGGCTGATTATATGGCTCTAAAAAGAGTAGAGCAGGAAGAAGCTGTTGATAATCAAGAATTTTCTGAAGATGCTATTGGGAGAATGGATGATGATGAGAATGAGGATGAAATAAAGCCTGATGAAAAAGATACTGAAGAACAGAAATTTTACTGCAACAATATGGGGATCAATGAAAATGATGCTATCGTATGCAATGAGAACCTTGAAGATGAAAGGGCTCTCACTTTAATAGGAATGGATGAAGATGTTGACATGTTAGCTGATGTGAAGCAGATGGCAGCTGCAGCTGCAGCTGCTGGGCAAGCTAGTTCAACATTTGAAAACCATCTTCGGCCCATTGATCGATATGCAATGCGTTTTATGGACTTGTGGGATCCAATAATTGACAAATCTGCAATGGAGTATCCAGAAAGCGTAGAAGAAGAGGATTGGGAGCTGGATAGAATTGAGAAGTTCAAGGAAGATTTGGAAGCAGAGATTGATGAAGATCAGGAACCCCTTTTGTATGAAAGTAAGTATATTTTCCTGGATAACTTGTCTTTTTTGATTAATCGAGGGCAGAGAATGGAAGAGGGAATTGAAACCTGAATTTTGATAACAACTTCCAAAAGAAGCATGCAGTTTGTGATGTCCTTCCTATTCAAAAGCTCAGCCTAACTTTTATTGGCAGGTTGGGATGCTGATTTTGCTACTACAGCTTATCGGCAGCATGTTGAAGCTTTAGCTCAGCAGCAGGTTTGCTTGGACAATGCTTATTGTTTTTGGCATTTTGTAGGTTCTATTTTTAGCAATATTATGTTTCTATTTTTTAAAACCCTTCTTGTTCCCTTGTTTTCTTGAAAAACAAATATTTAAAAAAGGATAATTTAACTTTCTGTTGAACTTGCACTAATTTCTTTAAAGAATGGGAGTTTGTGAATGAGTTATTGCTTAATTTGCATTGGTTTAGCTGCTTACTTTTGAAGACCGGGAGTAGTTTCCAACCTGCGGTAAAAGTATAGAAAGCTATCATTTTCCCTTAGCTCTCTCTGTTTCTCTAATCTGTACTGTGAATTGATGGGTCGTTTATGGATCTACTGTTGCTGTTGATCACTGTCTTCTCTATCCAGTCTCTACCTTATCAATTGTGTCTTGATCTTGGATCGTTTTAAGTTAAAGCAAGGCAGATAATCCTCATCTACTTCAGTTTTGAAATGCATGGAAACCTTTTTGATAAGTATTTGTGATGCTGAGCAATGGAAAAAAATAGTGGTATGCATATGATAAAAATAGATTGAAACCAAAATTCATGGAAATTAATTATTGGTAATTTCTTAGGTAGTCAGTAACCGTGAGAAAAATGCTGACATGCAACTGTTGATTCCTAATATTAAATTTGTAGAATTTGTTTGTCTGGAATTAAACTTGACTTGGATGGTGTTTTTCATACTCATAAATTTTCATTCTAATTATTCATTATCATGAAAGTTTGCAATAATGGTTAATAATTCAAAACTTAGTGAATTTTGAATTCTATGCTGTTTTATTGATGGAGTTATTTCGAATATTAGATTTAACTCCAAATATTTAAAATTTTAAATGTGCCAAAAAGGGACATTACTTTGTTAAACTGGAAGAGTACCAGATCTAATATTTCTCCTTCTGTGTTTGTGCCTGTTTTTTCAGGAAAAAGGATACAATCTATTTGTAGGAATATAATTTTTTTTGCACCTGTTTACTTTTAAATGTAGTTTGCCATTTAGTTAAAACTAAAATCCAAGACTTTAATTTCGATGTCTATCCAGATTTGAACTGAAATTCATTATACACTTTACTTTATCCTGCTAGATTTCTTGATGTTGTGATGTCATATTTCATATATATAGTAAACCATTCACTTTAAAGGATGTTGTTTTATTTGAATTAATTTGGCTAAAAGTTGTGGATGTTGTTTTATTTGAATTAATTTGGCTAAAAGTTGTGAATGTGGATCAAAGAAATGAATAAAATGCATCACCTTATTGTCGTTGCTGCTCTTGAAGAAATGATTACCTCTTTTTTATATATTTTTGTTATCATTCTGCAGTTGTTAGAAGAAAAGGAGTATGAAGCTAATGCAGATGATGCAGATGAAAGTTTAGAGGCTAATGGGTGAGAACAAATTTAACTTGCCAATAAACACAATTTCAAGGTTTTTTTTTTTTATTGGGTGGTCATCACTTTTCATTGTTGTGGTTTCATCTCATTCTTAGTTAAGAGGCAATCTGCTATAAGACCAGATGGCTTACTGTGTTTGTTTAAATTGGTATAGACTTTGGAAAAGGTTTTTAGACCACTGTGCCATCATGGTAGACTGTGTACTTAATCAAAAGAAACCTGAACTTGAAAGCATTGCTTCTCGAGACAAATGCTTTATTGTTGTCCTTGATTATCTTTAATTTAAGTTTTGCTTAAACTTGTTAATATCATTGCCAATTCAGTATAATAGCCCGAAGAGTTGTGTTTTAGGCAATTATGTAGCCATGGTTGTTTGTACACTTCTGTGGTGTCTTAAATATGCTGCTTGATTCTAGTGATTTTTAGTCTACTGCATATTCTTTGTACTACCTTGATCGCTCTAAATATACTAAAAGAAAAATAGCTTACCCACTAATCACATTCTTTTTCATTCCTCTTGCATTATTCACTGGTTTTTAAGTGGTTTTCTGTTAGCTTTGCGATGGAATTTGACAGCCTGTCTCTTTTCTTGTGGCTGGATAATCCATCACCAGACCTATTAATTAGTACTGTACGGGTTTTTGCCATATTTCAGTTCTCATTCTTCAGCCTGCATTCTAAAACCGTTACAAGAGTGCTACATTTCATAGCAGCAGTAGCCAGTGGGACATACTGGTCAAAATTCAAGACATCAAGCATTCTTTTTCCAGCATATTGTGACCTCATGCTACTCTGATGTCCTGAAGTGCATAAGGTCCCATATAAACTGTGGCAATGCTAAACAAGTTCTTTGAAATCATGACATGACTACATCAACTTAGTTTTACTTTTTCTTTTTGATCATTAATAGATATTTCTGGGTATAAAATTTTTCTTGACATGATTACATTCTCATTAGGAAAAAGTATTGCTTTCAATTAAATAGCATCGTGTTCTATATTTTGCAGTAATAGATTCACTGAGCGAAAGCCCAAGTCTAAAAAGAAGAAAAAGACGAAGTTCAAGTCTCTTAAGAAAGGCCGTCTGGCTTCTGAAGCAGAATTTCTGCTAGATGAGCAGCCTGTAGATCTCTTATCTGATGATGAGAGGAATGTTTCTTCAGATATAATTTCTGCTGCATCTCCACTGCATCCATTTGCTCTAAAGAAGCGTAAAAAGGCTGCAGTTGTTGCTGATGAAAAAGATTTGCAAAACCCGAAAAAGCCAAGGAAAGCTCCTGGGAACAAGTTTATTGGGGAATCAAACTCTTTGGTTACGCAAATTCAGGAATCAAGGGAATTGAAGTTTGGGGATGGAGCTAATACTTTTGATGACAAATCAGCTAATAGAAGCAAGATGGGTGGCAAAGTCTCTATCACAGTTATGCCACTTAAACGTATTATGGTAGTCAAGCCAGAAAAATTTAAAAGGAAAGGGCATGTTTGGTCAAAGGATTACTTTCCACCAACAGATTCGTGGTCTACTCAGGAGGATGCCGTACTATGTGCTGTTGTACATGAATATGGAACCAATTGGAGCCTGGCAAGTGATGTAATCTATAGCGTTTCCTGTGGTGGATTCTACAGAGGATTGTTTCGCCACCCTGTTCACTGTTGTGAGAGGTTCAGAGAATTGTTCTTTAAATATGTTCAGTCTACAACAGACAATTCAAATTCAGAAAAGAATTTTGCAACTGGATCAGGGAAATCTCTTCTTAAAGTTACAGAGGTAGTAAACTTTCTTGCTATTGTTTTTTCTTTCCAGTTTGTTGTAGTTTTGGATGATGTGATTACATTATCATTCGGCTTTTTAAAGGATTAGTTGATCTTGAAGATAAATGAATATCAAAGGTCAACTACTGATATCCATAATTTTTATTCAAATGTTTGGATTTGCCCAATATAGGTGATGCATTATAATTGTTGATCTATGCACGGCATTTACTAGAAGTGGATGTGGTCCAAATTACGTATAGGTTTAGTAATAGAAACAAGAAATACTAAAAAATGTTGAAGAGAAAAAGGTTTATGCAAAAGCTGGATCAATTGTAAAAATATGGATAACTAAGAGATGTAAAAAAAGCACTACAAACAATGAAAAAAGTAATTAATATTATAATTTCTTTTGAATATTTATTTAAGAAATTAAAAAAATGAAGAGAATAGCTCATACATAAGTTTGTCAAAACATGAGAAAAGAAAAATAATACCCAGGCTTAAGTAAATGTATCAAGAAAAATGTTTAGAAAATATTAGATGTTGAAATTTGATCAAGATGAATGAGTTTATTTTTATAATATTTTTAATTAATATTATAAAATATTTTCTTTGAAAGAAAGTAGAATTGTTTCTTTTTGTTAGAAAATCCATAAAGTGAAAATGAGAGAAGCTTTGAAGAAAATAAATATGAAAAAATAAGAAACAAAGATGTAGTTCATATACATGAAATATATGGGAGAAGTTGAAATCTTTGACATTACTTATAGCAGAATGTTTAGTGCTAAAGAAATGTGTGGTGAGTTCAAGAAAATTATTTGATTTTTATTTACAATAATAAGAAGAATATCCAGATTGTATTGGCTATTGGAGATATAAGTTGTCATAGTTTGAAACCTTAGGCATATGAGTAAGCACAAAATCCGATATAAGATTAGTATATTCTAGAATCTATTTATTTTATTCTAGGAATAGCAATTATAGAGAGTATAGTTTCGTTGAAAAGTTTAATATTGAATTTTAGGTCATTGAAATATTTGGGATCATTTTTCATTGATTTAGAAACCACATTTTTTTGGAATTTTTAAATAAGTGTGTTGGTTCTAGAAGAGAAAATAAGTAACCTGACATATATTGAAGTTATTAAATATGTATATGGATGATAAAATATGTATTAACTCAAGAAGAATTTGATTAAAGAACTTTTATTGTAGTTGGGCTTTATCTGAGAGTTGTTTTAAGTCTATCTATTTGTATTTGTTACAAATATACTTATTGGTCAAATTTAAGACAATGTCCCTATTTATATGTTTTATTGATAATGTTGTGCTTGTGGATTAGACTACAGAATATGGGAGAAGTTGAAATCTTTGACATTACTTATAGCAGAATGTTTAGTGCTAAAGAAATATGTGGTGAGTTCAAGAAAATTATTTGATTTTTATTTACAATAATAAGAAGAATATCTAGATTGTATTGGCTATTTGAGATATAGGTTGTCATAGTTTGAAACTTTAGGCATATGAGTAAGCACAAAATCCGATATAAGATTAGTATATTCTAGAATCTATTTATTTTATTCTAGGAATAGCAATTATAGAAAGTATAGTTTCGTTGAAAAGTTTAATATTGAATTTTAGGTCATTGAAATATTTGGGATCATTTTTCATTGATTTAGAAACCACGTTTTTTTGGAATTTTTAAATAAGTTGCTGGTTCTAGAAGAGAAAATAAGTAACCTGACATATATTGAAGTTATTAAATATGCATATGGATGATAAAATATGTATTAACTCAAGAAGAATTTGATTAAAGAACTTTTATTGTTGTTGGGCTTTATCTGAGAGTTGTTTTAAGTCTATCTATTTGTATTTGTTACAAATATACTTATTGGTCAAATTTAAGACAATGTCCCCATTTATATGTTTTATTGATAATGTTGTTCTTGTGGATTAGACTACAAAATATGTTAAACACCATGCTAGAGTTTTAGGATTAAAGCCAAGCTAGAGTTTTAGAGTTAAATGGATTTTTGCTCGAGCATGGAATGTGGTGTCGATATATGGATGCAACGACTTAGAGACTACAATTGATCATAAAATATTAAAAGAATAATGAATTTCTTTATGTTTGGTTAGTATTTTAAAATTAAGTAAAAATTAATGAAGATGTCAATAATAGGATCCAAACGATTTGGATACAGTAATGGAGTATTGTTAGTATGATTTGATTTAAGCAAGCCGCTCAATCTTAAAGAAAGTTTTATTGGATCACATTGAAGTTGATCATGCTACTAATTGGTGGTTGTGAATTTCAATTATATTAGTAGATTTAGTGTTGTAAGATGAGAATGTTGAGGTGGGTTATTTGTTGCACTCAAAAAGATGTTTCATTTGACCAAAATTGTTGTCTACAATGGCTTTTGATTGAGAGGTGGTCAAGCACAACAATGACTTGGTTGGTTGACTCTATAGGAGCCATTGTTCCATCCCTTGGATTGGGAGAGAGCTCCAACGACGACATGGTCACTACAATAGATTTCGTGTGGTGGATATGGGATTCCATTTTCTTCTCTTCCATTTTTGCAATGTGTTTGACCATGATGTTATATGACAATAGGGGCCATGAAGTATTGCAAACCAAATTTTGGGGTTTGATCAGTGGAGAGTTCAATCCAAACACAATGGCCATTATGTTGAGCAAAGTTCGGGTTTGCTTTTTGGGTTGCCCAAATTGAATATCCCCCACCTAACACCGCTTGTAAGAGGAGGAAGGGGATGGAGGTTGAGGATGTGTGTCCATAGATGCTTATCTCTATCAAGAGACATTGAGTCAATCCTGAGAAGCTGAAATCTGCACCAAATTCAAATGCTATGCGCAATGGGTCACCTTTACCTTAGCAATTGAGCACATGTGAGGTTTGCTACCACGGTTAGTGGTGTAGGGTTTAACTTGACGATCTTCCCTAGTGGGATGCTATTGCAACACTGGGCATGTAGTGCATTGCCCCATGTTCCATGCTAGTAGTTTCGAACCTACATGCTACAGCTGCACCAAGTGACAAGATTGTGCAGGAAGGTCCAGAAGTGTAGCTTACTTTTTCTAATTCCATGGAATTCTTTTCGAGCTGCATGTCTGCTATAGGTCTTGAATCACAAATTGACAAATAATTGTAGGGAACTTTGGGAGCTTGGCACCTTTTAGGAGATGCGAAATTAAACAACTCAAGCTGCTCACCAAAATGACTAGGAATCTTGTCCTCCATCCCCCCCCCCTGTCGTAATATCTTTATTATTATGTGACAATGGTTTAAGTAACTTGGGTTTTCATAGAAATTCATTTCTTTGATGCAATAATAGGTTGGGCTAGGCTCAGATTCATGAGATGATCAATCAATATTTCCTTAACTTTAGTGGTTTATAGATGTTCCTAAGCACCTGAATTTTGTATGTGACAAGCATTGCTCTTGGCCACAATCCTCTCTTTGTTCAGTTTTAGCATTTTAGTTTGTCATTTTGATAGTCATTTGAAGTTTTAGGGTGTATGGCTGACTTTTCCCCTGATCATTTGATATTGTAGCCTCAGTGTGGCATCGACATACTGTGGGCAGCCCCCCCACGATCCTTTCTAATAAATTTGCCAAATCCCTTCGGGCTTGTGTTAATGGAACTTTGCCCAGCTAGGGGATATTGCTTGTCCTTATCATCAATTAGAACAAGTTTAAAGAATCTTTGGTTGGATTCCTTGACTCTAGTGAGCATTACTTTCTCTTTCAACTTCTCTCTAATTATCATGCATCTATCTAGGGTGGAAAGCTTGTGGCTATAGCACACTAAAGCCATTTGGGCGATCGAAACACCGTTTTCTTTCATTCTATTGTCACTCCATAGAGACAGGTTAACTTCATTCAAGGATTTCTTCCATAGTAAGTGGTGTTTGAAGATTCCCCTCCACTATGGCATTCTCTTTAAACAAAATGATTTTGTCTAATGCACAAGTTGAGTCCTTAATTCCCTCTATTTCACAGTAAAAAACTTGCAAGGCTATCTTTGTTATGATGTCTAATTGTGCACTAGGGCTTGATTGGGTGGTCCCACCATTATCAATTGTAGAGATTACAGAGGGCACTTAACTATCGTTAATATTGGTCCACTTAGTTTTCCCAAACTAGATAATATTGGCCTACTCAATGTTCCCAAAACTTGATTCAACATTTCTCAAAATGTGTTTAGTGCAACCAAATAGAACAATAATAGAGAAGAATGTAAGAGCCACGACCACATGCATGATTAGAGTTATCAATGCCATGGTCGTGATTGGGTTTAGGACCCTTGCCAAGACCACAACATAACCATAGACAACAAAAGTAGATGATTCAATGGATAGTATAAGATGGATGTTAGAAGCATTGGAAACACCAAGTACTCTAGAAAGTAGTTGAGAGAGTTGTTTTATCACTAGCAATGATTTGATGATAAATTGATAGTACAAAGCCTATGACGTAAAATGATAATGTAATTAGAAGCTCTTCTTGGTGATGCTTTTGTTATTAGGGTTCAGTGATCAATTGACTATACACTAGTTTACCAACAATGCTTATAGCTTTTTAAAGTACTCCTAGAGTGACTCATGTTTTCTTCATCAAATTAAAAATCTTTTTATATAATTCGAATGCTTAATAGACATTCTTCTCTAGGACATGTTTTACGAAGTATATCCCATATCTTTTTAGGATTGTCAAAAAACATAATCGAAGGAAATATTAGGATCCATATTTTTTAGAAGCTAATATATGACTTATGTAGTTTTGCCACTGTTTGTACAAGGTAAAATTCTTGTCCTAACTACATAAGGACTCAAAAGAAGATGATTTTAACTTGTCTTGAACAACAACAAATTTCTTGAATGCCCGACACTATAGGAGATAGTTTGGACCAAGCAACGTGATAGTTATGCTTGCAATAATTTGTTAGATAATCTTTACAATGAATAGAAAGAAGATGACACTCATGATAGAATGTTAAGTAGCCTATTAATGCCTAAAGGTGTTGTAGGAAATTGGAGGGAGTGAGTCTCTAAGCCTATAAATATAGGCCAAATTTAGTGATTGGCCATGACTTGGGTCTAATTTGAAAAAAAATTTCGAAGAGAGTAGACAATCGAATAAGATAAAGATTAACTTGAATCTGATCCAAGATCTATCGAATTTTGGATAATTGGATCAAACTTTAAAATGATTCGGTAATATAAGAGTTATTACATGATCATTCATGGATAAATTTCCAATCATGCAAAAATTTATGGTTTCATGTCCTAAATGCATCATTTCATATAAATGTGTGTATGTATATATATGTGTGTGTATGTGTGTGTGTGTGTGTGTGTGTCTGTGTGTGTCTGTGTATATATGTATGTATGTATACATATTTTTATATAAACAAATATGTATTTATGTGGTTGTATGTTTATTTAGTTAAGTTGGATTATAAGTAGATTGATTAGGTGATGATTAATAGCTTGATCCATTTAATTGACATAGTTTGGGTCAAGATTTGAAATCAGGTTAATCATTGTTTTGTTGCCACTCAGCTTTAATTATTAGAATCTTATAAGTTATGGGAGAAGAAGTGTATAAAGCAACGCATTCATTTTGGAATTTGATAATTCTGAATGCTTTGGAAGGAGATTATACTTTAAATCTCTTTGTTATTATGTGGATGAACTCCAATTGAATCACTGTTTTATATGTTTTGAGTGTCCTTTAGAGTTATTGGTATTTGCTTTTATGATTATGCTGGCACTGTTGATTTTCATCTCATGTTATGCTATTATCAGTTAATTAAAAAGCAAAATAATCTACTTTTTTGGAGTCAAATTAAATTTTGGAATTTTGGAACGAGTTAATGCATTCCACGTTGTGATTGCATGGCCCGTTTTCGTTTCTAAATTTATCAGTTTATTACCATTATCCGTTGCTTCTTTCTTCTGTTTTCGTATTATTAGATTAATCACTTCTTTTTCAGGAGCATGTGCATTACTTGCTTAACATTACAAGTGACATACCGAACAATGAACTTCTGCTTCAGAAACATTTTGTGGCTATACTTTCTTCTGTATGGAGGAAGAAGTGCCGCTTAGAGCGTTGTCCGACCATTCTATCTTCACAAAGTGGTTCTTATATAAACTTTTCTTCTTACTCTTCTATGAGGAAGACTGGAGTAGACCAACCAAAAGAAAGACATAATAAGAAACTCGTAATGACAGCCCTTAATGATCTTGATGTTAGGCAACTTGAAAGAATAAAAGCGTCATCAATGCAAGATGCTCCTGTGGAAATTGACCAGTTGGAGTTAACTCTGGATTTATCTTCTGCAAAGACAGCATATTTTGACAATACTTTTCCATCAACTGTCAATGTGTCATTACAGGTTATAGAGCAACAGAAATCAGCTGAACAACATGGGAGTTCCTTCTTATCAGAATCTTCCTGTAGGATTGCTGAGGACAGATTCAGGTAAGCTTGCATCTTCAGATTTTATCTTTGTTCAATGCAAAGGCACCTAAATCACCTCAAGCTGTGAAAATGACATATTTAACTCATTATTTTAGCAGTTTTTTTATGAGCAATTTTTAACAACTTATGAGCATTTAAAAGAATAGCAAACTCATAAATGGTGCATGAACAAGTTTAATCTATCAAACATGAAAAACTAGACGAGTATAAATTATTGTTTCTTGAGTTCAATAGCTTGGAAACAAGATGGTCTTTTAGATCTAAGTGTAAATCATTAAAGCAGTCGGTCTTTGTTGGGCTTACCAATTAAATTTGAGAGAAATTATCTTATATGTAAGTGAATAAGCTTATTTTCATTTTATTCAGATTTGTGTCTGTCAACATAAAATATCAATGCTATATAATAAAACAATGATGATGATTTAATAAAAGTAATTAATTAAGAGTAATATAATACTTAATTAATCAAGAATTTTTGTTATTTTCAATTGATAATTAATCGTTTGCTCTAAAATTAATAAATAATTGAACATTTAGTTTGACACTTATTTACCTCACTTATGGCTAATAAATGAGAATTGTATGGTAACCAATGATTTCAATTAAAGAGCTATCTATGATTGTTATTATTACCTAGTGAACCAATACTTATTCTTATAAACAAAAAATGTTGCACTAAGTAGTTTTAGTCATCAGTAATCAAGAGTTCATGATAATTTAATATAAAATAGCAGTGATACAAACAATGAAGATATGATTATGGACAAAAAATACTCTTGAAAGTTAATGCTTAAACATTTTCCATGATACATTTTACCCATTTCTAATGAATCTTTTATAGTTCTTAGATGCATCAACTATGAATACTAGCATTAAAAAAAACAAGTCACATAGGACTAAACATTAATCTTCACTTCTTATTAATAATTCAATAAATTGCCTGTTCTAGTCATTGCAACGTTAGCTTATCCATGCATCATGCAAATGATCATTGCATGTTGAACTATCTTTTATAGTTCTTAGTTTTAGTTGAACATGATACATTCCACCCATTTCTAATGAATTTTTTTATGGTTCTTAAATGCATCAACTCTGAATACAAACACACAAAAAAAAACAAAGTCATACAAAACTAAGCATTAATCTTCACTATCTCTTATTAGTTATTTAATATATTGCATGTTTCGGTTGTTACAACGTTAACTACTTATGTGTGCATCATGTATTGAATCTTTTATACTCTATTTGATTCAACATAAAATAAAACTTAGTTTAAAAAAAAACTTACTTTAGTGTACTTAAAGCATGACTATTTCTTGCTTTTATGTTTTTAAATTGTAGCCCAATTTTATTTGTTGTTGTCAAACATCATATGAACTTTTATATTATAATTTTTTTAATTATCTCCACCTCTGAACTTACAGGCAAACCTCAGAAATTTGCTTGGAAGGCGAATGCTCGGGATGGGTGACCATAGGTTTTCCTTCTTGTTATGCATCGAGGTCTCGGTGTGCCGGAAAATCCCAATCTCATGGCAAACTCAAATTCTTCTCCGAACCATGGAGATTTTCCAAATCAAGAGTTCCCAGGACCATGGATTCCCAAGAAGAATCTGCTTTGGCTACAAAATTTCACCTCTCATCAGCCAACCATATCATCGAGTTCGACAATTTGGCATTGGTTGATTTGAATTATGGAAATGATGACCCTTTTAACACACCAACCTTGGAAGATATGCAGACGTTAGGGTGTGTACCACATGAATATGATCCAGATTTCCTCAAGGATTTGCAGGATTTGGATTCAGATATTGATATAACAGATATTGGTTGAAGCCTAAAACCTTTTGGCTTTCTTGTGTTGTCTTGTAGTCTTTGACATGAGCAATGATTCAGATTCTTTATGGCTAAAGCATTCCTCAGGAAATGCCTTGGTGTTCAACCAGAGCTGCTTTGCAAAGGTGGATTTAAAGGTCAAGACACTCACTTATGAGCCATTTATGTAATGCATGTGCTTTCCTTGATACATGAGTAGGTTGAGCTTGTAACCTAGAACCACAGGAAACTTGTCACCTTAGGGAAATTTTTTGTGGGTCTGTGCGACGAGAAGTTTGGTTGGCGGTAGAGCGAAGATTGGAAGAAGTGAGATTGACTTGTTATGTTGTGTTCACAAATTGGTTTATTTCCATTCTCCTTCATCAAATGTAGGTATTTTTTCATGTTTGTGGATTATGAACTATGAAACATGGATATCTTTTTGGGGTTAATATATCCATATTTGATATCAATAGTGGTTTATATTTGTTTGATGTATATCCAATGCACCATGATGTGTATCATTTTTAAAAAAAAATTATGTTTTAGATACTTGGAAGGCATATGTTCACAATTGAGGAATTTGAGGGTTGGGTTGAAAAAATCAATTAAGATATTTTGTTTGTGAAAAATTAGATTATGGATTGGATTGGAAATAGAATGTGTTGCAAAATATTGATGGTAGAGTAGTAGAAAGAAATAAAGGTGTTCTATTTGATATAATTGTAGGTGATTCTAGTATAGGACAATTTGAGGATAATGAAAAAGGCTCAAAGAAATTAATAATAAAAAATGATTGATGATTTGTAATTATAAAATTAATCCGTAATTGTTTATTATAAATATCTAATAGTGACTTAATGAATGAGTATAAAAGAATATTGAAAGAGAAAATATATGGATGTGATTGTAGTGATTTATTTGAAAAGTTGAGCAAGGTTAAAGGTTAAGTTTCCATTTTGGTAGAAGTGAAAGATTGGAAATTTAGAAAATTATTGTACTTATGAGAATTGGTAAATGAGATACACAAATTAAAATGTATATTGATCTAAAAAAGATTACATGTATCATAAAATGAGATAAATATTGATGATTTTAGAATAGTATATCTATTCTAGAATAAATCTATGAAAGTATTGTTATGAAAATTGTGAGCTTATTTAGAACACATGTAAGTCATGATTGTGTTCATGTAATAATGGGTAGGTGTATTAAATCAAGACATTTCTTGATAATCAAAACAATATTTTATCTCTAAGATTGATTAAAAGCTTTATGTAATAAAATTATAAGATTTTATGGTGTACTATAAGTTATAAGAATAGATAGATATTTTAAATTAACATGACAGATAAAAGGAACAATAAAAAACAAAAACTTTAAAATAATTATTGAGTTTATAGGTACTAGATTTTGAAAAAGATTGTAAAATCTAGTATTAGAGTAGCTCCTTATAAAACTTTAGAAAGAAAAAATGCCAATCTATTTTATTTTAATCAAAGGACGAAAAAGGTAAATGATTTAGCTTGAGTTTGTGGACTAAGCCACAAAAAAAGTGAACATCCTGATTGTTCTTTCTCTTCTCATCTAATCTCATTCCTCTAAAGATAATATTTTTATTGCCATTCCATTATCTGAATTTGGCAATTCCTCATTATGCAGGTTAAGGTTCCTAGATTTCATTCTATACATTTCAAATTTTAACCTACATTCAAGATGTAGACATTCAAAACAACTTGCAAGTTATACATGCTAAAATAATAAAGTGTAAAAAGGAAATCACTCTTCATAGTATTTTTTTTTCTCTACTCATGCATTAAGCTCATTTAAATTAACTACAAATCACTTTTAAATATACCAAAATAACCCTCTTAACATTTCCCTTAGGATTAGATCTTTTAGATTAATCCAAATCCTTCTTAAATATTTTTGAGGATTTCATTTTGATGTGTTCTTAACATATTATACATCATTGAGATATACTTTGCATATGAGTTCAATGTATCATATATGCATCAAACGTATCATCCATTTGCCTTCAACTAACTATGTTTGACCATCCAATCAACCATGTAGGTGTGTTATACATTTCTCTTTATTTCTTTCCTTTAACTTAAATATACCATTCATTGGTTCAATGTACAATATGTAATGCATGACAGATTTAAACTTCTACTAGGATCTAAATTAGATACTATAACATTAAAAATAATCAATATTTAAAAAAATATAAAAAGATATGTATTAATTAGGGTTAGATGATGAACATGATATTTTAAAACTATTCAAATATTGGCATTTCAAAGTTGTAGCATTGATTATCAAGTTGAATAAGTGATAACATCTTAAGTATTAAGCATAAAATCTTACAAAATAATTTTTGTTACATCTAATTTCACACATATAAAATAAAATTTTTAAAACAAAATCAATGTGGAGTACTTTAATAGAAAAGAGTAACTCTAACTTTAGATTATTACTTAGAAAATAAAAGTTACTGAAAGAGTAAACCTTTTGATGATAATTTAGTACTGGTAAAAGCGAGAATTTGTTTGGTTACCGTCTTTCTTTATAGAATGTCTCTCACCTTCAATCTTTACCCCTCACAAGGGGTTTGATTGCTAACTCTCTCAATGTGAAGTCTCTCACTTTTGATCTTTGTCTCTTACAAAAGAAGTTAGAATCTCTCTAACTAGAGTTGGATGTACATACTTTCTTCACAAATGTAAAATCACAGAAACAAAAAAATTTATTCCATTAATTTTTTTCATTTTTTATAGCATGGTGAACATCCTATTTATAGAAACCTCAAATATTCATCAATAATTTCTTAATAAACTCATATTTGTTTGCTCATTCATTTTGTGTCAATTGAAGTAGTCATTTATACTATATCAATATATGTAATCCTTAGGATCAGAACTATCATAAAAAATTGGGGCATCTAATTTTACATTAGGGATATTCTCTTTATCTCGACGTCTCTTTAGTCTTTTCTCTTTGCTTGACATATCTAGATCATCATTTTGGTCTAAATTGTTGGAATGTTTATTTCTTCTTCTACAATCATGATTTCTTCTATAGATATATTGGTTGAATTCATAAAAAAAATCATCATATCTTCTATGGTTTTTACATCTTCTATGGTTGATACCAAAGTTGATACAGAACAGATTAAGACTTCTACTATGGTCTAAATTAAAGCCTATAATACTAGAGATATTCAACAGATTATTAGAAAATATTAAAAGATAATATGCACTAATTAGGGTTAGGTGACGTGTATGGTATTTTAAACTATTCAAATATTGGCATTCCAAAATTGTAATGTAGATTATTAAGTTAAGCAAGTAACACCACCTTAAGTATTAAGCATAAAATTCTACAAAACAATTTTTATCACATCCAATTTTATACATATAAAATAGAGAATTTAAGATAAACTCTATGTGAAATATTTTAATAGAAAATAATAACTCTAGCTTTATATTACTATCTAGAAACTAAAAGTTACTCAAAATGTAAACATTTTGATGATGATATAGTTGTTAACGAAAGCAAGAATATGTTTAGTTATCGGGTCTCTCAATGGAGGGTCTCTTGTCTTTGATCTTTGTCTCTCACAAAAGATTTGGTTGCTGGCTCTCCTAGTAGGAGATCTCTTATCTTCGATTCTTGTTTCTGATAAGAAAAATTGAAATTTTTCGAATTATTAGAGTTGAGCACACAATTTTTATTGATAAAAGTGAAAGGCATACAAACAAAATAAATGTTTTGAGCTATTTAGATGTCATCCTATAATAATAGTTTTATAATTCTCTTTTATATATGTCATAAATTTAAGTAATATTTTTTAAATAATAATACAACAATACAATAACAATGAATCAAACACTCCATAAGATATTTATTAACTATAATTTATTACACTTATATATTTTCAATATAATTAATAACAACATTGTAAAAAGTAGTTCAATGTTAAACAAAAAATATAAGAATTCCTTAAATCGTCTAAAATGTTCTATAAATATGCCAAAGGTTTAAATATTTTGTTTTCAATTTTTAGTTTTTTAATTAAAAAAATTGAATTGATAAAAGAAATTAAAAATACCGTGTGTGTGTATATATATATATATATCATTTTATGATTTCGATTATTTTATTTTACTTTTTTTTTATTTTAATTTGGTTAAAATTTAATTTTTAAAACTTGGATTAATTTACAAATCAAAATTAAAACAATAACTTTCAATATTTTTTTAGGTTCAATTCGATTTTAAAACGATATTTGACTTTGGTTGTTCCGATTCGATTCGAATTTTTAGTTCGATGGGATTTTCAAATTAACTCAAAGCTGACCGACATTCGATCGATCTATAACTTGTAACTGAATCGAGTGAGCTGAACAATGCACATCTCTGCCTGTATGATTGCGTTTCTTCTCCCTCAATGGAGAATCGGGACCTGTAACTCGTAGGAGGCGAAATCGCAAAGAGAGATGGAGTCCTGGTCCTCGGCGACACTGCCCCGCCCGCCAGAAGCGTGGGATTCGGTGATCCCCGGCCCGGCGAACCGCAGCAACGGTGGCTCCGCTGACTGCAGCCCTGTCGGCCTCATTGCATATGGTGCCGGCAGCTCGGTGGTGGTCGTCGACAACAGATCCATGCAGCTCGTATCCGTCCTTCCCATGCCCTCTCCTTCCCCTCTATCATCCACCTCTATCAACACTCTTACCTCCGCCCTCGTGCTTGCCCCATTCGTCACTTCTGTTCGATGGAGCCCCCAGCCACTTTCACGGGAACTCTCTGCTCTTGATGAGCCCTCTAATTCCCATCTACGCCTCGTTGCTGGCGACCGCCAGGGCCGCATCGCTATATGGGACGTCCGATCGCGCTCTATCGTCCTCTGGCTCGAGCTCGATCAGTCTTCCCATGGAGACCGCACCAAGCTAGGAATTCAGGATCTCTGTTGGATCCGATCAGAGTCGTGGATCATCGCTGCCATTCATGGCCCTTCACTCCTCGTGCTTTGGGATGCGGCCTCAGGCCGCTGCCTCTGGAAGTACGACACCATGTTAGAGTACCTTTCGTGCATTCGGCGTGATCCCTTTGACTGGCGGCATTTTTGCGTGCTTGGCCTTCGTGGCCTATTGCTTTCAGCCATCGCAGTTGGGGAAGATCATGGCGACGTGTTGGTTGAGGAACATCAGATCAAAGGAGTCCGGGATTCTTTGGAGCTTCAGATGAATGAGAGGGAGGCCTCCATGGGGTCTAATGCTCCGGCTCTGGCGGTCTTCCCCCAATTCTATGCGAGGTTGGTTTTCTCTCCGCGATGGAGGCACATTGTTATGGTGACATTCCCAAAGGAGCTCATCGTGTTTGATCTTCAGTATGGGGCTTCTCTTTCTTCTTCCTCCTTGCCTCGTGGTTGCAGCAAGTTCATGGATCTGATACCAGATTTGGACGTTGACCTGCTCTATTGTGCCCACTTGGATGGGAGGGTCAGCATCTGGAAGCGCAAGGAGTAAGTCAGGAGAAAACTGTATTCCTATTTCTGTTTTCTGCTTGGTTTGTTGGTTAATAAGGGACCAAAAAAAGTTGATGTCAAAAAATTGCGATTGTATATTGATACTCGAACAATGTGAGACGATCATGTTTCAAAACTATCCTTGAGAAAACTAGCAAAAATCTGGTTTAGAATAGCAGCTCAGAGAAGTTGCTTTTCCCTTCCCTAGTGAAGCTTTGCTCTTGAAGCTCCATTATAAGTGTAAAGATTCTTGTGGCTGATCCTTTATTTTTTCCCTGAACAATTTTTGTTTGCATTGCAACAAACAACAAAGTTCCTTTAATTGTTAATTGTGCATGTGTGGGGAAAGTATTTGCGGACATTAATAAGTTTTTCTATTCTGATTGAGCTTGCTGTCTGGTAATAAAAATAAGTTTCTAGTTTTTTAATTTTTGTGGATTCAATCTTCTATTGCTAGGAATTTCAGTCATTTCACATATTTCTCTCCTTCCTCTTTTTGTTAGTTTATTGCTGTTTCTATTGAAACAGTTAATGTCATTCGCTTTGTTTTTGTCACACTCAAAAGTTAAGGGTATGATTTATAAGCTACAGTGGGGCCATGAATGGTATATAGAATTAATTATTTGCTTGTGAAGTCTCAATGTACTAAAAAAATGAGTGTTACAGCAATAAAGATACTAAGATGAATAGGTGCTTCTACCAAATGATATAATTAGAAATGAATGCCTATGTGAGAAAATTGGTATAACATTAGGGATAAGTTTAGAGAGAGTTAATTGAGATAGCCTGGATCTGTAAAATGTATTCCATTTTATGCTCCTTTTAGGAGTGGACCCTAAAGATGTCAAAAGAGTAGGAAGGAAATTGGATGCTTAGATGTGAAAAATTAATAGATAGAAAGCAATGAGATCAGAGGAGTCAATACGCCTTTTTTAGTGAGATTAAGGTTTATTATTGTTATATCAAGGGTATCCCATTTAATTTCATTTAAATTGGATCAATTCATCTTTCTTCCAATCTATACAATGGGACTATATTTCTCTCTTTCCCTCTCTTTGTGCACACATATGCACTTGTGTGCATTCTTTTTTCTCTCCCTTTCCTTTTTTCTCTGTTTATCTGCAGTTTTACATGTTTTTGCATTGATGTGCTACTTTTTCCCTTAATGTCTGTCCTTTCTATGTGCAGCTGTGCTTTTGATTTGGTGTGCACTAGGTGGTGCTTTTGTGCATATGCATCTTAGTTTGACTTTTTATTTCTTTAATTATTTTGTATCTCCTATTGCAGAGGAGAACAGCTGTACATGCTAAATGCAATGGAAGAATTAATGCCCTCCATTGGCACTTCTGTTCCATCTCCTGCAATACTTGCTGTTGTACTTTGCCAATCAGAATCTGCTTTCCAGAATATTGCCAGGCTTTGCACTGACACATCTTACACACAATCTTCTCTTTTTGACTCTTCTCCATCTTTAAATTTATTTGCTGGTACAGATCTTGTTTCAAGGGCAGTGTTGATCTCTATTTCTGATGATGGTAAAATCTGGAATTGGCATCTAACTTCTGCAAAGGAAAGAGATCTTGGCTTTAGTTCCTTGAATATGAGTGTTGTGGATGATGGAGAAGTGTTGAATCCTGATCCACATTCCGGATCAGCTAGTAATTATTCTACTTCGGCAATAACAAACACAGCCAAAGAATCAGAGCACGTTACATGTGTTAGTCAAACAAACACTGACTCTACTAACCCTGCATATTCTACCAAGGTCTGTAAATGATCTTTTTGGGATAAATTCTTGTCCTTTTAATAGTTATTCACCTCTTTCTTGTTTTCATTTAACATGAAATGGCTTGCTAATGCTTTGAAGCTCAATTGCAATTACTCAACATTTTATATTTTTATATCCATTAAAGGTGCTGTTATATTTTTCTTTTTCATTCATTTCTGTTCCTTAGAGGTATTGTTCCTACCCATGCAAGATATTAAGGATTTGATTGGCACAATTTCTTTAAACAAAAGTTTTTTGAAAATCCGAGTTTCGAAATTTGGTCATTGACTTGTTTGAAATGTTTCAAAATGCAGGTTTTTGAAACATAAAGAAAAAAATTACTAGGTCGTAAAAGACATTTTTATCTTTCAAAATAATATTTAAAATATTTCTCTTATATTTTTAACAAAAAATCAAATTATTATTTTTCGAGAACATACTATCAAAAACAACTTTTTAATAACACATAATAATAAGTTTCGTTAATTAGCTTAATATTTGATAATAGTTATGCCAAACAAACCCTGTCAGGATTTTTTTTATTATTTTGATAATATATGCATTGATATGTACACCATGGATGAAAAGAATGTTTATTCACAATCTAAACACTTTTGGGCTCCACTTTGTGTTTTGATACACAGCCAAATCATTGTGAAATATCATGTATTTTGATATCCATAGTACTTTCACTTTTCATGAGAGATGTAGATGAATTGCTTTGGTTTGTTAATGAGATATCCACTACTGCAATTCTTTTTGGAAAGAAGTTAATTGTAAAATCATATGAAAGTGATACTTTTAACATCAATAGATAGTTTTCTTTCTATTCAAATAAACCTACTTTATCATGTTAAGGACCAAATGTAACTTCACAACCCATAAAATTAAATTATAAAATGAGATAGGATTTTTGTTTTTGTGCTTTCTACTTCATGCTTGGGTGCCCTTGATGAAAGCTTTAGGTATTACCCTCAAAACTTTATTTGGTGTTTAGATAAGTAGGCTGTACCTTTATGCTCACTTGGTTGATAACTATATTAATACAATAGTTATTTCATCTTAGGGTATGAGGATAGTCTTAAACTATGACACAATTAACTTGGTTGTATGAGTGATAATGCATAGAGGGTATGGGGTACAAGGTTTACTTACCAAAAGCATAGGAGTATGAGAAGACTATGCTCTTAGGAAGCAACATTGTGTGTTATGAAAATTCAAGTTGAGAGCTATGGTAATGGAATCTTTTGACTTAATTTATATTGACATGTAGAGACCAATGTAGTGCCCTCATTTGAAGTATCAAGGTGTTATGGTACCTTCATCAAAAGGCTAGGTATACCTTTTGAAGAAGTCAAATGTTTTAACACTTTCATGGAGTGGAAGGAAGAGTTAGAGATAGAGAAATGTAAAATATTTTCAACAAGTCAATGTAAAATAGAGTTGTTGAATTCATGAACATGATTCTAAATGACCTTAAAAGGAGTATGAAATTGTATTCCGAATTGCCTATATCATTTTGGGTAGATGCCATAAATAGATTGGCCCACTTACTTGATAGTGAACTCTTTGTACCATTGAACTTTAATCTTGTCGAAGAAGCGCATATGGAAAAGAATCTATAGACGATTTAAAAACTTTTGGGTGTTTGTTGTACACACATGTTGACTAGAAGTATAGGGATAAGTTTGATGGAAAAGCTATAAGGTGCTACTTCATTAGAGACAATGTAAATGACTTTAGGTATCATTTTCTAGGTACTAGCATATGTAAAATTATCATGAAAAGTGACAATGATATAATGAAGTTTGGTTGCACTAAAACTGTTATATCAAAGTTATGGTAGATGGGAAGAACTTTCACGTTGTAATCCCTATGGTGTTGACATCCCACATATAGAATGTAAATGCATTCAAACATGGGTGAGGTGTTTGTCACTATGAGTAGGTTTAGCTCGGATGTAATTACTTCATGCTTGTGCTGAGGTTAAGTTGCATGATAAGGATTGAGTAAATTTACTAATCTTTTCTTTATTATTTGCTATTAACAAATGTTTGAGAATTAAGTTGTTTCTTGTTATAAGATACTACTAGTATTTAGGGGTTTTAAACAAAAGGAATGTTATTGTGACATCTTTACACTTGTGGTAAGGCTTAAATTCATATAATTAATGTTGAGTATAGTTACAATAGAGGATTTGCATCTCAATCAGCTTGATGTAAAAATTGATTCCTCCATGTTGACTTGTAAGTAGAGATATTCATGATACAACTTGAAAGCTTGCAAAGAATGAAAAGGTGATTTGTAGACCTAAGAGGACTTTATATTATTGAAACAAGTTCTCTGACATGGTACACATGACTTGATGTGTTCACATGTAGTTGTAATTATGAGAGAAGTGATATGATCTTTGTTCAATTGTTTTGATGATTGCAATAGATTTTTTATTACTTTATATGGTTGATATGTTGATTGTAGGATCAAGTATGGAGAAGTTCCATGAGATAAAGAAACATCAGTTGAAGGAGTTTGAAATGATGGATCTAAGAACTAGATGTTTTATTTTTGGAATGGAATTTTCAAGGGATAGATTTGAGAGAACTTCTAGATTTTGGGGTAATTCAATAGGGAGCCATTTCAAATGGCATGTATGCTTCAATTGTACAAAGAATGATTTCCATGGTTTTCAAGAGGTGTGACACCTCTTATACTACTAGATTTGATAATTGATGCATGACTAATCTAGGAAATATGCATTGGGAATTGGCCAAATGATTTCCTTTATTATTTGAGGACTAGATATGGGATTATGTTTTAGATGGAATGACATGATGTTTTTGGGTTATGAAGACATTAGCATGGGGGCAGATGTAGATAATAGGTATAACACCTTTGAGTATATATTTATTATTATTGGTATGACAATAAGCTCAATGTCACATCTTTGAAAGTGTGTGATACAGTCAACAATGAGAGCCTAGTATATTGTTATTTTAGATGTTGGCAAGGAATTGAGAGTTCAAGAATATTTTGAAAGCAATTGAAAAAGAATGGAATGTGCTCCCCTTGGTTAATGATAATAGGGTATTATTTGTCAAAGAATTGTATATTTCTTTCGAAGACAATTCATCATCCAACTCATTGATCATTATGTCAAAACTAGATTGATGATGGATAGTTATTACTAATGAAGATTCTAAGCATAGAGAAGCTAGCTAATATGTTGATCAAGGAAGTTTCTATTAGTAAATTGAGGCTTAGTTCCACCTCAATTGATCCATTTACAAAATAAAAGACAAGCATGCCTCACATAAAATATTGGAGATCAAAGGAAGTGATCGATTTTTGGAGCATAACTTATCTAGCAATGATCAAGCTTAAAATGTGTGATTGTTAAAACGTTGATCTCAATCCAAGAGTTAATGTGACATTAGTTAGTATTTGTAAGCACGAATAACTAGACTATGGGCATGTACATATTGATAGTTGTCAATTCTGACTAACAATATGAGCATACATGGGTTTATCTAAAGTTTATCATTATCGGCTTTAGCTTTTGTTGAAGTCTTGGATATTGCAATACATATGTAACTAGGCAATAGTTGTTGACCTAGCTTCTAGTAAAGTGTTAGGCAACCTATTATGATGTGGATGTGCATGGTTTGGCTTTGTTCTAATAGTATAGGGTGCTCTAATGTGGATACGCATCAACCCAATGGATGTCTATATAAAGGTAAGGACCCAATGGATGTCTATATAAAGATAAGGACTATTGGTTTGTAGGTTTAGTAAAGAATTGTGCATATACCTTGTGAAAACTTTGTGTCTTCTTTTCTTTTTCTTGAAACTATTGTAGGATAACTTTAGATTGTTGTTCATTGATATAAGATTAAAGTTGTGAGGAAAACTGGTAATTTCTTTTTCCAAATCATAAGGAAGACATTCCAAAGTATTGTTGTGGTTTCTTTTCGAATTTAGGGTTTCATATAAAATCTTATACTTAATGCTATTTCTTGTGAGGAAAAATATCTTGATATGCATTTATAAGAATAACAGAGATAGAGAATTGTGCTAATTATTAGAGAATTAAAGAGCCATACTTTGAAACACAAAAAGAGTTATTGAACACGTTAAATTTATGAGATTTGTGTACTGCTAAATTAGTTTGCTTTCTTGTTGAAAATATTAATCATAGATTGTATATAATTGTCGAGATATTTTGATGGAGTTTAAGTGGAGAATATATTTATTTAGTCTTTATTAATATGGAGTAAACATATAACATAGATATAATAGAAGTACTTTATATAGCTTAAAAAAGAAAATAGTAAACATTGTTGAATTAAATAATGGTGTGTATATTTGCTTAATGATGATTGATTAAAGTTTTCTCAATTATAGTTTGGCTTTATCAAGGTTTAGGTTTAAGTCATTTTTTTTGCATTATCTATGAATTTGCTTAAGTGTCACATTCTTGACGAAGTGGCATATGCTTTTTATTGATGATATTGGTTTGATCGGTAACACTAGGTTAGGCATGTTTGACTGATGGAGAGTGATTTTGTAGTTTAAGGAACTTTTGTGAGTAGATTTATTTTTGAAGATATGGAATATAAGTTTAGACATAATAAGGATACAAATAACATAGATATTACCATTCAGGATCATAAAATGTTAAAAAATGATAGGTTTTGTTATCTTATGTCTATATTTTAAAATGATAAGCAAATTGATTGGATGTTAATTTTAGGATCCAAATAAGTTAGATGAAATCAAGGAACACTTTTGGTATAATATGATTGTAATATTTTGGATGTTGTTTAGCATTGCAATGAGATCTATAATACTATTTAGCATTGAATGTTGGTGTGTAATGTAATATTCACTTAAGATTAGAAGTTGCACAAATTGTATTAAGATTGAGAATTTTATATGTTATTGAACATCATTTTATAAAGTCTAAACATAGAATTAGAATGAGCATTGTAGAGATGATAACATTAGGATGGATGAATGATTATATTAGAGAGAACAAGTTAAAAAAATGAAGTGCATTTAAGAGAAGGTATGTGTAGCATAGATTGAGAATAAGTTTAGAAAGAGCTATTATAGATGGCTTAGACATTTCAAACTTAAGCTAATTAATACTTTTTCATGTGATTTGGGGAACATTTGACAAGAAAAAAATGATAACTAACAATTAGATAAGATTATGTGTGTAATGTAATATTTCACTAAAGATTAAAAATAAGTTGTACATGATTGTGGTGAGATCAAGGATGTTATATAGTATTGAATGCCATCCTGTAAAGCCTAAACATAGAATTAAAATGAACATTGCAAAGTTGAAGCTGTTAAGATGGATGAACGACTCTATTAAAGAGGACATGTTAAAAAAATGAAGTGTATTAGACAGAAGGTATGTCTAGCATTGATAAAAAAAATAAGCTTAAGAAGATTCATTCTAGATGGCTTGGGCATTTTAAAATTAAACAAATTAATATTTATATTAGAAGATGTAAATGTTTTTGAATTTTTCATGTGTGTAGGTACATTTGATAAGAAAACAAGTGACAATAGACAATTAGAGCTCAAATGTTAGGAAGAGTTTTTAATGCATAGAATAGAATAACCTTAGAAGATTTATGTAGCTGTGCCACTTAAGGTGATTAAGATGCATATATTTCATGGTAATAGAACAATTGAAAACTTATGTTGAGCTAAGAGTTAAAAAGTTTTATAGGTGTACTTATATTAAGATTCATTGGTTTACAAATCTAATTTTTATATCTTTGATAGGATTTAAGGGATAACAAGACACCAAAGAGAATGGCCTACAAATATGTTGTTATAAAGGATTTACATGCATGCACTAGAAATAATAAGAAAGGACTATCAAAGCTAGGAAAATAAATAAATCTCATGATATCTACCAAGGGTGTGACAGATTGTCCAAACATGCCTATGAAGAGACTAGCTCCTCTAGTTTTTCACTCTCCATCCATCTTGGTTTGGATGAAAATTAGTGGCTAAACTTCCTTTTTCTTGTCATTATTGGCCTTTCAAAGCTTTTAAGCCTCTCTCTGAATGTGCTTTACAATTTCCTTTTTGTTCAATTGCAGACTGCATGATTTATGCGTTTTTGTTCACTCTACAGTACTTATGTGCATTTTTCTTTTTGCATGTATATTTATATGGACATACTTGCTCTTGTACATACATAACTATATAATTTTCTTATGCACATGTATTGTATGCATGCAGTTAAATTTTTGTGTGATTAATTTTTGTTAGTACACATATTTCTACATGGATCATGTATACTCATAAAATTCCTTGTCTACGAACTTCTTTTATACATGCATTTTTCCTTTCATATACATATGATGTGCTTTTAGTTGACACGTCTGTACATGCAATGCTCCTTTTGCATGAGGTTGTCTTGCTGTTGGCTAATACATTTGTATGCTCAAAGCTCCTTCATATGCATTTATGTCTGTGTATGATTGCACTATATGCCTACACTCATTTGCAATGCATTTTGAACCCATACTTTATAAAATTTGGTGCTATGACCTGTTTATTACTAGACGATGGGCATTCCTTCCAACATAACAACCACATACACGACACAGTATTGGGTGACTCCACACAATTTCTTGTAGTTAAGATCCACAATAAAATGCAACATTTTTCTTCCTAGAATGCTTCACAAATATGCAATGATGGCTAAATAACTTGGAAACATTGGATGCCACAATTTTAACATTAAATGGTATGGACTAGGAAAATAGTGTGGTCATATTACATCAGTATATGGCGGAGATTTAGTGTTCTTTTTAAGTCTCATTAAATATTATTTAGAGGAATTGCCTATTAATTCTAAAATAGAAGTTTATGATGAAAAAAGTAGTCATCTGGCTTGTCAATTGTTAGGAAAAATAAGAGACATGTTGAACCCTTAGTTGTACATTACTTGTTTGATGAGTACAAAATTATTGTATTGTTGTTTCTAATGTTTTTCTTTGAGTGTGTTTTAGGTTATACTTTTCAAGATCAAATAAGAATTAATCAATTGGAGAGCTTAATGAAATGTTTTATAGAGCAATCTACTTGGAAAGACATGTCAATGAGTGTTTGTGACTTTGCTCAAGCTTGACTCAACTTTTAAGTTTTAGAGCTGGTCAGGTTTCTCCTTTTGGAATGACTAAACCACTTAGAGACTTTCATCTATATATTACTTATAGTTTGATTGTCAAACCCCTTCTTTTAGTGCTTGTGTCACAATCAGGATTGCATTACATTTATTTATTTACTAAATATCATGTTGGTGTTGTTATGATCGTTAGAACTGCATTAAGACTTTATTAAATATCATTTCACGTAGCTTTAAATCTTATGTAAGTTTTAGTTTTGAAAAATTCGATTTAAAACATGTCAATTTAAGCCATGATCTTCACTTTTTATTGGTACTACACTACGATGAATGATCTATTTTTTGGCATATATTTGCACTTGAAAGTAAAGTGGTGTTGGGAGCGTGTAGGTACTATGTATCCATTGTACAAGTGCATCTGTTATCTGAATTATCTTTGAGGGCGTGAAGTTGATAGTATAAGGTATTATCTTGTACGGACGATGCCCGATGTTGGAGAGTTGAGTTTACATTTATATCGTATGCATATGAAGCTTGTTTCATACAAATACGTAACTTATTTCCTTTCAGGATTTGTTCTATGTATGGGTCATACATTCACAAATTTATATTTCGTATTATTACATTCAAATTCTATAGTGTCTAACAAGCGCCACACGTTACGTAGTACGAAGTCTTTTTGTATCATAATTGCACATTCGTTAATAGACTCGCTTACTACACCGTCCAGTACAAAGTATTTGTGTAATAACTGTATGTTTGTTAATAGACGTGCCGACTGCAGTCTATAGTATCAAATATTGTACGTTTGTTAATAGACACACTGCACCATACGAGTATAATATTTATAAAGTATAAGAATACGAATCTATATATAAAATTACTTCACATATAAGGACGATTATTGCAATTATGATTACTGTTAAATATAAACTTGTCATTGTTTGAATACGATAGCTATATCGTAGGAATTCATCTCTTAATATTTGCTGCATGTAGTACTGAGACAATCTGTGCATCAGAATAATACTGTTAGTGTTAAATTCATTAGTTTATATATTTTTTTGATTTCTTTGTTGTCATACTATTACGATAGTAATAACGTATTAATATGTTCAATTGTTACAAATTTTGTAGACGTATAAGAGTGATTTAAAATCGAATAATACATTAAGTTTCGTACAATTTTGTCACTATTATATAAATACGATAATGCATATTGTATGAATATGATCCATTTTCTAGTAGTGTTCATCTAAGTAAAATTTGTGTCGTACAAGAACTTGAGTTTTCCATCACAATGTATGATATTTTTCTGAGAGCTCGACATTTGTAAAAATATATATCGAATGGTGGTAATCTACTTTCAAACTAGTATAATCAATATTAAAACTTAAGCATTACTTGTTGTATTAGAGTTGTGCAATGCGAGAGCTACCTCGAACTTATACTATGCATTGTTGTAAACTTGCCGACATTAGTTGATCAATATTTTGAGCTTTTTGTATAATTTATCGTATTGTACGAACATGAATTGTACAACATTTTTCCAGTAGCTCAAAATTTAGTTGCGAGAGGATTTATTCTATTCATATTATATTATATATGATTTCATTATTGTATATAAACGATGCATTTGCCCTAACAAAAATAAACAGATTGAATAGGTGCATTGCCAAGGCAATTATTGTGTGGATCTTATCATCATGATATGATGTTACCGACGCACTAATACGATCTGAGTTCGGAACATAACAGTTACTTTTGAATTTCGTGAGAACGTGATTTTAGCTATTGGAATCATTTGATTTGAACCTATATTTACTTTCACTTATAAATAGGCATGAAATACAATAAGAAAACGGTTAGATGCTTCAACGTGCTATGCTTAACTGTTTTAATTACATAGCATTATTCTTGAAATACGACTGGAGCATGGATTCATTTGCAACATAATTTTTTAAGCTTGATTTACACTTTATTTTTAGCTTGAGCATATTGTTAATACCTTATCCTATTAATTTAATATTTGTAACACATCTTGCCTTGAAGGATTGAGATATAGGTTGCTGTATAATTTCTTTGAAGTGTTGTGTATCCTATTACTTTAGCTATGTGATATTATTGTGTGTGCCTACGTTGGGTTGTTGCAGTAGAGTTTTGTTGGTCAGGTTGATCAGTTGATACTAAAAGGGTTTTGGCCTACTCGTTAATTGGTAAAAAGGCATTGTGATAGAAGCCTAGTTGGGTTAATTAAGAGTAAATGTAGCCAAAGGTTTTATCAAATAATCTAAAAATTGTGTTCCTTTTCTGTATTTGCATTACTTGCTTTATTGGTTTTGTTATAACAAACATTATTATTGCAAAAAAAATTGAAATGCTAAAAAACAACTTGATATAATAATCATTAAGATAAACTAACAATCTTTGCTATGAAAAGTATTTTAGTTAATTTTAATTTGAGATTATGCAAAGATATCTTTTATGAAATTATTTGAGATTCATTATTATTTTAGTCTAATCACAAAGCAACTTGAATTATTAAATTCAACTTGAGTTGGTTGAAATCAATTTAAGAAAGCAAAAGATTTCTATTATTATTTTATTGTGTTTATAATTGAATTGAGCAATATTATATCTTGTTTGAATTTGAATTGAGTCAAGAATATTTGAGATGATGAATTTGTTTGAAAAAAATAAGTATTTTAACTTTTGCTTGAAATCAAACTGGATTTTGTATTTTTACAATTCATCCCCTCCCCCTCCCCCTCCCCCTCCCCCTCTTTCCTCTTGTGGGCATCATAAGCTTCATATTTCTATCACAAATTCATTAATATTAGCATTAAAGGATTTGAGGATGCCATTTACTTTAGAAAGTTTTGCATTGCCCCAAAATAGTGATGTAAGTTAATGCACTAGTATCAAATAACGGAAGTGTAAAAATAAAGGGAATGCTGATTTTTCTAAAATGTTTAGTCTAACATACCTGTTGACATTATACATTAGAATGAAATTTGAAGAATTTTAAAACTAGCACATCATAAATGGACACATGAGTTGTCATAAGTAATATTTAACTTATTTGTTTCTAAGTAAATCATGATGTTCACCTCATGGCATAACGTTTAACAAAGGATAAACAAATAGACAAGTTATGGTATAAGGGAGCCGAAGGTCATGTTTATTATTATTGTTGATCTAGAAGTTGCATCTACAATACTATTTATAGAAGCCATGCAGTGGTAACTTATAGTTGTTTCCTTTTTAATGCTCTTGCCATTCGATAATGTTTGGATTACATTCCTTATAGGGTAGATCAAAGGTCAAATAATCACAAACAAGATGAAGAATAAATGCAAAGAGGGATGGTGATATGGTTCCATAGAGTATTCCATTAGTTAAAAATTAGTTGGTGGATTGGTTTTAAGGTAGTGAAGTTCTCGCATCTGATAAGCTGATCTTTTAGGTTGAGTTCTTCTTTTGGGCTTGAGGTTTATCATTGGTGCTCTTGTTGAGAATTTGACTTAGTGTAAGGGTAGACTTGGAAAAGGGCTACCATTAGGGTGAATGAAACCATTTGGAGTGGGTCATTGAATGGGGAGGACTGAAATAGGGCTACCACTAGGGTTAGAAAAGCCACTTGGATTGATTTCAAAAGGCACAACCTGAAAAAGGACATCATTAGAGTGAGTGAAGCCTTTCAAAGTAGGTTGCTATGGGCATCAGCTCTTCAATGGGTGGGTAATCATATAGCTTTACATGGTCACACTTTGGTTACTAGTTAATTTAATGGAGTAGTTCTTAAGTAAGCAAGATTTTTTTCACCTAATTGGCAAGTCTTTTGGTTTGTGTTCTCCTATTCTTGAGGTCTATAAGATGGTCGAAGGGATGCATTGCATTGTCTTAGACAAATTAATATTACAAGTCCATAAAACACCAATGAAGAAAGCTGGAATGAGTGATTGCTCCACAAAACTAGTTAGGCAATGCAAACACTGTTAGAAATCATCATTTGAAGACAATCAAAAGAAACTCTCTAATGGAACTATTAATGGTGTTTCAAAAGCTTCAGCTATGCCTCGCAAGCATCCACTTCCATAATGCATCTTAAACTACTTTGAGTATTCATAGGAGGCCTTAGATAACTATGCTTGAGAAGGAAGATCAAGTGTGTTAACTATCCTCATTAACAACTGGTGATAATGAAAGAACTTTTCAAGGTAATCCTCAAAACTTCTCCAAACTTAAAATGCTTATAAATCTTCAAAATAAAACACTTCAAGTTTGAAATGATATTTGCAGTTCTATTTACTTGTTGTATTATCATCCATTTTCAATCAAGGTTTTTACCATAACAAAAAGTTCATGTTATTGCTTTGAATAATTTAATATTCTTTGCCTCCCTTATTTTCTAATACAAGCATGAACAATTGTGTCTCAAGCACATAATTCAGAAAGAGCTAGCTTTAAGATATTATCCTTTTTCTCTTTGCGAAGTGTTTAGGTAATGTATGAATTTGATACATATCCTACTTTATCATGCAGATTAGCTTGGTTGGCCAACTTCATCTCCTTTCTTCTACAGTGACAACGTTGTCCGTACCCTCACCTTCTTTACTTGCCACTTTGGCTAGTAATTACCATACTTAAAACTTCTTGCATTAGTCGTTTTTTCTCTTTCTATTCTAACTTAACAGAAAATCTATTCAAATTATTTAACAATGTGAAATAATTTTGATATATGAAGGAGGAGGAAACAGTCCTGCACCGGTTGTGCCACTTGTTGCTTTAGGAACTCAAAGTGGGGCTATTGATGTCATTGATGTCTCAGCCAATGCAGTTGCAGCTAGTTTTTCTGTTCATAATGGCATTATAAGGGGATTGAGGTGGCTTGGGAATTCTCGCCTTGTTTCATTCTCCTACATGCAGGTATTCATCTAGAAACATTGACTCCTTTTCTTAGAACCTCTATAATATGTTATGATTTTTTTTATGCTTCAGTATCTTCATACAAATTATTTTTTAATTGATGGATATCTTGTTGCATAAAAAGCCATCAATAATACTCATATATTCTATTATTTGTAATTGACATTTTCTGATTTGCAGAAGCTAATTTTTGTACTTTAAAAACAAATGCATGTTTGCATGAGTAATTCATGAAAACTCTTTTCCATACACTTCATTAATTAAGCAGCTAGTTAGAAATGTTGGCTTTAAGAAGGGACTACAAAAGCAAAACACAATGGACAACCATAATTTTTGGTCAAATAACTCAATAAAATGAAGTAATAAAGGATTCTTTATTTTGAATTTTGCAAAATGTTTTATCCATTTTCTTTTTGACAAGAAAGTAGTTAGAGGATGACATTGGCCATCCAATTTTTGTTCAACACTTTCAACATGTGCAGTGGGTGTTCAACATGTTGCAAACTTTTGTGAGTAAAAAAAATAATCAAGATATGCAAAAACATATGATTTATATGTTATTTAGGAGTCATTGCCTTTCATCAATAATTGACCATCTTCTAGTGTGCATCTGTCATTGGTTTTAGTTTCAGTATTAAATAGTATCATTGTTTTCATATAGATTGTTTGATCCCTCTCTAACATTTCTTGAATATTTAATCTCTTTGTATAGCTTACATTGTAGTTTAGACATGTCTCTCTAGTATTAAGAATTTATTACTTATTTTTATTTTTATGTTAAATACAGGTAAATGACAAAACAGGTGGTTATACAAATAAACTTGTGGTGACTTGCGTTCGAAGTGGAGTCAATCGCACATTTCGAGTGCACCAAAAGCCAGAGCGTGCCCCAATAAGAGCTCTTAAAGCTTCTTCATCTGGAAGGTTGGCATTGAAGAAGGGTGATCTTTTCTTGCCATAGTGTGCTAGTTTTACTATTTCTTTTCTTATTTCTTATATTGTTTGATTTCCTTTTTAGGTTGCTCATGATTTGTAAAGATAATTTTTTGTTAGAGTCAATTGTAAATATGTCTTTCTAGTTTGATGTCTATTACAACTAGATCTCAAGTTTCAAAAATAGGCATCAAAGTACTATAGTTTATTATAAGTTAAATAATAGATAGGTTTCTCTAGTTTGGTCTTTGGAATGGATAGATTTTTTGTGTTTCCAAAGTAACAAAATTAGCTCTCATAGATTTGTTAATGTAGTAGCTACGTCCACAATTTTTCTTGTTCCTAATTTACTTTTTCATATACAAATAATATTGATCCACATGATTATTTTTCAAGGTTAATTTAGGAACAAAAGAGGATAAGGACACAATTGTTACATTAACGAAAATATAAGAATCCATTTTGGATGTGTGAGAGATCTATCTATGTGTAGGACTAAAATAGAAAGGTTAATATGCTATTTACTCTTTATTATATGTTCCAAGTAGGTCCTCGCAAGTTGAACAACGTTACATTGTTGGAGAAATCTCTAATTTGCCCTTAACTATATTTTTTTGTTAACCTCTTGCCCATACCTTGACTAGTTGAAGTTGTTGATATTTAACATCTTTATTAGTTGACTGTCTCTAATTCCATCAAGAAAACTCTAAACCTTTTGCTAGTTTATTGTCTTCATCCGTGATCAAAACCATGGCTATAACTTCTGTCAAAGGAGGAGGCTTCCATTGTTGGTAACTTTTATCACCTCTTCCCCTCAAATTATTGTTATTGTTGGCTTTTGCCCACAAGTAAGGATAGTGTTGTAAACGCCAAATTAAGGTTGTATTGATTTGAAGCAATCCATTATTGTAGACCTTCATGGAAGGAAGATGATAGAACATCTTAGAAGATGTTTTGTTGGGATATGAGAATTTCACTTAGGTTTGTATGCAAATAGAAAGGAAAAAGTTATCAATATTAATGATTTTTGGAACAAAAAAGACCTATTGACAACATATAGCAACTTATGAGATCTTGATGCATTTTGTTTGAAATTTGAGGAATGTCGTTGCTATATGGATCAGGCTAGTGGTTGTTAGTTTCGATTTAATTTTTTTTGCTATGTTCTTAGTGTTTTTTTTTTAAAAAAATGCTTTTTAATGCAAACTTGAAGAAGGCTAACCTAGCTATTTTAACTTGTATTTTAAAACTTTTTTTTTAGGGATTTTGTCAAGAAAAATTTATCTTCAATTTTTTAACGACTTTGACTTACTTTTATAACATGAAGTATAAACTTGAGTTTTTTATTTCAATTTAAAATATTTAAATAAATATTTCCAATAAACTAACTATATCTTTTATTTTTTGACCTTGAATGTATAATTCATGTGCCTTAAAAGTTTCTATTGTAAATTAGAACATTTTTCACTTTCATTGGTGTTTCTTCATGCTTGCTAGCTATACTGCACAAAGGGCTTGCTTTTATACCCATCCAATCACAATAATATAAAACATTTTTTTTCCAAAAGTACAAGCATTCTTTTATATTGAAAATCCTTGTAAATTGGTTCTAAGCTGGATGAGTGATGCAGGTGATATAAGATTATACAAGGGAATATTTAAGTTGTTTCAATTTTAAGGAATCTTAGAGGTAAGGTGGATGAGACATGTTAAGATTAGACCAAAATTTGCTTTTAGTTGAAAAAAGGATGGAATTTGCTCATGTCAATAGGTGAGAAACCATGATATATTACATACATAGTTGATCCTATATATATGCCCAGCTCCTTCCCTCTCCCCATCTCAATTACATCAATTAGTAGGTATGAAAGGATCAATGTCGGATCCAAGCACAGATAGGGTTGGAGTGTAGGGATCCAAATAACTGTCCAAACTAATTGGGCTAGTCAGCTTGTTTTCATTCTTTTTCCTACCAGTTTTGCTGGCAATAAAAGAATTGACTATTTTGGACCTAGTAATATAAGATTGAACATACTTATTCTATTTGTCTCGTTAAGTATTTTTTCAAATTGTCCCCTTTGAATTTGCATGAAGGGGATGTTGACTTGTTCACTTGTTATAAAGCTGACATCTTGTTGATTTGTCTAAGAAATGATCAGTCATTTAATGAATAGATGAACTAAAAGTTAAGTTCATTTTTTGAGATAGATATTCTGATTGCATAATTTTCTTATTGTTAGGATTTGTCCTTAAAAATCATCATCCAAATATCTCAAGCATATGAATTTTTGTATTTGATAGTTCTAGTGAAAAATCCATTTGTGGTTGATTGATTGGAACAGTAGACTTTTTTTTATACGTGGTTATCTGGATGTCAATTCAGTTGAATAAATAAAACATAGACAAATTTCATCTAGATCTTTCTTGTTTAGTCTCTCTTGCAAATTGGTCCATATAATATAACTAATATGTTTATAGGGCCTTCCAGATTATATGTTGTTGCAAATAGGTTTTCTTAGTAATAGTTCCATCTAAGTTATCGGTTATAATAACAGCATACCTAAGCTACCCCTTCTCCATTTAGGCCAGTTTGAACACCCCTTTTTTTCACATCATTGTGACCTGGGAACATGATTTCTCCTAATGGGGATTTATCAAACTCTCATGGCCAATCTTTACTACTACAAGACACGAGTGCTTGCTTGACAGCAGCAGATGCCATGGCATCTACCCATGTCGAGGTAAGCCAACTTGTTACCTCTCTACCTTTTTGCAATTCCAATCCAAGGAATGTTTTTTGCTGATTTCTATTTTTTATGTTCCTTCCTAACTTCTTTGTGTGTAATCTATGAAAGTTATGCAATGTGTGGAAGTTGTATAATGTGCATTCATTCTTGATTTCGTTCTAAGCATTAGTGCTGGTTTCATATCAGTTTTATGATATATATTAAAGTTGCCATGCAAAAGCGGGTTGGTTTCTTAATCACTTGGTAGAAATCACTGATCAATGTGCTGATTTGAATGTTTAATTCATACATGATTAATTATCTCATGGTTCTGTGTTCAATAACACAAACGGGCAAACCAAGAATGTATACCTTTATGGTTTATTAATCTCATGCGCTAGCTGATTATTATGATGTTGATCCTTATTTATATGCTTGGTTCGACATCATCCACTTGTCATTGGAAAAGAAGCAAACCCAAATGTGAAATCTATCAACCATTGGAATAGTTTTTGGAGTGGGGATCTTGGTGAAGACCAAATTAAGAGTGTTCATGATATTCCTCATATGTTTCCTTTAACTAGTGATGGATTAATTGATAAATATGTGCATGTAGATGTTTTCTTGAAGAATTTATTGCTGTGGAGTTTACTAGTGTTGTTGCTCAGGATGAGGTAGAGGATGCAACAAATGAAGTTAAAGCAGATGGTAGTATTGAATCAATGGGATTGAACCAAATGTGATTCTGATAGTATGTTATAGGAGTTGCTATGGCAAATTTGCATTCTAACTTTTGCTACACAATTGATGGGGAAATTGTGGGTGTAAGTAGTACAGATGATGCACTATAGTGTGCTTGTAATGCAGAAACGTAGTAGGTCCCAAATGGTGTTTTTGTTGACGAGTTGTTTGAGCAATGAGGTGAAGAACTTTTATGTTGCTATTGCAGAATTTGTTTGATAGTTCAGTGTGATACTGGCAATGAGCTTGAGCCAAATAGCATGGAAGTTGTGTGTGGCATCGACTAATGAGCAGCGAGTAGTTAATTGAGTCAAGTACTGAGGGGATTGAGTTGAGGAGTGATTTGCAGATTAGTTCTGTGATTGAATTACATAAAGCTGTAAGCAACCATTAAATATATATGGGTGTCAGCCTCAGGAAAAATAAAGAATGATGAGAGCAAGTACATAATGGCATGTACAAACTTAGATTGTAATTAGAAGATTCATTCTAGTGTTCTCCTTGATGGATTACCATTGTAATGAGGTATAGCTGAGGCAATCATACTTATGTTAAGCAAAGTAACCTAACAATACAAAGATTTGTGTTTTATGAGTCAGCGTACTCACTTCACGTGAACTCTAGCATGAATTGCAAGTTGACAAGGTATGAATTTAGGGAGAGGTATAGGTTTGATGTAAATTGCAAGTTGGCAAGTGGACATGTTCTATAGAATAAAGGCTGTAGCAAAGTCCAGGATTTATGGTGGTTATGCCAAGAGTTATAACCTGTTAAATTGCTTGTTAGGACACGACCCAATACAATGGTTGATTTTTGCTATATGCCTGGCACTAGTGATGGTGTACGGTATTACCAATGGATTTGTTGTTTGCTTTGATACACTTTAAAAAAAGAGCTTTTCAATTAGTTTAGAGCCTTTATTGGACTAGATGGATGCCATTTGAATGGTGCTTTTGCGGAAGTTCTGTTTGTTGTAGTCCCAGGTGATGCAAACAGTGGTATATATCCTTTTGCCTGGGCAGTGGTAGAGGCAAAAAAGCTAGATAGATGGAAATGGTTTGGTAACATAAAAATGACATTTTTCTTTACAACAATGGAAGAATTCGTTCAGATTGTCAGCAGACTCCAATATCTTCAGTTTGCACTGTTGACGATAAATGCATTCTTTGTTCTTGAATTGTAGGTGTCTTTTTACTAGCATGCATAATGCTAGCACTCGAATGAATAGGAGGAATGACACCTGTGATGACAACAGCTGGGTTAGGCATTTCATCAAACTTTTGAATTACAACTGTTATACACAGTTGTAGTATTATAGGCCGCTCCATTGCTCGAGTAAAAATAAAAATCATATATTACACATCTCATTTTCAAGTAGGAAATTGGAAAAATGAGATGGAAAGGATCGATAGTGCGTAGCTATGAAAGAAAGGAAAAAGGAAATGGAATTGGGTAGTATAGCTGGTAAATCTAGTTGATGTTATGCCTTTAGTTTCATCTTGGACAGTAGCAACAAAAGCCATCAGCAGTTGGGGCGCACGAATTGTTTATTAATGACAAGACTGATCAAACATTGTAGGGACATTCCTTGGAGGAAATTCCTGTTCACTTTGGAAAAGGAGAGGTAGTGTTTGAATAAAGCTTCTTTAAATAATAAAAAAATTGCAAAAGACGTCAAATCTTGTGGAGGCTATAAGTGGGAGGACTTATTTGCCACAATAGATAAACTAGAAGGACCTTCACATTTATTTTCTTAGAGGAACCTATTTGCAATATATTCCCAACTATTATTTTCTTGCTGCGTGTGTATGTCAATTTAACTATGAAAAATTATTTTCTTGAAGCTTGTGTATGAGCATAACTAAGTTTCTCACTTTCTTTTTTTTTTTTTTTTTTTTCTGAAATGTCCTTTAGACAAGTTTTGCACTTTCTATTATTGGCTTTATTCACTTTATCTTGTCTAGATCATCAACTATGTTGCATCCATGTCTGGTCTTGCTTTATTCCATAAGATGACCATAGATCTTTTGCAGGTACCTTATCATATTGTTTCGTGATGCTCCTGTTGAAGTGTGGGCAATGACAAAGAATCCAATCATGGTTTGCCCTGATACATGTCTTTTTTAATTTTCCAACTACCATGACTAGCAATATGTGGCCAAGTATAGTTTGTTGCAAGTGCAGCTATTAGATCCTAATCCAACTAAGTAAACTACTGCATTATCAATTCTGTATAAATTTTGGTCCTGTGAAGACTCACTTAAAGATGAATTCTGATTGATTTAGAAATGAAATACTCTACAGTTAATGTTTGTATATGGCAGTATAAGTCACTTTTGTTAAGGATGGTTTAAAAATTGGTGGTTCAACCTAGATTGTATCCATGCTTTTCAGCTGTGTATCTTTTTGTTCCAATGTCTAAATAAACACGGAATAAATAATTCGTGCTAATATTTATGGGATACACGTAGCTTCTATTGTGCATACAAGTATAGATTTATAGAAATGTAATTTTGATCTACCATTTGATTTTCTTCCTGCATTTTAGTAGATCTGGATCTAGTCCTTGTTTTTAGTCGAGCTGTGTGCGTCTGTTGTTTGCTTTTTCTTGGCTTGGCCATGATGATATACTTGAGGATGAACTAGTAGTTGATTGTAGCACATGATTATTTGAAGTTTATGCTTGATCTTGTCATTTTTTGCTGGTAACTGACTCATTTACCTAGGTTTTCTCAAACTTCTGTAAGTACAATAACCCTGAATGTTGAAGGATTCTCCTTGAAATATATCTATAGATGAGGAGGAATAACAGGATTTGTACATATTGCTAGGTTTGAAGAAGAGCCAAGACGTCATGACAAGGACTATTTGGAATGATTTTACATGTTTTAGCTTAAGGACCTCATATTTGATAGCATTGTATGCTGAGACATTTGATTGTCCATATACAAAAATTTATTCACAGGCCATTTTGTTGCATGTTTTTTAAATTCTTGATTTGTAAAATGGTAGAATTGATGTAGTTTCATTGTTTGGTTGATTTTGTAAATCACATAGAAATCCAAAATTCATAAATTCTTTTTATAAAAAAAATTGAGTGAAATATGTGTTTTCTCCAAATTACCACCGCTTGAATCAAAACTAGTAATGCTGACGTAGGTAGTTAAATTCTATTGTTGTTGGCATCATTTGCTAACTGATTGTTGGTCTCACCTCTAGAAAATTTATTTTTGAAAACCAAATTTCAAATATAAAATGTCATATTTCAGATTTCAAAATTATTAAAATAAATATATTCAAACAAACAACATGATATGAAAATACTTTTCTATTATTTATAATTTTATAAATTTGAAATCTGCATAGAGCCTAAATTTGACTCAACCGATTGAACCTTTAATGGGATAAGTTTGTTGTCCTTTGTCATGAAATGTCTATTAACTTAACCAAACTTAATTTATGTTGCACAAGTTTAGTTAAAGTCTATGTGATGTAGGATACAATATATTGAAGATTAGTTTTAATTAAAATGTGTCTTAGGGCTTATTTAGTTGGGTATATTTCATGTTTTTTGTGTGTTTAAAATTTATAAAGTTATAAATGATAGATTTGTAATTTCATATTATGTAGTTAGTTGAGTTTACTTATTATAGTAAATTGAAATCTCCTATTTGATTTGTTGTATTTCAAATTTAGTTTTTAAAAATCAATTTTCTAGCTTTGTTATGTTGGCAATAACCAATAATGGTAGGGAATGATGATGTTGGTGTTAGATCATCAATTGTTGATAATTTCATGATGACGTATTTTTTAAGATCTCATTCTTCCTCATTTTTTCAAGCTTTTGTAGTCCTAGGTTGAAATTGGTTGACGGATTATTAAATTCATCAAGCCAATTGCATTACTCCTGGATTGGTTTTGTGCTGAATGATTCCCCTACTCTTAATCATGTTCCTTATGACCTAGTTACATTAGGTCAAACCTAAATTGTGCTCAATGCCTTATCCAAATTGAACTTAAGATATTGAAAGCCCAATCGTCGCCCTAGTTTAGTCTAATTGAGCCAACTTACCCAATTTGAGTTCATACCAAAGCCAACCAATCCAATTAGTCTAATTTGTGCCAATTCAAGCCCAAATTAAGCCAAATTTGGGCTCAACCAAGCTAATTTGACTCTAGCAACATCTAGTTCTTGGTGATAGTAACTTTGGCTTTAAAAAAGTGATGTTTCTTGAAATTTGGTGGACTAACAGTGACACCATCGTTCATTAATAAATGGAGTTAATCATTTGCTTGAGACATTGTGTTCTTTGCTAAACTTGATCTTATTGGGGATATGTCTTGAACAAGTACTAAAAATATGAATATGCTGTCTGCTAGTGGCTTTGTGGACCCTTTGCTGCACTTATCAATGGGTGATATTAGAGAATGTACACCGTCTCTTTAAAGTACTTCCAAGGGGGAATTGATGTGCATCAGGCTCAATAAAGGCATATTGATAGCAAAATAAAGTTGATAATTTCTAATTTTATTTTTTTAAATAAAATTATTTTGGTGATGGAAATGATTTATGGAAATTAACAGTCCATGAATGTGTAAGCACAAGGAGGCTTAAAGCTGATTATGGATGATTAGATTTCCTTAGCTTAAGGTACACATTGAGATTAAAGACATGAGGTGCAGTAATAAAGTTTTCAAACATGCTCATAATGGTTTAGTTCATTGAGATTGGGATTACAACATGAATTGTATGAAATTAACTCAAAAGTTGCACATAAAAGATGTAGGTAATATCACATTCTATGATATTGCAAGACTTCGCAAATTTCTTAGCACCTTATCTATGGCAAATAACAACATAACTAAGTCGTGGAAACAATCAATTTTTGCACTGGCTATTCTAAACATAAAAACAGTCACACTTGCCACAGTGTCACATGTAACGTATGTTGTCTTAGATTTTTTTTGAAATCAAATACAAAACATTAGAGAGCAAATATAACTAGTAGAAAATTTCTTTAAATATATCATTATAGCATTAGCACATAGTATTTCAAGTAAGCCTTGAAGCTCCAAGAAGCATCGTCAGGGATTTTTTGGAGGTTTGACCAAAGGATGCACAAAGATTTCCATGGCCCAAGTTAAGCTCTTGAGTGCTCATTTTCTCAAAAGGAATAGCTGAACATCCCAAATAACTTGTTACAGCTCTATTTGAAGACTCAAATGCCATTCTCAACAAGCAGAAAAAAGGGTAAAAACTTGGTTGAAACAAATAGCGCAACTTGCATGGGTAATTAATAGTCCAAGCCACAAAATTGCGACTAAAAGACCGTAATACTTTTCATCTAGTGATTTTTTGGGCCATGCAAAATTCCCTAGCCTACCTATATGGACCATGACAAATACCAAATTGGTATCATATGTGCACAGAAGTATCTATACAACACATGAAAAAATACAACTAAAATATTACTTAATATGATTGTAAAGAAATGGTGAACTTCAGGTGTGAATTGCATTGCTTCATTGATCACTTTTTCACAAATGATATTTCGTGCAAATTTTTCAAAATGTTGTCAAGTTGTCTTTGAGTTTTCAACACTTTAAAAATGAAAAAAATTTGCAAAAGCCAATACAATTAGAGAATGGAAAAAATGAGAAAGATATAAAAAATTGTTTTTGAAAAATATTAAGGTTCTTTGGGCTTATTTTTAACCTCTAAAATTTTTAAAATTTCCTAGGTGGCAAAATTATCCAAAATAAGCTTTATAAAAAAATACCAATAGACGTACAAGTCTAAAAATAACCATAAAACTATCCCAAGGGCCGCAAGGGTATATTGTAGATGATCTTATATCACAAATTATAGCACTTGGGTTCCAATAGGTTCTTCCTCTTAGATTAAGTCGATGCCCTTGCAACTAAATTGGCATTATAGAATTGGTCAAAGACTTTAGATTACAATCTACAAAGGAATTTAAAATAATGTTATAAATTCCAAAGATGTGCTTGAGGTTTACACCTTTTGTTGAAATATCATGTATAACTTAATAAAACACAAGAATATATAATGCATAGTCATAGTACAAAGGCAGTCATCAGTCTATGTTAGAGTTAAATCACATGTTTAAGCCAGTTTTTAAATCATATCAATTCTCATGGTAAGATTTGAGGCCAGCTAATTAAGCTAAGGCTCAAATCATATGTTCTAATCGCAAAAGAATAATAAATTTAATTCCAACCAAATGTCGATCAAGGCCCATATCCTTTCGATTAAGTTGGGCTCTTTGTTAGTTTGTATCTTATCATGGCTTGTTCCAAGTCCATGTCAAGGTATGGCCAACTCTACAAACAATCACATTAGTTTACCCCTAAATAAGTTATTTGTAAAGCTTCATTGGATGTGGTTGGCCATGGCTTCTACCAAGAAAATTTTTACTTTATAATTAAGGCTTTTTAACAAATAAAGTTGAATACCCAACCTAAAAATAATAGAAACATGAGATCTTGATTGGGTTTGTTCTCCAAAACCAAATAATAATAACAAATTGACACTAAATTTTTAGTGTTTTGGTTGCATGTACTCTACTATAAGTGGATAATTGACAATATATGCTTGCGTCTATTGGAAGTGATAAACCCTATAGCTCTCATCAAAAGGTTTTGAATCACTTTTCTTAAATTTGCAAAATCCTGAGTATTTGTATCTTTAAGTGTTGTGACAAGTTTTGACATCACAACAAGGCTTTAGTATTCCTTATCCTTCTAATTAAAGTTCTCAGATTTTTAGCACTTTTAGTTTTAGAAAATCAAGTGATTTTAATTCTTTTGAAATGTATCTCTTAAACAAACAAGTATAGGTTCAATCCGGTTGATGAATTCATTCAATGAATATGATTCGTATCACCAACCAATTGAAATCCCATTTTTTTGTTTTAGAATCTCAAGTCACAATTGAATCACCTAATCAAAATTTGAATTTATGAGCAATGTATAAGAGTATAGATAATTAGACCTTAAGGCCTTCCAAGCTATCTTATGCTTTGCTTTGAATAGTTTCTTCCAATACAAAAAACTCATCTTTATTCATTAAAGAAGAATTTTACGTTGCAAATAGTTACAGTGGCTTAAATTATGAATCCTAATTAGAATCATGTGGCTATGACCAAAGTTAAAGTAGTTGTTATTACATGAATAATGAAAAAATAAACCTTGTATTAGATGAAGAGATATTTACTAGAAATTGTGCAACTTGGAAAAATGACTTAAAAGTTGTGCAACTACTTTGGAGGAATCTACCATGTTTTCAAAAGAGAATGTGGCAAAGAGGTAGCATTCTTTATCAAGTTGTCATTTATGTACTAGAAACCTACTTTTTGTATGCTGGGAGGATTCGATATTTTAAAGTTATTTAGTATTATTAAAATTTTGATGTGATAACGCAAGTAAATAATCCAAAATAGGCTGTTCTGTTTGTTCATTGAACTTTGTAATAGGCTGATTCAAAGGTAAAATAGCTTAATTGTGATATAGTTGTCTTAAATAAACTTGTTATATGAATTTGAGGTCATAGACACAAGTTGTGGATATAATTTGCATTGATACTATATGTATTTGACATTTTAGATATGATGCTCTTTTCTTTATTTTGTGCTTGCAAGAGTTTAGCATATCTGGTTTAACATATTTAGTTTTGTTTGACGAAAGAAGATTGTCAAATTTGGTTGGTTGATTTTCTCAACTAATTCAAAAACATTATAGTTAATTAATTCAAAAAAAGAGAATTATAGATAATCTTGAGGATGATTAAATTTCTTATCTTTATGGCAATGGTGATAAATAAAAGATGTTATTTTAAATTTATTAATAGCCCTTTCAAAATCCTTTTGAAATCATTTTCAAAGTTTAAATTCTATGATTATTTTTATCCTTTTTTAACTTATTTTAGGGGTTCAAAAGAAAGAGCCTATTATAAAAAGGGTATTCATAAAACCAAAGAAAAAAGAAAGATTGCATCAATTGCAACGGAGAAAAAGAAGCAATATAAAACAAAAATAGACAAAGAATAAATAAATAAAAGAAAAAAGCAAAACAAAACAAATTAATGAATTCATGATATCATTCTCATAAAAACATATGTTAGAAACTATAGATAAGGGAACCTTTGTTTTCTAGTATGGACTAATAATCAACTCCTTGATAACTAAGGTTACTAATCATTCTTGAGTAGTCTAGGATGATGGAATCATGGCATATTGATAAAGTTTACTTTTCTAAACAAAATTATCATCTGTTTTCTAATGTTAACAATAGTCACAACTTTGGAAATAATTAAATATGATAATTATCAATGGGTGTTTTGTCTATAGGAAATGATCTTATGATGAAAATATAAGGACTATCCTTCATTTGATTTGAAGACTAATTTATTATATTAGATTCACATGATACATTTTGACCTCACAAGTCCATTCACCACAATGTTTGATCCATACATTGGTGACCTTTGCACATATAATGTTTAGTCAATGCACCCAATTATTAGCATCTAATGTTTATTTGGTAAAATAAGACATAAATTGAAACTATTCTCACCTTGTAAAGTAGATGTGATTCAATATAATATAATTGAATTCCTTGCTAGACTAAATGAATTTATTAGTATTAATAGTTGAATCAATTAAGCTCTTCTTAATTTTTGTTAAACTTTATACTTTTTGTTTTAGGATGACTTCGTCAATTGTGTGGCTAGGTTTTTCTTATAGTGTGAGCCTCAATGGTTCCTAGTTATATTATCTTATGAGGAATAAAAGAACGTGTTCTCCTCATTCAATGTTTTGTTGAATTTATTAATTTTGGCAATTGAGTTAGTTAGGCCGTTCTTAATTTTGGTCAAAACTTTACACTTTTCATGTTAGATCACTTTTGTCAATTGTGTGGCTAGATTTTTCCCATAGTATGACTCTCAATGGTTCCTCGGATTTTAAGTTTCTAGCTATCTTATCTTTTGAGGAATAAAAGAACATGGTCCTCTCATTGTAGCCATCTATTATTCATAGGTAAACCTAAGCTTTATGCTGTCATTTTTTGTTTTTGATGCTATACATAGTAAATAATGAGTAAGGGATAAATTAGGTGTTTAGAGACTTAAGATTTCAACAATCTTCGAAAATCTACAAAAAATTATTTGAATGGATTTGTGCTTTGAGCTTCTTCATCGCCTTAGACATTTGAAAATCTACAAAAAATTATTGAATAAACATTTTTCCTATACCTTCTCCCCAATACAAAGTGGTACATTTAGGCCCATGACTTGTTATCCTTGGAAATTTATGGCTCACAAAGTGCATATTGCAAGCTAAAAGAAAATACAAACAAACTCCAAATGCTAGCAAAGTACACTTGTTTGAAAAAAAAAATTCAACCTTAGAAAGTCATCTATGATCTTTACCACTTGAATGATAACAAATAATTGCTTTATTGAGGTACCTTTTCTATTTGCTGAAGTATATTTATGTTCAACATTGTTTGTAGATGATTTGCTCTTCAATTGTCCCCTTGTTTTAGTACAATTGATTGTTAATAGAAGTGATAATAGCAAAAAGGGTGTAGAAGAGTTGTTGCAAGTCTAGAGCACTAAAAATAGAAGACGTGGCATCAAAGTGCATTCAATCAATAGCATCAACATGCCACAATGAATGCCATGCTATTGTCAGGTTAGATCCATCATGCATGCATTGGTTTCTATCTCCACATGAGTTTGTATGGACCTATCCTCCTTGTGACTAACCTTTTAAAATTCTTGAGGAACCCCTTGAGATGCAAATGAACAATCACTATGTGACACGTGAAATTCAAGAAATCTCGTATAAATCCACCTTTTATTTGTATTCTTTGAGTTCACTTTATGCTTTATTTAATGTTATCGTGTAAATTGTGCACATTTAGTGCAATACGAATACCTTCTAATTTGATGTATGTGAAGCATAATTATTATGTTTATTCATAAGTTCATAATCCTTGTGAAGATGAAAGCAATTCTTTTTAATGGAACCTGATGTTTAATATGTTTATTGCATTTAGATTTGTATGAAGAATCTTCCTTACCAATAAGGAAACTTGGATGCAATCGATTTTTTGTTGCTACTTTAGTCCCAAACCTTGTTTGAGCATTAGAGAATAGAAGTGTTCTCTTTTATTGTTTTTTTAAAACATGCTTCATATTATCTTATATTACATTTTAAGCCTTATGGTATTGGGAAACCAAAACATATAGGAATGTCGAGTTGGAGTCATTGAAAATTTTCTCACAAGGGGCAAAATTTGTCATTTTAGAGAACAAGTTCACTATTGCCAAACTCATATCTCTTGTCTCTCATTGTATCACCAATGACAAAGTCAAGGCTAATTTCTACCAATGTCATGTGGCAGATAAAAAAAGTATAGGATGTTGTCTTGCATCTTTCCTTAGGCCTTTTAATGAGCTTGTTATCAAGCCGTATCCTTGTAAAGGTTGTCTTTATTGAGCTTGTTATTCCATAGTTGAGTGATAGACCAAAACTAAATGGGATGTTCTTATGTGCTATTTTAACTAAGTTCTTTTTTTGCAAGCTGTCCTTTCCCTTTTTGGACCTCAACAAGGATCTCCTAAACTAGGGTTCTCATTATGAGAAATATTTTTTTTGACACAATTGTTCAACAATGGTTTTATGCTTCTCATGGTGAACTATGACTCCATAACACTGTTTTGTAGAAAGTCCCTTAAAAGAGGGTCTAGAATGCCCATTTGAGTTCACTTAAAAGATATAGCCATCCCTTGTATGGAAGACGATGCTAAGTGTGAGTTGATGACTTGTGAATTTCTTAAATCATGTGAAAAGTGTCTTGTTGCAAATGATGTGGAGTTACTTTAGGCTTTTCGTCTCCTTTTAACTCCAAAACAATTTTATCCCGTCATACATCTCTCTTGTTTGCTTGAATTTCAATGGAATCGATTTCAATTTGTCAAGCCTTAAATGCTTATCATCCATCATGTGCTCTTATTAAATGCTATGATCTAAACTAAAAAGCTTGGCAAAATTTGTATGATTTGACTCACAATCATGGAAAGCATATTTATTTAACTTTTTTAGTATCATTGTCCATTCTTCCTTGTGAAAAATGGAGTCTAATGATATCTTATTAGGAATCATGATAGTATGGATGATATATGGCTATTTTGATGAATTCTTTTAGTACTTTCTTTAGAAGGGTATCCATATAGGGTTGTAGAGGGCATCCTTTTTTGGATGTTTATAGCATAATCTATTGTCTTAGGGTGTGTAAATCATTAAGTGGTTGAATGAAAATGCCAACCCATCTTAGTTTGCATTGCTTAATCACCATCAAGATTAATGGAATTCAAATTAGGACCTTTTAATATCATATCATCATGATTACCTTTATCACAAAATGAAGGTTTCATCATATTAAGACTAATTTGATGATCTGTTGTTTTCAAGTTAACTCCGAGATAGAAGCACATTTATTGAACCTTTTTAGTATCATCATCTATTCTTACATGTGTATGTTAAGGTGTGCTCTTGTATGCTAGCATTTAATAGTCATAATTGATGGAAAGGGAAAGCCAACACACATCAATCCACATTGTTTAATTATCATCAAGATAATGAAATTCAAATTCGAACCATTTATATCATACAATCATAATTATCTTCTCAAAATGGAGTTTTCTCCGTATCAAGATGGCCATGGTGGAGTGTGTTCAAGTCTTCTGGCTTCAAAGAAATTAGTATATTTAATGAGATGGTTTACTTCTTCAATAGTTCTTGGATTGCTTTTGTGAATCACAAAGTTTGTTTCTATGTATTGATTGTTCCATCTCTTCTTTGATCATTTTTGCAACATAATTACCTTGATAATGAGGATCTTTGCTTATCAAAAGTTTTTATGTTGAACAAGATTATCAAGGTTTGAATGCAAGTATTCTAATGTCCCAAGCAATGCCTAAGAGCTGATTAAAGGTTTATCATATGTACATGTGAAAGTAAGGTCTTCGTTGGAGTTTAAAGATGTTTAAGCTTTAACATGAACAAATAAAAATTCCATGTGAGAAAAAAAATTAATGTTACACACCTTGAGTGGATCTGACTTTGGCTCAAGATTGGATATAAGTTTTTTTATTTTACCTTGATTTGATCCAAGCATTAGACAAAAAGGATTTGATCTATTCTTGGCCAGCCTATATCGTTGATTATCCGTTCAAGCTCGAACTAAGCTGAAGTCAATCTAACTTTCTATTGGATTTTGATTTTTTAGTCATAAGAAGGTTTATGTGTTCATTCATGTTAAATGTATCAACATATGTTATTCATTTTTTTATATCTTAATATGCTTAAATTAATAAATACATAAATATATTCATAGATATATAGTTATTTCAAATTTCACCTGGTTCAATCTAATCCAAGCTCGGCTCATAATCGAGTCATAGTATTTTGATTTAAACTGAGTTGAGCTCATAATTGACCAATTTTTCTTTGATTTGAGCCTAATTCAAGCCAAAATTCTATTCAATCCTTGGACGATCTTTGATCTTCAACCTAATTTAATAGTTCTAGAAAAACATATGATTGAGAACTAGGGTTTTACTCATGGCAACTGATCATTCTAGAAAGATCACAATAGTAATGTTCATGAAAAAATGACAATTGTAGGAAACCATATGTGGAATTATTACTATGCTATGGAATTTTATCTCAACTCTAAACATTGTTCTATAATGATGAATATCCTCAAATAATGGGGAAGAATGTAAAATTTATACTAGTCTCTTGCTTATACCTAAATGCACATTGAGATATAGAGAAATTGTAACTAGCTTAAAGAAATATTTTTTTGATTCTAACAAGTTTCTACAACTTATGAGCCCCTTGATTAGCAAGGGTATGAGCACACAAATACATTTCCCAAACAATTCCCAAACTTGATCCAACCAAATGCGATAGATAAAAGACTTCCTTATATTCAATTCCACCAACAGTTTTGCTAAATTAGGGTGAGAAAGATCGGTTGTCTTCTCACAGGTATGAGAGGGTTACCAAAAGCTTGGCAACGGAGAATTGTGTGGATGGCTTGATGAAATGGAATCTGATTTCCAAAAGTGCAAGCCAAATTGGTGTTAGCAAATGGTTCATTAGCAAAATCATAATGGGGACCAATTTTAAATCATTAAATTAAATTGTTGAACAAAGTAAGACTTGTACAAAACAGCCTCAAGTATTCCAAGTCCATTTAATATTGTAGTTGATATTATGAACATAATACTATCATTTGAGCTTTAAGTTTGTGAAAATATTCTTGATCATAATGAGGCTTGGTTGATTTATGGGAACTTACCAATTAGGATAAACTTTTGGATGTTAAATAAACGCACAACTTCCTTGTCAGAATAAGAAATTTCCACCAATTCCGTGAACAACAAAAGTTCATGAAGCTCCAAAGAAGGACCGAGGAGGATGTCGAAGGTAAAGCTTCTAGAAAGGTTTTCAAACTAGTAGGAAGTGTCCTGTCTCACATGGGAATTGATGAAGGATATTCTACAATCACTGACAACTAGCTCATAATAGAAAGAAAAACCCATAAAGCTGGTAAAACCAAGTGAATTTTAAAATGTTGAAATCCCCAAAAATAAAAACTTAACACCTAGGCAAAGCCTTGACTCAGTGGAGAGAAATGGGAATCTAGTTGAAGGGTCACGTGAATGAGCCATTGGAATGAGGGCTAAGTGGAAGAAATGTGCTATAATGGAAATCCCTTGATGGCACACAGACAAGCCCTCGACCCCAAACATTTGCAGAGGGCTACCAAACCACATCACAAAAACCAAGTGAATTCATGCAGGAGATTTCTATTCTCCTTCTTACCAAAGTATGATTATGAATTTTAGTTAGGAAATTGCTAAATAATTTAAATAGCTTGCTTCAACCTTGGCTAAGTTTGGGCTTATATCTATTGCATGCATTTGCCAATTTAGCACCTAACGTAAAATTAATCAAGTCACTAGAGTAGATCATTATGTGAACTGCCCCAGTTATACTGGAAATCTATCTGGAGGCTTTGAATGGTGGCCTCAGCTTTTCTTGTAACTTTCCATGCTACAGTCAAAGTGACATGATGTGAATAAGATGTTTTGGAAGTATGTTCAGTTGGTTTCTTTAATTGAGGTTGGTAGTGCCCTTTGATAACTGCTAAATATGAACCCATTACATTTTTTTTTCTGTATGTTTTATGAACACGCTAGTTTGTATTTCTAAATAGTCCTTAATTCTCATAGCTACGGTCATTATCACTTCCATTTACGGTGATGGAATGGACTCTGCCCGCTGCAACTAGGCCACCACCTAGTCAGGCTTCATTTTCATCAAAGTCACCGACTCCAACATCGACAGCAAATGCTAATGAATCAAGTGAGTGATTTGTCGTATTTTACAGTGTTTTGTGTGATTTTATTTATTGAGCATTAGCTTTTGCACATCTAATTAGTCTTACTTCATGTCTGCAAAATTTATAATTGCTTGTTTATGGAATTTATTGTTTCTTAGAGGTTACCAGCACTGATAATGGTGGGGATGATCTATCTGAGAGTTTTGCTTTTGCATTAGTCAATGGAGCTCTTGGAGTTTTTGAAGTTCAAGGAAGGAGAATACGAGATTTCAGGTACCACAATATTTATTCCACGTTTGACATTGATTTTGTTTGTCAAAAGCAAGATGAGTCAATGCACTTGTGAAATAAACTAGTACAAATGAAAGACCAGATTATTTGACATTGTATTATTCCTGCCTAAATATTGCCACATGGCAGAGAAGAATTGCATCATTTATTGTGCACTGACACTAGTCAATTGCACAATCATTCTTTAAGAAGGACAAGAAGTTAGAAGAAGAATTGAATTTTATGTTGATCAAAGATCACAATCATCCTTTGTGTATTGGATTCTTTAAATAAGAGACAATGCTTTTACTTCCCCAAAAAAACTCTGGGATACAACTATTTGATGATTTTTTATGACTTTTTGACTTGCATTCTGAACTTTATGCCATCTTGATAATCCATTATCTTGTTGAAGGATTAATGAAACTAAGATAGTGTATGTTAGCATGTTTTAACTTGACATATTCCATTGGAATCTTAATTCTAAGCATGGCGGCATATCTGCTATTTCATAATGGAGAAGCGTTGGCATGAAATCCCATGTAGTGGCTTGACAGTGGTGTACTAGCTTGTTGGGTTCTCTCTGAATAAAAGACGCTGCTTGATATTTAGACTTCTTCCAAAAAGATTCCTCTATCATTTAAATTTACTTTGTGTATCACTTGTCGAAATTTTCATGCCTTGTTGCTTTTAATTTCATCATTTTTCAACCACACATAGTTGATTGGAGGTGCATTCTGACAAGCTTTTGGCTAACTTTTAATATACATATAATCAGTAGATCCGGGTTTAGCAGGATAGTTATGGTTTTATTGGGCTGACTTTGCAAATGTCATGGCTTGTCCAGCTTCAATTAGTGCTTGAAACTCTGACTCAATTAATTCACAGCGTCCATATGATTCTTTAATGTTTAGATTATTACAATTGTTTATTGGAAGGGGACCTTGTTGCGATGTTTAAAGTAGATGTCACAAGACTCAAAAATCTTCATAGGTTGAAATTGTGGAAGCAAATTCTTATAAAATGTGGGATTGCACCCCACCCATGCAATCAGGCTTTCATGCATTTGGTTGTCCTCTGATTGATTCATTTGTTTTCATTAACATGTACATCAATAATAAAAATTAATCCCATTTGCTTTTAGTTAAAAAAAACAAAAAAAAAAAAAAGAAGACTAATCCAATTAAATGTGACTTCTACAAAAATCTTCTGCTGTCTTTGCTTTTTATTCATATCATTTCTTCTTTTATATTCAAGAACATAGTCTTCTTCAAATAGTGCATTACCATTTTGGTATTACTCTTATCCTATACATAATTGAAATCTCCAACATCTTAATGATTTTAATGGGAGAAAAATATTGTTGATATATGTTAAAAATTTAGAATTGCATATTATAAGCTATATTAACTATTATTTTGTGAATGCCTAAACAGTTCCTTGTGCTTTGCATCAAGTAATGTCAAGAGTTGTATTTTTACTGTTGCAAAAAACCCATTAATACATTTTTTTAATGTACTGATTTTTTCATCCTAATAATAATGTTTAAGGAAAAATCAAAGCTTTTTTTTCTTCTAGCATACTTATAGCTGTAAAAGCGTACTTTGTATGACCAACCCATGTCATTTCTCTATCTAATACACATCCAAACATTTTTAAGATGAAGTAGCTTCAATTTTGCAGACCTAAATGGCCTTCGTCTTCTTTTGTTTCTTCTGATGGACTAGTAACTGCAATGGCTTATCGTCTACCACATGTTGTAAGTAAAATCTGAAGTAGAAGGCATCTTTTTTGTCCTTCAACATGTTTATGTTGTTTTATATATTTTGTATTTTCAGGTGATGGGGGATAGATTAGGGAATATACGTTGGTGGGATGTGACAAGTGGGCTTTCTTCTTCATTCAGTACTCATAGGGAGGGAATTCGAAGGATAAAATTCTCCCCCGTAGTTCCTGGAGATCGCAGTAGAGGGCGTATTGCTGTGCTTTTCTATGATAACACCTTTTCAATATTTGATCTTGTAAGTTAAAGTTCCCTCTTGTAGTAGAAATTCTGTTCTGGTTGAGCTCTAATGTACTACATTGTTCAATGCTTTTGTTCACCACATTTTTTAAAATTCGTTTTGGTGGCTAACTTTATATCGTGAGTCTACTAAGGCTTTGTGTAACAATCAAATATCTGGGCATTGTTTTGAAAGAAAAATTTAGGTTTGACAAACATGTTTTTGCTGAAAACACTTCGGAGAAAGGCTTATTCTTTTGCATGGTTTGTACCATGGTTTCACTATCATACCATGTTGTTGTGGAGCATATATCAATCACCAAAGTTTTGATGAATATATTGCATAAATGTGTTAAGATATGGACTTTGATATAAATATGAAGGTCTATATGGTATGAGCTTCTTGAAGCTTGTATGCTAGAACGTGCACAGGTTGCTTGGCATACCTTTATGAAATTGCCCATATTTACAGGCAAAAGTAGTGCGTAACAATATACATGTAAGAGTGTGGCCAAAGCATGTAAGTTATCGACATTGACTATACCTAAAGATTTCAGATTATGGGAAGGGCAACAAATCACAAAACTAACATAAATTATAGTATCAAGACTAGACAAGCAGATTTTGCATAGGCATGTAGAATTGCAATGGATGTGACTTGGTAGCAAAATTATTGTATGTGGACAACCATTTGGATGCTTATATAAGAAAGAAGATTGAAGGAGGAATACAAAGGAGAAGGGTTTATTTCATGAAAAACCTAATGTGTTTCTTCTTCCTATCAAACAATATTGTGTATTTTCTTGTGATGGTTGACATTTATTATTGTCAGAGTGAAGCTTGTTTCTGTAATGTCTTTTAATGTTCTAGCAAAGCGTTTCCAATGGTTGTGGTTTTATTGTCTTGAATTTTTTGCAAAATCTTTGTGCCTCTTATTGCTTTTATGGTTTTCCTTTTTCTTTGTTTATTGTTTGGAGACCTTGTTTCATTGTACCTTTTGTTGCTATTTAAGGGGTAAACAATTTATTTGTGGATGAATAAGAATAGGAGGTACTTCTTTTATAGTCACTTGAAGGAATTTGTCTATAACTCATGGGATTAACATTGGGTATTTAAGTGAACTAATCCCAACAAGTAGTATTAAAGCTTGGTGTAGAGCTTGGTGCTTATTAATATAGTTGGAACAGAGTTCAATTGCTTTTTAAGGCATTAAATTGCAAGTTGGCAATATGTTCAAATTTTTTTGGTAAAATAAATTGAAAATAACAAACTCAAGATTGATTTAAAAACAAAGAATTTGTATATAAGAATACAAAGATGGATGACCTCTTCTATGAAAAGAACTTGTATGAATCTCTTTTATCAAAAGAGCTTGTGCGAGCTATTATTTGGTGAAAAGCTTGAGTTCATGCAACAAGAGGAATAAGGCCTATTTGACCATCAATCATTGGAAGTGGTATAATTAACCTTGGCAAAATATATAGCCTTCAATGGCACTAAATAAATAGTTGTTAAAGGCTTGATAAAAGCCTTATATGATATATATGAGGAACTCTCGTATAAAATGGTCTTATTTGTTGCAACAGTTGTTAATAAAAGATTACTTTTATCGTAGATTATGTCAATAAGTTTGATGTGATAATTATTGTATTCTTGGTTATGCACCATTTTTTTAATAATAATAAAATCATTATATTGTTGTTACTAATATTTTTTTAAGTGAATTTAAATCATACATCTTAAAATCTAATAGGTTATTCACATAAAGAACTTGATCAATTGACTCAATAAGGTTTAATAGTGGTGTTTGGTTGTAAATTGCAACTAATTCCAAGAGGAACACAGATGTAACTGTCACCTAGAAAAAATCATCATTGAGTCACTTTTATTGGTTATAAAATATTAAAACTTATAATATTTTGTTTGAGACGTTTTCAATAAGAATCAAGTGAATGTGTTTAAATGTTTTCAAACTCATCTTTTTACTCATGTAATTTGTTTTAAAGCATACATTTTATATATGTTTACTTACATTTATATATGTCTTAATGAACATTAGAAATAGTGGTCTGTATTTGCATATAATCAATTTTCGTAGGTTGCATCAATCATTTTTCAATCAAGTAGTGGTAAAAGAGTGATTCATTATATTTTGTCTTAGATCATAGCAAAGCTTATTGGGTGCGTTAGCTGGCTTTGCATTATCATTTTAGGAATGAAAAGTAATTAAATTGAGTAAGGTTGGTATTGGTCGAACTAGTCGTACTTATACGATGAACTCATTATATAATACAATTAGTTTATCTTTGGATTGGACCAAGCATCGACCAAAGGCAATCCTAGATTAGGTATGCTTCATGTATTGGTTGTACATGTTCAATAGTCTTATCATACAAGTATGTTAATACTTTCCTAAGAAGTGTCTATTGAGGTTAGATTCATTGATTTTTGTATTGTACTATCACCTTTTGTACTTGTACAATGTATTCTTTTGGATTGAGCAATGCAAGTATAGGATAATCTTTTCTTCATCATATATGTATGACCTTATATCTAAGTACATTATTGGTTATTTCGAGAGAGATTTGGAGCTAATGGGCTTCGTACAGTATGATGATTCTCAGCATTTTTGTACAATTAATTTATCTAAATAATGTGAGTTTAGGACTTAAGCTGAGAACAAGCTTATTTTTGTCATGTCAAAACTTTATCAGTATACTAAGAGTATGATCAATATGTCAAAATCATAAGAAATGAAGACTTAGGCTTGATCAAGATAATTTCCTTCATATATGTACAATCACACTTTCATACACATATTATATATGCTTATTCGAGAGTTTCAAATTGGGACCTATTCATGCATTAAATGGATTTGCATTGAAAGAGTACAATCCATGTATTATATTAATGCTTTCTATGATAATCAGTATGAAGGAGCTTGTCATAGGAGTCATCGTAGTATATGATCTTGCATCAGACAATATTTTTGAGATTTCACTGATTGGACTTTAAGAAGATTTGTGTTATTTGTACTTAAACGATACTTTATCATACAAGGATGGTCATACGTTTAATTGAAAAATTGTACAGCATTGTACTTTTATGGTATGTGGATCTTGCAAGTACTATCTATTTAGTTTTTTTTAAAAACTAAAAAATTATATAATCATACTTGTATAATCTATGGATCATACAAGTGATATTAGTTCAGTTAGATCATACAAGTATTATCAGTTCAATCTTTTGTTCATAAGTAAGAAATAATAAGCATCATACTTTATTATTTATGGATCGTAGAAAGTGTGCTTCTAAAATGGTTGAAGTAGATTGAGTTTAATTTGTTGCTAACGGAGTTAATAAAATGAGAAGGCAAGAAGTTTGTTTCCCTTCATATCTAAATCAAGAAGATGGTTAAATACTATCTCCAATTTTAGATGCCATAGCAATTTGGTTGCTATAAACATGGTGAAGAGTCTTAGATTGGAGACTTTATCGCATCTACACCCACATTTGTTGGGATGAATTTATGTTTAGGTATTCAAAGTGCATTTGTAGTGTCAACTCAATTTTGTTATCACTTAGGAGTAGATTGATGAGATAGTATGCAACGTGGTGCCATTTAGATGAAGATTGCACCAATGACATCTATGGATGAGGCTTTATATAAAATGGGAGAACATCCATTCTCAACGGAGATTAAGGTGCTTAGTCTCTTAAGTTTGTATGAGGAGCTTTTGGCACGTAAACTTTTTTGTTTTGTTAAGTGAAGAAGGTGTTATGCCTGCAATTGAGGTGTGTTGTAACATATGATGAGTAAGGGTAAGGTGGAGGTTGCCCACTTAAATGCACAATTTTTGGAGGAGCCTCTAAAGCAAATGGTGCCAATCATTAATTGTCAATGGATACTAAAGAAAGTTACAAAGGTTCTATGAACTCTTTGGTTTGGTCAACTCTAAGCACAACACTTGTAAGAATCTCTTCTTGAAAGGAGGGGGTGATCTTGGAATCAAACTTGATTGGGTAAATTTAAAATACAAAGTAGACCTCATGGAGACCCAAATGAATGTAGATAGGTTGAAACTAATTAGATGATCCAATTATTTCACATGGAGGTGACAAAGTATGATAGTTCAAAATCAATTGATTAGACCAAATGATTCATCGATCACACTGTTCAACTAACTATTAAGTTGTTGGATTGATAATATTGGACCATTTGATCAAGCAAATCAGAACATGTTTATTGGAGGTGAAGGGTTGGAGAATTTTACCCATAAGTTGATCAGACTATCTTTTCAAGATATGACAGTGAGATCTAGATAAAGTTTTTTGAAAATTTGAAAGCCACTGAGTTGGTATTTGTTGAGTATTCAATTATTGATTTCAAATAATATTTTAGGGGTTTAACTAAATTTAGTCAAAAGGAATTAGATAAGATTTATGGTGATTGCTAAAATTGTTGGAGTGGGTTCATATTGTTTAAATTTGTAACAAATGCCCTTGAACCATAAGAGAAACCATGTGGTTTATTATCTTGTTTTCATTCTAGAAATCATCCAATATTGTGAGAACTGGAAAGGGATGAGATCAAAAGTTCTTGGGAATTTTTGTGAGTGAGTTGAGAGTTATCAAGGTTTTGGATTGGATATATGCTTGTGGCATTTGAAGGTTGGTAGGGTTTCTTTTTTGACAAATATTAGTGTTTCCTTATATACTTTTCCGCATGGTTTCTATTTATGTTAGTGCAATGTTATCTACCTTTTTTTATCTTGTGAGAAGTGGGTATTGAAATGAAGATCATCATGCAAAATTCCATGCATTGAAGTCAAGGTATCCTTATTCTTAGTAATTGCAGGATTTTACTTATGTACTGTTTTGTTTTTGGTGTCGAGGCAAGTTATAGATCAATATTGGCTTGCCATATCCATCTATTTTACTTTTTATGGTCATGGTATCTTGAAGTTTTGAGAACCTTATTTCTTGCTAAAATGCATGGCTATAGATGCTATTGGTAAAGTTAGGATTAGCTGGATGATTTTGATATCTGCAATCTTGGACATGTGCTGCGTGAAGTTATTATTTTGAAAGTGACACTGCCTATTGGAATAATTATATATATATATATGTATGTATGTATATATATATATATATATATGTATGTATGTATATATATATATATATATATGTATGTATGTATATATATATATATATATATTATGTGCTGCCTTCTGTTTTATCTTGCAAACAAGACCTTGACTCAAAATAATTTGGTGCTGTCCTCTGAACTTGGATGAATCCAACAGCTTGCATGTTGTTTAATCTTAAATTTTCTACTCAATATATTTGTTTTATATTTTCTAATAAATAGGCATTTGATTGGAAAAAATGATGGATCTCATCCAATTTTATGTTTGTCTTTTTACCTGCAAAAACGAAACTTTTTAATTTTTGACTAATTTAATCATAAGTGATATTTAAAACCACATGTAGCTTGAGTTATTTGTAGTTGAACCTCCTTTGTTTCTCTTACCTTTAGTGGGGCCTTATCTCATTTAGTTTGATGATCCACATGTGCATTAACTGGAACATAGTACAAGAAAAAAATAAAATAGAAATAATTTGGCTCTAGTAACTGCAGATTGAAGACTCTTTTCCTGTGGTTATTTGTAAATACTAATTATAAAATTAATATTCTGGTCTGTTCTTTCACATGGGAGCAAGGCGTGGCTTTATATCTAAATGTGTCTCGGACATGATACTTCTTCTGGTTTGATGATTGCTTGAGAACTACCCTAAACCTTAAGATCACAATCTTTTTACATATCCATCAAACTTATCGAAGTGTAAGAAACATAGCAATTAGATTGAGAAATAAATTGTTGATCACAAAATACATCTTTTTCGAATGATATCTGTCTTGTACTTATTAAGGTGGCTTTTGAAGTTTGCATAGATATTTTGCTTCAATGTAAAACTCTGATTTCTTCAGAGTAAAATGGAGAGTCGTATAACTTAGTTCTGTTGAATTGACTCCTATTTGCATCAATGCTCACTGTAGGTTTCTCTATACTGTTTATAGGACACATCAGATCCACTATCCAATGCCCTACTTCAGCCACAGTCTCCTGGGACTCTTGTTCTTGAACTTGATTGGCTTCCACTGCGAACAAAGAAAGAAGAACCTCTTGTTTTATGTATAGCTGGTGCTGATAGCAGCTTTCGCCTTATAGAAGTTAACATGTATGTCTTCCAAACATATTTGTCATATTTATCATCTTCTGTTTTTCTTTTCTTGTTCTGAGAATCATTTGGCTTATCTTCAGATTCTGTTCTTCATTTGAAAAGGTGGCTCTTTATAGGAGCTTTTCATTTTCTTCCCATGCTCTATTAAGTCTCTTTGATATCATATAACTATGTAAATGTCATGATAGCGAGATGGGAAATGAATGATCACGTTTGCTTCTTTTCTGTGTCAAGTCTTGATTTTCTTCTTGCATTGCTATTTTAGCATTTGTCTTTATGTGCATCATCATGTGTGTTCCTGTAATTTAATTGAACTATGTATAGAAATGTAGACTATAACTAGCAAATAGCAATAACTTAGACTTTACTCTTGTTTTCTTGTAACACAATCATTCTAGTTGCCATTGAACATGAAGATGATCTCTAACAACTGTATCAGTCCTTCCTTGGATGATCTGATCTTGTTCCAATCATGTTTTGGTTTTATTTATCAAGTGTGAAAGATGTTACAGCATGTTTCCTTGGATTATGTATAGGCAATTTCTTTAGCACTGATCACATTGATGAAAGATGATCATAAAGTACTATAATAGCTATTGACTTAGTAAAAAATTATTTTTGATGGAATTTACATTGAAAATGGTATTGTAGGTCAACGATATCATTAAACTATTGTGATAGCTTAATGCATAAAATGTTGAAATTAAAATTTGTAAAAAAAAAATTATCTAGAAGTTTTGAGTAGTGACACCTTGATCATATCAATCTAAAGATGTATTAAATTTTTTAGTGTGGTTGGGAATCCTTGCGAAGTGCTAATTTATTGTTCATCTAATTTTGTACAGCTTTACCAGTTCATTGTTTAACTAGGTCACATACAAGAACGGGATTTAATTAGCAGCTGGTTCTGCTTGGGTATCACCAGGCTAAAATTCTTATACAGATGGCCTTGGTGTTGGGATACATCAAGATAGTCATGATAAAATATTTAATACCAGAGTAGGATAGCATTATATTATGTGATAGGATCCCAGGCTGATCTCATAGCAAGAGATTGCTCTAGAAGATTATGAGAGAGCAATTTAGATTTAGCTTAGAAATAATATAGAAAGCATTTAAATTTAATAACTGGAAAGTAGTTTCTAATATGGATGTATATTTTCAAGAAGCTGTGGATCATCAACGCTATGTAGGGAATATTGCCATAGTAAGTCTATTGATGATGCTTCTGAGCAACAATTGCAAGATCTGGTAACCTTTTCCAGCTTCTTTGCTGTAATTTTCTTTTCACTGAAATTATTGAATTGCAGAATTGGCAAGTAATGAATTTTGTTATGGGTAGTTGTATTTAGTTTCTTATGTTTGCAGCCATTTGTCTCTGAGCTTGTAGAGCTACAACACAGTAAAATATTTGCATAATTTATACAAAAACATTTGATGAAAAAGGACTCTTTGATCTAAGGATTGACATAAGATAATGATATGACATGACCGAGGAATAATCAAGTTTTGCATTGTGGGCTATTTCAATGGAACATTCCATATGGCACAATGAACACAGTATGCTGAAGCCAATTTGCGTAAGTTCATCGTGGACTACATAAATATAATATCGTGGTCAATGTAAAATTGAAAGCATGTATTAAATGCGTAATAATCATTATTTTCATTATTTATGAATTAAGTACTTCATTTAATAGAGCAAATGGAAACTAGATTTAAATCTTTAATTTACTTTGAAAATTCACCCTTTTGCCCACAATTGACATAGATTATTCAATTAAGGTTAAATTCCAAGGCATTAATAAATCTAACATTACTTAACTCCATGAGTTAGTTTAGTGTAACCTATATATTCATGACTTAGTCAACTTTATTATAACAAAGTGTAAACAAGCCAATATTAAAGTTTATTTAGTATTAGTATACTTCATAAACTATTAAGAAGAAATCACTATCAAAATTGTCTTTAGGAAATTGTTGTTGAGTACTTTTTTTTTTTGAAAACAGAATATAAAAATTTTATTACTTATCTAACAAATTGCAAGTGATTCTATAAATTTACACTAATACGAAATGTTACAACTTGCAAAACAACAGAATATCTAATAAGGAGCAATAAAATTTAATGCTTAGTCTAGTATGACTTTCCTTTTTTCATATGAATTATCTAATTTATTTTTATAGTAATAATAAAAAAGAAGATTATAATAAAGTAGTACATGTTTTGAAAAATTTGTTTGATTCTGTTTTTAAAATTTGTTATCATTATTCAGTTTCTAAAAACAATTCTAAATAAACCATATTTGATAAACGAACACTTTATATTCAATCGATCCGTTATGTTGAGAAGGAAATGGCGAAACCAAGTTTGTCGTTTTATGATGGACAAGAAAAAGAATTGTTTTGTTGCTACATCAAACCCTAGATATAAAAACAAACTAAATGATAGAAAAGTACAAATTCAATGCAGCTAGGAGATATTAATGTTGGCAACTCTACAACATTTTGTTGGTGATAAGGAAGCAGAGAAGCCAACAACCATGATTGTTCTTGGCACTTTTTACCTCAGATGAGGCAAATGACGTTGGGGGATGGGGGTGGGTGGAGAGGAGGAGAGGAGGAGAGGAGGAGAGGAAGGATTGATATTTTTAAGGGTTTGAAGATTGGAGAGGCATACGAGTATGAAAGACATGCACTCTTCTTCTTCAAACTATTGATAAGGATCAATGGATCATGACTTAATGCAAAACATTTATTTGCTAGAAACTTATATACCTTTGCACCACCATATTAACTCAACAGTTATTTTTTTTTGTTTAACTCCACGGTGATGTATAAAACAAAAGTGCTGTAAAATATTTAATTGCTAGAATTTACCCATCGCACAAATATGAGATTGAAATGTGGCCCTTGTTGAAAAGGATGCCAGGGTGATCATAAGTAGCTGCGGATGATATAGTTTGGGTTCTCCTTCCCTGATTAATCTTTTTCTTTGCTTAACTTAATCTAGCAACTGAATTCTTTTGTTTGAATATGTATGAAATTATTTCATTTATGCTGAGTTTGCAGTTTCAAAATATTTAATTATAATGTTTCTTTTCTCAGAAATGATGTGAAAGCCAATTCAATCTCCAAGGAAATGTTTCTTAAAGAGAGATTTCGACCAATGCCACTGTGCTTACCTGCTTTGTTTCCCATGCCACATGCCTTGGTAAGTAGCCATGACTAGATAGATAGTTCGCCGTTAAAATCAATATAAAATAGAGTTTCTTTTTAATATGTTATACTGCAGAATATCCTTCAAATATTTGCATGAGAACGGGTGGTTGGTTTGTATCATGTTTAAGAGTTCTTCCTTGCTTTTTGTTTAGTGCTTGCACTTATTTACTGGGCTTCACCTTTAAGGATTTCCCCTTCAAATCGTTTACGCAACATTAGTTGTAATATAGGGTTATTAAACATCGCTTGTGCTCTGTGTTTTATGCTTGATAGGCACTACGGATGATCTTCCATTCTGGAGTGAAACCTTCTTGGTTCAGTCTGTTCGCTGTAGAGGAGGATAAGTCTCTTAGAGATATTTTTGAAGTTGAAACAACTTCAGCTGGAGACCTTCGTGGTTACATTATGGAGTCACCACTTCCATCAGTTGGTGACTCTGTGGTGCCTGAGTTGCTTTTGAAGGTTTTAGAGCCCTATCGAAGAGAAGGTATGGTTTATCTCATATAAGGATATTTTAAAACATCCAAATAATTTTACAATTGCAACTGATGCTTATTTTATTTCTTGAAGGATGTATACTTGATGATGAAAGAATTCGAGCATATGCTTCTGTAGCATATAAAGGTTCTGCTGCAAGGTTTGCCTTTGCTGCTGCGATGTTTGGAGAATTTTCAGAATCTCTTTTTTGGTTACAGCTACCTAATGCTATCTCCCATGCTATTGAGAAATCAACAAAAAAATCATCCAATGAATCATCGCAGTCAGCATCACTATCGGAAACTGAAAGTATAGCAATGCTAAATAGGATAGCTTCAAGGGAAAAATCTGCTTCAAGCAGGAGAAGAAAACATAACATGGTAAAGCAAAACTGCGAAGAGTGTGGTATATGCATTTTTTTCCTGGATCTTCTGTCTTGGATGTAGCATCTCATGATACCTTCCATGTTTATGGCATTTATGATAGCTTGTCTCTCTAAACAAATAGCTGCTTTGATGCTTGGAAACATTAACTTGCGGGCTTATGTGCCTGTCCTTCATTCTTAATGCCAACACTTTTTCACTCCCTCTGTTATTTAGACCTTACTATCTTTGGTTTGGTTTGTCTGCAGAAATTCGGCCAACTTAATTTGATGGCATTTAGGCAAGAGGAATTGTGGGCAAATGCTAATGAGCGAATACCATGGCATGAGAAATTTGTTGGTGAAGATGCAATCCAGAAACAAATTCATGAGTGAGTTTGTTTCACCTAAACTATGAAATGTTATTGTTGATATTTATATGTACTCTTCATGTTCAGTTTGCATTATTATCCCTGAACTTGTTACAAATATAGTAAATCTGTTATCAGATTCCAAGCCTCTGCAGTTTAGGCATTCTACTCAAAAAATTCTGAACCATGCAATAGCAAAATATAATATCTAATTTGGAAGTTAAGGTTATAGACGAACTCCTTGGATAGTTTTACAGATACACATTTCAGCCTTAGTCACCCACAACTAAGCCTCTCAACAACTAAACATGCAAAGAAATATCAAACTTGATAAGAGCACCAGACACATAAACAAACACACATAAAACAAGAACCAAAACGATTAAAGCTAAAAACACTGGATATATGCAAAAAATCCAAACTTGGAAAAATCCACAATCTCATGAAGACCTTTACTATATTGTAAAGGAGATTGCAAGGTTCAACTTGCATTGATTTCTATTATGATGTGAACGTCACCTTAGCTTCAAAACGAGGAAAGAAAAAGACTCTACAGAAGGTATCCTAGGCATACACAGTTGAAATTCTTAACTTTGGGCTTTTTTTCATGAATAATCCCTTTAGTGGATGTTTTCTCAATCCATGTGTTCATGACTGAGCATATCCCATTGATAAGCCACATTTTGTTACCTTGCATGTATGCATCATAATTGTCTCCTAGTTGGCTTTTTAGAAGATGTCTCGTTGTTGTTGATTGGCACCCCTTGCTGTAAATTTCCACATTCATAAATTTTCTCCAGTATATGCTTGTATTGTTTGTCCACAATATGAGTTGCTTTAATGTCTTTGTAAATTTATGCCTTGTGACAATCATTGTCATATGATAGTGTGTCTTTCATTTCATATGAACCTTCACATGTGTAGTAGAATTTGTACTAACATCTCCATCTTGTGGATTGATTGCTTTTGAATAAACTGTGCTTAAAGGTTTAATTCTTTTGATTGATCTTTTATATCTCTGGTGCAACAGACCTGTTCTTTATTCTATCCATTAGCCAACCATTATGGAACAAAGGTCCCAGTTTATTAATGGCAGCCATCTTGTTTAACATATTGTTGGATTACCCAACCAAAGATTTTCCTCAGTTACAACTCCCGTTCATGAATCAAAAACTTGATATAATGATACCTAAGCTAAGTTGAACCATATGTACCAATGCCTAGGAACATTGCTACTATCGACATAAATTTTCTTGAGTTTGGACACCAACTTCTTCTTACCCATTATTTGGAAGCCTTCAAGTTGTATCATAAAATCTCTTCTTTCAAAACACCATTGAGAAATTTAGTCTAAACATCAAGTTGCTCTTATTGCAAGTAAGCTTTAATGGAGGTGAGAATATTCAAAATTTCAAAATTTTGACCATTTTCAAAATATGCCTTTATAGCTTTTGACCATATTCAAAATTTTGACCTTGGTACCTTGGGCAATTATTATAGCTCCATTAACATTCTTCCAAGAATTGTCTTTGAATTCCTTATGGTGCCACATGATGTCTAGCTATCTAATCGATACAAGACTCTTTTTCAAACTTGGGATGTGCTGTAGATCATGCAACTTCGATCATGTGTTGTTTGACACCATAATATGTATGTCTCCCTTATGGAGACAGGTTTGTCATCAACCAAGAACACTTTGTCACAAAACTTCATAGCAACTCTCCACATGGCGTGGAATGAAATAATGTATTTGAGTCTATGATCCATAACTTAATCAAGCTATCAAAAATAAGAATTTGAGCATCATCTATGCTTTCGATCATAGCAATTACATACATACTATCTTCTTGGGTTTAGCTACTTTTTTTTTTATTTTGCTTGAAAATTGTACAATTTCAGTTTAGATAAACATAGTTACAATTCTAGCTTGTGAACTCTTTGATCGACCATGATTTCTAGTAGGCTTTTACCTTGACTTGCCAACTTCAATATGCCCTCTAGTTATGCTATGCCCTCCCTTTAGTGCACAAGAAAAACTGGACACTTGTCTCAAACATTTTGTGTTAATCCTCACTTAAAATTAAGATGCCTACCATTTATGGTTTCAATCTTTTGTGGCTGGCTGTTTCTAGCATAATAATTGTGTTCCAGCTATATGAAAAGAATGATGACAATATTAACGCCTTAATTTTATTGTTTAAGTTTATAACTATTGAGCTTAACCAATTTCTTATCACTTTGGATTCATTGATGTGGTGGTGCTCCCTCTGTCATTGTCGAATTGAATAACCTTGACATCAAGTAGACCTTATTTAGTGCTAAAGGCTAACCTACATGTTGCACGAAGCTTTTATCAAGCCTTTGCTTGTTGTTTCATTGATGACATTATAAACCACATTTCTGGCAAGGGTTAGGTGCACCACTCCATTTATTGATCTTGCTAGTCCTATTCTTATTTTATAAAGCTTGGTTTTTGTTGAATAGTAGCTATTATAAGTTATTTTGATAGAAATTCTTTATCTACATCTTCCAAAAATCAAAAAGTTTTCTTGAATTTGTTTGTATTAATTTTATCATATTTTATGTTTTTCTTTGATACTAGAAGTTAAGACTTAAAGTCAAACAAAACTCCATTGTAAAGCAATAATACCCAATATTGAGAGTGTAAACCAATAATTCACCTTAGGCTACAAAATAAATATTTATGATAACTACACAAATACACTCACATGCTAGAATATCCATGGATATGCTTCTTGTCACCTAAACAAGTGAAGGATCAACAATAAGGACAACACAAAAAAAGAAGCAAAAACATAACAAAAAAAAAGTAGGAGATATAAGATTTATGTAGAAGACTTTAAATTTGGGGAAAAGCTATGACTACATTTGGAAGATCTTCACTAAAACTTAAGAGAGATTACAAGTTGCTCTCATAACCTTCACTTGTGATTAACTCTAATGCCTTAGCAACATGTCTTTGTATCTTATGAAGGAGGAAAAGAAAAGAAAGCACTTAGGGTTTGGTGTATGAACATAATCTCTTCTCATTGGCATATTTAAATTTCCCCTTGTACAGGCATCATAGCACAGCCAAGTCTTGTGGCACTCTTGCTTTTGACTTATTATCCTGATGACATGTTAATTGCATTTTAGCTTAAGTTATGATACCCTTAACATTATGCATAACCCCTTTAATATAGGTACACCCAATGTTTATCACAACATTATGACCGTCATACTACTCAACATGTCTTGACATATCAAACTCCATGCATTAATAATAACTGAGGATATAGAATATTAAATGACTACATCAAAGAAATAAGAGGGTTTTTTATACATTTAATATTTAAAGCATATTTATTTAGATATACAACACCTAAATACAACGTCTACCGACATTTCATATGAGCTAAACTAAGTTCACGTGAGCTTTATTATGTATAATCAAGCTCCACACATTGACAATAACTAAGAATGATGATTTATTAAATGGTTACACCAGAAAAGGAGAGTTCACATCTGTGGTTTTTCTATTTGTAACGTTTAAAGCATGTTTCTTTACATATACAACACTTCAACCTTTAATATTACCTACATATCTACCTAATATTTAAATATTCATAATTATATTTAATAGATTAAACAATATGTTTTTTTTTTTTTTTTTGTTGTTTTGTAATTTTCAGGCTTATCTCCGTTGGAGACTTGGAAGGTGCTGTTGCTTTGCTACTGTCAACACCTCCAGAAGGTTCTAATTTCTACTCTAATGCTCTGCGTGCAGTAGCTCTGTCTTCTGCCGTGTCGAGATCTTTACATGAGCTTGCTGTGAAGGTAATTCTTTAATTTTTTTTTTTTTTCAGTTTATTAAGTCTTGTAACCTTCCAGAAAGATGTTGTTAATGCACATAAGTGTGATAGATATAATTTGACTCATGCAAAGCCGATGCAAAAAGAGCAGGCATTTTGTTAAATTGAATTTTTAATTTTCACTTAAACACTTCATTCTTGTACAGGTTGTTGCAGCCAATATGGTTAGGACTGACAAGTCATTGTCGGGCACTCACCTTCTCTGTGCTGTTGGAAGACATCAAGAAGCATGTTCACAGGTAAGATCCATAGGTCAAATTTTCTTTTTGCATTGTTATTTGTAGAAGTTAACTTCCTTCTAAATTATTTGGTTTACAACTTTATAATAATATTTTCTAAAATTCCAATCATATTCATCATATCAAATGAAGACAGCTAATATACAGGACCATCCTTTTTAGCATGATGAACTTATATGTAGGAAGAAAAAGATAAAAAGGTGACCATATGTCATGTAGTATCCTATGTTTTAGGATTTACAAGTGCCAAGAGACTATTGTTTTATATTCATATGAAATAATATGCTACGATTGTTACAGTTACAAGATGCTGGATTTTGGATAGATGCTGCAACTTTAGCTGCTACTCATCTGCACGGATCAGACTACGCAAGGTTGCCTTCTTTGCCATAACTACTAATCTTCCATTGGTGCTCTGAAGTTTACTTGTAGTTTTTCATATCTAAAACAATGCCATTAGAACAAGAATGGAAGCTGTTTTCAATTAATAGCACTTGTTGATTCACATTTCCTTTGGCTGGTAAACATCTCACAAAAAAGTGATTCTTTTCTTATTTCCTGCTTCAGAGTGTTGCAGAGATGGGCAGATTTCGTTCTCCATAGCGAGCATAACATCTGGAGGTAGAACAATATCAAATAATAGCTTCGAATAAACTTATCATGCAGCTCCTTTAAAGGCTGGCTAAATGAATCCATTAACTACAGGGCAATGATCCTTTACGTTGCTTCTGGAGCACTTAACGTCGCATTGGGAGTTCTTCGCAATGCCAAGCTTCCAGATTCTGCTGCTATGTTTCTTGTTGCTTGCCACGAGATATACGCACAAATACTACGCTCTGAATCACAATATTCTGATGAACAACTGGAAGAAATGGTTAACACCAAATCTAAATTTCTGTTGCCCAGCAAGAGCCTTGAGGACGACGATGTGGTTGCCGTCAGTGACTTTTACGGCGAGTATCAACGAAAACTGGTTCATCTTTGCATGGACTCGATGCCGCTGTTCGATTAAACCGCCATAGAACTGCTTGAGATGCGTCCTTGGAGCCTCGAAAGTAAATCAATTGAATCAAAACGAAGACATCTCAGCTTTTTCTACGTTCAATCTGTTACGGCGACGGCGGTTTTCCTTGCATTAGGGTTCGTATATTTCGTTTATTCTTTGTATTGAATATCTCAAGAGTAACCAATTTATTAAGAATTTTTGTTTACAGTTTAAAAGATTATTTTCATTGTTTATAGCATAAAGGAGGGTTTTATATATATCTCTTTTGATAGATTGATGGAATTTTGTAGAATAGCATTCTTTTGAATGAAATTGTATGCAAATAGAAGAGTTTTTTTTTTAATGACATTAGTTATATGTGTTTCTTTAGCATGTGATATGAATGAATACTATTTTTGTATAATTTTTTATTGATTAATAGTTTTAAAAATTTTATTTTTAAATTTTTATTTAAATAACTTTTTTTATAACAATCTTTTATGTTTGTCAAAGTTTTATAAAATTTATATCATAATTTTTTTAAAAGTTTTAAATAATTTAATCACTTTATTTTCTAAATGCTTTCATATAATTTAAGCCTTTTGTTTTGAAATTAATCTAAAATAAAATTTCTTAAATTTACATTATTAGGTTTTTAATTAATAAATTGTTTTATTTAATAATTTTGTTCTTTAAGATTTGTAACCTTGTTTATAAGAATGTGTGATGTTTTATAAAAAAATGTATCATATGTTGTCTAACTTTTCTATCAAGTGTGAATGTGAGTAGTTTAAACATTGGTTTGATTGGAGGTTTTATACAATTGGGATAATATTCAGTTATAAGGCAAAGAAGATGATAAAACTAATTTTCAAACCAATTTTTTTATTATAGTTTAAAATAAGATCTCACTTAAGAATTAAAAAGAACATAACATTTTCTAAAAATATTTATTTTTTTCTATATATACATTTATAATTATCAATAAAAAAAATTGCATAGATATATCTATTTATTATAATATTAAGTACTTTAAATACAATTTTAACAAAAACACATCTACAATGTATTCACTTACCAAAATAAACACAAATAATATACACATTTTCATATAGTTTAGATATAATTATCTAAAATATTTTTTTTCTTAACTACATAAGTATTATGTTAAGAGAAATATTAAAAGACTTCTCACAAACATGCTATTAAACACATCTCATCTTATGTGTAATTAAGATTCCTGACCTTTTAATAGTTTAGGTCTTAACTACATAAGTATGACAATCAAAGATTATGTTATTGGGCAAGCTACCTTCATTTTTTTATTAAACATTTCAAATCAATATCATTACTTGTATAATCATTACAATAAAGCTCATATAACCTGTCATATTAGATACTTATATAATTTATGTCATAATTATCTATTTTTTATCCTTATTCTTTTTTGTTCTTATTTCTCATTTATTTTTTTCTTTTATATTATATTCATTTCACATATTCTATATTAATAGCATTACTAAATCATTTAATTGTCTTATGTTTTTATACTTTTTTCTCATCACAAAGTATGCAGATAATAATGCAAAATATTATACATAAAGGAAAAAGATGTAATGCTATTACATAAAATGTTCAATAATAAAAATAATATCATATTACATTATAGTTATCCAAATTTACCTGCCTATTCTTCTTGGAAAACATTTCGCACCTTTTTTTGTTTTCCTTAGCTTCCTTAAGAAATCCAAATTCTATTGAACAACATATTGAAGAAAACACAACTTGACCTTGCTTAATGCTCAAGCTTGTTAAGTGAAGTGCTCAATCCAATATTGAGTTGAACAATAACAAAATACTTCAAACTAGCTTCTTCTAACCTCCTTTAGTAATAGCAACTCAATCAAATACTTCCCAAGTCTTAGCTTGTAATCCTTTCTTTACATTACAATAACTATTTTATTCAGATTCTACAAGTAATTCTACTTTACCTTGCTCTTTAAGTATCAATTCTTTCATTTTCTCCTTGCTAAAATCATAGCTAGCCTTATGTAATATCCTCCATAATGAGAGAAGCAAAATCCTTACCTTTTCATGATAGCACAACACAAATCAACTCCACAACTTGCATCAAGCAAGCTAGAAGCTCAACGACTAATGATCAATCAACAAGAATATATGCGCAAACCACACCACTCAACCCTTGCCCAAGTAACAAATTTGTCAGCTACACATTGCTTTAGTTTTAGATAAAATGCTAATGTTTGATGATTATTTTACATTGTTTAGCATGCTTTATATGCTTGTTATATTACTATTAGTGACATATTAGTAAAAACGATTCATTTTAAAGGAATTGTTTCATGGGTGATCATTGTTTTGATTCAAATAATACTTATTCATAATTGAGAATATCATGTCTTGTTTCACATGCTAGTATTATAATGCTTGAAAATATCATAGGTTGCTTTACATATGTTAGTATTACATGTGGCTTGTTTTATAATAAGTTAAAACATGACTATCAATATAATTATGGAATTATAAAAATAATAAAATTTAATATAAGATTATTTACAAACCATTAAAAATAACTGAAGATTGGCACTAGGCTAAATATGGCCAATAAGAATATATCGTATACTTTAACACTTTATCACAATGTGTCACTCAGGCTAAAGAGTACATCATATGGTATATGAATGAAGTCAAAGAAATTTAAAAAAAAAATATAAACATAAGAAGTAAGTGGCCATTGATATTTAGAAAGAATAACTTGATGAATATAAATGCTAAATAGATAAAGGGGTATTATTGGATTAAATTGGTGTATTTGGTGAAAGAATTTCATTACTATGCTTGTCTAAATGATTGATTTTACTATTTTGCATATGACTTAATGTGATATTTGATGCAATGTGCAACATGATCCCAAAGATGTGATATTTAACTCAACTTTTTTTTTGCTTGATAATTACAAGTAAAAATAATGCACTTAACGAGACTCCAAGTAGAGTAATAAGAAGACATGATTATTAGCTCACTACTTATTTACTTTTTTTAACTTCAAAATCATGTATTAAGATTACATTTAGTATTATAATAGTGTTTTTGTGATAATAGGAACACAAATCCTATATTAGTATTTTTATATTCCATTGCATAGAATCCATACAAACATTATCTTTTGAAAAATGAATGTGAAAGCTTTTTATGTGGTTTTAATTTAGAATTTCAAACTTGATCATGTGATTAAAATTTAAAATAAATGGTTTAAAAAGGTTGATAATGTCATAGGCATTACAAGGACATGAAGTGATAATTAAGTGATGTCAAAAGGTAAGTAATTATCAGACCAAAATTAGCTTTAAATTGACTTCTAGATAGAAAAATATGTGAATGAATAGTTTTCAATTATAGATGAAAGGTTTTGGACTTTATATATGATATCATAATCTTAAGAAGTTAAGACGTCTTTTAAAGGCAACACCTAATTAGGACAAGATACGATAAGCCATTATTATAATGTCTTAATATAATAAGATCAAGTTATCACTACTAATAATGATCTATATAAAGATATTGATATTAAGGAACCCGCATTTGATAATATGCACACATTTCATAATATGCACAACCTTTAAAAAATTCTTAATTTTTTAAATAATATATATAATTTCTTTGACTATTATGATAAGGATGACTTTTTGTAAAATTTTCTTAGTTAAAATTAATAAGTCATGCCAAAACATTTTAGCTAAACATTTTAAGTACAGTATAATGATTAGATTAAAGAGTTTTTACTTGATTACAAATAAAAAAATTTGTTAATAACTAAATCGTAACATCTCAAAATTGAGGACAATAAATTTTAATAAATTCTAACAATAAGATATTAAAAAGAAGAATATTAGAAGATTATTGATAATCTTAAGAAACAATGACTTTGATTTAAATATATTTTGAAAAATTTTAAAAAATTTTATATAGAAGTTTCTAAAAGAAATTCAAGATTTTAAAATATTATAAAATACTATAATATGAGATTATATAGTACAATCAATCAATCAAATGAATAGATTCATTATGGGAGATTATGTTATATGACTACAATTAAGTTAGTGGTGTAGTCGATTGTGGGTCAAAACAGTTTGACAATTTAAGAAAAGGGTTGATCATATAGAACACATATAAAGTATCATAAATTATGATCTAACAGGAGAATGAAAATGAAACAAGTGTGAATACGAGCAAAGGTGGGCTAAGGATTATACAAGATTATCATACAAATGTAATATGCCATTAATGCATATAAGAAAAAGTAGTCAATGATAATACAACATTATACAATACAAAGGAACTAAATGTATAAATATGATAGAGTATAGATCCCAATGTATAAGTACAAGTCAAATGTATAAGCGTGATCATATGTAAGGTGGGAATCTATAAAAGTATTGGATTGTATAATAAAACATAAGTAAATCATATTATATGATTATATGATGAGAAAGGAGATTAGTTTGAAAGCATCCAAGGAAAAATACCCTAAAATGATCGTACTATATGTTTCTTTTATTGTATTAATACGATAAAGACATAAGCACATCGATTGTCATCGATTATGGGTTATATGGGCTTATAGATCTTTATATTATGATACGAAGAAATAAATGCATATTTATATTAGATTAAAAAATGCATAATAGGAGTTTGATAATCATACTTATATGATTAGTAAAAATTGAATAAATCTTAAAATCGAAAATGATTAATGGTCTAGAAAACTGACATGGATGCTAGTTTAATTAATGGGAAGCTTTATAAAAAATATTATAAGGTGTGAAGGCATACACATAAAGGGACATACCTTTTAAAGTCATTTGAAAGATTAGACATATGAAAAGTTATACGAACAAGAATAAATAAGATGTTAGCTATGACTCGGGAAGTCTTTTCTTTTGAGAAATTTAAGAGGTGTAGCACTTAATCAGTAGAGAAAAAGAAGAAAGTATGTGAAGGTGTTCTCAAAAGATTTAGAGAGGAGTTATGCAATAAGCAATGACAAAACCAAGAAGAACATAATATCAATATAAAATCAAAATAATTAAGATTTAATTATTGATGAGACCACTACTTGATTTTAAAAGGTAAGAAGATCTTGTACCTATGTGTATATATATATATATATATTTGAATAAAATGTGTAATGTTAAGATAAAGGTTTTAATTGATTGATTAAAATGATTAAATTAAATATGTATGAAATATGTGTGATATACATATGAAGTGATTATACTAATATATGATGCTTATTGAAATTTATAGATAAAGAGATTAGCAAAAAATAAAATTTATGAATGATGTTAAAAAGCAAGTATTTTCTACATAATGTTATATATATATGTGTGTGTGTGTGATGCATGAGCCTAAATAATGTGTCATTTTGATTGCACATTACTTATTGATATTATTATATGATAATGACTATACAAAATAAATTAATTTGTGATAATAATCATAAAGCCAATAAAATATATGAAATAAAAATGAGAAAAAAAGGACACAGTGAATAGAAGGTAAGTTTCAAAGTGAAAGGACATAAGGATGTCCAAAATGATAAAATGTTGTGCTAGAATAGTGTATTATAGATATGAACCAAAGGAATCTCTATTTGAACTATTTAAGCATGAACAATAAATTCTTAAATATTCCTAATTTATTAAAAAATGTAGCTAAATCACTAGAGAGATAAAAAGGTATAAAGAAATAAAAAAAATACTTATATATACAAATGATTTAAGTGTATAAATGTTTCACATGTATTGTTATTTTATTTTAAATATTCACATGTTTTTATTATAATATTACAAATAACCCTTGTATACAATTACCTAAAGATTATAGTATTTCTCATGTATATATAATTATATGTCACTAAGTTAACGTAGGTCGACTCATGCCTATTTTGACTTAACATTTTTAAGTTAAAGAAATGCATCACATAAGACTACTAAGATTAATTGAAAACTAACATATGATAATTTAAGAGATGTTATAATTGTTGTTATATGTGTGATTTGTATGTTTATTTTACTTGATCAAAAGAGATATGTAAAAGAATTATAATCATTATTATTATATGTACATGTGCCATTAAATTTTTTTTAAACATTTTTTTTTGTTTTCATATGATTATAAAAGTTGTTTTGTTGTGTCAGTTCAAAATGATAAAGGCTTAGTTTCATTATAATTTTTTATAAAAAAATAAAAAATAATTTTATATTTTTTGAAAATGTTAAGAGAAAAGAGAAAGAAATAATTATTGTGATACAAAAAATTTGATAACAATTGGTGATAGGTCACAACATAAAATAGTCCTTCCCCTTAATAAAAATCATCAAAATATTTGTAGGTTTAACATTGAAAATACAATAATTTTTTTTATTTCAGAAGACTTTAAAAGCCATATTGACTTTCAACATTTGTTCTAATCAACAAAAAAACATTTATAAGTATTAAATTTGATTTTAAAAATGTTTTCCTTAAGATTATAAAAAAAATTCTTTCATATGTATTATTTTAAGTTGGAAGAAAATGATACTTCTTTTACTAATAAGGAGAAAGAAATAGATGATACGAAAATTGAATCAAAGAAAGTTGAAATGACTTATGACCTTAGTTTTAAAATGTGTATTCACATGAATGTATTTTTCAACTTTTTTTGTATGTGCATATAAAAAATATTTTTATTATGTACTTTATTTAATAAAGAGGCATGTTGAATTCAATAATTCTAAATGCACTAAATCAATTAAACAAATTTGATCTATTGGAAAATTTGATAAATATCAATTCTTAATATATATTTACTTAAGAGTTATAATCTTTCTCTTTTAAAAAAAATTTATGTAAACATTTTTGAATTATGTAAGACTATCAATATTATTATTTGTATTTTAAAGTTATCACTATTTATGTTTTATACAAATATCTTTGAAGTTGAATTCTATTTATTTTATTAAAGATTAGCATATGTGAAAGAATTATAAGCAAAGTTTGTTTATGAAAAAACTAATAAATAATCTTTAATATTATTTTTATCTCAATTATTTGATTATTATCTTTCAACTAGTGTTATTTTTATAAATTATTTTGTTCTTTTCAAAATTTTAATATACTATAAAATGATCTCTTATTGATGCTTTGTTTATTATGAAAGACTAAGAAGCTGAGCATCAAGCTTGAAGAAGATACTTATTAAGCATAATTGAAATTAAAATTGAATTAAGATAACAAGTTATCTAGGTTATTTATAGACAAGTTATAAATACAAAAATTTTTCTCAAATGCTTTTAAAATAATAACACCTTAAGAGATAAATAAAGTGCTAACAACTAGGAATAAGGATGTAATTTGTTAGGATTATATTAAGTCATTCTCATTTTATAGAAAAAAAAAGAATCATTTTAAAAATTCTTCTTGAATAAATGTATTTAAATTAGAAGGATCTAATAAAATTTAAATAGTTTTGAATTTTGAATAAAAATAATAAGAGACATGCTAACCTCTCATTCTCTCTCTAAACTCTAGAATTAGGCTATTTTTCACTTTTTTTTATTTAGTTTTACTTGTGAGATTATTTTTCCTTCTATCTCCATGTTGACCACCCATTCTCTCTCTAAACTCTAGAATGAGGCCAATTGTTTTCTCTTGATTTCTTAATTTTCTTTTACTTGTGAGAGTATTTCTTTTTCTATCTTTAAACATCACCAACACTTGTTTCCACTCAAATTAACTCTTAAAATAGTCCCAAAGTAACTAAATTTCTTTGAATTAATTTGCTACTTACTCTCTCCTTATCTTCTTCCTCTATTACCTTTAAAATTCATACTTTTCTCTCACTAAGCAAAATATCCTTGAAGGATCTTCCTACCTCACCTCATCACTTTGGACCTCAAAGAAACTTTGAAATAATATTTTTTTTAAATAAAAAGAGTTTTTTTATGAAAATCAAAGGAATTTTAAAAGTTTAAAACTTTCAAAAAAAATATTAAATATAAAATTATATAGGCACATTCCCTCACATTATGCCTTCAATGGCTTTTCAAATGCCCATTTTTCAAGCCCGATGCTTGACCACCAATCGACCTCTTTCTCTCACCCTTCCCTTCGATAATACCAGTCATCAAGCATGGTCCAAAAGGTTGGATGCTCGTCGATGGACGAGCAGAGTAAGACGGAAGACTGCCGTAGTTGTGTCGGCGGAGATGCCTGGGAAGCCGGAGGAGGAGAAAGGGTTTGCTGAATTGTGGCAACCGCTGACGACGAAGTTGCTGACGGGTGACCAGGCAAGGAAAGGGAAACTGGATAGAAAGCGGATTTCTAGATGGGAGCCAACGGTGGAAGGTTATATTCGTTTCTTGAGGGACAATAAATTGGTGTATGATACCCTGGAGTACATCGTTGAAGAAGCTCATTGTCCTTGGTGTAAGTCATCAGCTTTTTCTTATGTTAAAAAAGTATTATTTTTCTATAGAGGTTGTCTACCTACCAGTCACCAAGTCTTTAATAATCGTGATATACTGTCCCCATTGCATTGACTCATTTGGTTCATGATGAGACCTTTGATGGTTGACCTGTTTGCCAGAAAACAGATGATGTTAGTTATATATTGGCCTGATAAGGAGCTTCCCCTCGTAGAAAAACGGTAATCTGGCGTGAAATGAATGTTTTTTTTTTCCTACATTCACTTGTATTCTTGTGATCAGAACATACAATTATCTATCATTGTGGATTTGATATCCATATTTCTATTATCTGATGGGTATTTGTAAAAGTAAGAGTTCTTGCTATAAGATTTGGAGGTTTAGTTAGTTTTTAAAGTAGGACATAGTGATTTGGAGGTTTAGTTAGTTTTCTATGTGCATCAGCCAATTTTCCTGCCACCGGCTGCCGCCTCCGCTGCAGCCTCCGCCGCAACCTCCGCTGCCACAGTGAACCGCTCGCCGCCGTTTCGAACCGCTCGTGCCCGAACCGGATCCGGGTTTGCCCGAACCGCTGTGCATGAGTCCAGCCAGGCGCCTACCCAAGCTACCCACAGGATGACCCGCGACTTGTGACCCGCGCCGACCCACGCCAGCCCGCACCGACCCGCACCGCCGCCGCCGCCGTCGCCGCGCCTCCAGCCATCCGAAATTAAGGTTAGATAAATGAATGAACTTAATTTTCATTATTTTTCTCAGATTTTTAGGAGTCTGTTTGTAATTTTTATGTGACTTTTAGTTTACCCATGTGTCCTTTAGTATTCCCATGTTATGAGTCAAAATGTCTTTTGTACCCTTATGGATTCCTATATAAGGGGGAGTCCTCTTCTGTTGTAAGGGGATAATGGATAGTTAATGCAAGTTTTTTTTGCTTCCATTCTGAGTTCGTGAGTGCTCTGAGTGTCTTTGGCGTGCCGACTCGTCAAAGCTCTGATACTAGGAGGAGGGACGCGAGGTCCAAGTGGTGAGACGCCACTCCAGTCTATCATCTTCCTTCACCGCTCAACCATCTTCAAGTTGAAATTTTTGTTTTCCTCGTCTTCCTTTTTTACGAGTAATTTTCATTCCTAGATTATTAATTTGTCTTCAATATATTTTCATTCTGCGAAGTGCAACTTTTACTATAAATTATATTTTAAGTTCAACTGGTACTTAACCAATCTAAGTACTCCCTATTTCTACGTGTTTGAAAGTGTGTAGCCGTAGTCGATTTAGCGACTTCTTAGCCGCTATCGATCCTAAGTTTAGTTAGGATTCATTGGTTGGTGCCTTTTGCGTTCAACCCTCATCGTATCTAGGTGTGTGTCCTTTAGGGTGACGACCCTGCTCTTTGTTGTGCATCAGTCACGAATTTTCTAACTAAGCAATTTTCGTCTAGTCCTACATCACACACTAGAAAAGCTTGCATTAACTATTCATTATCCCCTTACAACAGAAGAGGACTCCCCCTTATATAGGAATCCATAAGGGTACAAAAGACATTTTGACTCATAACATGGGAATACTAAAGGACACATGGGTAAACTAAAAGTCACATAAAAATTACAAACAGACTCCTAAAAATCTGAGAAAAATAATGAAAATTAAGTTCATTCATTTATTTAACCTTAATTTCGGATGGCTGGAGGCGCGGCGACGGCGGCGGCGGTGAGGGTCGGTGCGGGCTGGCGTGGGTCGGCGCGGGTCACAGGTCGCGGGTCATCCTGTGGGTAGCTTGGGTAGGCGCCTGGCTGGACTCATGCACAGCGGTTCGGGCAAACCCGGATCCGGTTCGGGCACGAGCGGTTAGAAACGGCGGCGGGCGGTTCACTGTGGCAGCGGAGGTTGCGGCGGAGGCTGCAGCTGAGGCGGCAGCCGGTGGCAGGAATAGTGATTTTGGACGTCGAAAGTCCTTCTCGAACATGATGTCCTCATCATAAGAGTTCTTGCTATAAGATTTGGAGGTTTAGTTAGTTTTTAAAGTAGGACATAGTGATTGGTTGGTTTTATGGTATCAAAAATGTAAAGGATGAATATTTTAAAGTTTGTGTGGCAACTTTGTTAAATATACTGGTGTTCTTCAAAGTTTTTCTGACAATTTCATTCAATTTTTTATATTTGATCATGTTCTATTCCGGAGACCATTGGTCAGCTCTATCAATCAATTATTTGTTTATGATTAGACGTCATAATGAAAATAAACCTTAAAATAGTCATTAGATTGTCTTTTTTGACAATTTCCCATTAAACCTCTGTTTCCTAAAGAATCATCCTATTGTTTAAAGTCTAACTTTCTTCTCATCAATGCATATTACTAAACAAACTAGAAGGTAGAATCAATTGAGCCATAAACATTCTTGTTTAACATAGTATGCTATTTGTAGCATTCTATGAAGCATTGTTGCTTCATGAAACATTATGTATATACATTGGATATCAACACATCCTGATGTAGTGCTAGCATGTATCTAATATGCCTAGTGTCATATCATTTCATTTTTTTTTTAAAAAATGTCAATGTGGGTGTGATATGATCTCTATATGGAGTTAACAAAGCTAGTACGAGAGGACAAAAAAAATATTCAATTTGCAAGATGGGCTTACAACATACTAACAGGTTTGGATTTGTTTAATATTAGCTACATTACACAACTTAAGTCTCAAAAGAGAGCAATTGTCATCCAACATTTTCTCAGTCTTATCTTTTGCCATTAACCTTCAAACCTTTTATGAATGTTGCTCGACACTATTCCTTTACTCGAAGCTATTGAAGCTAGTCTTATTCTTGTTACTTGTTAGCCTTTGGATCTTGTCTATGGCTTTTCCTACAAAGACATGATTATCACTGTCTCTTTTCCAATAGTGTCACTCTTTTACCTTGATTCAGTGATTTGTGAGTTTCTCCTTTCTTTAGTTTTCTTATTGTTCTATCTTCTTCATGTCGCCATATGTTTCAATGTGCGTCCCATGTGCAAATAAAATCCATAGAGTATTTTTTTGGATATTTTTTCATATATCTTAATCCTACTTAATTGTGATAGTATGAATGTTATCAATTTGTCTAGGAGTATTTTGATTGTATGTTTTAGGAGAAAACGACAAAATGGTTTCAAATCGTGTGATTACTCAAATGAGATTGATGAGTATTTTTTATGCATATAAGTAAAGAAGTTATAGTACTCTACCTTATAAACTACACTACAAAATATAATAATATTGCATGTTTATTTTATTTATGTTTATATTTAATTGTTTTTTTTTATTTTAATTGTCACATACAAATGGTTTTTTTATGATATTGTCATATCTATGTCATATTGCATTTGTATCACCATATTGTATCCATGCTTCTCATACTTGTTAATTATGAAGCATGGTAAATACTAATGTTAACCATTTGCAATTATGTTGTACATGCAACCTCATTTAAGGATAATTAAATCATGATGATATAAGCTTTTTTGTTTTATATCTAAATCTTGAACACTTCCTTTGGTCTAATTTTTCATTTTGAAATGGTGCTTCTAAGAGTTCAATTTTATGTAGCAATTCACAATTTTATCATAAAAACAATAAAGTTCTATAGATTACATTGCTTGTGAACTATAGCATGGTGATGTTGGTGCCAATTAGTTTAAACAATAAAATCTTCTACCATTTTTTTACCAAGGATGAGTTCAATTCTTGCTCAAATACTCTTTCAGCTTTGCCGCCAACTTAAAAAAAAATAAGATAGAGATTATCAATCATAAATAAGGCGAAGTCATTTTTAAATATCAAAATTTCAATTATTATGTAGTTATGAAAAAACTTATTAGTTGTATAATCTGGATTATTTTCGTATCTTGTATCAAGAACTATTTTCACATTATATTCAGTTGGCATGGTTTTTTTTCACTAGGACCATTATCTTTCTTCATTAGTGGCTTGTTTTTTTGAAGTAATGTTCAATTATGCAAATAGTTGGCATAAGGATAGGTATTTAAAGAGAGATAAGCAGATGTAGAACACGATGGATCACATCTTCATAGCATTTTTTTTAAAGAGAAATATATATGTGTGGAGGGATTTTTTGGATACAAGAAGCAAAATAAAGAAGAGCATTTCAATTTGAAGAGAATTAACTATTACAATCGAGATGCTTGAGCTATTTTCAAGTGATTATATACTAAGAGAAGAGGGTAGGGCACGTCCAATCAGGGGTTAACTTGAAAGAACCTTCAAGATGGGAAGGATAATAAATGAACTATTAAGGATAATGGAAGGAGAGGAATAAAATGGAGATGGTGACCTAGGTTAATAAATTATGAAAAAGAGGAAGCCTGGTAAGAGCCCATCACATTATTTGTAGAATGATATAGTAGTTGATGCTTAGGTTATTTGCTTTGAAGTATCCTAGTATTATAGCCCACCTTTGGAGGTTGTTTATTGGTTTCTCAATTTTGATTGTGTATAAAAACACTAGTAAGATGACCGACTTGTAGCTACTAGAACCACAATTTTGATTTACTTTAGAATGAGGGAATGCCCTCCTGGATGCTCTTTGTGCTTCATCAATTCAGAACAAAATTTTTATATCCAGTATTTTATGTCTTCTAATATAGCACACATTCGTCAAGGCTGGCTTTCAAGAATTATGAAAGATAGACCATAATGTAGTTAATTATGATGAAGGATGCCTTATTTAAATACATTTTTATTCCAGATGCTGAATTCAGGAACACAGGTTTGGAAAGATCAGAAGTGTTAGCAAAGGATTTAGAGTGGTTTAAGGAGCAAGGTCAAGCCATCCCAGAACCTTCAACTTCAGCGTTGACCTATTCTCAATTCTTGAAAGAGCTTTCTAGAAAAGATCCTCATGCTTTCATTTGTCATTTCTACAACATCTATGTCGCTCATACTTCGAGTGGTTGTATGATTGGTAAAAAGGTATGCATAGCCTCAAGTTCTAACATCTGCTATCGTAGAATTTAAGCATCTATATTTGGACATTTCATGCTACAATGCATAAATTTTGTGGACTTCCAGTTTGAAAAGCATTCTTAATTTTAATCTTAAATTGCAATTACTTCTACAACACTATCTATTGATTTCCACCATAGTAATTTACTTCTGTTTGCCATAATGAACACTGTGAGATAAAACAACTTTCTTAATGAATCCTGATCTTTAATGGAATTGTTGGGGATGGCACTAGAAAAAATTGGTAAATGTTATGATTCTAAGATGTGTAGTGGATGTTTTTTTGTTAAAAATTAACCATAGGATGTGGTTCATTTTGGCTTTTGGCTGATCATATGTGGTTTATTGTGTAATTTTGAGCTTCAAATTGCTACAATTTTCTACAGAGAAGAGAATGCTGAAGGTTCCATATGACCATACATTTTAGATCCATACATCAAAGTATATTCCCATGTATGTTGGTATACTGGTTTGTGTTTGTATAATGCATGACCACTGTAGAATACAATCTGTTCAGTAATTTCTATATACTCAATTTTTGCAGTAAAACCTTCATGACCCTTAATATACTGATATAAAGGTACTTGAGGATGGCTTATATTATACACTCTGTTTTTTCTTGAAATGGAATATCTACAGTTTTGAGTGTCATTTAGCTATTAGTCAATCTATTTTTTCCAAGTTGAGTTCTTCAATATTATTAGTTTGGCACCTACAATTTATGAATGTGTTAATCATTCAATTCATCGAGATAATTTAGTGAATCAGAATCGTAAGTCGAATCGTGTTAAGAATGGGAGTGTAAAAGCAATCACAAGAGAAGTGAATTGTAATTTTTTTACAAAACTAACAAATCAAAAGTAATAATGAAAATTCAGCATAAGATTTAATTCAATATTTGATTAGAAGTTTTCTTGAAAATTTTCTTTTAAATTCTTATTAATCTTTTCAAAAATCTTCCTTGTAAAGAATATGGTAAAGTAAATACACAAAGATATTTATATGATTCGATTCTAAACATCGGATCTACATTCATTCCCAGCCAAGGAAGCTCGTGTTTACAAACTCAATCCCCTTCACAAAAGTGGGTAGACAAAACCCTCATATTAGGCTAAAAACCCTATTATTTATTGGCCCCAAAATAGTCTACAACACTGGGATGAAGCACTTACATATTGCGATCAAAAGATTAAACAAAAGGATCCCAATGATTAAATACAATAATCTACAAAGATGCAAATAAGTAAAAATTAAACTTAAGATACAAATACTTATGCCCAATCAAATAATCTAGGGGCACACTAAATCAATGCAAATTAGATTAGAAAAAAAGTTACTACTTTAGCACAATGAAAATGCTTGCTTAAAGGTTGATAGATGATGAATAGCTATTACTTCTCAATTTCAACTAAGCTTTTGTGTTGATGTTTAGCAATTAAAATTATAATAATATTAAAGTAAAAAAAAAGCTTAGAATTCATACTAAATAAGTCATATTTATAGTCTAACTTCAACAAGGTGCATATTCCATTATTACATGACCATTGGGTTAAAGAATTGAAAATTATTCAAAGTTTCTATAAAAGCTAGTGCCCGTTGCTCAAATCCTAAAACCTTGTGAGATGTTCCAATGAATTTTCGATGCATGGTTTGATCAGTATTGGAATTACTATCATATGGTACTATGGTTGTTTGACAGAAACTCATTTTTTATGCTCATCTAGTCCAGCAAGTTAATAGATGGTCCAATCCATCTATAATAAGGTCTGACACTGAAAGGAAGTAGAGTAGACAATTCAATGGTCGTTCAACAATTAACTAGTTTGTGGTACCAATAGAAAACTTTTTGATATGTGAAGAATATTTTAGAAAGCTTTTAATATGATTTTTATACACTTATAAACTCGTCAATGTATTCTTAGTGCCTCAAGATTATTGTCATAGTTTTACAATTTAAACCGAATAAAAATAACTTTATAAAATACACCCAATCAATCTTTACGTCATCACAAATGCCTCATTAAATTTTCCTCAAGCTTGATGTTTGAGCCTTTTGCATTCTTTGCAATTGAGCTCATTGAGAAGCACACCTTTGCTCTAATTGCTTTTATCAAATAGGCTCAAGAGACATGATCTAAAAATACTTAAGAGCAAAACATTAGATCACAATTAAGATAACTTTATTATTATCAAATTAACCACTCTAGAGCTAAGTGTTCAATAATATTTTTTTTTTGAAAATTACAAAATCATAACTAAATTTGAAATAAAAAGATAAACGTTAAAAAAAATTGTGCATTCAAAAGCTCTCTTTTAATTCATGCTCTCCCTTAATTTCAGCTCTCATTAATTTGACACAATTAAAGTAATTTAACATTATTTTAACGTGACAACAATTTTTTATTCCAATATTTATTTTTTCTCTCATTTTGATAAATTTATTTTCTCTCTCCCCATTTCTTTTCTTTCCATTTAATATTATATTTAAGTGATACTTATCTCGTTGTAAATTTAGATATTGCAAAATTAATTTATAAGAGCAACAAACGTGCTTCCTTAAATTTTTTATGCTTTCTTAAATTTCTCTCTTTTCTTTATTATATTGAAAGAATGATACACATAAGCATATTAAGATTAGGTTTTTGAACCTAAATGGATTTAGATTTGACAAGCATACAATCAATTGATTTAATATTTGCTAGGACTATCATTCTTTTTAATCCAAGCAAATTAGGGATACTTAGAATATGCATTAGCTTTAATCTTGTAAGTTCTAGAAATGTCTTGTTCATGCAATAATGGAAAGATAAGGATGATGTATTTGGAGAAATTTCAGCATTTGAAACCATCTTGTTTTGATAAGCATTGCATTTACGATCATTGTGTTGAATATGATTTGGAGTAACAAAATACAAGTGTAACCTTTTGTAATGGTAAAAAAAAATTCTGTTTCTTATATTTTCACAAATAGTTCGGTCAGATTTATCTCTTCTTGATTTAAATTCAATTAAATACTTTTCACTCTTTTTCATTTGATGATTCACACAAACCGAAATAGTCAACATAATATTTTTTTTCAAGCTTTTGTATTTCTTTGAATTTTGAATGCATTAATCAAATTAACCCATTTTTTTGTGATTCATAATGGGAGAGTTCACTTACCTCATTAGATTCTTAATGGATTTCTTAATGGTTTGCCATGAAACATATGAAATCGTCTTCGATGCTTTACATCTTGCTTGAACTTGATTCATTTGAATCATTCCAAGTGGCTTTCATAGATTTTTATTGTTCTTCGTAAATTTGCTCTGTCTTTGTTGTTCACCAACTTTGTACAATCGGGATACATGTGTCCTAATTTATCACATTCACAATGATGTAATTCTTTTATTTTTTTCCTTTTATGCTTGTAGCTCTTCCTTCTCTTCTCAAATTTACCTACAACATAGTTTTTAATAATGTTGTTTAACTTTTTAGTTAGAAATTTTATCTCTATTACAAGAAAAATCTCTATTGTTTGATGAAGGTGAGTCTATCCTTAGTATAATGTTATCTTCTTTCTTCTTTTGCTTAGATTATGACTTCTCTCTTCTCCATATCATGTCGGTCTCATTATTCATAAGATCACCATATCACTCACCCAAGCTCAGTTGGTGTGGATTTTTGGTAGCTTTTGATGGTGGTTTCCAAAGGATAGAATTCTTTAGGCAACACCCAAAGTATTTTCCTCCCCTGTTTAATATTGGTAAAATCTTCTTCAATATTTGATAGTTCATTAACAATGTTAGTCGATGTAATAGTCATGCTTTAAATACACTTACTATCAATTATGAAAAATAGCTCAAAATCACACATAAAAAAATAATCTTACTTCCCTTAATTGGTCCAATCATACATAACCTCAAGTTCTTTTCACACCTTATAAGCTGATCTAAGATTCATAACTTTATCATGTTCATTGGCCAATAGACCACAATAAGGGAAATTCAAAGCTTCAGAGTTGAGTTGAATTTTATGTTTTTTTTTTCACTTATATATTTTTTTTAATAAACATATTATCAACCTTGTTAGTAAGCAAGCCAAAATGATTTTCAATAATATCTCATAAATCAATATCTATGGATTAAAAAATAATATACATTTGGTTTTCTCAATAAAGAAAAACATGACTTTTGAAAAAGCCTGGACAAAAGGATGAAGTATCTTCTTTCAACATAGCATGTTCATCTACAATTGTAGAGACATTGCAAATATTTTTTTCTACGATTTTTAATCTTTATAGTCAATCTATTTTAATGCCATTTGTTAAGAATGAAACTGCAATGAAAATCACAGAAGAGGATGATAAATTGTAACTTTTTACTAAATTAACAAATCAAGAGAAGTGATGTAAATTTAGTGGAAGACAGTTTAATATTTGATTAAAAGCTTTCTTAAAATTATTCTTTGAAAACTCTTATTAATCTTTTAAAAAACCTTTAGTATGAGTAGTACAATAAATTAAATATGCAAAAATATTTGGGCGGTTTGATTGCAAATACCTAATTTATGTCCACCTTTGGTTATGAAAGTTCAAGCTTATAATCTGAATTTCATTCACAAAAGATTGTAGGTAGAGCCCTTACATTGGACCAAAAGAATCTAAAATTTATTGGCTCAAAAGAAGTTACAATATTAGACCAAATGACCTTATAAATTGTAACCAAGTGATCAAGTAAAAAGATTTTAATGATCAAATATAAAAATTCGTAGAAGTACAAAAAAATAAAAATAAAGCTCAAAATATAAATGTCTCTGGCCAATTAAATAATCTAAAAGGCACATTAAATCCATAAAAATTAGATTAAAAAAATATTTTCACTTTAACACAATGAAAAAGCTTGCTTAAAGGTTAAGAGATATTGAATAGCCCCTTACATCTCAAGTTTAACCCAAATTTTGTGTTGGTGTTTAGTAATTAAAATTGTGATATTCAAGTAAAAAAAAGCTTATAATTCATATTTAATAAGTTATATTTATAGTCTAACCTGAGCAAGGTGCATATCCAACAATTACATGACTATTTGGTGCAAAAGATTGAAAACTAGACTGTTTCTACAAAGGTTAGTGATCGTTACTAAAATCCTAGAATCCTGTAGGACATTCTGATGAGTTTTTTATGCATGTTCTAATTAGTTCAAAATAAGACAGTTGGGTCAAACTATGGGATGGTCCGACTAGGAAACATGGAACGGTTCGATCCAACTATAACAAGATTTAATCAGTATCAAAATGATTATTAGATGGTTCAATGGTGATCTAATAGAAGCCTCGTTTTTATTCTCATCTAGTGGAGCAAACTAATAGATTGTTCAATCCATCTATAGAATGGTTCAATACACGACAGGCACTAATCAAATGGTCCGATGCCAATCCAGTAACAAATCAATTTGTGGCACAAATAGAAAACTTTTTGATATTCAAAGAATATTTTACAAAACTTATAATATGATTTTTACATGCACTTATGATCTCACCAATGTGTTCTCAGTACCTCAAAACTATTGTCATAGGTTCATGATCTAAACTAAATAAAAAGGATTCTACAAAGCACATCTAATTAACCATTATGTCATCAGGAATGCCTTGCCAAATTTTGCTAAAATTTCAAGTCCAGCCCAACTACGTTCTCTCTGAATATCCTGTCAATGAGCTTCTCGAGCCCTAAACTAGTGTTCAAATTGTTTTTTCCAATAAGAGGCATAATCTGAAGACACTCAAAAAGAAAATGTTAAATCAATGATTTTGTTGTCTTTAACCTAACGACTCAAGGGTCAAGTATTCTATATCAACTAACACAGGGATACATCTTTTGTAGACCTCCCTTGTAAGCTTATTGTTAACCAGCACCAGTATAATTGATGAACTAAAGCAGTGAAATAGACAACTGCCTTTGGTATTTGTTCAAAATCTTCTCTGTGGAAGGTATTTTAGCTCGTTTATTTCATGGTTTGGATGCTAAAGCATAACAGCAGCTTATATTCTCACTGTTTATAATGCATAGGTGGCTGAAATCATACTTGATAGCAGAGAACTTGAATTCTACCAGTGGAAAGGTGCTATTGGTCTGTTGCTGCAGAATCTGAGAGAGAAGCTCCACAAGATTGCTAATGTAATGTTTGATATGACTTACTAGTTCAAATTGGCTTCTTTGCTCAAAGTAGATTATGTTCCACTGGGAAGCTGCTTGCCTTCTGAGATACCTGAGTTGTAACTTTGCAGGATTGGCCCTCTGAAGAGAAGACTCGATGCCTCGAGGAGACCATGAAATCGTTCAAGTACTCGGGTGAAATACTCCGCTTGATATCGCCATGATCCTTTTGTGGATCTGAAACTGTCAAAACTGGAAGCTTTTGTCATGTATGGGAGTAGTTCTTCTAAGTTCAAAGTAGAACTCATGTTGTAGAATTTTTAGTGTGTTTGCATTTACTCAAGAGATGTTTGGTTTGAAAGTATTGTTATCTTATGTAATGTTCTTTAAAAATATTTAATATTTCATGTGATTATGTTTTTAAATAATTTTATTATTCAAAAATAATATTAAATTGTTATTTAAATTTAAGTATTAATTAAATGTTATTTTACTTTATTGTTGGTTTTGTAATGCTTTTGTTTTTTTTATCTTTGTTTATCAAAAAGATTAAAATTTGTTGTTTGGGAGTTTTGGAGATTTTTTTTCTTAATCGTAAAATTATAAAAAATTTATCAAATAATTTGTATAAACTTATAGTTTAAACATTGGTTTGCTATGTTGACATTAGATCATTGGCTAAATAAAATTATAGAATAATCCTTGATGTAAGAAAAAAAAAATATATATTTAAACTTAATTTAATCTTTTATATTGTAGAGTTCACATTGGAAAGATATTTAGTTTAATTAAGAATATCAATTTAGAAATTACAAAATTCTTATCTATGTATTAATATTATATTTCAAGCTAATGATTCATATAAGATATGATTATATGAAAAATCAAATAGATGTAAATGAAATGAAATATTTGTGACTATCAATTATGGTAATCCTCTTTCAAAACATTTTAAAAGTGTATATTTTAAAGATATTTTATACTAAAAAATAAAATATTATGATTTTTTTTTCATAATTTTTTAATATTTTTAAAATCAAAAAGTAAAATTCTTTTAAAAAAAAACCAAACCTTTTTTCCCACCTAATTTTTTTACAAAGTCACGTGTCACAAATTGTTTTCCAAAATAGAAATGTCCACAGTAAGAAATAACGTCATCAGTTAAGTGTGGCGGTTGGGCAGATGCAAACCTAGAAATTTTGTCGCCGAAAATCTTGAGGAATCCAAAGAAGGATTTTTTCCTTCTCTGGATTTTCACTTCCATCTTACCTCCTCTCTGACTGCTCTCTTTCTCTTCCATGAAGTTGACGGGAGCAGCAGTGAGGAGGGCTGTATCTCTTTCGATTTTGTGTTCTAGCCTGAGGTATTCCGTGTTTCATGCGAATCTCTCACTTCCATTGTTTTGTTATGTAATAAATCTGGAGTTTAGTGTGTGTTGTGTTCAATCCCAGGTATGTCCGACTCTTTATGACACCTATACATTCCGGGGTTTGGCGAAAGATTGCTTTTTGACAATACTTTTTATGCCATAAGCTTCATTTGATAGCTTTTTTAGTGAATGCGCATATGCCCTGAATATGTTTGCTTTAGTTTTACGCTTCTTCTATTGCCAGCAATGTTTTTATCCGATCATCGCTTATGGTTTCTGCTTGTCTGTCTCAGTGGAATTGCTGAAGATTAGGGATTTGCATCCCTCTAGGCTTCCGATTGTTGCAATTGGAGGCTTTTAAGAGGATCGGAATAATGTCCAAGAGATCTCTGCATGTTTCTGGGAATGAAAGCGATGGGTTTTTCCTCCCTTTGCCTGGCTTCAACCTTTCTTGGTGCGTTGAGGAGTGCTTTTACCCTCCGGGCGGATTGTTCGCCAGAATTGGTCAGAGTTGTCCAGGTTTTGGTATATCTCCAAACTCTTCAAATCCTAAAGGCAATGTTTTGGGAATTCCATTTACAGAACAGTATGCGAAGTATGCGGCTCCTCCATTGGAATGCAGCTTCGTTGGAGATCATCAAAAGACATTCTTAGAAGTAGATGATGCTGTAGATGTAACAATGACTAAGAGCAAAGAGAAGAGGGGGGCTCTAAAACTCAAGCTTAGAGTGCGTGACCCTTCACTTAGGAGTTTTATTAGTGGGGGGATTGCTGGGGCTGTCTCGCGTACAGCTGTTGCTCCATTGGAAACAATCAGAACGCACTTGATGGTGGGTAGTAATGGCCATTCAACCATGGAAGTGTTCAGGAGTATCATGAATAATGAAGGATGGAAGGGATTGTTCCGTGGAAATTTTGTTAATGTTATTCGAGTTGCTCCAAGCAAGGCAATTGAGGTAAGCTTTTGCATATTGTTGTTTCGGTTTTTTCTTCCTGAATCTCTTCTCTAATTTTGCTATTTCCTATTCTTATTTGCTTATCATTTTTGTTTCTCCTAATCATACATTGTCAAAAGTAAAATTTATTCTAAAAGCATTTTATTTTTAATATATGTTGAAGTGGGCCTTAGCATCTGAGAAAGTTTGAAAGATGCAGAGGTAATATTTTATAACTAGTTTCATGAGGTAAAAGGTCACCAAAAATCAAGTCAATAAAATTGTCTAGATGATGTTGAATGAATCTTATAGTTTATTCTTCAAGGTCATTGTATTGCTTGTTTCCATGCTATCATAAGATGTAGATAGAGACAAGTTTCAAGGGCCATTATCATTCCTTATAGTGGACAAAACTAATATATCTCATGTTATAGTTTTGCTCAAGAAAAGTTACAATGGACCTATGCTTTGTGGTGCAATCGTGAGATCGTATTGTGGTTTGACTGATTCAACAAGTGAACTTATTATGTAAATTCTTCTTCAATGAATTTTTAGGCTATTCATGTCCTTTTATTTTGAGTCATTTCTTTGCTTTATATTGTCTATAAAATTATTGTAGATGTCTATTCTTATGAAGTCTTAAAGGAATTGATTTCCTTGGTATCCTGAGGGTTTTGGTATGATGTTCATGATTTGGAGAAGTTTTTTAGATACTTTGACGTGTGAGTTGTTCTTGTGTGATGGATTAGGGATAAGTGTTAACTGTAGCTTCTTTAGCTTGGCAACAAGGCTTTGTTAGGTTAAATCCTTATTTTTTTTCAACATGCTTCTGTCCCTTTACTCATGATCACGTTTAGTTATTCTGCTTTGATCTGAAATGGCCTAAATGGGCTCCTCATTTAAAGTTAGCATCTATACTAATGAGGTTCATTGCCACAGCTGGGCCTAAGTCTTGTTGAGATAAAGTAGAGGTTGCATTTGGTGGTTGATAGTCAATATAAAACTTTTCGAAACGTTTTTGCATGAATCCTTTATAAAATTATGTTACTTCATTGGGTTCACTAGAAGCGATACTAGTTATATTGTAGAAGATGGTTTGGACTATTCTTGAAAGTGGCTAAGGATAGGAGTAAGCTGATGCAATCCTTCTCTCCACATGTTGGAATTGGCATGCATCTTAAGATATATTGAATTATTTATGTGGATCTACACAAAAGTTTACTTTTACAGAAAAGTGAGTGGTTAAATTATATGCTTGAATGGTTATTTCTTTACAATTTGATATAAGAAGTCACAAAATCATAAGGTTCTTTTGGCCACTAAGTTTTTGTAAAATAGTTTGATTTTATCTTTTTTTGGTGGGTTTCCTAACCCATTGGCTATCTTAGAGGGCTCAAATTAATGTCAAAGGCTTACTTGCATGTCTTATTACCTATTATGAAATGTTTTTTAGACAAGCTCAAATATAACGATTTTGAGCATAGACCATTGTAAGATTTATCACATCGTTTCTACATCATATTCACATTTATTCACATTTCATGCTTTTGATGGCATATCATTTTGCATCATTGTTTTTTATGAAGGTGTTTTGAGTTTTACCTATTAGGATAAAAGGATTTTCATCCACAATTTAAAGCCAAACATCTACTTCATCATGCAAGAGAGATCAACATATGAAAAGTGGAAGTTGATAAAGAACTTCCCTTCTTTTCCTCAACATGCATTGATATGGATCTTATGGCTAGACAAACTCCATCCTTTTATTGATTCCATGGAGCTTTTTCGCTTTGAAAAGACGTCTTTTTTGGAGACTATTGTTTCATATTTATTACTTGGAGAGTGAAAGAGCTCTTATATGCTACATGTTTGTGGAGCATATCTTTAGTGTGACAAACGAATACACTGAACTCTATCAATTTATCACTTATTTGTCCAACCTATTAAACATATCGTATCGAGTTTGTCCTCTCTATTGAGCATTCAATATAATCAATCTTTTACTCCACAATCGTACTACCTTAGTTCTTTTAGTTAACATGTGGTGTATGCCTATGTTTGGACCTATGATATTTTTCTAACTTTTGCTTACCGGTTCTTTTCGTACAGTCCTTTGTGGTCTCATTTGCTTTTAGGCTGCTTGTGTTACCACTGCCTACCACTGGCTAAAATAAGATTTATATGACAGCCTGTTATTTGAGTTTGGTTTACTTAATTTTAAATGCATAGCTTGCCTTTAAACAGCTGCATGGACGATTTACTTTGTTTCATTTTTATTTGCTTTAAACAGCTGCCCCGAGTGATCCCTAAAACCCACCCCGATCCAATCAGGAACTACTCTAGGTGATGTCCTATGATAGCCCAACACGGGAGCCATTCCCTCTTGAAAATCTCCTCATTATGATAGGAATTTTGCATTTTAAATAATAAATTCAATCAAATAAATTGATTAAAAAAACTCTTATTTCTATTCCAATTTAAAAATGTTTACTTAAGGGGGTTATGTAACATTTCATCTGCCCCATGATCTTGTTTATGGATTGATTTTTTTGAAAGATAGGATAAGTTATAAAGATTTTTTCCCCACAATTTAGCCTTTTCAATTGATCATCCAATCAATGTATACTTTGCACGTCTTGATAGAAGATTATCCATGCAATGAGAAAACACTAAAAGGATTAGAAGAAAGGAATTTAATGCTACAAATAGTAAATTTAGTCAAATGTGTTGATTAAAAACTCTTACTACCATTCCAATTTAACAAAATTATTATTGGGCCAAGGTTTTGTATACATTTCATCAACTTACTCGTTAGAGAATATAAATTCTGCAAAAATATTGCCTAGTGCAACACGATTGCGAATAGAGTGATGGTGAATGTGTATGTGCTTGGCCCCTCATGTGACTGTTAATTTAGCTCAAAGATTAAAGTTGTTTGAGAATTATATTGAATTTTGGCATGAATTGAACACAAAGCGAAGCGAGACGAACTAATCATAAGCTTAGCTTGGCTTGAATTGAAATGTTATTAGTTAATTATAAGTGGGGCTTAGATTAGCTTAAATTGAATCAAAATAACCATTTATGTATAAATAAATTTGTTAATTTTAGCATGTAAAAAAATAACTATGAAATTATATTTACATATTTTATTATTTTTAACATGGTTCAATGCATGAATTTGTTATGATAACAAGTTCGACTAAAAAATCAAAATGTGATTGGACTTTAGCTTAAATTGATCTTAATCCTATAGCCAATACACCATGTTTAGCTTAGATCTGAATTGGATTAAATCCTTTTTTACCAAATTTTGGATCAACATAAGTTTGAATTGAAAAATTTCAATCAAATGTTGTGCCAATGTTAGATAGGCTTGAGATTGAATCATTATTCCCCTTTTGATTGCACCATGTGATTTGCCGAACTGCCTCGAGTGATCCCTAAAAACCACCCCGATCCAATCAGGAACTATTCTAGGTGATGTCTTATGATAGCCTAACACGGGAACCATTCCCTCTTGAAAATCTTGTCGTTGTGAGGATTTTGCACGTGTAATTTGATCAGCTTTTTTGAACTGTTTTATGCAACTTTTTGGTATGTTTGCCAATTATGCCGATGATTTGCTCTTTCTAAATGTTTTAAATAGCTTAGCTATCTTTTTACTCTATTGAACATGCTCGCTTATTCAATGGAAACAAATAAGGCCTCTTAAGCATGTCTTAAATCTTTGCAACAATGTTTTTAATTCAGTTTGCAATATGATATTGTTTAGCATTAGCATCGAATTTGGCCATATTTTACTTACCATTATCAAGTATAAAAGACTTGCATCCAAATACATGGAAATATGAGATACAAGACTTCTTATTTTGCAAAAATTCTTATTTTTTTAATCTTTAAGCTAGGTTTAATAGTTCATTTAAAACATAACAAATACTAGTGATGGCCTTAGTTTGGAAGTATTTTAGTTAGTTATATTCCATTTGTTGTGGAGTTCATAGAAATGAATACTTGTGCTTAATCTCATTTTGATTGCATTAAGTTGAAAAGATGCCCTCTAAAAATCTTTTCCTTGATCACTTTGAAGAGTAACTATGGATGAGCTTTTCTTGTTTTGCAAAGAAATGTTAAATTTGTAAAGCTTTCAAATGCACCATGCTCTCTTTGCAAGAAAGACTTCCAAGTAAATATAAAATAATCATCTATAACAGGAAGACTATAGTACTTGTGACCTAGACTTAGGGTTTGATTGGCCCAAAGAAGTTCATATGAAGTAGTTCTAAATGGAAGTTGACACAAACAGTTTTCTTTGGAAGATGTTTTGATTTGCTTTGCACAACTTCTCAAGCATCACATTCATTGCCATTTTGAAAATCTAATGCAAGTAAGCCTTAAGTCAAGTCTAATAACTTTGTCAATGGTATGCATATCAATTTTACATAGCCTTGGTTACTAAAATCGAATATTGTTTGTTTAAATGATAAGCAAATCATTCCATTTGAAATAAAAAAAAAAATTTATTGGCTTGCATTTATGATCCTCTATACGAAGTGCGTGCGTAAGCATGAACATGTGTCTATGTAACGTTAGTTTTCAAAATTTTCATTTCCTTCTTTAAAATAAAATTTGCCTTGGTTTGAATAAGGCTAATATTAAGCAAAGCTTTTGTTTTTGACAAATTTATAATCTTCAAATTAAAATTTTCCTTTTAACTTATTTTCTTTTTCCTTTTTTAAAACAATTATGTAATTGAAAAACTTAATGTTTAAGTTCATCATAAGGCAATTCAATTTCCCTATTGCTCCACAAGATTGATATAAACTTTTTTGCTAGATTCTTCCCCATTAAAACTCACTTCTTACTTGTTTTAGCTAATCCATCCCCTTCTTTTACTCCCTCTTGGGGTAAATATTCTTTGAACATTTTAGCTTAATGTTGTTCTTTGGCATTCATAGTAGATTGGTTTCTTTCATTTTATCTTTGATATTGACCTTCGATTCCTTTTGCTAAATTCTTGTTCCTTTCTCTTGCCACTTGAGGAATTTTTTAACACCCTTGACATTAATGCTACATATGTTCCATGCCACCATCTTCTTTTGATTTATATTTCTTTAATGCAATTAGTGTTTTACTTTTTTATGAAAAATAGCCATAACCATTGTAATATATAGATCAAAACTATTTACAAAAACTACGAATCTCATTAAGGATTGTTAAAAAGTTATTTGCTAGATACATTCTCCCGTCCTAACGAAAATCCCAAACAAATCACCAAGTTCTTCATTGCGTTATTTATTAGCCAAATAAGGATCTTATTCTTTTGAAGTGACTTAAGATTTTCTCTACAAGTTCATCATTAGCAAAGCTTTTTCTAAGATTTGATAAATTATTTATGACTTTGCTAAATTTTGTAAACATATTATTAAAAAAACTCTTAAAAAATCATAAAATAATTTATTATTGAGCATCAAAGTATTTAACTTGAGCAATACCTCCATGTCTTATATGAAATTTTAAGTTGCAAACTTTTTTATTTTCCAAAGTTATTAAGCCATAGTGCAACATGTTAACTTCATTCAAATTTAGTTGTGCACTATATTTTTGTTTGGTATTTACTACAAAACAAAAGCATTTTATCCAATTTTTTGATTGAATTCTCATAAGGATGTTCAATTAATATATTTTTATGTTTACCACTTCTATGAAGATCCTCATCTTGTTCTTCCAAAAAAATAAAACTTCTGCTTAGAAATGCGATAGATATGAGTGGAGTGATTTCAACTAAGTAGAGGGAAATCATTGAGAATCATTTATCATATTTGTGTGGGTGTAAATTGTTTTTTTAGATCTAAAGAGAATTTGCTCTAGTTACAATTGTGAGGTCTTATTAGCACACCAAGAGGAGTATATTTTAATTGGTTTTGTTAGCAAAAATGAGAATCAAACTCAATTGCATGCACAAATGAAGACTTCTATCAAGGAAACAATAATATGATAAAGGTGTACAATTTTCAAGTATTTTAGCTATTTATCTACATCTATCCCCCTAATACTCCTTGAATCCCTTTCTCATATCTTTTGTAGATCATACGTATACAAAAATTCACTTAAAATTTGTCTTTCCTTCTTTAAAAAGCCCAGGTATACATAATTTCTTGTAAAGTAAGACTACTCGAATCATAGACTATGTCTTGCCTTATAGAACAAATTAAAAATTGAAAATGTAATTTGCAATAGTGGAGATTACAACATAGAACTATTTAATGTAATTTAAGAAGATGCGTAACAAAGGAAGGAATGCTTATAAAAATAGGGATAAAAAGAAAGAGAGAAAGGGAGAAGACGTTTGGTTGTCTGTATTAAGCCTAGAGAGGGGGAAGGTTGATCACATATGCCTTTCTTAGAACACATTGCATACTTGTAAGAATCATAAACTTTTCTATTCATTAATTCTAAATGCTTTTATTTTTATGCAAGAGCCTTGACAAATTTCAAATTCAAAACTTAACAGTTTCATACTAATTATAATCTAGATAATTTTAAGATTCAAATCAGATAAATAATCTAATTTGATATGATAATTTAAAACTCAATTCAAATTATTTAAATAATCAATTTAAATAAAAATTCTAATAAAAAAATATCCAATCGAATCTAAATTCAATTTTAAAATTTAAATTCCAATAAGTTTAAATTTTAAAATTAGAAAATTCTATTAAAAAAATAAAATTCATAAAATTGATCTCTTTATATTGTATTAGGTTATGTCACTTAGAAAAAAAAACTAGTTATCGAGCTTTGTTATGATTTAAGAAAATTTTGGATTTTGAGATTTTTTTCTTTTATTTTTTTCCTTGTTTTCTCAAAAACACTTATTTTTTCCCCAATAGTCTCTCTTAACTCTAGTTTGAGCTATTTACATAACTAATTGCTAAGAAGTTGGTGGAACATGTAATAGTGTTGAGAGTTTGGAGAGGCAAAGATTGTTTTGGCAATACAACAGACATGATTGAGATGTTAATCACAGTTGAGTAAGTTAGCTTGGGATCCTTCATGAGATAACTAGTGATGATCAATGACTACATCAAACATTGTCCAAAGGTGTTGTGAAGAGGGGAAGCTGTAGTAGAAAACATAGAGGAGAGATGCTGGAGATTGTGATTGCTTAAAATTGGATAGTGGGAGTTGTCAATAACGAAGTGGTGGTCGGCAACTAGAAGGCTCGATGGTGGGATGACTGCAACTACGATAATTTGATTGCAGTGCAAGGCAAAGATTTGTGTGGTGATTGTTTGAGGTGTTGCACGTACACCATCAACAATAATGGTGCTCAATGTAGTGGTGACATGACGTGACTTTGTCCATATTGACTTGGTGGTAGTAAGTTGTAATGGTTTACTCATAGGAAGAAAGTGGTTGAGTCACATTGGATCGTCAATGTGGTTGGAACACAACAAAGGCGATGTTTTAATACCAAACTGATAGAGAAGAAGCGTAACAGGGAAAGTAAGGTTTGCAAAAATAGAGAGAGAAGAAAAAAGGCAAAGAGAAAAAAAGGTTTGTAGAAATAGAAAGAGAAGGAAAAGGAAAAAGGCAGAAGAAGGTTGGTTGCATGTGCCACGCATTGTAGAAGGGTTCAGCTGTTTATGCCTTGTTAAAAGCATCATGTATGCATATAAGAATTATAAAATTTTTATTCCAAAAGGTTTTATTTATACATGAAAGTTATGACAAATTTCAATTCAAAATTTAATAATTCTTTGTTAATCCTAAACTTAATCCAATAATCCTAAAATTATAACTAAGTAAATAATCTAAATGGGGAAAATTATCCAAATGACTTGAAATTCAAAGACATTTAAATTTAAAATTATTAATTTTTAAAAATAAAATATTCAAAATAATGAAATTTTTAATAACTTAAAAAATTTGCTCAAATAAATCTATTGTTATCATAAACAAATCTTGCTCAAAATGTAGGAATTAGCTATTATGGAATTTCTAGTTTATGTAGATTAAGGTTTTGCAAATGTAGAATTTCTTTGATGAAAATCTTGTAAAGCATTAGTTTTTTTAAATTAAGAACACTTTTTTTAATTGTGAACATGATAAATCTATTGGATACCCATTCGGGAGCCAACTGGGAAATGAGCTATTCTCAAATTTAAAAGTAAATATTTTAATAAATTGCATCCAAAGGAGTTGTTTAGCATCCTTAATTAGACCATTGGTCTTTAGGGATCAGATTATTTAGGTTTTAGGGATTGGAAGAAAGAATAGAAAAATTATAGTGAACATATCCATCAGATTAGCCAAAGAAATTAATTTGAATGAGAAATAGAAGTGTCTATTCTTCCACCGCCACCTACTACCCAAATGCCCAAAAATCCTCTCATCATTGCATATTAAAATTTAATGAGAAGAGAGTAAGATATGATTATTTTTATTCTTTAGTACTTGTAAATACATATTCTTTTAAATCAAATAAAAAGGGTTGAAAATAATTTTTTTCTATTTGATTTTATCAGAAATAAACTAAAATTCAATTAATTTTTAAGATTTTTATCTGAAACCTATCAATGAAATGTGCTTATTTTTAGGATTGGGATGCCTAAAAAAAGGTAGGATAACTTTAGAATTTTTATGAAAATGATAGATTTAGAACCCATTTTTGAAATGGTTTTAGAATAGTAAACAATTTATACAATTTTTTAATTCAAAACAAATGTAGTTTGATATATTGGTAATATAATGTTATAAATGAGTTTTGAAGTGAACTTTTCTTATTAAATGACATTATATCTTGACAAAGGCTAAGGATATAATACTTGATTTTAGGATTAGAGTTGGGTCTAAATAAAATAAAGAACTTACGAAGTAACATTATTTTTTATGAAAAAATAGACTTTGAACATCTTAAAGCTTAACTCTATGATTTGTATCTATCCAAGCTTGTGTTTTTACCATAATTGTCCTAGTTAAAAGTTAAGCTAAATATCAAAAAGGATATTCTGAGTTATTTATTAGCATTCAAAGGCTTGATGGGATAATGGGGTTAACATAACCTCTTGAAGCATGGTTTGATTTATTTAGAATGATATTGTCGGTGTTTTTTGAACCTTCATAATTATTATGTAGATCAAAACTTTTGCATATATTATCATTGGTTATATGTAGTAAACTCATAAATGATGTTTGGCTATGTAGTTTTTTATGTTCTTGTTCTTTAGCAAAGAAGGTCCTATTTGTAGGTTTAGCATATGATTCCAGAAATCTTTGGCCATTTCCAATTGGTTTCACATTCTTGTGAATGAAGCATTGTTGAAGATTTTCATTAGAGATGACAATGGGCTTGGTTAGATGAAACATATACTTGCTCTTCTTTATATTATCCTCTATTTACCTAAATGCAATAAGTACTCAAATCCGTTCTTCCTCAAAATGGCCCATAACTGATTTATACAATTTCCTCATTGTGACCCTTCTCTATTTTTAGTTTGTTGTACTTCACTTCGTTAGCAATGGATTTTGTGTCCCTACTGCTTGCCTCATGGATCATTGTTCTCCTTATTATTTTTTTGTTTCATGTCTGGTTTATCAAAAGATTCTAACCTTCATCATGGTGGTGCAATACGATAAGAAAATGATGCAATACAATGGTTTATGCAACCTCCCCATTGTGACCCTTCTCTGCTTTTAGTTTGTTGTCCTTGACTACATTAACAATGGATTTTGTGTCCCTACCACTTGTCTCATGAATACTCGTTCTCCTTTTTTTTTTGTTTCATGTCTGATTTATCAAATGATTCTAACCTTCATCATAGTGGTGCAATACAATAGGAAAATGGTGCAGTGTTTTTACTTGTCAAAGTGGAGCAAGATGAGATGGATATATTTGAATGAATTAATCATAGATGCAATAGAGAAAACAAGAAATTAAAGGAATAGGTCATTGTGATTCTTGACAAGGAAAGTCACAAGACATTAATCTTTTCATCTTTAAATCTAAACTCTATATTTTACTCTTGTATTTTATGAGTTGGTAGGTAAAGGCATGAGGACAAGTCATGATTTCTTCTTACCTTAACTTCTTCCTTTTCCAAGACTAATTAATGTTCTTGAAAAGAAACAATAGGTAGGTTTGTGCAAATGTGGAGCAGCTTACATGGGAAAGTATTAAAATGTGGTCACATGTGGAGGGACAGGGGAATCAAAAAAACAAAAAATTTAAAACAAATGCAATTCTAACTGAACTGAACCTGACATAGGTAACGTTTTGGTTTCTATATTAGTACCTATTTTATGGCTTAATTTCATGTCTTTTTAGACTATTCGGGCAGTGTTATGCATGTACATGTTGAAATTGCTATCCATAATGTTTATGGTTGCATAATGAACCTCATTTTTAAATTGGAATTGGCTTTTTCAAGTTATAATAGGCTTTGATAATTTATTCTTGAAGAATATCATTTAGAACTTTTAAATGGCTCTAACTGATTTAAATTAAGAGATCTCCACCTTAGCCATACAATTGCATTTATTTAAAACTCAATTAAATTTATTTTCCAACTCTATTTCCCAGCTAAATTTCTTGCTTTCTTTGTTTTTGTGTGTTTCCACCTATTAAGTCTTGTTATCATCCAAGGGAAAGCTCAATTAAGTCATATAATTAATTGCACTTATATTTGAGATCTTTGAAGTTCATAGAGTAGTTTTGAGCATTCCCTTTTACCATATACAAAAAATTTTCCAAAAAAAAACCCAATAGGACACTCATGGTATAGGTATGGCATGGTGGTGGAGCTAACCTATCTTAGGTGAAGCCTTTGGTAGCTTTTGAATATATTCTTTTTACACTTAATATAGTAATGAAGATGAACAAGAAAACTGTCTCATTGTAAGAGGTTTTTTTTATGCCTATACATGTACGATTACATTCATTCGTTTGTTTCTCAATTTATTCAAATATCAATCTTTCTTCATCCTTTATAGTAATTAAGCCTCAGGCTGTGCTATGATATTTTGATATCCACTTTGTGAACATCCATAGGGTCCTAGGATAAATATTTGTAATCAATATGGTATTTTTAAATTTGTGCTTGAAATTTCACGTTAACTTGGTTTCATTCATGCTCACTTTAAATTCTATTTTGTGTTTGCAAGAAAGGGATTCTATTCAATTTTTCTTTCTACTCAAACTTCACTTCTTTTCAGAATTCCTTGTCTAGATTAGTTTTATTTACATTTCAGAATTCCTTGCCTAGATTAATCTTATCTTTACTTATGTTTTCCTAGCCATCTTCTTTTCATTTAATGTTTTTTACATCTATAATTATCTGGTTTTAATATATGTCTTTGTAGATATACTGTATAATTGTAATGTTGTAAAAAGGAATGACGTTAGCATCCTTGATCTGATGGCATGGATGAGCCTTCACAATAGTGGTTATAGGTGGTGCATCTACTTTCCATGATTTGAATTCTATGTCTTTGTATATATACTGTATAATTGTCATTTTATCAAAAGGAATAACATTAGCATCTATACGTCTCTTCATTTAATATGTCTTCTCATTTAATGTTTTTTACATCTATAATTAACTTTCCATGATTTGAATTCTATTAAGTGTTTTCTTGTGAAACATTTTTTTTTGTAAAGTTAGAGGGAAAGGCTGAATAATATGTGAACAAAAATCTAACTCATAACCTTGGTAACAATTTAAAGGACATTTCCAACTAACAGGCACAAATTTCTCATGAAACGTCTTGGTAATGTTATGATGCTTCATGTTGTCTTAGTTTTGTCAAGATATAGTAGAACCTTAGGCAAGTGATTATTTGCATCCTTCTTTTTTTATTTATCTTTTATCTTCGTTAGGACGCATACTAACATGATATCGTGCTATTCTTTGTGATGTTCGGTGTTCATATGAGAAATCCTTGGACCAGTGATGTTATGCTTTATTAGATTTGGGTTGATTTCTTGTAGATCTAACTTTGTTGCATGATCAAATTTTATGTGAATGCAAACAATCAAGGATGCAAAATTGAAGTGTATTACCACCACAACAAATCATTTTCTGAGATAAAATGTTTTGTTTATTGTTTGTTTTCAGTCTTTCCCAATCTACATTAACTTCATGCAACTTTTATTAAAAGTGAGAGCTGTTTTCACTTCAACATTCTACCAGAGATGTAATCTTGATATAAATATGGATATTACTTATGTTCTGCGCTCGAGTTTCTTGTGGACATGCTTTTGGGTTCCTTTCTATTAGAATGAAGGTTAAGATGGATAGAAGTGCAATCAATAAGACTAGTTGATAATGCCGAATGATTCATCATGTGAAGAGCATTGATAAAGCCTACACATATTGGTTTGGTTGAGCTAAATTTCTTTCCTGTTTTCACATTGCCATGCAGTTAATGTGTTCTGTTTAGTACATTAGTGATGGATTAATATTCAAAAGTAAATTGCAATAAATCAACCATTATAAATATTTTCTCATTTAAGATCAATTTACTCCTTTTGCAGCTATTTGCTTATGATACAGTTAAGAAAATGCTGACTCCAAAAAACACTGAACAAGCTAAGCCTTGGATTCCTCCATCACTGGTTGCTGGAGCTTGTGCTGGTGTGAGTTCAACCCTGTGTACATATCCTTTGGAGTTACTCAAGACCCGATTAACCATAGAGGTAAGTCCTCTTTTCTGCTATTGTTTGGTCACAAGAACATTAGGGTTTTGTTTGATGTAGTTTTTATTGAAAATAAAATTGATTCATGAAAACTAAATCTATGATCAATTCAGAATTTTAGTTGAATTTGAAATTTGGAACTTGAAGCACTTTGTGACTTTGAAGTGAATTTTCATGTTGATGTTAAAGCTTTAATGACGATTAGGAGACTTCAAAATATAAATAATAAGAAAAACAAACATCTACAAGAAGAATTCTAACTAATGTATCTTTTTTTACTTGAGATGAGATTAATCTTCTCTTTTTGACAAATGTTGAAGATTAACACAAAATGGTTTATCAACTGCAGAAAGATGTTTATGAAAACCTCCTGCATGCCTTCTTGAAAATCTTGCGCGAGGAAGGCCCGACGGAGCTTTACAGAGGCCTCACCCCGAGCCTAATTGGGGTCGTGCCATATGCCGCGACCAACTATTTCGCCTACGACATGCTGAAGAAGGCTTATCGAAGGACGTTCAAGAAGGAAGACGTAGGCAATATTGCTACACTTCTCATAGGATCCACGGCCGGGGCGATCTCGAGCAGTGCCACATTTCCCCTCGAGGTGGCGAGAAAGCACATGCAGGTGGGAGCAGTAGGTGGGAGACAAGTCTACAAGAACATGCTTCATGCTATTGTGAGCATCCTGGAGAAAGAAGGGATTGGAGGGCTCTACAAAGGGTTGGGTCCAAGCTGCTTGAAGCTGGTTCCTGCTGCAGGAATCTCTTTCATGTGCTTTGAAGCTTGCAAGAAAATTTTGCTTGATGAAGAAGATAACTGATTGGAACAGCTAATTTTTGATAGCCAAGAGGCCCTTGTGGGTTTCTCAGGCCAGTTGAGTCCTTTGAAGTGCTTCTTTCTTGTTTTCTGAGATCATTCATTTTGTTGACTGGAAAAAGTTTTGAATGTGGAGAAGAAAATGGCAAAAGCTTGATGCTGGCCTAAAGATTTCAGATTGATGCTTGCCAAAAGATTTTGGGTATTTGTTCTTTGTTAAAGAGGTAATAAACTTGTTGTAGGATCAAGTTATTGAGAAGCCTTCAAGGAAGGAATTCGTTCTAATTTCTTCATGGAAACAACTGATGTTGATGACCTTTTTATTGCTGTTGTTCTTTTTGATCTTCTATGGAGTTTTTTGGTACTTATTTAGGATTGTTTGGATAATGACAGTAATAGATTTTGTGCTTGATATAAAAACCTTTTTTTTGGTTATTTTTGGAAATATATATATATATATATATAAATATATTTTTATGAAGCAAAGGCATTGGATGAAACACTGAATTATATATCATGGGAGGATTTTTTGGTAACCATAGTAGTCATTATTAGATGATGTGCTAACAAAAGTATGCCATGTTTAAACAATTAATAAAAAAATATTAGTTTTAAGGTTTGAAAAATAATTTTTATTCTTTTTTTTATTGAAATATATGATTGTTTTTTCTTTTTGTGGGAAATAAAAAAAAAGTTGAAGGTAAAATTATTATTTTTGATTTATTGATTAGATTTTATAACAAAATCTTTCTTGTTAGGCAGCCCTTTGCATTCTAGAAAGTGATGTTTATGATCATAAATAATAAGGTAAGATATTTAGAATATTATAGAACTTCATCTTTATTTAATGTAGCAATGATGAAAGTTTGGCATAAGTGTCTTGGTAGTATCTTGACTACTAAAATGTCTATGGCTCATGAAATTTTTAGAATTCCATTATTAAATGGTGTTTTAGTCATGTACTCATAAGCCATGTCTTATTTTGTGAAATTGTTCATACATAGACATCATTGTTCGATTCAAGGAATTCCATGAAGTTTTGCGAGTTAATATGTCTATTATAAACTACACAAATCTCTTCCAAACCAATAACATTTCCAAGTTTACAATTGGCTCAATGCTATTCCTTGCATATTTGGTACTTATATGTCCACGTACGACTTCTAAATTGTCATAATTGTTATATATATATTTTGAAAATGTTACTAAAGTTTAAAATTTGTTGAAAACAATGCACAAATAATACTTAAGATAGCATTGTTTTCAATGTTCATGTTAATTTTTTTTTCTTCATTCCAATTAACCCCTAGTAATCTCTTATATTTTTACATATTAACTCATATTTTATATGAAAACTTATTAAGAAACACTTTTTGTAGACATCTCAAGGATATTATAAATTCATGAGTGGCTTCACTACAAATACAAAAGTTTTCTATTACATACACTATGTATTCATTTCAGACATCATTTTTAAGATTTCACATGCCAATTCGTTCTATGTAAAATAGACCTTGTAAGATTTATCATCTTTTTTTGTTCATAATTAACTACATATCATAGAAAATTCTCATATATATACTAAATTAAAAGTAGCTATAATATTTTATAAAACAATCAAGTCACAAAAGAATAATATGTCATAGCTAAGATTCAAAGGATGATTTAGTATCTCCAAACTTCAAAAACAAGCCATCATATTCAATTAAAATTTTGATTTTGTATTATATATTACAATAATATTGTATATGATATACATTCCTTAATGTCATGCAATATAGTGCATGTTTTATCAATGTTGAACTTGTTTGTCTTGCCAACATAACTATTCAATTGTAAAAGAGGTGGTTACTTGTGATTATGATAGAGAGAAGTGATTATGATACTAATAGCTTCAACTTTAGTGCAAGTGAGGGGGCTTTCTCGAATATGGGGGAATAGTTTTTACTACAAAATATAATGAGAAAGAGTTTGCTAAGTTAGTGTGGGGGGGGGGGGGAGGTCATCTATACTTCAAGATAGATATTTTGATTGTATGATACAATGAGACTAGATAAGGGTGCAAAAAAGTAGTCCACACTTAGGGAAATTGTTGTTACATGATGTTTTGGGTGATAGGTTTCATTTGTGATATAGAGAATAGTGAGAGGTAAGTAGAGGAAGACAATTATAGCTTCAACTTAGGCAACTAATGTGAAGAAGTTAATTGCAATAAGCAAGGAATATTGCATGAAAGGGAGATGGAGTTTGGATACAATTCACAAAATGTTTAATAGCAATGTTAGACTTCTAAAAATTAGTTATTTTGATCTTCTTTTAAAAGTCAATCATCACGAACTAATGATGACTTCTAAAAATCATGACAAATCTAATATCATAAAAAATAAATGTTGACTTTTGTTATTTGATCTTTAAAAGAAATAACATATCACATAAGCAAATATACTCGAAAACAACTATAACAACCAAGAGTTGGCATTAGAGTCTAAAACAATGTGCAAAGCCTTATTGTAGGGGCATGTCATAAAATTATATATTTATGTGTAGAGATTTACATGATGATGTAATGTCAAAGAATAGAAAGGAATAGAAAAATAAAAAATAAATACTTTAAGATGATAGTATTGAGGAGAAATAGAACTTAATAAAAAACGAAATGTGAAAATATGAAAAGATGGGAAAAAAAAGAGAAAAAGTAAATAAATAAATATTAATAGAAATAAAGATGATATATGTAGTTGTATAAAAAGATAATCATGTACGAGAATATTTTATACTAGATACTATCTTAACTTGATAAGGACCAGTGACTTGTGAATAAGGAATACAATATTGATGTCATGATATTATCATATTCAGTTTGTTTTATATTTATTATTTAAATTTATATGTTTTATATTTTATTCATTATTTATTTTATTTACGTGATAGAGTATGTCATTAACACACAGAAAAAGATAAATAAAGTGACAATAAGGATGAGTGGGCATTGTTCATAAGATCATAAGTATTGTGTATTTGTATAGGTTTAAGATCTCACACACCAATTTGTTTTATGTAAGATAAACCTTGTAAGATTTATCATCTTTTTTGTCCATAGCTGATTGTATATCATAGAAAATTCTCATATATATACTAAACTAAAAGTAGTTACAATATTTTATAAAACAATCATATCATAAAGGAATAATATATCATAGTCAAGATTCAAAAGAGCATTTAACATCTCCAAACTTCAAAAAACAAGCCATCATATTCAATTAAAATTTTGATTTTGTATTATATATTACAAAAATATCATAATATGAACTCTCATTTTTATACATCCCTTAATGTTATCTAATATAGTGCATGTTCTATCAATCTTGAACTTGTTTGCCTCACCAACAAGGCTATTCAATTGTGAAAGAGGTGGTTACTTGTGATTACGATAGAGGGAAGTGATTGTGATACTAAAAGCTTATGCTTAAGTGCAATCTAGGGGACTTTCTAGAATATGGGGAAATATTTTTACTACAAAATATAATGAGAAATAGTTGCTAAGTTAATGTGAGGAGAAGGTCATCTATACTTCAACATAGATGTTTTAATTGTATGATACAAGAAGAAGGGGTTTACTAGATAAGTGTGAAAAAAGGTAGACCATACATGAGGGAGATTGTTGTTGCATGGTTGTTTTTTAGTGATAGGTTTCATTTGAGATATATAGAATGGTGAGAGGTAAGGGGAGAAGGCCAATTATGGCTTTAACTTTGGCAACTAATGTAAAGAAGTTATCTGGAATAAGTGAGGAATATAGCATGAGAGGGAGATAGAAGTTGTAAGGTTTAGAAGAGAAGGGTTCTTATAGACTTTAAGAAAAGTTTGGAAACAATTCACAAAATGTTAACCACAAAGTCAAATTTCTAAATATTAGCTATTTTGATCTTCTTTTAAAAGTCAATCACTACAAACCTATGACGACTTCTAAAAGTCACGACATACATGATATATTAAGTGGAGTTATCGAAAGATTTCACATGCTGGAGAATGAGAAGGCCTTGAGGAACTTAATATAAACTTTATGAAGAAAAAAAGTGCCTCTTGAACGTCTCAGGAGGATTGGACAAGTTCAGATTATGCTTGAGGTAATTAAAGCAAGACTTAAGGGGTGTTTTAATGATGATTCAAATATGTATGGTTCAAATTAGATCAAACCATACATTATGAGCAATTTTTTTGTTGTAATTGGATATCAAGCAAGCAAAAACTTAAAATATTACAGAGATCTTGTTTACTTTTCAATGCACTTTGAATAATCAACTTTAAAGCTATTGGAGAAAATTATACCTAATTTATTACAATTGTGTTGGAGCATTTCACATAAATACAAATTCAAATTTTGAATAATACAAAATCTAGCTTTAGTTGTATCTTGAATTCTTTTGGTTGAAATTTGAATTTATTTATTTTGTAATACAAGCAGATTAGATAGTTAATACTTGTTTACTTTTAAAAATAACTAATAGTAATATTTTGCAAGTTAGAGAGATCATTCTAATCATTATGTTCTTGTTTAGATTCTAAGATAAGTACAATATCGAGATCTACATCAATGACTTAAGTCTACTTTTGAAGTAAATCTATTAAAGGTTATCACTAAATCAAATTAGGAGTTTTTTTTTGTGATTTCACTATATTCTTTGTTCATCCCACCGTTTACCTTATTGTCATTCTAAACAACCTATCTCAAGCGGGATGGATTAGATCATCTAATATCAAAGTTGATTAGAACATCAAATTAATTGATACTCTTCACTAATGGATCATGAACAAAGCTAGTAAAAACACTAAAAATGATACTTAATGAGCTCATATGCACCAAAGTTGATGTATTATTATAAGGTTATATTACTTAGTATATCATAGGGTCAACAATTGAATAACTAATGCGCATATTCCTTCTAGCGTTGTTAGCTATTGAAGGCTGCCATCGGCGTCGGCCATGGAGAAAGCTAGGGCGCCGTAAACAGAGGAAGATAGAACAACTTGAAACCAAAGATGCCCAAGAAGCAAAAACAGTAGGCCGGAGAAGACACAAGCAGAAAGACAAGAAAACAATAACTAGACTCCCTTGAAGCTCGATTCACACCCCGTAAACCAAGCAAATCATGGAATTTACAAAGATGAATTGATTCACCCAACGAATCAAACAAACGCAAGAATCAAACCGAAGACAGAGGGAATTCAAGTCATTGCAGCTCTTCATTGGACTCCTCTTTGAAGCATCTGCCTATAGTTCTCAATGGACTCGGCGCGTTGAAGCAGGAGGTTTTCCCGGAACCTCTTGATGAAGTCATCCGCGCGCTCATTCACATCCTCGCGCAAATTTTCGAGCCTCGGCTTGACGGCTGCCGAAGCGCCGGGCTTCGCTGCACGAACCCTTTTGGCCATCTGTGGAGCCGCCGCCTCCGGCTGTGCCACCCGGGCCGGAGGGGTTTGTTCGGAGGTTGAGCTGGAGTCGGTGAACGGCTTCATGGTTGGATCTTTCCCAGTTTTGGAGGGAGGCGTGATTCGGCCATTGTTATATAGGAGTGATTGGGGATGTGCTGGCGCTTAGCTGTGTTGAAGGTCATCTTTTCAGACGACTGCTAAACATGGAAAGGAGAAGATTTGGTTTGCTTTGACCGTTGCATTTAAAGGTTAATTAGAAAGCAATTAAAATGTGGTAATGTTAGTTAGGTTGAAAGTATAGTAAATGGTTGAATATAATAGATTTATGAAAAAGAGATAATGATTTGATTTTTTTTTGTTAGAATAAAATAGAAGTTTGATGTCTAAAAATAAAACAAATATAATTTTTTATATAAAAGAGTAAAAATATATATGATATCTTAAAGTATAATTACATGATAATCAATATAATTGTGAATAGAAGTCATTCTAGGAAGAACAATTACACATCTATTATCACATCAAATAATCAAGCAAATAATATACAATGAGAGAAAAAATAATTATTATGAAATATAGTGACAAAAAATGATAAAAGAAAAGATAATGTTTATGACATAAAAGTTGGTGTAATATAGAATATAATTGAAAAATATTTAATGAGTGATAAATAAGCAAAAGATCATCATCTTTTTAAATATCATTTATTTCTCAAATTAGTCCATATATTAACCATCTCTATCCAAATAAAAAAAGACTCGGAAAAATGGAGAATCTTCCATGACAATTACCACTACCATGAGATTCGCAATCATAGTCTACACTAGCGATCCTTGTTTAACATGTTTATAGTAGCATATCTTGACAAAGTTGAAATCACTTTTCTCCTCGAGACAAAATATAGAATGAACATAAGACAGAGTAAAAGACATGAAATCCTATATGATATTCACTAAACCTTTAAAGACAACAAAAAATTTCCTATTATTTACTTTTTTTTTTTTTTTTTTTTTGCCAAACCCACTTCTAGAATTTGAGATTCTCTTGAAAGACAACTTTAAATACTATAATTTCATAAGATTCTTATCATCTCTTATTAAGATTCCTTTGTATTTGTACATTTTATGCAAATATTTCTTATGCAACTTTCCCTCAAACCCCTAGCTCTAAATTGATCTCAACTCATCTTTTTATTTGTAAATAAATAAATACCTACTAAAAAATTTATTATATATTAAATGAATTTTGTAAATAAAAATAATGCACGAAAATAATGATCATATTTTTAGGATAATAAATTTTTGAAGTTCCATGAAAAGAATTATTGATATACTTTGTTGATAATAATGGATAATTCAAGGTTTAAATTGAAGTTAGAATGAAAAATTACCATTGCATAATTAAAACGAAAGGCACGTGCGGGTAGGTAATTAGTTTAGCGACCCACGCGGGAAGCGGAGAAGCCGAAGAGTACGGTCGAAACGTGCGGCTGAGACTTCGCATTAGATTCGCTTGTTGTGGACCAAACGCAGCGCCTTCGGTTGGAAAGAACGCGTGGGCGGCGGGCGCCTTCGGCTTTCGGACGCGTAACGAACCGAAATACTCTTCTTTTAATAAATCTGCACGTGGTCAGTGGAGAATCTGAGATTCGCTTTTCTCATTTTCTTAGCCTTTTCTGTTAATTAAATTTAATACAAATTGTATTAAATTATCATTATTTTATAAATTTTATTTTTTGAAAAATTAATTTTATCATATATTAAGTATAAATTATATAACTATGATAAATTAAATATAAATATAATTAGAATATTAAAACTTCTGATATTAAATAGATCTTATTTGTAAACTATTAACAACAAATAAGCAAGAGAAAAAGGAAATGCTTTATTAAAGAGAAATTATGAGAAATAAAAGGATTTTATATTTTTTGTGAGAAAATTATATTCTTTTATATTAAATATATTTATATGAGATTATTCTATTTTTTAACATGAGTTTATATTTTTTTATATTAAATATATTTATAGTTACACTTATTTTTTAATGAAACAAAATCATATATCAATTTTTGCATTATAAATTGTTGATAAATATTCAAAACAATTCATTATGTGTAGTTTGCCAAACAAATCTATTTTTTCTTATATATAAAAAATTAATAAAATCTTCTTAACTTCTTGAACTAGAAATCTAAATGACACGTCTTTCTTAGAACATAACAATACAAACGATGATGAAAATACATAATACAAAATAGTGTTCTCTATCTCTTCTCTCTTTTACTTACTCTTATTCATCCTTTCTCCTTTTTCTTGCTCCTACTATGAGAGTATTATTTTAATGTAAGATATTCTCCTTTAAAACAAACTCAGACATCCATTCAAATCATGTAACTTCTACACAAACCAACAAGGCCATGGTTTGAATCCTTAATTGTGCCAATTAGTGTACATAATATAGTGATGACTTATATGACACCATTGAATCATACACTATGATTGACCAACATTCATATTGGCTTAATAACAATCTCATGTTGATTTGAAACTAAAGATCTACAAACAAAGGTTAGGGTTGAACAAAACAATTGTAGGGCTAACACATGACATGCTCATTACTTCATATCTAGCAATAGAATAACTTCTAAAATAGTTAATCTGAGCTATACTTGTGTGCTTAAGAACACAAACAAGATCACCATGAAGTCCAAGTGAGGCAGTGATGTACAGCATTTAACATAATACAGCATGTTTTTCAACTCTTAATACAGGATGAAACTGTGTTCAACAACAGCTTATAAAATACATTTTCTTCATTATAATCTAAAAATAACTTTTTTTTTTTCTTTTATGATGACAAACTCTCTAAAACATCTTCAAAAGCTTCTCAACAGTAAACATTGGAGGAAAAAAGAGGAGAAGACAGCTAAACAAATGATACATTTTCAAGTGGCTTTCAAACTACTGGAAGACATTTCATTTTACATCTACGTAGAGAAGAGCCACTTTTCCCAAAGAGCAGTGAGCCCGTCGTTCCCATTGTAAAATGTCCTCGTGATTTGGCCTTCAAAACACCAACTTGTAAACAACCATGGGAGTCCAAGGATCAAAAGCTTGCTTCTATCAAGCTCTCTTCTCATGGAAGGTTTTCTCCATTTGAACTACTCGATTCTCTCCTCCTTGCTGTAGTGTTCTTCAAAATCTGCAACATGGAAGCCAGGGATCATGAAAAAACACTAGCAATCTTCCAGGAAATTGGAGAAAAGAAAGCAACCTTCAAAGGCCAACCCAAGTTTGGTTTCAAGCCTTTTACAGAAGAAGGAACACAACAGAGAAAAAAAAAAACTCTTCCCCTATGTTCCATCTTCTCTCTTGAATCTTGATGTGAGATAAACTACAAACAGAAGATATAGTAAATTCCTATCCGTGCTTTTCGATTAACCAACTTCCCTTATGTTCCATCCTCTCTCTTGAATCCTTCTACTCTCCTTTGTATGTCCTCTCCTCGCATCAATATAACTGTTCAATGGCTTTTACCTACTTCTCTTAGTTCATTCAACATCCGTTCATTCAGCTAGCTCACATAAAAGATTAAGAGTTGCTCCACATTCACCCAACAAGATTCAATTGTACGAAGTCTACTTGCCAATTTGATTTTATCAATATCCAAAGGTCAATCAGTTAAGTTCTTTGGATTAAAGGTCTTTGTATCAAACTTCCTATCAAAAGAAGAGACATCTATTATATTTTTCTACATGATATCTTCATCCAAGTCCCTCAGCCCCATGGTAGATAACCCACGTATTGATTCGTGTCGAGTTGAAACAAGATAATTGTTTTAGCATATTGGTGTTCATATGGAAGTCCCATGAGGGTTGAAAGCTCACTTAGGATTGCAGCACAACATCTTTAGCATACAAAAGCTAAAGAAGAGCATGTCATTCATATGACCTGGGATGTCTCAAAATTAAAAAATATGAGACGAATCTCATCAATGTTTTCATGCAAAGGGGCACTTTCACCAACTAGTGGCTCATCTACTAGAGCTTCAATGGTTTCTTATTCTATTTAAATCTCTCCTTCCAACTAAGGATGCAGTCTCTAATCATTGCATAGGAGCTTGAATAGCCCTCTTTTCATTTAATTCCATTTTCTTAAGACAATTGCTTGGTCTAGTGACATTATTGATAGCATGCCCTTGGAAGTAAGCTAGTTCTTCAATTTGTTTTTGTGGATTAATCAAGAGATCATCTATAAGTCTATCACAGACATACCCACGACACGAGTAACCTCCACTATAAGCTATAGAGTGAAACAAAGCTTGATACCAGTATCTACATCGACGTTGCTTCTAAAGTTTGCTTAATGCTATGCTCATACAAAGTGTTGCCAGTGTAAGCTAAAATGACAAGTTGTGCAAGAGCAAAATGATAAGAAAAGCAGACAATATAAACGTTCAAGTGATCTCATAATAGTGGAATAATGAAGAAAGCTACACTTAACTAATCAACATAATGATGCATATTTTTTTCCTTGACATTCATAGCTGTTTCTAAAATTCAATTTGTCATTCATAAAGTTGAAAATTAAAGCTAATATTGCTGGAAAACAGGGTGAAAAACAAGCATGAAGAGGTTTGAAGTAAACACATATGAATGAGGAAAACCCAATCCGTCACAAAGCTGTCATTACACACAATCCTTCACATCATCAAGCCAAATCGAACATGGCCTCTTAAGGGCAGTCCCAAGAAGATGAGGGAAAAATACACCCAGGATCTGAACCCTAAAGAGCCACCCCATGCAGTCCCTTCAGATCAAGTTGATGCAATCCAAGAATTACCCTGGGTTATCAACCAGTATTATCCCAAACAAGGTATGTGATCAACTGTCTTATTACAACCCAACACACAAGACCGTTCTATAGAAATTCTAGAACCTTAGGAACACCCCAAATAGCTGTCTAATATGATTCGCATGACAAGAAACCAATCCAAAACACTTGAAACAACATGTATAAGTTGGCTGATCATGAAATTTTGTGTAATTCTTAGTACACCCAGGTTTTATACACCACTACCAAAAAAAATCATAAGTATTACATAAAGTATAACACCAAAAATGTATAGGCAAAGATATACAATATAGATATTCAAAAACTGTGCCTTTATTGAGTAGAGCAATCTAGCTTGTGATCCTTTAACAGGACAACTATGAGAACAAATTTTAAATGTAGTTGTGCAGCTGGTGTAAACTCGTTTGAATCTCTGAAATTCTATGCCAAGTTCTTTAGTGAACTTTAGTCAATCATGGTGCTTACCCAACACCAACACAAGGGACATCTTAAGTTTTGTTCATCGCGAAAATCTCATATAGATAATTGTGCTCGTCGTTTGCATAATTTTTTGGCCCTATATGAACTCAAAGAAATCCTTGTCTTCACCATGTTTGATAAAAGCCTCAACTCTAAGATTATAGCATACACCATAGTTTAGCCAGAAGGGTCAACTGCCAAAGGCTTTCCATTTAGATTACAAGTTGACATGACATCTCCACTGATTACCAACTTGTGATCAATCCAACCAAAGATTCCTCTCAGGTTTCATTAACTAGGCCAGCTATCAAGGATCTTCTCCCAATAACTGAGCTTTATAGTATGTATTAGTTTTCTAGCCTCGTCTCAACTTGATGAAATCCCTTGTCATGATCCAATGGATCCAGTGTCAAAAATCTTAATTTTGTGTACATATTCACCATGTTTGATAAAAATCCTAACTTAGACCCAAAAACAATATGGTTAAAACAGATGACAATCGGTAAAAGACCTTTGGCCAACTTGATGCCAAAAACCACCATGCTATTAGACCTCTCAACCCCACTACAAAGACTAATGTCAATGAGGGCTCTCATCATAACTAAGTGCTACCCATCAACCTTGCTTTGACAAGGAACATTTACAAACCTTATTGTAATTAAACACTTGGTCCACTCAACATCACTCTCACAAGCAAATCTCAAAAGTAAACCTCACTATGGCTAAGGAACATAGCACTTTCTAAGTGTAGCTCTAATCTAAAAAAAATCCTCATTCTTAGTTGAAGCTAGTAAGCAAAATTTGCTAAATCATTTCTAAGTAAATATGCAAATGATATTCATAAAATACCATTGAGAATACAATAATAACAGCTGGATGATTTGACAAAAAGGTTAAAATTCAAGAGAAAGAAATTTCAAATTATATTTCTTTCTTTTAAGTTTCCTATATGATTGTTAGAGAGAGAAGTGGAGTACATAGAACCAATATGAAAGGAAGAAATAAAAAGGAAATGAAGGAGATCATTTTGATATCTTTTCTCAAACTCATCTCATTCCTTGTCTTTGAGAACAACCTATATTTTCATAGAGACAAAAAAAAATTGGCCCCATATGCCTTTCCAAAATATCATAAATTCATGCACATAATTTAAAAATTCATCTAAACCAACACCACTCATTTTTATTTAATCAAAAAATTTATTCATACAAAAAAAGTCATAAAATTTAAATTCAAATGCCAACAACTTCATTTAATTCAAATAATTTAAAATTCAAACCAAATAAATGACCAAATATGATAATTTTAAAATTGAATTTAAATAATTTAATAATAAACTTAAATAAAAAAGTATCCAAATAAAATGAAATTTAATATTTAATATTTATTAATATCGAAAATTCTAAAATTAAAAACCAAATAACTAATTAGCGATAAATTTAAAACAAAATTTAAATGAATCAAATAGTAAGTTTGGATAAAATTCAATGAAAAAAACATCGAAATGAATTTAAATTTAAATTAAAAAAATAAAATTTAAAATTTATGTATTTTTCCTAGAAAGTAATATATGTAAAAAAATGTCATTTTAATATTACATCAATCTCTACCACTCAAAAAAATTTATCATAAAGTTTTGCTACAATGGAAGTACTACCAACATAATTTGTGAGGACAATGGGAGTTTGAAGGGGAGATAAATCTGATTTTGAGCAACTTGATCATTTTCTAGACACAATAAAGCATTGTTGATTCTAATTGTGGGTAACAATTGTGCAATTACATAGTAACGAATAGAAAAAGAAGCTCTTACTAGTTGGACAAGGTTGTTCGAACCAAGTTAGCAATGAAGATTGTCCAATAAGTGACTGCTTTGTTCATGGTGCAATACATCCCGTGTGACAAGAACACTATAACAAACTTTATCAACAATCAATGATGAAAACATAATATGGATCATCATTATGGACAGAATATAACAAAACTTGCTTTAACACCAAAAAATGATAGAGAAACTCTAATACCAAACTGAAGATGAACCTTTGATACCAAATTGATGATCCAAATGCATCAAGGAAAGAGGACCATCCCTTCCCAAAACATTATGGTTGGTCACTTATCCCTTGCCAAAACATTATGCATGTATGCCTGAAAAGAGAAGGGCTGTCTATTCTTTCTTAAAAAGAGAAGAGAGGTGGCTATTTATGCCTTCCAATTAGCACACAAAAAATTTATCCAAATCATCAAAACTAATTTGTATTTCATCAAAAACTTATTTATACAAAAGAAAAAAAATGTTTATTTATAGAAAGAAAATATTATGACATTCAAATTCAAAAAATAACATCATGCTAATATTAACAATTAATTTTAATGCAAATAATCCTAAAATTTAAATCAAATAAATGGCTCAATAATTTTAAAATTAGATTTAGATTATTTAAATAATAAACTTACATAAAAATTCAAATGAAGAATTATCCAAATGAATTGAAATTCAAGTTTAAAATTTAAATTTGTGAATCCAAATAATTCTAAAATTAAAAACTAAATAAATAATCAATGATAAATTTTAAACAATATTTAAATAAAACAACATCCAATTGTATTCAAAATTAAGAAAATTAAATTATATATATGTGTGTATGTGTGTGTGTGTTATTCTAGAAAATAAAAAATATAAAAAAAAGATATTTATATCTTACATTAAAATGACTATTCAATTCTTAAGAGAGGACCATCTCTCTCTCTTCACTATAGATGGCCTATCCTTCAATTCATTTTTTTCTTTCTTACAATTATAGATGGCCTTAATCTAAATCTTCATTTCCTGGGCCATCTAATCAATGAATTCAATCAATTAGAAAACTAAACCAATATTTTTGAAGACCTCTAATAAGGCATGCACCCAAATATTAAAATATCCTACTTGCAAACCAACAACTTGTAGCCCAATAAGACATTTGGTGCATCCACACCTTAATATCGTATGAGGGTTATCAAAACCAATAATCCATGTCTATAGTGGGATCTTTACATGATACTTCACTTACCCCTTATTGTATAATGATGGCTGAATTAGGAGAAGAAAACGCTCGTCATGCAAGATAATGGAAAATTAACTTCTAAAAGCTCCATTCTTGCCACCATCATTGAAGCATCCTTAGCGTCAATTATTGACAAAGCATGGTCTGATTTCATTTGTTTGAGATGGTCACCATTGTGGCTCTTATCTAACATGCCTCTTCCCTAACAAGCTGTTCTTCAATTACATAGAGGTCTCATCTGCCATCTTTTCTTTGCTTGAATAGACCTCTTCAAACAACCTTCCCTTCTTATTATTCTTTGCAATGCCCATAAGCTGAGAGTTCCCCATATTGGGTAAGGACCATTAATTGGTTTGTTATTCCTCTAGTATCGTTTGATCATGACAACCATTTCCCTCTTACATAGCTTTCAGCATCATGACATTATCAACAATAATCACACAATGGCCACAACACAAGACAGATCAGTCGCCAACAACATAACATAAACCATCCAGTAGATGGCTTGGACATTTTGACCACAAGAACAAGTTATTCATAAACTCCATTTGCTAAAAAGCAAGAAATCATGCATTGGCTACATTATGTGGAACACTCTTCACATTAATGTTCAAAAAAGCGACATTGAATCATATTCAAAGGTTGTGTAACAACTAGTTTCTAGGTGGATTACCTTAGTTAGCTTGAGAAGAAGATAGTCGAGATACATATTATTAACTTATCATTAAGAAATAGTAAAATTCATTAACCATGTTCAAGGCATTATGTGCAAGCTACACATGTAACAACCCAAAATAATAATTATATATTGTGGAAATGAAATTGTTTTTTTTTTTCACTCCTAATGAAATGAGAGTGATAGGTTTCAAGATTTGAAAATTAATCATATTATTAAACTGTTTAACATGGTTAATAAAGGCGCTTTTGATCACAAAAGTATTTTTATTAAGGGCCAAACAAACTCCAGTTAGTAAAAAAAACAAATATAAATCGTCAGCAAGACTTACTAATAGATACATAGGAAGTATTTATACCTGTCTTAGCATCTGGTTCTCGTTCTGAAGAGTGGAAAGCTTTTCCTCCAATTCCATGTTCTTCCTCTCTAACTCTTTTACCTTAGCCTCCAGATCGCTTAGATATGCCTTCTTCCTCTCCCTTGCTTGTTGTGCCGATACCCTGTTCCTTAGCAGCCTACTTCCCCAGTGGAGCAAAAACCAATAAACTTCTAATCATAATAAAAAGTTGCGAGCAAGCAGCAGGCTCACCTCTTTAACCGTTTGTGCTCCTTATCCGCTGGGCTCCTCCCTCTCTTCCTCTGCCCAGCATGCGAAGTCGAAGCAACCTCCGCCCCGTTGCCTGTTAAACCGGAGACCGACGGGTGTTCGCCTGCGCCGAAGTCCGGCACTCTCCTGATCTCGTCGTCGCTCTCCATCCCTACTAACCACAGAAAGTGAAAAAGTCGCAAAATTAGATTTGACACCATTCTCATCTAAAAGAAGGGGAGCAAGTCCATTTGGCATGAGCACAAAAAAAACACAAATAACTTACTTGCCTTCTTTGATTTCCACTAGCATTCCGGAGCTCGAGGATCTGGAGCTCGATGCTTGCTCTTGCTGCATCCTTGCTCTCCCTTTCTCTACGGTTGCTCGTTGCTCGCTTGTCAGTAAGTCGCAGGGAGAGGAGAAGCTGGAAGAGCGAGGAATTTAAAATCTAATGAAGTCTGCTTAATTAATCCTTTCGTCTCTTCGGCAAAGAGACGAAGGCAGGTACGATGGTACCCCTTGCCGAACAGAATTTGTGGGGTTTAAGTAGCCATTCTTGATCGTTGGATCAATAAATCTAAACGGTGGATACCACATCATCGTGGCGGGAAGACACGCCAGTTGCTGGAAGAAAGATCCAAGGTTTATGGCAGGTGAAGCGTGGACATACAACCTCCGTTGGATATTGTGGAAGCTGATTGGCCCAGAATTCATAGTTTGGCATCAAAAGGTGCGCCGTGACGGCATAGATACAATTATTTATTAGATATTTCTGTTGTCCCTAGAAAATTTTATTTTGTTTGAGATAATTAATAATTCATTTAAATTTAAAAGTTATTATAATAAATATTTTAAATTTAAGTAGAAAATAAAAAGTAATTATTATATTTTGCTGTATGTTATTTTTATAATGACGGGTCCACATCTAAAGAGCAAATAAATTTTATTAAGTTGTTTTTATAAATTAAGAAAAATATTGTTTACCATAAAGATATTTTATAAAATAAAATCATATAAATTCATAATTATGAATCACCAAATTTTATTTATTTATTAATACATCTTATTATTGCAATAACAAGTTATGAGAAGTTTATTTTATTCAATTCTTAAGATACTAGAATTACATAACACATAAAACTAGTGAAAAAAAATCAAAATTAGAAAAACTTAAAAAAATAAAAGAAAATGAAAATTGGAATGAAATAAAAATGGTTCTCTCCTTTGTCACCAATAAGGGAAATATCCCATTTTATCTCGTTGTCCATAAAAAAAATTATTTTGTTTGAGATATTTAATATTTTTAAAAAAAAATATTTTGTTTGAGATAATTAATAATTCATTCTATTGTCTATAAATAAATTTATTTTAAATATATTCATTCAAAGATAAATGAATCGATTTTCTCGTTATTTTATCTCCTTAGATAATTCATTCTATTGAGCATAAGAATATTTTATTTTGTTTGAGATAATTCATAATTTTTTTAAAATTTAAAGTTATTATAATAAATATTTTTTAAATTAAGTAGAAAATAAAAAGTAATTATTATATTTTGTTGTATATTATTTTGATAATGATAAGCCCATAACTAAAGAGCAAGAAAATTTTATTAAGTTGTTTTTATATATTAATAAAAATATTATTTACCATAAAGATATTTTATAAACTAAAATCATATAAATTCATAATTATGAATCACTAAATTGTATTTGTTTTTTTAATGCATCTTATTAATTGTAATAACAAGTTATGAGTAGTTTATTTTATTCAATTCTTAAGATACTATAATTATATAACACATAAACTAGTAAAAGAAAATAAAAAATAGAAAAAATTAAAAAAAATGAAAGAACAGAAAAATTACAATGAAATAGAAAAGGATCTCTTCTTCGTCACCAATAAAAGCATTTTCTCAATACTTTATCTTGTTGTCGTTAAAGTTTTCTTTCTTTCTTATCAACTTTTTCATCCTCCTTACCCTACTTATTGCTAATCATTTTCTATCATATCACTTTTCAATCTTTTTTGTTAATGTAAATTTTATATCACCAATCAATGTGTATCATTTCACAAAAAAAACATTTATTTGAAAGTTTACTTGATAATTTATACAATTCTCTCGTAATTTAATAATAAAGTAGTTTTAAAATTATTAAAAACTTATTACTTCAAAAAGTTTATAAGTAAACCAAAAAATGTTTTAAGGATTTTCCTCCTAAAATTCTAAGTTGGTTCTTTTCTTTTTCTTTATCAATGTAGTTGTTTCTTTTTTGACTTAGTAATCATATACATGCTTTTTTTCCCTTTGGAAAGTAGCAAAGGATATGAGATGAAAATGTTTGATCAAAGAGTGCTCTTATTTTGGTAATAATAAATCTAAAAACTAAAAAACAATTAGAAGAATTATCATTAAGGCTTTTATGTTTTTTCTAAATTTTTCTATTAATGTCTTACATTTTTCTTCATTCATCATCATTTTGATTTTCTCACACTAATTATTTAACAATCTAAAATTTTATTTTGTATAATTTTTTGTATTTATTCTATGTATATAAAATGTGAGTATTTTTATTTTAATAAATAAGATTAGATATTTTAAATATGAAAAATAATTTTAAATTAAAATATTGATTTTTTTAGTACATATAAAATGTGTCAATTTAAATTTAAAAAATGAGTATTATTTAGTCACCTCAAATTTTATCACCATCAAAGTAAGGAGAAGGATTAAGCTAAGTGTTTGGTTAAGAAATGAAGAAAACAAGTGAGAAATAAACATGCAATAAAAAAAAATATGTTGCTTAATGCTTGTATTCATGATGTTGTCCTAAATAAACATATTATACATGAAAGTGATGCTTAAATGATATAATAATAGTCAATAGAATTATAGAATATTTTGCAATAAAAAAAGAGAAATTAAAACATAAGATTTCTAAACTTTTATCCATTATTAGATGGTATGATCAAATATGACTATCAGATCAAATTGACTAATGGATGATCTAATAATCTATTTTATTAGTTCTATAATAAAAAAATTTACATCAAATGGATTAATCAAACAATTTGTTTATTTGTCGAATTACAAGAGTATAAGAGATTGGAAATAACTTATCAGAAGATTCAAATGATAGATCAAATAATTTGATAATATTGATCAAATTTTAATAAGGAATCTAACGACTTCATCATAGCGAAAAAATTCAAAATAAAATAACAAAAAGTAAAGTAAGAAGGAAATAAAATTGATGAAAATGTGAAATTAAAAAAAAAATATATGTTGATATTATGTAAAAATACAATGTGAAGGACAAGAAAAATAAAAATAACATTTTATAAAACAAGTAGATAAATTTAATAATTATGATATAAGTTTTATATTTTTATCTTATTTGTATAAGATATGCTAATATAATTAATATGATGCAAATGTCAATATATGCTATAGCAAGTTATAATTATTATATTTATATTTTGATATTCAATAATATTGTGATACTTATTGTTATTATTAGTAGGACCTAATTAGTATATTTTGTTATATTAATATACGTATAAAATACATTGATATATGATTTATTTAACCAAATATGAATGATGTCGAAACATAATTGTAAAATGATAAATAGAGGAAAAGAAAGGGAAACTGAAAAGATGATATTTGTATGATTTCTATGCTTATGAATCTTAAATTATAAATACATTATGATAATACTATAGTATACGATATAATATGATATATAAAAAATATTTGGGATATAATATAACATATAAAGATAAATGAGTTATATAAGAAAAACATGACCTTAAGATAAAACAATCCATAATAAACCAATTTTAAATATGAAAGATATTATAAATGATAAAGAATGTATCTTTTGAAAGAAAAATGAGATATATACAAATGAGAAATAAATAAAAATTATCATTTGTAAATACATTTGTATTAGTATATAGTTATTCTCTTTATTTTTGTAATTATATGATATTACTACTTTAATCCTAAATGTATTAATATTATGATTTTAAAAAAATAGAAAATATTATATTTATGTATCATTTAAGTGTTAAACTCTTGAAAGTTTATTCCTTACACCACAAATCATATTACTAGTGCATAGTGAGATATGGATCAAGATAAGACTAAAAATGATGTGATGTGAATAGTTTTATCATATAAGAAAATAGATGCATCATTATATCATACTATTATATATTGTATATATTTCTATATTATTTTATACTAGATGTGATATACTAGATGTATTTATTTACTTACAATTAAATTGTTCACATAGTTTAGATTATTTATTATCTTATATTATGAGATATTTTATTATTACTTATGAGGTTTAGATATGAGTTTTATTATCCCCCACATATGGATGGTGTCCTCTCTATTTTATTTATTTATGATATTGATCTCATGGTTAGTAATTTATATGTTTGTATACTCGAGATTGAAGAAGGTGAGGAGTAAGAGTCAGGTAATGTCCTAAGAGAAAAATCATTAAAGTAAATATTAGCTCTTATTAGCTTGTAGGTAGAGGGGAATAAAGATAAATTATTACACATTAATTATTGATGAAGTGATTCTAATATTCATATGAGATATTATGATCTTAAAATATTGATGTATCTTGTCATATTGTATATGTCACTTTAATACCAAATTCTAACTTTCTCTATTCATCATAATCTTGTCATCATGCTCTTCTTCACTTGGTTATGCCCAAATCCTCTGGCCAATAACTTGCATCCAAATGTCTTTGCTTGATCATTTCCTCAAAATGATCCCTTTTTTATGTAGATGTGAATATTTTGGTGATCATTATTATATGTTTGTGTATTTGATAAGGTGACCTTTTAGCATATATTTTTGTTATTTTTTGTTATGTTTTATATTTGTCTTCGTTGATAGATATTACTAGATCAATGTTCTGACATAACAATGACCAAGAGGGAAGTCTACAATCTATTATTTTGTGTCCATATCAATTTAGAAGTGGGAAATGTTTAACATGATAAAGAAGGTGGATAATTCATTGTTGGATATTCCCATCATTTATTTCATTAAATATAATTATTGTTAAATATTTTTTTTAAAATTTAGAAATTATTATAACAAATGCCTTTTTATATTTTAAAGAAAACATATATTTGCAAAAATTTGAAAAAACTTTCTTAGTTAGATAGAAAATAAAAATAATAATAATTTTTTTATTATAATGATAAAATTCATAATTTAAAGAGTGATTATATTTTGTTTAATGGTTTAAATAAATTTATAAATTCTTATTTTAATCACAAGCTTATTTTATAAAAACAAAATCAAATAAACCTATAATTATAAATTACAAAACATGATTTGTCTATTAATGGATTTTTATTATTTTGTGATAATGGGTTTTTACAAGTTTATTTTATTTAATTTTTTAGATAATAGAGTTCGATGTGATGGAAATACATGCACAAGACTTAAATGATTTCTAAAACTTAACACATAAGTAAAATAAAAAAAAGATAAGATGGCATAGAGGACTTAAGAAAGGGCTCCATAAAGGATGAGGTAAGATCGAAAATCATATGAATAATACCAAAATTGACACATAAAAGGCACGACGAAAATCCTACAACTAGATCTAAATTTGTTATAATACAAATTAATCACAAAGGAGATATAATAAAATTATGTAACAAACTCTTGTATAAAATGACAACAATGAGCATAATGGTGGCTATGAAGATAAATTCAAATCACAACTTGATATCTTCAAATTGCAACTTAAAGACGAGAGACTATGCTAACCAAAAACAATTTTTTTTTCTTTCATTTCATGATAAGGGTTTAATTATATTATGATACTAAATTCTAAACCTAAGAGCAAGAAATATCAAAAATAACTTTCATAATAAAAAATCCAAAAAAATGTATAAAAATAAATAAAAGTTCCAAAGTTTTTTATACATGACCAATTATAATTTATAATGAACTAAACATTATACTAAATTAAATAAAACATAAACAAAACCTACTAGATTAATTCAAATTATTATTTAGATTTAGCCTATTGTGCATCGAGGGGCTCTATCATTACTTTGCAAAAAACAAGCAACTCATCAATTTTCTCATAAATAAAGGTTTAATGAGTTAACAAAATGAATATGCAACTTTTGGCATCACATTCCTAATCGTTCCTCCTTCTAACTAAGTCTAAATGGGTGACATTTTCATTTATTCCAAGACAAATGATAATAATTCCCAAAAAATCAGAGTTTGTCGACATTACAATGCAATTGTTAGAATTTTCACCAGATGGCACATGACTTATGGATGAGTATCTCTTCATGATTTTTCAAGAGAATTTAACCATGTTTTCTAAAGCATAATTCTTTAATGTCATTCCTCGATAAGGACCTCGAGTCCATTTCTTAACAAGATTGGCTCTTATGAAATTCCAAACTAGTCAATCATGTCAACATCACTTGTCACGCATGATAATCTTTAATTCCATCAAGAGATTGTACGATAATGCCACATATTAATATCTCAATCATCTTTAGACACGTCCATATAATCTCCAATTGAGACAATTTATCAATATTTACAAACATTGTTTTTTTTAATGATATATGATTTTATACTAAAATGAAACCATGTTATTCATTTTTGTAATAATTAATCCATAAATAAAATTTTTTTATTGATTATATTTGACATTGATACACCATTTTATATTAAATAAAAAATATAATAAACTTTAGGAAGATAACCAAATTATGACAAAAATTATTGTTAGATAAAAAAGAAATTAAAAAATAAAAATATTTCAAAAAGTTTTAATCTGTAATTTCATTGTAAATTATTAATTGATGCAATTTCGATGCCATTGACTCATGCTGGCAATTGGCACGACGATGGAAGATTTTCGATTCAATTTCGTGTTGCTGAAACGATGTTCGATCCGATCTACTAAATGGTTCTGTTATAGAGAGAGAGAGAGAGAGAGATAAGAAGGAGAGAGTAAAAAACGGCCATTGGCGTCGGGGTGTGGAGAAAATACAGAAGGGTTTCCCATAGTTGGGAATCGAGCACGATCGAGCGAAAGAGTGAGGATGGGGATTTCTCTGGACAGCTTGAGGGATAAAAATCTAATGCAGCTGAAGAAGCTTAACATCGCTCTATTCCCTGTTCGCTACAACGACAAGTACTACGCCGATGCCCTCTCCTCCGGCGAGTTCACCAAGCTAGGTTGGTTTCGCAGCTTGTCCGCTTCAACTTAGTTTCTTTGTTCTATTCTTTCTGTTCATTTGGCGAATGCCGTTTCTATTGCCCTTACGTTGATCATTGCGTGCCGCCGCTGTTGTGCTTCTGTTGCGACCGTAAGGCCTTGGTCGTAGAAGCTAGTTATGCTTTCTGATTTCTGCCTGCTATGTGTTTGACATGGGCTGAAGGGTGTTTCATAATGTTGGTGGTAAGACTCTCATATTCAAATCTTGAGTCTATACTTTTAAATGACAGATATTATTGATGAAGATATTCATAATAGGTACCAAACTGATTTGATTTAGTATGAGAGAGCTTAGAGTGTATTGTATGATTGTAACATCTCATGAAAAAATGTAAATTTTATATGAATATACTGAGGCCATTGTTGTTATATACTATATTGAATGTTGGTCTTTGGAGTCCAAAATACATACAAAATGGTGCTCGTAGAGATGAGGATGCTAAGATTGATGAACACTTGTTTTGGTAATGATATGGTTTGAGATGAGTGCAATTATATGAGGGTTAGCATAACAGTGATTGATAAAAGTTTAGAAAAAATTGTGCCAAATGGTTTAAGCATGTTAAACATGACCCACTTAATGTTTCTATTAAAAGACGTGAGTTGTTAAAATTTTCTCACAAATAGGAGAAGGGTTGAGAGTAAAAAAGACTATTAGACTTGTTTGAATATTAAGAAAGAATTGTTAATAAAAAGAATGTGATGACATAAAATGATTTATATAACATATCCCTTTGTGGGATGACAATGTCGTTGTTCTTACAATGTATAAAACTAATTATAAAATAATAAGTTTTTTGTTCAATAAATTAAGATATGTTCAAAGAATATTACTTACATTTGACAAAAAATACTATATTTCTAGAAAAATGAGATAAAAATTTACAAAAAAAGAAACATATAGTTCTCGGGTGCTCATAAAGGTTCATGATCTTTGCACTGATGTGGTAGTGAAAAAGATAAATACAAGTCCTAAGCAAACTTAGGGAGAAAAAATGAAGAGAGAATCTTGAGGGGGTTAGAGAATAAGATGGAGAGAACGAAGGTAATACTTTTTAAGAATTTTAGAAATTACCCAAGAAATAAGATTCCACTAAAATTCCTCAAACTATAGCCCAAGAATTCTATCTATAAATAAGATTATCTAAACGACATCATTTTCCCCTATGCTTATACGTTGGACACTTTCTTTTGCTTTGATGCTTCTATTATATGGTGGAAGTTGTTCTAAACGTTCGACATAGATGGAACATCAAGAGAACAAGAGAACAAGGATCTTATTTCTGATCCTTGTCTATCTCATGGATTGAGCTCTTTCTTCATGAAAAAGAAGGCTTGAGAATTCGTAACACCTCTATAGAATTAGAAAGAGTCATTTTGAAGTCTTTTTTATAATTTGCTACAATTGTGCTACTCACAATTCAACTGAACAAAATCCTTTTCAAGCCTGTTTGGCATACATACCTCATAGTCCATTTGATCTAGAGTTTTAATTGAATATGTCAATTAACTAATGAATGGACTGCCTATTAAAGAGCTCAAAGATTCATGGATCATATCTAAAAAATATCTTTGACTATTGAAGAGTAGCTACATGTAACACAAAGATTATACAAGGCAAGGGCATGATTGGTATTAGACCAAAAATAATGTAGAAGTTGGAGACTTAGTTTGGTTATGCTTGGAGTACAGGGCAGGGCATGATTGGTATTAGATCAAAAAAAAGGTAGAAGTTGGAGACTTAGTTTGGTTATGCTTGGAGTTAGAACTTTTGAAAGGATTGAGGAAGCTCAAACCTATCCATTATGGATTGTTCTGAGTAAGGAAGCAAAGTAATTAAAAATAGTATCAATTAGAATTGCCGCCATACATGGATATGCATTTTGTGGTAAATGTAAATGATCTGTGACTATATGATCTTTCAATGCTAGATGAAGAACTGAATGAGATACAATCATTGGAAGACTTGGAAAATCTAAGGGATGAATTTCTACCAGAGGATATAATTCTTGAGGAGAGGGAGACTATGACTAGACAAGGTATAAAAGTTATTTATGACATTGGGAAGAACAATCAAGCTATAGTAGCAGCCAACTGGTACTCATTGGAATAAGGAAAGCAAGCATTTCCCAATCTTGTTTTTCACTGAATTAAGTTACTTTGTTTGGAAAGAAATGTTTGGAGAATAGGGACTCAAAGGAAGTTGAATCTTGTACAATGAAGGGTCTATGATTGGGAAATTCATGCTAGAAGCACTCTGTAGCACAAGCGACCCGTATCCAGCGAAATCTAAACCCTGTTGAGCATCAGTGTGCGCTTTGGAGACTGAACATCCAATGGAAATGTCACTAATGCAGCAGGCCATGTCAGTCTGAATGGGTTATTTAGAGCAATTACATGACTAATTTGGAGCAATCGAATGGCTAGTTGGAGCTATCAAATGACTTGATTTGGAGGAGATTGTTAGAGATAAGATTTATCCATATTTTGTAAAGGAGTGCTTTATAAATTCTTTAGGTCTGTTGTTTAAAAAGACAAACTCAAGAGAAAGAGATAGGGTACAGTTAATTAATACTGAATTGAGAATCACTTTTTCTAGCAATTGAATTATTCTCTCTACTTTTGCTTTATTTTCTTTATCTCTAAAATTCTCTTGCAGCACCTCTTAGGGTTTTTATTTTACAGACTTGTTGATTATCTTCCTGAAGAAAGATCTTAGAATAAACTAATGTATTCTTTGACCACGAGATGAGAGTGGAGAAAAGTGGTGTGCTGGACTGGTAACTGACTTAACTTGAATGAAGACTAGTAGTATTGTTTGCATGCCATTTGACAATCATCACAATGAGCCAAAGATCAAAAAAGGTCGTCATCTAGTTGAATGATGCCAAGTTCAGAATTGGTCATCTTAAGAACCAGGTGTCTATTTTATAAGATGAGTTATATTCTGTTTCTTGAAGCAAGATAATTGATGAAAAATGATAAACTATTTGTTGAGATGAAGCACCAGAACTAGTGCGAGGAGGTAATGTAAATTCAGAAAGAGATTGAATTAAAACTACAAAAACAATTTATTTAACTTCTGGATGTTCATAAAGAATTCTTCAAGATGGTAATTAGAAGCTGGTTTTTATTCTTAGTTTAAGTCTTTCCTTTTACAAGAGAGATAAGCTGAGAAAAAAGTGCAATACAGTTTGGATGGTGAAATGGAAAAAATTTAGCATTCTTTCATTTTCTGCCCAACCAGTTGTTTCATTGGAAGATATATTTGCTACACTTTATAGATTATATCTTTAAAGGCCTTTGTAGATGATAAGCTTGCAAGAGCACTTGTAGCTAGCAAATTTTTAGAGAAAAATACAGGCAAGATGTTCAAAACTGAACTTGTATCCCTTCAACCAATTGCGGGATTACTCTTGGCTGCTGAGAGTAATTCCAGAGTCTAGCTCGGATAAACCTAGAAAATCTTTAGAAAATATTTGAATTAATTTGGTATTTGGCTCTGATTATAAATCACTTGTTTCAAGACCAAGACGTGCTAAACTTATCATTGCAATAAAATTTGCTGGGTTTTCCATGTGTTTGCTTATGATAAGCTATCATTTGCCTGTCTTTTAAATTCAATGGATACTAGAAGATTTAAAGCAAGTCTCAAGTGATAAATGGATTTGCTTCAAGCAATTTTTGGCAGACTAAGCTTGCAATAGAAAATTTCAATAGAATAATTAATTTTGTATTTAGACTAAAGGGATCACTGAACTGACACATGGCAGATTTTGGCACCTCTAGAAGTGATGGTTGGAGAAGAATGCACTAAATAGGGTCTTGAAATACTGCCTTACTTGTTTTTTGTCATGTGAACAATCCTATTACTTGATACTTGAATCATTCATTCGAGGTTGAAATTGACTTGATTTGTGGATCTTCACTTTCAAAGGTGTTACTTGTTTATATTGTTTTTTTTAATATCTACTTATCACTCTCTTCTCAATGGCATTAAAATTTTTGAAATCTTATCACGACATCGTTTAGTATTATACTTTCTTATGAGTTAAAGATTCTACTTTGCAGGTTACTATAGTGACATTTGTGTTGGAGCAATTGCATGCCGTTTGGAGAAAAAGGAGGGAGGAGCTGTTCGAGTTTACATTATGACATTGGGTGTTTTGGCCCCTTATAGGGGCTTAGGAATTGGTATGTTATCTCTTCAAAGTCTTGACTTATGCACTCAAATTCCTTTTTAATGTCGATCCTGAATTTGTAACCTTTACTTATTCCCATTTACTTGTAAGATATTCACATTAATTTTAGTTTGGTACAAGTGGCTGTCAATCACATATACATGTTCAAGCATTTTATCTCTATTTCATTTTGTAGAGAAAGACTCACCCAACAATGTGAACTTTACTCATCGGCTGCAAAAGTAGTCTCGCTCTTTATGTTGAAGGTTGCTAACTTGGGTTGCAGATATCCCAAAATTTTTTTTTGGATTTATTTCAATTCTTTTATGATTCCAATTGTTGCACAATTATGTGCTTGTTTAGTTTATATATAAATATCAATGCATATGAGTACCAGTTTCTATGTAAATGTATATGCTCTTGCATGAAGATTTATGAACCCATGAAAGTGTTTTCTGTACATGTTAGAAAGAAAAATAAGCTTGCTTAAATGCATGCAACTACGTGGGACCAAGACAGTTACATTACTTTTGGCTCTAATTGAGCTTGATTTTTTATTGAATGGGCTAACTCCCCGCAGAGCTGTTGTGGAGCTATGGTTGAAACATCTGGGTTGAAGAGGATGGAGTTGCAGTAAATTTGCATGTGAGGTTCACCTCTTCTTGAAGCTAATTCTTTGTAGATCTAAATCTTGGTGCGTCAATTGTGCTTGCAATTCATGATGATTTGAACTTAAATTTGTGATCCTTAAAGATTCTGATACAAGAAGCTCATTTGACTATTATAAGATCTGTGTTGGCATTGGTGTGCATATTCCTGATAACCTTTCAATGTGTAAGGATTGTTTTGCATCCCTTTCTTGATTCCAAATGTCGACATTGACTCCATTCATTCAAAAAATTTTCTTTCAATTTCTCTATGCTGTTCAATTTCAAATCCATCTTTAATCTACACAGCATACTATCAGTTTTAATTTTGCCAATACCATAAACAAATTGAAGAACGTTTGAATGGCAGATTTGTTAGCTCAAAAGGTATGTTTGCAAATGTTAGGATGGGGGAGGCATCATCGGAGGTCCTACTTCAGCTCCAGCATAATGGAGTTGACAGCAAAGTATAGACATCTAACCTCATTTTGTATATAAATACATCTAACCACACTTATTATATCCTAGTGTTTTTCACCACTTATTTTTATCATGACTTATAACAGCTCTTTGATGTGTTATTATCTTGGTGTATGATTCTGTTTTGGGTCAAAATTTGTAGTGAATATGTTACAAATTCTATGTCATTTCATTTGGCATTAGAGTCGAAAGTAGATGACATGTATGATCCACTGAATGTTGCATGGAGGTGATACTAAATTCATTTGAGTTTATTTATTATACATACGATATCCTCTATGTACATATTGACCTGTTTAATGTCTAGCAACAATCAAGTTGGGCATTCATCATTTTTTCTGAACCTTTAGGATATATTAAGGTTGAAAAATGAGAGCAATTATTGTTTTAATATAAATATAGTTATCTTAATTTAGTCATCTTTGAAAAATTCTCTTATATTTCTTTTTTTTTTAATTGATCTTGTGACATGTTGCATTATTGTTCTTGTATCATCTTTATGTTTGCAACTTCCTTGATGGTCACCATTTCCATGCTCCTTCCATGCAATGATGCTACAAAATCATTTATTGTGAACTATTGAAGCATAATTGATGAGGGTGAGGGGTCATTATGGGATAATGTCCTAGAGAAGAGAATCATAAGACAAGTAGTGGCTATTGATAGACTTTTAGACAGAATGGTATATGAATGAATAAATTTCACATTGGTTACGGGAGGGTAGATCTTAAGCTTTATTAGTAAAGTTATAAGTATTGAATTATTAAAGTGTCTTTTGGTAATAACCTGAATTTGGATTTCATGAGAACTCCATGATTAAACATGCTCGAGTTGGAAAAATTTTATGATAAATGATCTAGCAAAAAATGGTCTTTTGAGATAAGGATAAAACATGATTAGTTCAGGATAATATCTCACCGATGAAGACTAAGATGTTACAATTATGCTTGAAACCAAGTGTTCCATAAGGAGCTATGTGTGTACATCCTTTTTCTTTGTAGTTAGTTTTTGCTAATCACTATTTTGATTTCTTTTTAGTGCTAACTATATTGCCTAAAGACATGTTATTTTTTAAACTCTTGGTGGTTTCTATTGTGCTTTATTTTGATTTTGGTATTAGCACGTAGTGATTTTATTTGATTTTTTAATAATTTACTATATTTTCTATCTCTCTACAACCCCTCACCTTGTCCCAAAAAATGCAACACAACAAAGAATGATGTATCAAAAAATATTGTTTAGCTGAACAATGTTGTTTACTAATCCATCATATGTTCTCTTTTTGGTGATATCATAAATTAGATATATAGGTGAAATCAACGACGAATGACATACTATTTAAAAAACAATTTTATACTAAATAAATATAATAATTTAGAAGAACAAAGATGAATATTTCATGTTTAAATATATTATAAGCTAGAAAGTACTAATTAAGATATCAAAAGCAATGGATTATATATCTTGTCCTGTGAATACAATCATGTAAAAGCCACCAATAATACGCTAGAAACCTGATCAAGATAAATACACATACTATCAAAACTTGATATTGTCTAGGTTGCATTATAAAATATTGATAGACATGCAACAAATCTAAAATATATATTTTTTTTAAAATATTTCCAAGATCATAGATTAGCTTAAAACGATTGAATATAGGAATTGCCCTTTTTTTCTTTTTTTGCAAGTTGTCATGAGTGAATTACCTTGATTGACTCATGTCTTGAGAAAGCTTCGATGGTGAGATTGTTATAAAAAAGTTGATATATATGAACAAAATATGAATTATATTATTTCTTAAATCTTTTATTTAAAGTTCGTAATAGTGCAAAAATAATAATGAAAAGTCTCGAGGGTTAGAAATAAAACCATTCAAGTTCAATTAATTGAAATTATGGACATGATAGAGTAATCATTTCTCTCGAAAGCATGACTTTAGAGGAATTTGTTTGCTCGAGAAAATGTATAATAAGATTTGCTAAATTCAAGGGGATAATCAGCCAATAAAAGAAGATTAAAAAATGATCTTGAGGGGATACACAGGGTAGCATGACATCGATCATCTGTTATCATGTAAAAACTAATATTCTAAATTCATAGGGTAGCATGATATCGTTCATCTATTATCATGTAAAAAACTAATATTCTAAGTTCAATGACTTATAAATTCATTTGCAAGAGTATTATTCTTAATTATGCTTGATGGTTTGTGACATGGAATATAAAACTATTCACATGCATATATATATATATATATATATTTAGGGACCATTTATTGGGGGTGTAATTAAACAAGGTATGGATCTTGAATTTGTGAATTTATAAATAATATTATTGTAGTTTTGAATGATATTTTTTTGTTGAATATATTTATTGTAGTAAATTAAAATTTATTATTTTGTTTGGTACATTTGAATTTTTTTTAAATCAGTGTTTGGCAGCAGATTGTCAATGACCTATAAGTCGGAGGGTGATGAAATGTAGCAGCTCATAGCATGGGATAATGTGCTCCAATGGAAGCAGTAGTGATCCAGAGAAAATGAGATTTTGTTTTCTCTTACTTTTTGAAGGACAATGATATCTATTCTGATGAATGATCTTGTGGATTTTGAATTCCAATTAAATTTACAAATTTGGCTAACCATACAATAAAATTGTCATTTCCAATGCTTTCATAAAAAAAAGGTTAGAAGTATGCTGCCAAGTGGATCCTTGTATACATATGCACACACTGCTGGCCTACAGCAGAATTAATGTTAAGAAAGGTGCAAACAAGCTTGAAAATAAGTATGATAGTCATATCGAATAAAAGGTCAAGTCCTTCATATATTTGTAGACGGTACAAAATTGTAATATAAAGTAAGCTAACTGGTCAGTACCATCTCTGTTTAGCTGCTGTACTGCATAAGACATTCGATGTGCACCTTATTTACTTGCTCAAATAGGCTACCCATATTATCTTCCAAACCTCACCAAGATGGAGGTAAATAAAATCTTGTTTCAGATTTAAGAGATCAACTCGTTAGACATAAATAACACAGTTTGTTAATACATCAATTCAACCAACAAGAGCATAGAAAACTAATTTAAGTATAGCATTATATGTACTTGGTGACCATGGAAATATTTGACTGGAAAAAACTCTATAGTTTCCTTGTTGGTCAAGCCTTAATTGGGTGTGCATATGCTTGATCAGAATTAGTGAACCTTTAAAGATAGCTAAACAAACTAAATTTAAAGATTGCTGTCTAACTGTTGCTTCAATGCATTGATAGCTTGTCATTGAGGAATATAAATATTATAAGGGTTGATATGATTTTTGTGTGCCAAAATAAAAAGGGCATTGCTATAGGTCAAGGTCCATTGTGGTCCATGTTCATTTGGTCAATTTTTGCCACAATTGTTGATTTAGCACATCAAGTTTGACGTTAAGCTAAGGGTTTTTCGTAATGTGTTTTATTTTTTCTTATAATTAGGGTTTATTTTAGTGTTATAGTCGAGATATTATCAGATAGTATAACGAAGAAGCCTAGGAAAATTATGACCAAAAAGCTATGCGTTTGGACTTAGATCTCAACATATAATTCATATGTTGTATCATGTTATATTTTATAGATGGTATAGTGTAGCATATATTATTTAAAATTCGTTTGTCTCAATTTTTTTAGAGATTTGATTTAACAAGTTTTGTTTAAGCTTATTTGAATGAATTTGAGATGAACCGTCCTTTTTTAATAGTTGAGCCACTATAAAAGGATCATAAGATGTATTGGATGCAAATTGTACTGGATTTGCTGAACTTCTTTGATTGTTGAGGGTTTTTTAGGAGTTTTGGCTGAATGAATATGAATTGGTTATGTTAAAATGATATTTTATAAATTTATTTAAGGAATATAGAGCAACAATAATTTTGGTAAAGGTTAAGGTTTTTAGACTTGTAAGAATTGTATTAGATTAAGTTGTAGAAATTTGGGTAAGAGAAATAAGAGTTATTTAGGATTTAGAGTTTATTAAGATGATAATAATTTCATATCTTTTAGACAATTAGAAATAAAAAAAATGTTAAAGTATTAAAAAGATAAGGTTGTCAAAATATCCCATTCTATGAGACTTCTTCTCCTTCTATTACAAATTCATTAATCATTTTAAAGAGTAGTATTACTCACAAGTGCTTAACCTAATCCTACTGTTATCGTAAAAATATGCCTTATTATATTATATATTCTATGGGTTGCATTACACAAATTTTTAAGGAAGATGAGTAAACCTATTTTTCTATTGCATCGTTTGGCTTGGCAATACAAAGATTCTATACACTCCTTAAATTTATAACCCATAAATCAGAAACTACTTGACATTAGTTTCTTTATGTTGTATACATACTATTAACACTTCATTTTCCATTCAAACTACCTTAATTTTCTATTCAAAACTTTTAAGTTTTTGCCATCTTATCAAAATAAGTTCACAATGTAATTTCTATTATTATCTTTTATGTTGTTATCTCATGATAAGTCAAATCATACATCTTAAATAATAGACATTATTAATTATGTTATATATAGGGCATTCTAATGTTACAAATGCCCATGCATCCTTAAGTTGTGGGCAACGGTTTTACTCAAGTGGTCTAATATATTTTATCTTATTCTACATTTTATTTGGGGTAAATTTTTCTATGCAAGCTTACAATCTCTAATTGGTGTGGTAGCAACTCCTACCTATCTTGTCATCCCTTAAAAATGATGCAAATGTAAGTGATCAAAATGATAATTTGTAATGTTGTTATAAGTAATTTGGATATGGTATGCAATCAAATAACTATATCCATTGTTAACTATATAGTAATTTGGATAGGTCATATTGTAAATTACTATATGTATTGATGGGTAATGTGAATGAGAAATGAAATGAAATTATACAAAAATTATAACTTAAGTATTTCACAACTTAAATATAATGGAAGATAAAGCAAGTTTTAGTCAATAGAAGTAAACAACAAGATGCTATTGATATGAATCATAAGAGAAATAAAACTATAGCATGTTCTTCCATAGTTAATAAACAAACTTTTTAGGTATCGCTAATCATGATGGAGTAAGAGCAAATGTTATTGAATTTTTTAGCTGTAAAATAAAACTTAGTGACTTGCATAATAATATACTTAACTATATTTCTATGCCATTGAGAAATATGAGGTAGATTGATGGAGAAGTCAAAGCATGATTCCAACCCTGATTTGATTCTTTCAATTGTGTTGGCAACAATTCAACAGAACTAATTTAAGCATGGTTAAAAGAGATGTATCCATGCCATGCGTAGCGATGAGGTTCTTGGCGACTATCTAACTATGGTTTCCTGTGTTCTACCAAGTGGCAAAGACAAGCTTGGCTGCCTTGTATGACAAAGTTGATGGCAAGATCTTTCTACTAGAATTTAATGAAGTTTTGGTTTGAGTTAGATGTTTCATTGCGATTAGGTTTGTCTGGAGTATATCATAAATTTGAAGTGAGAACTTGGTACACTTGTTTCAGTGCTTCTTGTTGTAGTGTAAATCTTGCATTGGAAGCGAGAGGTCACCAGCATGTTTTATTGGCATTCTTCCCAACACTTCAGACAATCGTGAATATAGTTTTTATCTATTTATTTTGGAAGCCAAAAGTTGGGAAAGATATTTGATATAAGCCAATGCTTGGATGCATGGCCAGATCTTTTTGGTGATGAGTCTCATAAAAAGGCCTCATACAAAAATGATGATCAATATCTCCTTATAATAAGAAACCCGAAGAACCATTCGAGTAGCCCATTAAATCAAAGTGGAGCCACTAATTAAACTATATTTGATTTCTCATTAGGTCACTAGCTGTGCACTTGTACATTTTGTTTTCTTGTACTAATTAGCTTATAAACATAAAAAAAGATTTATAATGCCAACCAATATTAGATTCAAGGATTATACAAAGTAAATACATTGAAAAAACAGATGACATTAGTTGCATTAACAAGAGAGTAGACGTATGGATCTGGCTCCATGAAGTCACAAAAATCAAGTCAATCACTCAAAAGAAGCCCAATGTTTTACAAACCTAAGTGCATGTAAATCTGACTACATAGGAGCCGTGGCCCTGACTTCTAACTAACAATGGCACAAATTCGAAACAAGTACCTTCTGACTCATAATGACATAAAATTGTAACACATACCGGCTAAAAGATCTTGTTCCTGATGCTTCAACATGAGTAAGCTTTGTGTCAACTTGCTGGGATTCACTGCCTCGATGAAGTTGAAACTCAAATTCTGGATGATATTCTTAAAGCCACATATATGCCCCTTATAGTTATCCCTTTTAACCTATATTTACCCAAGCAATTAAATAAACATAAACATAGGATTAGGTGGTTATGTTTATTACAAACAAAAACCCATTTTCTTCTGTGGAGTTTCTTTTCAACAGTTGAACCGGTTTTGCTATTGAATATGACTAAGATTTATTGTTGATTCAAATTAAATCAAAACAAATTTCACACAAGTGAATTAAAAATGTTATATCTTATGTATATTGTGCATTGCTTTGTGGAACCAAATGTTTTTGTGTTGATGTAGTGTCAAAATTGTATGGATAGCATAAATGTTTTTGCTGCGTGGAGTATTTCAAGCATCACAATTGTTTGTCATTCTCAAAGCTTGAATGGAGTGGGAGAATAAGATAAAAAAATTTCTTATGTGGCGCATAACGTTTGTACAGATGCAATACTTCCACTTGAGCATTGCTTGGGAGAGTATTGTGTAATGCATTGTTTGCTGTAGTATGGTGGATGCTTCTCTAATCTCTATCGACATCACAATGATTAAATTGCTTTATGGTGTGGAGCAATGAGTCTATTAAAAGGAAATAGATCCATTTGGGGGACTCGTTGAGCTATAAAGCTTAAGGTTATGAATAAGGAGTACTTAATTGTACCTTGAAGTCTCAATATTATACTCAACCTATAATATAAAACTAAGTTTATTATGTTTACTTGTACTCAATATTATGTCTACATGCACATTTGTTTCAGTTTGGTTGTTCCATCCACATACATTTAAACCTTAGAGAGCTTGAACCTTTCAATTGGGAATATGCTTCCTCAAGTGTAGTTTTGTGCTAAAAACGCCATTGAATCCCTTCAGGTACACGGCTGTTGAATCATGTGCTTGAGTTGTCTTCGAGGCAGAATATTTCGGAGATTTATTTACATGTGCAAACAAACAACGATGATGCCATTGCCTTCTATAAGAAATTTGGATTTGAGATCACGGAGACGATCGAGAACTACTATACTAATATCACCCCACCGGATTGCTATGTTCTCAGTAAGCTTCTTCCTTGCGTTAATTCTAAGAAATAATGCCATCTTCAAACCTTTTTTAACAGCTCAATGATGGAAATGATATTTAAGATTTGAGATGGTCATACTAACAATATTGAAGCTTTTGTGGTGTTTGCATGTTAGAAATGTTGGGTAAGTTTTAGATTTGGTTTGGATTTATTTATTTATTTATTTTTTTTTTTTGAAGTTCTGATTTTTGTCTTTGCTTTTTGGCTTTTGGGTGGGATTGAAAATTATGATACTAAGTGCTTGTATGGGTTTGATTAATAGAAAATAAGTTAAAAAATATTTTGTATTGTGTGATATTAAATTGTTATATCTTTAGTTATATGATATTGAATTTGATTAATTTATTTTTTTTATTTTTTATTTTGAAAGCCAAGATGAATAATAATAATTTTATTATAAAGTAATAATTTGAATTAAATTTGATATGAGTTAAATTAAAACATTTTTGTGACGTAACATATTTCAATTTGGATGACAATTTTGTCTTCTAATTGGAGATCTGATTTTGATGATTTTGATAATTGAGTAACTTCGATGTTTTATTGGGTTTATCTCAAAATTGTGATGATGATTTCAAGCTGATTCAATTTTGTGTTGATAAAATATATGAAATTTTAGTTGGAATTTTTACTCTCATTAGATTGTGTTGGGTATGTCTTTCAAGTTGATTGTAATAATTGAAATAGTTTTTGTTGGATCAATCTATCTAGCTTGAATTTAATAGCATTGCCACATTCTACCATGATAAATGGGTTAGTCAAGCTATCTCCTTGTTGTCATGTTGGCTAAGAGATTTTCTTTGCATGTCTACCTCACATTTTGTGGGTTGCCATGGAGGGGCATTTATCTTGTTGTGTATTCTTCAAACATCAATATCACTTAGCTCATGGAGAAGTGATTCATTGGAATAAAATTGAATTATTATAGGTTATATTATTTAGTATTTAAAAAAATTAAAAGTTTAGTTATTTTTTAAATCTTATGTTATTAAAAAAATATAATATTTCAAAAGAGGAAGGTGAATCATATAAGTGTGCAAATTATTAGAAATTCAAAGACATCAAATTAGTTGAAATTGAAATTTTTAAGCAATAAAATAGAAGAGTAATGTTTTATAATATTAAGTAATTGATTAATTTATAAATTTAGAGGTATCACAAAAATTTAAAAAATTAGCAAATGGATTTGAAAAATGATAATAATTGATTGGAATATCTTGAAATAAAAAGGAGATGTCAATATAATAATTGTTTTATAGATAAATTGTTTTTAATAATAAAATAAATATTTTAAATTTTTTTAGTTTTTTAAAAAATTGTTAAAATATTAAATTATGTTTAAAAAATATGAAAATTAATTGACATGTAAAAATCACTAAGTAAATCATACGAATGTAGTCAACAAAATTTTGGATTTTATCTAGTTGACATATTTCATAAATGAAATCAATTACTAATTTTTAAAATTTTATTTTATTTTTATTTCCTAAAACCTTAAAACCTAACTAGTGAAAGAAAATCGAGTGACAATGAATTCAAGCAACAAATACAGGTGAAAGAGGAAATGATGTAATTGTTAGGAGAAGAGGAAGAATCCTATGAAAGAATAGGTGCGTTAGTTGAGGAAAGAGAGATTAGAGAGAGGAATTGTTGATTGAGGCTTTAAAATGAGGAACTCTGGCTACTGTGAGAAATTTTGAGTGATTTAGAAAAAAATCTTAAGTATGGCAACCAAGAAGTGCGAGAAAAGAAAAGAAAATAGGAATTTGAGTGGGTAGTTCCAAGAGAAATTGAGAAGATAGTTTAGAAAAGCTCCTAAGTGAAGATCTAACAAGGAAGATTGAAGAATTCATGAAGGGTAATTTTGCTAACAAACAAATCTTATGGCGATACCATCACAAATAAATAAAATCGAGCCACATAAGCTTGCTAGTATGTATACATATAATTGATGTAATGTTGTTCGATGCATAATAATCTCATTAGGAATTTGAACTTTGATTCGAGAAACCAAAAGATGATTGAATCGATTGATTATAATGACATCAAATGTTTAATCTCATGTTTATTTAAGCATGATTATGAACTATAAGCTGATGTTTAAAATGAATTCTTACAAGTGAAAATAAAAGAGAAGATAAAAAAGAAAAAAAAGAGAGAACAATAAGTGTTAAGTTCTAACTATAAAAACATAATTTTAAAGATTTATAAATAGTGATTATCCAAAGTGACATATCTTATTCTAATGTATGAATTGAATGTGGAGTGAGAAGATTCATCATCAGGGTGTATCTTATTCTAAATTATGTTTTGAAGTTATAGCCTATAATTATTAAAATGGATAAATCTCTTGTCTTAGAATTAAACTAAAAGAGAAAGAAAAATTTGTAATAAATATAAAAGAAAGAGTTTTTAAAAACATTTATATGTTTTCTTTTAAAAGAATATCAGATGAATTTAAAAGAAAAGGATGAAATTTACATATATATTTTTTATTTACAACTTTATATGTTTGATTATGTGATTTCAACACAACATACACCATTGCATCAAATCTATTGTTTTTCATATTTGTTATATATCACAAATCTAGTGACTTGGTTGATTTAGTCTGTTTTATAGTCTAACACCAGTAAATGAAGAGATATAACATGAGATTTTAGGAGACCAATGAGAGATAGTGTTTTTATTTATTTGGTTATAGATATTTATTTATTTTTATATCATGATATGTAAGTTATTGTTATAGTTGGTTTTCACTTAATTAGATATGGACATATAGTTTTACTTTTATTATACTAATACTTGTATAATTTTTGTTTATAAAAGGCAATGTATTAGTTTTTTGTGAATTTAAGTTTGGTTTTAAAATTATGATCATTTCTTTTTTACTATAAAAAGTGATTTTCAAAAAAAAAAAAAAGAAGATGATGATTATGGCATCACTTGAAAAGGTAGGTTGGTCATGGCATTTACTAAGAGGGATACCAGGGGATGTCCTCATGTAGACTAGTACATGAAGCACATAATTGTATAGATTTTACTTTTGCTTGTTTGCACTCCTTAGTTGTTTTTTTTTATTTGGTTTTCTCAAATCATTTAAACCATTAATTTATTAATCTAATGCATCAACCTTAATAGAATAAAGGTTGCACCTTATTCAACTTTTCTTAAAAGTTTCATGCCATTTCTCTCATTAATGGCAACATTTCAAGTGTCATAGGTTTGTCAATTATTAAGGACAATCAAGTACTTTACAAAAATTTGATAATTATTATTATTTTATTAAAAGTTAAGTTAATTTTTTAAATCTTTGATCTAAATGACAAGTAATTTCTCTTATAAATTTTAAAATAAATTACTTGTTATATAAAAAAAATATTTTCTCATAAGCACAATTTTCTATAGATGTCAAAGTTTTGTAAAATTAAAATTGTAGGACTTCAAATGAAATGCATTATTTTTATAATTTTTTAAAAAAATTTATCATCATTCAATAATTAATGTAAGACAATATGCTCAAAACCTATTTTAGCTCATAGACAATTGAGAAAGGACTTACACTAATTTTAATAAAAGAAATTTCAATCTAAAAAATCCAATGATCTTCAAGTAAGTAAAAACTTTTTCAGAAGTTAAAGACTTACACTAATTTTAATAAAAGAAATCTCAACCTAAAAAAAATTTGGTTTTAAATAACACATATTTAAGTATTCATGTTGATGGTAAAGTGACAAGATACACAGATAAATGGAGTTTATAGAAGACTAAACAAGAATTCACATAATCTCATGCACTAACAAGAGAGTTGGGTGTGATGAATAAATTTTTTTAATTATAAAATAAAGTAGTTAAGGACTTTCTTGATGATTGGATGCTTTAGTTGATATTGGATAATGAGTTAGGATCCCCTTTTGAACATTTTGCTTACCTTTCTAAGACACCTTCAAAATTATACCGCCAGATTTTGCACAAATAATATCCTTGTATCACACAAACTTAGTTGTAGCACTTCATTACTTTATTCAAAAGTTGATCACTTATAACATGATGAGTATCCTTATTTATTATACCGCCAGATTTTGCACAAATAATATCCTTGTATCACACAAACTTAGTTTTAGCACTTCATTACTTTATTCAAAAGTTGATCACTTGTAGCATGATGAGTATCCTTATTTATAAAGATCTTAAGGGTACAATAGTAAGTTGTTAACTTAGGAATACAAAAGGATATTTAAAATACTAAAATATATATTTTTGAAATTTTAAAAGATATTTTATAATTCTAAAAGTTACCACAAATTATAAAATAAATATTTTAAAGTTTGCCAAAAAATTGAAAAATTTTTGAATTAAAAGCTGCAAAATTAATTGAATTGAGTTCTCAAATAGTATATACATTTTGGGCAATTGTAACGACGAGGCGGCAAGTGATGTGAATAACACAAGCAGAGAGGCGTGTGATGCATATGGTCTGATTTTTTGGTCAATACGGGTCTAAGCCAATCTGCATCAGTTAACAGATCGACGCACATGTTTTGGGTCAGGTGTGGGTCAAGTAGGCAAAGCAGGTCAGTGCTGACTGATAGGTCGTCTTGGTTGGTGCGGTCGACGTGAGAGGTGCATGGGCCGATGTGGGCCATGACACCAATGTTGATGGCACTAGTACGATGACAGACAGTGGCAGAGGTGACAGACGATGATAGGAACAACCCAACGCAAATTTTAACTCTTTGGAAGTCATTTTTCAACCAAATTTTACTCAAACAGAATTATGGGCTACTAAAGGGATGACTAGTACTGAATTTAAAGCTAGAAATATCCGAATGACTACCAATTATTTTTCAAATGACTGAAATGAAACTATAGAAGTAAATAACTTGATGAACAAATGAAAGCAAAAAAATATGTAATAAATAAGGGTTAATTATAATTAAGCCCCATAATAAAAATGATAATGGAGACTAATAAGTAGAGGGGTCAATTTTGGTACGACTCTAAGTTCAAATAAGACTAGTATGTCTCCAAATAAAATATTTACATAATGTATTAGATGCTACTACACCATCCTATCCAAGTAGAAAAGAACTCAATTTTATGGAGTTAGGGTGAAATCTTTGATATTGCTCTAATAACTTTGGCTTTAGACGGCGAAGCTCCTCTTTAGTAATCCAAGTGTCTTGAGAGGTGAGATGACATTGTTATTATACAAAAAATCATGGTTGTGTTTGATTTTGTATGAAAATTATTTGATTATCTAATATTTGTTCCACTTGATCTCTTAACTCATTAGATGAGATTAAATGTATTGGTGGGACAGGTTTATTCGGCAATGATGGTGAAAGCTCAAAAGACTTGCTCGATATTAGGCATGGTTCTTGATAAGGTCAGAGATCCTGAATATTAAAGGTAGCACTTATTCCATAATCTTTATGTAAATCTAAAACATACGCATTGATACTTTGTTTTTTCACAATTATAATGGTTCAGCACCACGAGCATGCAATTTTCTAAGTGTTTCTGGTAGGAATCTCTCAAACCTAACACGGATCATCACATAATCATCCTTAGCAAATTCTTTAGGTTGTTTATGAGAATTTGCTAGTAGTTTATATACTTTATTATTTAAATTATTTTGTTCGATAATGTATTTATGTAATAATAAATATGATGAGTAAAAGACTGTTATACCCGGTAAAATATTATAGGTTTAATCTTCAATAATTCGAATTGTGGCTTGGATGATTTCAGATCGACAGTAGGATGAGCCAGGAGCTCAATTGGAGGCTATTAGAATTTCTGAAATTTTCTGGGGATTTTTCGGAGCACCGAGGAAATTTTTAAGTAATTTTCCCTGTTTAATTGGATTTTTGGAAATTCGAAAATCTATTTAAATCGGTCCATTAGACTGGAATTTGGTTTTTACCGCGCGTGAACCGGACCGGTTCAGCGAAGGCGGGGGCGGTTCGCCGAGTACGTTTGCGCGTGCGTTTGGATAAGCCACGGATAAGCGGATCGGACGGACGAGAACAGCGGTGGAGATTAACCGGCTGATCGGGGTTAAGCGGCGTTATTAGAAGGTCAACCGGCGCTTAATGGATTCTTAACGGGTTATTACCGATTTAAGCGGGGTATTTAACTGAACTGTTTCGGACTTTAGGGTTTCGAACGGCGGCGAGAGACGAGGTGTTCGCGGCGAACGGCGGTGATTTCCGGCAGCCTTTCAAGGGGCTTTTTGTACCTGGAGGTTCGCGGGACCGAGGAGAATCGATTGGTGCCGGTTTCGTTCGGCGAGGAGCTGCGGTTGATCGCGTGCGGGCTTCACCGTCGCCGGCGACGAGCAAAGGTAGGGAATTCGGTTTAAATTAGTTAATTAGCAAATTAAAAATATGGATTATTTTGCAATTAGCTACTTGAGCATGCGGATAAGGTTTTTTTGGAATTGATTAATGCAAATTATTGATTTTAGTAGGAAATTCGGTTTTAAATTAGTTAATTAGCAATTTAAAAATATGGATTATTTTGCAATTAGCTACCGGAGCATGCGAATTGTGGTTTTTGAAATTTATTAATGCAAATTATTGATTTTAGCATTTTAGGGTTTTCGGAAAAAAAAAAAAATTACACCGCCGAATTTGGAAATTTTACCGAGCAATTGTTGATTCGATTATGTGCTTAATCATGTTAAGATAGTATCAAATGCTGAAATTTGTTTAATTTCATATAATTGTTAAAATGAGAATTGGATGAAACTTCGGCGGAAATTTTGATTTGAATCTTAGAAATTAGTGACATTATTGATAAATTAGGATAGTACGAACATCGGATGTTACTTCTCTTTGATCTCGGTCGCCGGAAATCGACGGGGAAAACGAAATTTTCCGGAGGAATCGTCGGCTAGGGTTTCGCGGGCGCCGGGCGGAGGAAGGAGATGGATTAGATTAATTTCGGTTTAGTTAATTAAGTAATTGTAATTATTCAAATATTAATAATAATTAAATACTAAACGTCGGCTGGAAAATTTGATTAAATGTTCGGCCGGTGGGTTCGCGGTTCAGCGCGAGGATTTTGAACCGGCAGCGAAAACCGGTTCAGCGGGATTCGGGCGGACGAACGGGCGGAGGAAAAATTTAATTCGGAAATTAATCCGAATTTTCGGGAAATATGTGGAATTTAAATTTTAATTCGGAAATTAATCCGAATTTTCGGGAAAAGGATATATGTGGAATTAAAAATTTAAATTCGGAAATTTATTCCGAATTTCGGAAAATGGATAAGGGCAGAAATTGATATTGGAAATTAAAGTTTCCTGAAGTGAGAAAAAGGTGATTTTTGGAAATCACATAGCCAGTTGAAATTGACTGTTGGAAATTATCCATAAATTCAGTACAGCTGGATTAGTTGGAAGGAAGTGTGACACTTGGGTAAGTGCTACCAGAATAGTCAGAATTTTGGTACAATTTGTGTTGCTTGGATGGCAATGGCATGATTTGAGTCAGTTTACTCAGTGTTGGCATATTTCACGGATTGGCATATTGGATCGGACTACTATAGGTCCTATATGATGTTTTAGGGTAGTTGTGGTAGGTAACTGTGCGGTACAGACTTAACTTTCACAGTATACATGTGGACTGGTATGCGCCTTGTTGTATCTGGACACATGTTGCCGAATCTTGGAGTTAGAGCTGGCAATGACTGTAGGGGCGTGGCTTCTATGGAAATTGTTGGGAGAGGACTTCTTGTGACGGTGGCTGAGTCGATCTCTTCTGGTCCACGAGTGTAGGCCTGCGCGCCTGAGAGTGGCATCGGCAGGGGTGACTCGCCGTGGCTAGCCAAGTGTGTAGGCCTGCGTGCCTGAGGGTGGCAGGGGTGTCTCACGTTGGCTAGAGATCTATGTGACGGGTTTGTCTATAGTCTCCAGAAGATTGATTGACGTGAGACGCTGCGGTGTCGGGTGCTAGGCGTTGTGATGCGTGCGCAGAGATGGGCGTGTCCCGCTGGCATGCTTTGCCTAGGCGCCATGCGTGCGCAGAGATGGGCGTGTCCCGCTGGCATGCTGCCTGGGAGCACAGAGGAGAGCTACTCTGTTGTGACTGGGGGTGACTGTGGTTGGTCAGAGTCTGGAACTGAGAGTGCCTTTCCACCCTACATTGTTATGCTGTATTCCTATACTCTTGCTATTATCCTTCTTTTGCATGTGAGTTTTTACTAGCTGTCTTTCCTACTGGGCGTAGCTCATTCTTTTTTTATCTATATTTTCCAGTGGCTCGGCAGACTTGACGCCACCCAGATTAGGTGGGATCGTGGTCAGCAGGCTAGGGAAGGATATCTGATCTGTGATTTTTTGAGACATTTTGGTTAGTGTGATTTATACTATTTGATGTATTCAGGGAGACTGTTATTCTTATGTCATGTAATATGTGGGGGTGATTCTGACTTATGTATCTAGTTAGATGATATTGTATTTGTTGGACTTGGATCTTATTCTTGTGATGTAGTTTCCATTCACTGTCTTACTTTATTGTCTTGGTGGTATAGTGTGTGGAGTGCCATATTTTATCTGAGGATGTTATGTATTTTATTTTTGATGGTGAGGTCATTACATGACTATGGAACTTAATCGTGGGGGTTCAGACTTCTATTAGACCGGTTCTCCTATCAGTATGGGTTAGGAGTATTGGGTCTAGTAGGAGTAACATTGCGCGAGTCCATCTGTTAATTCAGGAGTCATGAACCTGATTTGAAGGTGTACCCGGGAGATGGGATCCACATTGTTAAGGAAAGTAGGTGTGTAATGATGTGTTATATCCTATGTTTTTCGTAGGCTACTCAGGTTGGTATGGGACGATCTGAGCTGTCTATATGTTAAAAAAAAAAAAAAAAAAAATATATGCCAAAAATCAGCCTAGGAAAAAATGGGGTGTAACAAAGACTCAACAGACTTAGAAGTACAAAAATTATGATGCAAGAGAATCAAATAAATAAGACTTCGATGATAAGTTTTAAAGTAGATTTTAAAAAAATTCGAACTCATTGTTCGATTAGTAAACTCAAAAGTATGAAAATAAATAATCCCACTTTGATATATTTTTCCCTTTTAGGTTACAAAGAAGATGGTTTAAGTTTTGTTTAATTAATTTTTTTATCTTTTTGGATATGATAAATTAATAGGAATTTAAGTCTTGAACTAATAGATTAATTTGGATATGTAGTAAATGTGATAGTAAGGCATTGGAAACCAGTTTTATAATATGTTGAATATCTCTTAGTAAGAGTGTGTTTAGCAAGTCATCAAGAAACAAATCTATTAAGTCTTTTAATAAAGGGTAGATGACAGCTAGTGGGGTTTGTATATTTGTACTAGTTTTCTCAATTGCCATAAATCAGATAACATCACCATTGGTTATATCCCTCATAATCTCAGCTAATAAAATGATAATAAGTAATTTTTCTTTTCCTTTATCTTTTTTTTTTGGAGTATTTTGGTTAGAAAATTTTTTAGAAGGTGAAGGGTATAACATGATCTTCTTTTCTTCGTATATGGAGGTACAAGTATTGACTCTTCTATTTTGGGTAACATCTCGATCGTATAACTAAGGTCTTCTTAAGATAATGCTACCTACCTATATTGGGAAAATATCACATCATAATTTCTTAACATATTCATTAAAATTTAAAGGAACACAATACCTTTGTTGTATAGAGATTGAAGTTTTATTCATCAATATAATATAGGTGGGGATGGTTTATAGGTGTTAAACCTATCCTTTTAGCAGCATTCTATACTATCGTATTAATATAACTATCGCTATCTATAACAATCTTACATGGTTGATTTTTAATCATAATAAACGTATTAAAGATGTTAGTTTTTTGCTAATCATCAAATGATCCTGATATAATCAAAGTGCATCTCACGATAGCTAGGTGTAATTTCATATAATAAAGACTTTCACCTAGTGTTTGTAATTTTTCTTTAGCTTTCTTATTTGGTTGTATAACCTGTTTTTTCTCAACTTTAATGTTTTTCTCTATCTCTTTTTCTCTGTCTATGTGTAGAGCTCTCTTAGGGCATTAGATTGTGAAATGTCCTCTCCCATAACAACAATAATACTCAACTCTAAAACTAGTAGATGGTTTTGTTTGAGGGTTGGATTCGACTAGTTGGTGGTATGGGTAGAGGGGCATGAGTTGCTTGTAGAATAGATGTATTAAGAATAGTGGAAGTGGTGGTACAAGTTTAAGGGTGGGAAGTAGATAAAGGAATCTCACTCTTATGGGCAATCAATCCTTTTAATTTTTCTACATCACGGGCTACTTTATATGCCTTTTCTAAACTAATAATATTTCTCACATATAACTCAACTTGAATAGACTCCCTCAGCTCAGTTCAAAATTGAGAAAACACTACTTAATTTGGCTCTTACACACCACATCTAAGCATATAATCCTCAAATTTAGTAATACACTTGTTAACAGTCTTTGAAACTTGAGATAAACATTATCATTTATCCAAAAGGTCACATGAATTAGAGATTGGCACATGTTTAACTCATAGGTGAATTTTGAGTTCTTCACATGATCAAGGTAATGGTTGATCTTCATCAATATACCGCTTTTCTAATGAGTGAACAAATGATCTAGCATATGATGTGAGCCTAATTTTTATAAATTTATATTTTCTGTACTCACTTAGATCATACTAATCAAAATAATGCTCAATTCTCATTTCTTAATATTGATATGCTCTAGGATCTAAACTATCATGAAATGTCAGAGTTTCTAATTTAACCATGTTGACCTGATGCTCATCATCCTTATCATGTCTTCTATCATAAGTTTGTAAGAGTAGCTTAACACATAGGTTAATGTTTTAGTTGGTTGGGTTCATTTTCAGTGGACATTTTCCTAACTTCAGAGTCACATGTCATCCAACTTGATCTACTGTCTCTATGTTGTTCCAATCGGTCTAAATATGTTTCTAAGATTGCTATAAGATTTTGCATTGAATGAGTTAGTTTTAGAATTGTTTATTATATTATTGGGTTTATGATTGATTGTGATGGTTGAGAATTTTATATTTTATATTATTTTTTAGACATAATGATCATAAACTATTGAGTTGAAAACAAAGTTCTTAATTTGAAATCATAAAAAATAAATAAATCTCAAAATCTAATAATAAGAGATCATATAACTAAAGAGATGTTATATTATCAAACATGAATAATATTTTTTAATATATTTTTGAATAACTTTGAGAATTTAAAAACAAATACATAAAATTAAAAAATGACTATTTTATGAAAAATTAAAAGCATAAAAGTTTCTAAAGCTAATCATTCTTTAATACTAAAGTTGATATAAGAAAATATATCTAAAATCTATTTTGACTCATAGACAATTGAGAAAGACTTAGGTTTAAACAATACATTTGTATAAAGTGTCTGTCTAAAGATGTGTTATAAGTTTAGAATTAGAAATCCTAGGATTGTCAAGTAAATAAAAACTTTCTTAGAAGCTAAGGACTTGTATTAATTTAACAAAAGAGATTTTAACCTAAAAAAATTTGGTTTTAAATAATACACATTTAAATACTCATATTGATATTAAAGTGACAAGATACATACACAAATGGAGTTTATAAAAGGCCAAACAAAAATTCACACGGTCACATGCATTAATAAAAGAGTTAGTCACGAATAAAATTTTTGAAATAAGAAATAAAATAATTAAAGACTTTTATAGTAATTTGATACTTTTGTAGATATTAGATAATTGTTCAGAATTTCTAGTTTTGAGCGTCGTTCTCGTCTTCCTATGATACCTCTGAAATCACACTATTGGATTTCGTACACATAATATGCTTGTATCAAATGAGTTTAGTAGCAATATTTTGTTACTTCTTTCTAAAGTTTATCACTTATAACATGATGAGCATCCCTATTTATAGAGACCTTAACAGTGTAATAGTAATTTGTTAACATAAAAATGCAAAAAAGATATTTAGAATACTAAAAGACATATTTTTGGAATTTTAAAAAATATTTTAAAATTCTAAAAGTCATCACAAATTACAAAATAAATACTTTAAATTCTACCCAAAATATTGAAAAAAAATCCAAACTTAAAAGCTACAAAATTAATTAAATTAAGCAGTTCCCAAACAATATATGCATAAGCAGTGTTAATGATGAGCAGCGAGGCAACTGGTAGCGTGAATGGCGTAGGTAGAGAGGCAAGTGATGTCTACTTTTCGGGCTGACATAGGTGGAGGCAAATCGGCACGGGTTAACGAGTTGACACTCATGTTTTGGGTTAGGCAAGGGACAAGCGAGGCTGGTAGGTTGAGCAGTTGATGCGGGCTATGGCATTAGAGTTAATGGGTACATTACAATAGTGGATGTGACAAACAACAGCAGGAACAACTCAAATTCAAATTTTAACTCTTTTGAAGTCATTTTTTAATTAAATTTTGTACCAACAGAATTACATGACTATTAAAGGATGATCAATACTAAATTTAAAACTAGAAATATCTAAAAGGCTGCCAAATATTTTTCAAACAATTGAAACGAAACTGTAGAAGTAAATAATTTAGCAAACTAGTGAAAGAAAACGAAAATGTGTTATAGATAGGGGTCAGTTATAATTGGCCCTTATAATAACAATGATAATATAGAGTAATGAAAAGTAGAAGAGTCTATTTTGATACAAGTCTGAGTCTAAATAAGATTAGTATACCTCCAAGTAGAACCTTTGCATGATGTAATGGACGCTATTACGCCAATAATTTATTAGTTTTTTTAAATATTTATAATATTATTTTTTTATAACTTTTGCCCTCAAGTTGAGTTATCTAATAAATCACCAAAAATTATCAATAAAATTCTTTTTAATTTAAATCTTATTGTATGAAATTAACTTTTCTTAAAATATTGTACTCTCTTATCTAAGGTTGAAGATTTTTTGAAATGATATATAAAATCACAAAATATTATAATAACATCTCGATACTAGTGCTACGTCTTCTATCTCCTTTAGGATTCAATTTATCATCAACGATACATTTCTTTAATAATTTGATTAATGCATAATTTGATTCTTTCAACTAAAAATAATTAAAATTTTTGTACCTTAAGTTGCTATACAAAGTTAGCTATCTTATGCTCTTAAGCTTTGTTAAACTTAGAAAGTTTTCTTTAAGAAGTCTAAGTCTAAGAGTTTGAAGGTAAGATTTTTTAACAACTTCATTCTTTATTTTTGTATTTTGTAATCTTCTTTTCCTTTTTTATTTTGATCCTTCAAAATCATGTTTCCTTTTTGTTTGTTGTTATACCCAGTAAAAATTTTTATGTTAATCTTTAGTAAATTAATTTTTGGCTTGGATGATTTCAGATCGACAGTAGGATGAGCCAGGAGCTCAATTGGAGGCTATTGGAATTTCTGAAATTTCTAGGGATTTTTCGGAGCACCGAGGTGAATTTTAAGAAATTTTCCCTGTTTAATTAGATTTATTGGATTTTTAGAAATTCGAAAATCCATTTAAATTAAACCGGAAATTGGTTTTTACTGCGCGTGAACCGGACCGGAACGGTTCAGCGGAGGCGGAGGCGGCTCGCCGAGTGAGTTTGCGCGTGCGTTCTGATAAGCGGATCGGACGGTCGTGATCGACGGTTGGGATTGAACCGGCTGATCGGGTGCTTACCGTGTCAATAGCGTGTCGACAGCGCGTATCGGGTGCTTACCGTGTCAAAAGCGTGTCAACGGTGCGTAACGGGTTTTCACCGTGTCGGCCAGGAATATAAAACCCTCGCGAACGATTAGGGTTTCGTTCGACCGACCGATAGAGAGGAATTTTCCGGCGTACGGCGCGTGATTCCGGCGGCCTGGCAAGGGGCTTTTTGTGTCTGGAGATTCACGGGACCGAGGAGAGTCGATTGAAACCGGATTCGTTCGGTGAGGAGCTGCGGCGAGCTGCGGACGAGGCTCACTGTCGCCGGCGACTTTGAGGTAGGAAATTCATATTTAAATCAATTAATTAGCAAGTTAAAAATATGGGTTATTTTGCAAATTACTACCTGAGCATGCGAAATGTGGGTTTTTGGAATTGATTAATGCAATTATTGATTTTAGCATGTTTAGGGTTTTCGAAAAAAAAAATTATACCGTCGAATTCGGAAATTTTACCAAGCATATGTTGAGTTGATTTTGTGCTTAATCATGTTAAGGTGGTTTGCAAATGCTGGAATCATTAATTTCATAAATTGTCAATTAGGGATCGGATGAAACTCCTTCGACGGATATTTTGATTGAATCTTAGGAATTAATGACATCTTTGGAATGTTAGGATAGTACGAACATGTTCTCCTTGTTCGCAGTTGCCGGAAATCGAGTATTGGTCGGCGATTGCGGCGGCTAGGGTTTCGCGGACGACGGGCGAAGGAAGGAGACGAATTAAGGGTTAATTAGAGATTAGTTGATTTATTAAGAGGATAATTATATTAATTATTAAGAGTATATATTAAGCGTCGGCCGAATTCGGGTTAATAACTTCGACCGACGGGGGTTTGGTTCAGCGCGAAGGCCCGAACCGGTGGCGAGATCCGGTTCAGGGGATTCGGCGCGGTTCAGTGAGAAGCGGTTCTCGGCTCAGCGCGAAGGCCGAACCGGCGGCGAGAACCGGGTTCACGGAAGTACGGCGCGGTAAATGGAATAACGGAATTTTTAAATTCGGTAATTATTCCGAATTTCGGAAAATGGATAAAATTGCAAAATTTGATATTTCGAATTTAGGAAAAATTCGATAATTGAGTTTTAGGGATTATTATATTTTAGAAAATTCAAGAAAAATCAGAAAATTTGGAAATGAGAAATTTCGAAAATTCTGGAGATCCGTGGGTAAAGAAAAAAAAATTGCCTGAAGTGGGGAAAAATGTTATCAGTGATGACAGTACAGCTGGAAACAGTCAGACAGAGGTATGGTACATGGATGCTACCAGAACAGTCAGTAATTGACAGTTGTATTGCTTGGATGGCAATGGTATGGATTGAGTCAGTTTACTCAGTGTTGATATATTTTATGGATTGGCATACTGGACCGGACTACTATAGACCCTATATGATGTTTTAGGGTAGTTGTGGTAGGTAACTATGCGGTTCAGACTTAGCTTCCACAGTATACATGTGACTGGTATGCGTCTTGTTGTACCTGGACACATGTTGCCGAATCTTGGAGTTAGAGATTGACAATGACTGTAGGGGCGTGAGCTTCTATGGAAGTTGTTGGTAGAGGACTCCTTGGGACGGTGGCTGAGTCGATCTCTCCTGGTCCATGTGTGTAGGCCTGCGCGCCTGAGGGTGGCAGGGGTGTCTCGCAGTGGCTAGCCAAGTGTGTAGGCCTGCGTGCCTTAGGGTGGCAGGGGTGTCTCACGTTGGCTAGAGATTTTGTGACTGGATCTGTCTATAGTCTCCAAGAGATTGATCGACGAGAGACGCTGCGGTGTCGGGTGCTTAGGCGCTATGCGTGTTTCGAGATGGGCGTTTCCACTGGCACGCTACCTGGAAACCCAGAGGAGAGCTACTCTGGTGTGACTGGGGGTGACTGTGGTTGGTCGGAGTCTGGGACTGAGAGTGCCTATCCACCATACATTGTTATGCTGTATTCCTATATTTTTGCTATTATCCTTCTCTTGCATGTGAGTTTTACTAGCTGTCTTTCCTACTGTGCGTAGCTCATTCCTGTATTATATATTTTCAGTGGCTCGGCAGACTTGACGCTACCAGATTAGGTGGGATCGTGGTCAGCAGGATTGTGGAGGATATCTGACTTGTGATTGTCTGAGATATTCTGGTTAGTTGATTGTTGCTGTTGGATGTATTTAATGAGATTGTTATTCTCATATGTCATGTAATATGTGAGGGAAATTCTGACTTATGTTTCTGGTTGGATAATATTGCACTTGTTGGACTTGGATCTTATTCTTGTAATGTAGTTTCATTCACTGTTTTATTTTATTGTCTTGGAGTATGGTGTGTGGAGTGCCATATTTTATCTGAGGATGTTATATATCTTTTTGTTTGATGGTGAGGTCATTACATGACTATGGAACTTAACCATGGGGGTTCAGACTTCTAATAGACCGGTTCTCCTACCCGTAAGGGTTAGGAGTATTGGATCTAGTAGGAGTAACATTGCGCGAGTCCATCTGTTAATTCAGGAGTCATGAACCTGATTTGACGGTGTACCCGGGAGATGAGATCCACATTGTTAAGGGAAGTAGGTGTGTAATGATGTGTTATATCCTATGTTTTCGTAGGCTACTCAGGTTGGTATGGGACGATCTGAGCTGTCTATATAAAAAAAAAATTGTATGCCAAAAATCAGCCTAGGAAAAATGGGGTGTAACATTTGTGATTTAGTTTTGGTATATCTACTCTTTGCATATCTTCTTATAAATTCAAGAAGGTTGATTAGAAACAAAGTTTCATGACATAAAGTTTCAAAAGATTTATTTAATGAATATTTATAGGATTTTTTTATGATAATCATAAAATTATAACATTTTTATATTTTTATTCTTTTTCTTTTCTTATAGAATAGTATTGTAAGTAGTTAAATATTAACTTAAAAGACACTTGTAATATTGTTTGTCAATGCTACTTAAGGTCACTTTAAGTTAGTCTTAGGCCTTTCTAAAATGGTAGGTTGTTTTTGAGTTTGTAAAAAGCACAATGCACATCTTATTAATGCTTTTGGTTTGTATTAAATCATTAACTAAACCCAATTGTGCACACTTCATGAAAAGTCCGAAAGACTAGAGTATATTGATAGGTTGGTGGAACCAATATAAATTTTTTAGTGCCTATTTTTACTTTACTCTCTTTTGTTTATCTTTTATTTCTACTCATCTTTATGATTTATCTTTTTTTTTTAACTTTTCATTTTGTGATTATAGATTTTGTACAACTTGTCATAGAATCAGATCTTATATTTATTCTCACACCTTGTGCAACTTGTGGATGTTTTCAGTTCATCTAACATTTTGTCTTGATGGGAGATTTAAATATATGCTTTTGTTCTAATAATAAGAGTTTAATCTTATCTTAAGTAGTGATAAGGTGTAGCTCCAACCTATTACAACTCCTTTCTTCTCTTACTCAGGACCCCTTTTGACATATGTATTGAAAAGATGAAAGAGGGATTTAGAGGTTATCATTAAATGGTGCCAAACAATACTAACATTCTAATATTTATCAACTACACACTAACCTTTATTAATATACATATTAGTGCCTCTCTTATGTCATGTTTTTTTATTTTGATTATTTAATTAAAATATTTTAAGTTAGTTATTTATATTGCACCTAAGATGAAGGTTAGTTAAGCTAACCCTTAAGTTACTTGTTTCTAAACATCTTATTGTAGGAACATATTTTGCTTGTTAATAGCTCTTGAAAGCTATATCATTATATTATTCTAAGCTTTCCAAATTACTCTCTTGTTTAAGTATTGTTATTGCACATAGCCTATATAAGCGAGATATATAATAACTACAAGATATAAAATAAAAAGTAATTATTTAAAATAAACTTTTAGATTTCTTAGTTTAAAAGGTTTTAAATTCAAAAAATCTTTTCAAAACAACTTTGTATCTTCTTTTATTAGAAGTTTTTAATTTTAAAATTTTTGAATTATATTAACATATAATTCATTACCCACTGTAGTGTGTGGAGAATTAACACTACGTTTTATAGTATCTAAATTAGATGGATTATTGAGTATATGAATTGATTTAATAAATAACTATAGGACTAAACAATATTATCTAGTTAAGATAATATTTTATATAAGAATCAATTGTCATATTGAACATTTCATGAAAATAAAAAATATATTTTAGGACATGAGTTAAACCTTATCATAAAACAATTTAATAAATTATTAGAACATATAAAAAGGCAAAGGCATCGTGTTTTATTGAATTAGGGCCTATTAAGTCTTTTAGTGCATCTATTAGACCATAATTATAGACAAATAGTTTTTTTTCATGTCTGTGCAAATGTTTCAAATTGAAAACATTTATCTTGTATTAGAAGATTAATATTATTTGTAAAATTATTGAAATATATAAATGAGAGATATAAGATTAGAAAAAAAAAAGAAAATATAATAAATTTCATTAAAGAGTTCTACATTTGATGTTATAAATCATATGAAAATAACAAAAATGTTAAGATAAATCATCTCATGCATAAACCAAATTGGAGGACAACTATCCTGAGTAATTATATAACTACATCACATATAAACATTTATAATAATTAGTTATTTGTTAATTTTTTTTAATTAGTATTAAATTTTTATTATTTTAAAAAGCGCCGACTTTGCCGGAAATATCCAGAATTCCTGATTGCTTTCCGGCGATTCGGTAGTACACTTTGGCCTCGCGACCTTCTTGCTCGCCGCCGTCCGCGCCTCAACTGAGCGAGCTCAGCAGCCTTTGGATTGGATAAGTGTCGCGTTCTCTTGCTTCCTGCCTGACTACCATTCAGATTCGAAGCCGGCGGGCTGCTTCACTCTCGTCTGTTGTTCTTGCGTGCCTTCCTATATTGTCTCCACGCTTCCTCAAAATGGCAGTTTCTGCTAATGCCCCACCCAATGCCCTCCTTACATCCTGCTTCCTACCTCTTTCCTCCAAAATTACGATTCCCAAAGCCTTCAACTTCTTCTCCTGTCCTGCAAAATCCCATCTCTTTCTCCAGAACGTCAAAGAGCTCTATGCCGTCAGCCCCACCTCAACATCGTCCTCCACTCCCTATCTCAATCGGGAAATCTGTTGTCTGTGCCTCAATGGGGACCTTGAGCGCGCACTGGACTTGCTGAACTCGTCAGGGAAAAGCCCTTTAGAAGAAGAAACTTATATTGCGTTACTCCAGCTTTGTGAACGGCGGAGAGAAGCTTCGAAGGGATCACAGGTCTACTCACACATTTCTTCTTTGGATATCCATCTGAGCCTTCACCTTGGAAATGCTCTGCTAAGCTTGTTCGTTCGGGTTCGCGAACTGCTCATCGCTTGGACTGTGTTTGGTAAAATGGTTGAAAGAGATGTCTTTTCTTGGAATATAATGTTGGGCGGCTATGGCAAGTTCGGTTACTTCGAAGAAGCTTTAAGCTTGTACTATAGAATGTTGTGGGCGGGCATCAGACCTGATGTTTATACGTTTCCTTGCGTACTGAGAACATGTGGTGCTATGCATGCTTTGGATAGAGGACGGGAAATTCATACTCATGTGATTAGATTCAGCTTTTATTCCGAAGTGGGTGTTTTAAATGCTTTGATAACAATGTATGGAAAGTGCGGTTGTTATCAGTATGCTCGCAGGGTATTTGATGATATGCCAGTGAGGGATTGTATTTCCTGGAATGCTATGCTATCAGGATACTTTGATAATAGTGAACATGGTCAAGGTTTTGATCTTTTCCTGATTATGCGAAATTGTTCTGTGGAACCAGACCTGGTGACCATGACCAGTGTCATCTCAGCTTCTGGCTTCCTTCCGGACACGAGATTAGGGAGAGAGATTCATGGATATGCTATAAAAAAAGGATTCGGTGTTGACACGTCATTGTACAACTCACTGATTCAGATGTATGCATGCTTTGGAAACTTGAAGGAAGCAGAGAAGCTGTTTTTGCGAATGAAATCCAAAGATGTGATCTCTTGGACTGCCATGATGTCTGGGTATGAGAGAAATGGATCACCAGAAGTGGCTTTGCGTTTGTATAAGCAGATGAAGGCAGAACATGTTAGTCCTGATGAGATAACTATCGCAACTGTTCTCTCAGCTTGTACTTCATCGGGACACATTGAAGTCGGAATCGAACTGCAAGAGCTGGCAAGAAAGGAGGGCCTAATTCCATATGCCATCATTGGGAATGCCCTCCTAGACATGTACTCCAAGTCAAGCTGCATTGATAAGGCGTTGGAAATATTCAGATCAATGCCGGAGAGGGATGTAATATCATGGAATTCTATTATTTCAGGATTCCGAATCAACCAACGGAGTTTTGAAGCTTTGGCATTCTTTCGAAAAATGCTAGTTGAAGTAAAGCCAAACTCCATTACACTTGTTGCTGCCATGTCTGCTTGTGCTTCTTTAGGGGCTTTGATGAGTGGAAAGGAAATCCATGCACAGGCTCTGAGGAATGACTTGAGTTTTCAAGACTTTTTGCCAAATTCCATTTTAGATCTTTATGTCAAGTGTGGAAAGATGGAATATGCTTGGAGGCAATTTAATTTGCATGAAGAAAAAGATGTGGTGTCATGGAATATAATGTTGACAGGATATGCTAGATTAGGGCATGGAGAGCTTGCAATTGCAGACTTCAATAGGATGGAAGGGGAAGGAATTAAGCCAAATGACATCACATTTTTGGCACTTTTGTGTGCTTGTGGTAGGTCTGGCATGGTGACCCAAGGTAGGAACTATTTTGCCAGTATGAGTAGTAAGTATGGTATCACACCAAACCGGAGGCACTATGCTTGCATGGTGGACCTTTTAGGACGTGCTGGTTATTTAGAAGAAGCACATAGCTTCATAAAGGATATGCCTATTAAACCAGATATAGCCGTGTGGGGAGCTTTATTAAATGCATGCAAAATCCACAAAAATATTGAGCTTGGTGAACTATCTTCTAAATTTATATTTCAGAGTGGTTCAATAAGTGTGGGATATTATGTGCTTTTGTGTAACTTTTATGCAACTTGTGGTATGTGGGATAAGGTGGCAAGAACTAGAAAATTAATGAGAGAGAAGGGTTTAATTGTAGATCCTGGATGTAGTTGGGTAGAAGCAAAGGGGACAATTCATGCTTTTCTCACTTCAGATGTTTCTCACCCACGAATAAAGGAGATCAACACTGTTCTAAGCAACCTATATGATAGGCTGAAGTCATCTAGCATTGATTTTTTAGTGCAAGGAATCCCAAATAATGTTGATGCATCCAAAGCTGATATATTTTGTGGGCATAGTGAGAGATTAGCCATTGCTTTTGGGCTTATCAGCAGCACTCCTGGCACCCCAATTCGGGTTACAAAAAATTTGTATATGTGCAAAAGCTGTCATGATGTAGTAAAGGGGATATCAAAGATTATCCGTAGAGAAATTATCATTAGGGATATTGAGCAGTTTCACCAATTTAAAGATGGAAATTGCTCTTGTCTGGATGATGGATATTGGGTATGAGACTGTGGTTATAGGCATTCAAAAGCATGAATTTGATGATTATTTTGGAGGTAACGTCTATAAAGTGAGATTCTAGATATCATGACTTTGCATAGAAGCTCCTTAAAAGTTGATATATCTTGTGGGAATACTGAGAGATTAGCCCTTGCCTTTGGGCTCATCTGTAGCGCTCTTGGCAACCCAGTTTGGTTTAAAAAAGATTTGTGCACGTGCAAAAGCTATCATGATGTAGTAAAGAGGATGTCAAATAATGTTCGTAGAGAGATTATCATTATGGATACTGAATAGTTTCACCACTTTAAAGATGGGAATTTCTCTTGTCCGGATTATGGGCATTGGGTATGAAATAGTGGCCATGGGCATCCAAAAGCATGAATTTGGTGGTTATTTTGGAAACAATATCTATACCATGACTTTGCACAGAAGGTACTTAAAAGCATTGAGTGGAGTATGAGTCAAAAAAGGGAAGCAAACAGCATATATTTTGAGGCTGCTTAAATCAGCTTTACTCTCGTTGCAAGAAATTAATGAAGAAAGAACTCCTGCTAGGTAAATCAAAATAACTCAAACTAATGCAAAATTATGATGTATTGGATTTATTTTTGTTATGTAGTAGCTCAAATGTGAAGCAAATTTTTTGGATTGGCTATCACAAGTTATCGTTGTGTAGATTTAGTAGTTGTCCTCTCATTATGGTACCTATTTGATTAGGTAAATTATATCTAAAGGCATGCTAAGCATTCATTGCAGAACCATTTGTATTTTCTTTGCGTCTGCTATGCAATACTAGATTCTAAATCAGTGCATTTCACTTGGTAGTCAGGCATCCCTTCTTGCAAGTTCAACACTGTTCTAACATATCTGATGTTCTGTTGATATTTGAAAAGCAATAACTCATTCGATATAGTCATCTTATTTGGTGTATCTTCTCTAAATTTAAGAAAAAGAAGCATATTTCTTTATGTTTATCAGTTCTATTTGTAGATAAGTGACTTGTTTAAATGATATCTGTAGGCCATCTTTGTCAATGTTGTACCACAAGTTTATCTGTCATACACCAAAGGTTTCCTCATTGCCCATGTCATATTTGTATTGCTTCTTAAAATGCTTAGGTTTTTTTAATGATGGGCATTTGCTCATTCATCGTCATTAGCTTCACCTCAACTATTTGCAGCTTTGTGAGTTTTGATTTTCCTTCTTAATCTATTACAAGTGTGCAACAAAAGATTTTAACTACAGCTTATGCCAGTTATTTCACAAATTTTTGTCACATTTTCTTTGTTAATCTTCTTTTTTTTTCACATTGATTATATCCAGTCACCTTGATTGTGATTCGATCTACTTTTCTGCCTCATTTCCTTGCTTCTAATATAATTATTCAACAAATATAGACTTAGATCGTCTACCAGTAATGGAGTTTTGGTTTGATTTAGATGCTGCATTCTAAGTAGGTTTGATGGTTAGGTCTTGTCAGGAATATATCATAAATTTGAAGTGAGGACATGGTACACATGTTTCAGTGCTTCTTGTTGCAGTGTAATCTTGCATTGGAAGCAAGAGGTCGCCAGTATATTTTATTGGAATTCTTCCAAAACTTTAGACAAAATCTGCAAATCTTGGAAGCTATAGGTTGGAAAAGATATTTGATATAAATCAATGCTTGGATGCATGGCCAGCTCTTTTTGGTGATGAGAGAATCATCTCATAAAAAAGCCTTATACAAAAAATGATGATCAATTTCTCCTTATAATAAGAAACCCGAAGAACCATTCGAGTAACCATTTAAATCAAAGTGGAGCCACTAATTAAACTATATTTGATGGCTTGTTAGGTCACTAGTTGTGCTTTTATACATTTTGTTTTCTTGTACTAATTAACTTGTAAACATAAAACAAGATTGATAGTGCCAACCAATATTAGATTCAATGATTATGTAAAGTAAATACATTGAAAAACAAGTGTGATGTTGTTTGACATTAGTTGTATTAACAAGAGAGTAGAGGTATGGATTGGACTCCATGAAGTCACAAAAATGAAGTCAATCACTCAAAAGAAGCCCGATGTTTCACAAAACTAAGTGCATGTCCCCTGACTTTTAACTAAGAATGGCATAAAATTGAAACAAGTAACTTCTGATTCGTAATGACATAAAATTCTAACATGTACCAGCTAAAAGATCTCGTTCCTGTTGCTTCACCATGAGTAAGCTTTTTGTCAACTTGCTGGGATTCACTGTACCTATACAAAGCCCTTATGATATTTAACCCAAGTTCTATGTAGAAGCTGCTGCCTCAATGAAGTTGAAGCTCAAATTCTGGATGATATTCTTAACCTATGCACTTTTGTTTTAGTTTGATTGCTCCATGCACATACATTTCACCCATGCAGGATTTGTATCATATCTATATGGATATGGAGGTGATAGTAATTATCATACCTTGGAGAGCTTGAACCTTCCTTAACATCCCTTTATTTTCATAAATCCTATGTTTGTTCATCCTTTGATCTGCCCACATGCTTCCAGTTACCTTCCTTGAAATAAATATATTGTATTTCATTTGCAGTGAGCATATTTCACCTTCCCAAATAGTATAGTGTCTTCCATGGCTAATTAACTGTTCCAATTATGGTGCTTTAAATCGAGGGTTGAACTGCCTGTATCTCTGTAGCAGGGGAGCTTAACGTTGTTTCATTTGGGACTATGCTTCCTCCTGAAATGTAGTTCTGTGCTAAAAACGCCAATGAAATTCCTGCAGGTATGCGGTTTTTGAATCATGTTTTGGAGTTTTCTTCAAGGCAGGATATTTTGGAGATTTATTTACATGTCCATTAATGAATCAAGCTTATTCTTGGTCTTTTGAATTTGAATCATAACAAAATTTCAGTTGGATTCCAAATTCATGCTTTTCTAGATAGTTTTGGCATAATTGCAGTAATTTGGGTGTAACTTCATCAGTCATGGAATTCAATCATTCAAAAGCATGCTAACAAATTTATTTTAGCTCATTAGTTGTCAAATTCTAATGAGAATGAGTTAAAAAATTATTCATAATGCATGACCTGATTTGGCTTTAGCATACACTTGTCTTGCCCACCCTTAAGGACAATCAATGAGTCTTTGCTTGAGTCATCTGATGACCTTAACAAGATCTATTCTTCTTATTGAAGGCTATAGCAAGCCTCTCGAGATGTCTTTTTCTTTCCATGGAGTAATCTTCCCTTGAACCCAAAATTTCCTGGTAGATTGCTACTTGTAATTGTCTAATCCCTCAAGACCACTAAAGTCACACAACTTTGGGTTGGTTTTTTTGAGACTTACCAAATTTCTTTCAAGAAAATCTTGAAATTGTACTTCGCTTGAAGCCATCGTCCACGAGGTTATTACTAATTGAGGTTATTATCCTCGAGGCTATTTGGAACCCTCTCATGTTTGTTTTATAACGGTTCAAATATCTCGACTCCCGTACCTCTTGAGAATATCTTTGTAAGGGTATTTCTTACTTTGCTAGTAGTTCATGATGTTATATCTTCTCTTCTAGTTATCTCATGAACTTAATGACTTCTAAAAATCTTTTATCTTAAATCTAATCTTTTGATCAACTAGAGCCTTAAAAGATGGGTTTTCTAAAGTTTATAGAGGGTCACATTTTGATCATATAACCAAGGTAACTTGTTAAGACGTGCTCGTTATCCACAAAGAGGACACTTCAAACCTTGTTACAATAAATAGCTAGCCTAGTTGGTTAAAGATATCATGGAGAAACAAGAATGGCACTCTCATCAACCCATGTAACGTTATAAAGTTGTTGGTGACATTATGACTCCATTTTTTTTTTTATCAACAAAAACCTTAGAAATAATTGGTGCCAAAATGACTAGCCATGGATGAACATACCTGATTTTGTGGTTAACTAGTGCTTAATCATACCTGAGCTTAGTTAGTGTGGATGTTTTTATTTCTAAGCTAACTTGGATTGTGTGGTTTGATTTAAGCATCTCTCGAAACCTTATTATCTTCGTGCTTGGTTTTAAATAAGCAAGGTTAGGTATTTCGTGATGGTGCATTCTATTTGTATTGGCTTTCATAAAGCTTCATGCCAACTTTATGTTTTTTTGATGTATGAATAGGACTCTTTATCTTGCTAGTATAGTACCATGGTTCACGTCCTGAGGAGGTTTCTTTGTGGGGTGGTGTAATAGTTGAGTTTATTGTATGTAATAGAAATCTAAGTTCCTAATTAAATCTTAACTTTTTCTCATTTGTGTTTACCCATAAATCACTAATAGTTTAATTGTAAGTTAATCAATGCCTATCTTACTTGCTAAATAGCTCATTGGAGAAGTCAAATACGAAACTTCTTGCAAATGCCTCCATTATAATATTGAGCCAAAAACCTCTTCTAGGTATTAGATTGAATTGATGAAGATTGAAGGCAGAAGGTGATGCTAAAACATTATACAGATCCAGTTTTGATGAAGCCATCATCATATTTTGTCATGTTGATAAAAAGTAAGTTTAATGATGTGGGTTGTAATGTTATGGTGATTAGGCTTCAGGATGATCACTTTATATTTTGTGGTTATCTTTGCATGATGATGAGGAGCTATGAGTTTGTAGGAAGAACAAATGCAAACTTGCATTCACATTCTTTCAGTTAGCTTTTTGTATTATATTGTTTTTTACTGTGGTATAAGGTATTATTAATTGTTAATGAACCTTGAGTTGGTAATTGTTAATGAATGTTTAGTTTATGGCTTTAATTAGACCAATAGTTTGTTACCTTTAAACTAACACATTTTCATTATTCCATAATGTCCATTTTCCTTGTTTTTTTATTATTTTATTTTTTGGGAAATGTTGAGGGAATAACATGTTTTTTTGCTATTAAAGAGCATTAAGCATGTGAAGATTGATATACTACTGTCAAACTTAATTAAGGCTTTTATCTTGTTGTTTTTATGTGTTAATTGTAGATATTCTTATAATTCAAATTCAAAATGAAGTATCATGATATACTTTTTTTTTGTTGATGAAATTGTATATGTTAATAAAAGTAGAGAAGGTATAATAACTAATTGGACTTATTGAGAGTGAATTTGGAGTGTAAGCAATTTTATGATATTGGATCTAAAAAGGTTTATGGAATGCAAGTTTAACTACAATGTAATTTTTATTTTTGTAAACTTTGTGGGTGGAAACTCATTGACATTAGAAAGGTGAATTGGGAAGAGTTTGTGAATTTTCTTGTTGTATTTTCATCACAATGTTAATTTAGTTAGTCATTTGATAATTTTTATGCATTTTTTCTTCATCTAATAGAGTTTTAATTATATATATTTTTGTATAATAAAGTTAATTTTTTGAAACGTGATATTTGTTTATTAAAATATTATTAAATAGATATGATTTTGGCAAATGTGTCATGGTTTCAAATATTGTAAAAAAACTTTATTTGAACATACTATTGAAAAGAATGCTTCAATAAGAATTTAATAATATTGAGTGGATAAGTTTTTGTTGTCTAAATAAATAATTAATTTTTTTAAAAAAATAATAGTAATTTTTAAAATTTTTAAAGGTGTATAGGAAATTTTGTCTTCTTTCTTAATTGTCTTAGTTTGGAATAAAAGTTAGTAATATGCTTTTGTAGACATTATCTACAATATATTTGGGTGATGATATCTTTATAGGTGACGTGACCTCGTGTTATAGGGTGAGAATTACCCTTATATTCAGATGCATATGGAGCCATTGGTACTCTATGTATGATGATTAATGTTAGGATGCCTCTTTATTTGGTTGGTATTTATCAATATCATATGATATTGGTTATTGGATTTAGAAGATAATAATTTAAAAGGATTTTTGATTTTTATGAAAAATAATATAATAAAAAATCTATAATAAAGAAATAAAAAGGAAGCCTTTTGGCATTGTGTTATGCTTTCATTTATGTCGTGGTTATGCCTTTATGAATTTATGGCATTTTATTATTAGAACATTATTTCGGGCTGTATTAAAACTGCTGGGTATGAAGATGACAGAGTAATTGCTCTATATATATCTTAGGGATAAGAATCATCAGGCAAGGATAGCTCCTTCTAGGTTTCTAGTTTGAGTATTAGGATAAATCATCTTATATCGATTATAAATCAATGATTTTAGGTTTTATGTGTGATGCCATAGTTTTAAGATAGCGTGGCATCTCTTGGGACTTAAGCGGATAATACATCGATATAGTGAGACTAGATCATCAAAAAAATGGTATAACTTTACCTTCTCTAGTCTAATGTGGTTAAAGAATGAACAAAATAGAAGTTAATGGATTTGTAAAATCGAAGATTAAAGAGGACAAAAATTGATCACTATATGATGTCTTTGGGAGAGAAATCAACAAATAAAATGTAACTCTTAACAAGTTTTTTGGTAGAGGGATAAATAGATAAATAATCACACATCAACTATAAATAAAGGATTTTGAGATTTATTTGTGATATTATGATCTTAAAATGTTGGAATAACTTTAGAAAAAAATCTTAGATTAAGATAAGATAATGTAAAAGGATAATACCTCAACAAAGTTGAACTAAGTCATTACATATATGGTATAAGAGTTACATTTTATATACTATAATGTATTCACAGATGAGCCAAGCATAAGCTAGTGAAGTTATAACACTTAGAATTAGAGAGATCACGAAGTGATCGACGACTAATTTTAGGTGAATGGATAGTTTCATTTCATTTATGAAGTAAAGATTCTAAATTTTATATGTTATATTATGATATTAAGATGTTGAGATGATGAGATATCTTTTGAAAGAAAAGTTTATTTGGGTTGAGATAGGATGACTAAAGAAAATAATATATTAACATAATGAGATTAGGTTATTACAAATAGAGTAACAATGTTGTGCCTCTTATCTAATGTGGTTTAAAGGTGAATCAAATAGAAGTTAGTGGACTTGTAACATATAAGATTAAATAAAGTGTAAAGACATCTCTAGGATGTCATAGGGAGAGGAATAATCGATAAGGATGGATTATTGTTAGGCTTTTAGGTGGAGTTGTATAGCTTTGAATAGTTGAACACCAACTATAAATGGAGATTATATGTTTTATTTTGTGATATCGTAATCTTTAAATGTTAAAGCATCTTAGGGGTCATGATCAACTTTGATTAGGATAGGATTACCTAAGAAGGTAATACATTGATATAGTAAGACTATGTCATTACGACATATAAAAGTTTTGGGCCTATAACACTATGATTGAAGATGGTAGATAGCGTTTGTCAGTCATGTCTTAGGGAGAATAATTATCAGATAATGAGCAGTTTATAATAAGGTTTTTGGTGGAGAGATGTAAGGGAGGATAGTCTTACATCTCTTGTGGATGAAAAGTCTCAACTTTATATGTGATATTATAACCTTATTATGTTGAGGGTTTTTTAAGGAGCAACACCCACTTGTGTTAGGATAGGACAACTTGAAGAGATAATCCATTATCATAATGAAAGCACATCATAAGTAAGGTGATAGATCTATATCTCTCATGTTTTTATTTTATTCAATGACAAACAAAGTAGAAGGTGGATTTATAACCCTTAGAATTGAATAGAGTAAGGAGTAATCACCTAGGCTTCTAAGTAAAGGGGCAAAAGAATAAATAATTCTATATCAATTATAGAGGAAAGATTTATGGCCTTATATGTGATAATGTTGTCTTAAAAAGTCGAAGTAAAATTTGGGAGAAAACCCATTTAGGTTGGGATGGGGTACCTCAAGTAGAAAACATCTCAACATAATGAGATCATATTGTCACAAATATGGCATCATAACTATACCTCCTTTAATTCAATGTGATTTAAGGATTACCAAGTAGAAATTTTTCAATATATAACTCTTAAGATCATAGAGGATAGGAGTGATTGTTAGACGATACCTTAGGAAGAGAAATCATTAGATATATAATGGTTATTAATAGGCTTCTAAGTGATAGAATATAGAGTTTTATCATCACACATCAATTATTGAGGATGATTCTCGATTTTATATGTGATATCATAGTTTTAAGATGTTGAGTTAGCTATTGTGAAAAAAAAACTTAGGTTAGAATGAGGTAACACAAGGTGATAATAACTTAATATTATGAGATTAGGCTATTACAACATGTTATAGTTGATGGGCTTGCACACTTAGGTTTTAAAATAATGGTATCAGGGCCTCACCCAACTATATACTTAATTATTAATATAATTAATTATTAAATACAGATAAAAATTAGGTAAGAAAATTTAAGTAATGATATGATGATGAGATAATGTTTTATGAATTCTAAGTAAAATCATATAAGTAAAAATAAATATCTATAACAAAACTTGTGATATAGAAATAAATATAGTATTAAATTATTATGTCATATACATTCATTGCCAAGAAAATCCTCCCCTCATATCTCAAGAGTGAGGTCTTTTTTTATGTTATTAAAATCTTTAATTTTTGGTGTAATAGATGAATAATTTATGATATAAGTATCAATAAGATTTATAAATCTCAACAAATAAATCTTATAAGATAACTAAATATCATATCCTATAAGATCTTATCATATCATAAGCTATGATGACAAATTATATGAAAAGTTTGAAATCATATCCAAAATAAGTTAGATGAAATATGAATGCTAGTTTACTTTGTTATTGTTAGTTTTTTTATTATTAGTTTTATCATTATTTCTAATTTTTAATATTTTATGTAATTGTTAGATCGAATTTCTTTTAAATCATTATCTTCGTTGGATCTAATAATCATATCGATTAATATTCTCTAATCGTCATTCATCCAATATATCCAAATAAAATTAGACATTTATTTGATATGCAGATCGATATTTTGTGATAACATTTACTGGGCCTAATGCTATCCAGTAGGCATGGTACATATACTTTATGATAACATCCATTGGGCCTGGTGTTATTAATGTATATATATTGTAATTATAGTACATATATTTGACAGATATTTATATGAAAATTGATATCTTATGATAACATTTATTGGGCTATGTCACAATGCATGTATGATATCTATACTTTGCAATAACATTTATTAGGCTCAGTGTCATCCATGTTATAGCACATACATTGATTGAGCATGTATTTAATCTGAAGATCGACCCACTACAATAACATGTGTTAGGCTTAGTATTTAGGATAATGTTTATAGAAATTTAATTTTTAGTTTTTAATCATGTAATGTCATATGATGTGTTAGTCTAGATATATGAAATATATATGCTAGTCTAGATGTTATTTCAAAGACAAAATATATTTCATTCTATTTTATTCATTCGTTATATTTTATTTATTTTTTAATTATTCTTTATATTATTATGCAACAAAGAAATCTATAGAAATAAGTGAGCCATGTAATTAATAAAGTTATGTAATTAGTGTAAAATGTCATCAATATCATATTAAGTTATAAATAATGCATAAGCAATTGCCATCATAATAGAATATATTATAAAAGAAATCATATAAAAATATAATAGTAATATTATGTTATATCATATGTTATAAATTTATCTATTTGATTTTACAAATCAGTTTTATGTATGATTCTTGTTTTTTCTAAATTTGTTGTAATAAAATATATATGAAATGATCAATATGTATCATATGCATATTATATTTCTTAAGTCATTTTATTTATATAAATTTATTCTGAAGTTTTATTTTAGATTATACTTGTATGTTTTTCTCATCGTACATACCATCTGAGAAGTAAATATGTACTCTGAGCTATATCATATTTCTATAGTTCTTTGATTGTGATTCTTAAAACTAGCTCTCTGTTATTCATATTGCTTCTAAACATATCATGCAATTATTAGGATCATACCATATGCTCTCGCATTACTTTAGCATGATTCATATTATCCAATGATCAACCAACACAATTCATAACATCATATAGCACAATTCATATTTTCTCTCTATCATGTTACCTTGTGAACCAATCATATTACTATGATAATTTATTCGTAACATACGATCGATGCATTGTTCCTCTCTTCGTACTACATTATCTCCTTTGATCATATCTTATATTTTTATTATTACTTTATCACTAAAACATAATAATGTATGAGTTTCACAAATATGGAATCAAAGTCATACCACATTTTATCTTAAATGCTTGAGAATGAATTAAGAAAAAGTTTGTAGGCCTATAACACTCAGGATTGAAGGTAACAAAGAGTGATTATTAGATAGTGACTTAAGGAGAAGTCATTAGACAAATAAAGACTTTTAAATAAGTTTCTAAGTGAAAAGGTATATGGACTAAAAGTCTTATATTGGTTATAGAAGATAAATTATGGTTTTATATGTTATGTTTTAATCTTAATATATTAAGACATGTTTTGGAGGTAAAATTTATTTGGGTTAGGATGCATGACCCAAGAGAACAATTGTTAATATAGTGAGATTAGGTCATCACAAATATTGTAATAAAGCTATACCTCCTCAAGTATGATGTGATTCAATGGTGAACCAAGTAGAAGATGATAGACCTATAATTCATAATATTAAATAATGCAATGCAAAGTGCAATCATTAGATGACGTCTTAGGAAAATGAATCGTCTAATAAGGACTTCTCGTAATAGGCATCTAGGTAGGGGATACAAGAATGAATAGTTTTACATCAGTTATGGAGAAAAGATTATAGGTTTTATATGTGATAGATATCATAGCCTTATAATATCAATGCATCTTTTGGGGGTATTGGGATAAGATAAGTCAAAGGAATAATACTTCTATAACTCTTCTAGTTTGATGTTGTTTAAGGATGAACAAAAATTAGAAAATCTTTGACCACCATAATTGAAGATAATGAGAAGTAATTACAAAGTGATGTTTCAAGAAGAGAAATGATTGAACAAAGAATAGTATGTATATGGGTATTGGGATTAATAACTAAGAAGGTGAGATAAAGAGGAAATAAATACTATGCCCTTATAACCTTCATATGATAGAAAAGTGATGAGAGCCTTGAGTTAAAAATTAAGATGTATTGGTCATGTCTCAAATAATTGATCATGTTAATCAGGGAGAAAATAGAAGTGCTTGATTCAAATAATTAATGGATACAACTTTAAGTATTAAGTCAAGCTTGATAGATTTTGAGAAGCATAGACATAATTGTGATCACTTTAAAAAGAAACCCAACTAATTTTGTTTAAATAGAGATATAGTTTTGAACTTACTTTAAACAAAGTTAAACTTGAGATGTAATTTCCTTTGAGAAAAGAGAAGTTTACTTTTTTTTACCTCAAGTACTTGTATTGTTTATCAAAGCATAATTTCTCAAGGATACTTGGGTAGATAGTTTCAGCTAAGTTAACAAAATTATGAGAATACAAGTGATGTAAATTATTAAAAACTTCATGAAGTTAAGCTATACCTTAGAAAGATTAAATAAGAGAAGAAAATTTACATACCATGGGTATAACTTTTTTAAGTGATCCCTACTCCATGATTAAGGTAGCTTAACTCTTTCTATTTATCTGAAATTGGTAGGCATTTTGTTTGATAATAGCCTTGATTAGATGCGAGGCTTGTCAATTTGGAGCAAGTTAGTGGAGACCCTCTTAGTAATGAGAGATCTTATGTTTTCTTTAAACAAGATCTCCAATTGAAAGGACATTTTCTTATGTGATTATTAAAACATTTCTCTATACTTCAATTTTTTTAGCTAATTTAAGCAAGAGCTAGAGCCTTCTAATTTCCTTATTAGATTGTCAAGCTCTCATTATGACTTTGTCACTTTGAAACTTTTGAACTTCTAAACTCATAAAATAGAATGTTCTACTTCCATTATGAGTATAGTTTCAGAGCTATAGACCAAGCACAATGGTGATTCACCATTTGCTACAAAATTTGTGATTCAATAAACTTAAAACACACCAATAAGATTATTAGCCCAAGCCCTTTTCTTGTCATCAAGGCGTGGCTTTTGAATTTTCAATAGGCTTTTATTTGTTGCATTGTATTGTTTATTTGTTCAAGGATGAGCAACATACACATACTTAGGATGACATCCATATCTTTTGCAAAAGTTCTAAAGCTTTTTTTACTCATGGTTGCATTATCAATAATGATAGCAAAAGTTCTAAAGATGAATCTAACATCATCATAAGGGTTGTCAGGTGGAGGAAGATCCTCATGACCAAAAGAAATTGAAGCTTGGTCTACTTATCAAGTGGTCATATTGGCCACTAAAGACTTCTTAATCAATTTCGAAATTGACCTTTAGGAATAAACTTATTTCCCCTTGATATAACATAAGCTATTTGGATAAGGGCTTTTGTGGACACATCGTCATTCTTGGGAGGAAATATTTTAAAACCACTCCAAAGTTGAACTTATGAGAATGATGAATAAATATATTAGTTCCTTATGTACCTTTATTTTTTGATAAATTATTTATTTGCTCCCTCACAATTTTAATATATTTTATTTGTTCTAGATTTATATTGGGTTTTTCAATTATAAGCTTTTATGAATTGTTTGTTAATATAAAATAATGATTCATCAATAATATTAACATTTTCAATTATCAAATTGGCCCTTTTATTAAAAATTCTAAACATTTTGAAGTTGAAGATTATTTTAAAAAATATTTTATTCATCCTATTATTATATATTTTAAACCCAATATGAAATTGTAAAATTATTTGGAGATTGTTTATTGATGATATTAAATTTGATGTTTATAAAAAATACACATTTAAAAATAGATCATAATATTAGAGAAAAATGTACAAGTTTAATTTAATAATGTGTTTTTTATATTTTTATAACTACATAAATAAAAATATAATAAAATAAATAGAAACGTATCTATTTGTTGAGAAATACAATTATGGCAACAAAGTTTGTTTCATTAAAAAAATAAATTAACATAAATGCTTGAAGTACACATCTGTGAAAAAGTTAGAATGTATTTTTTTTTTAATATAAATAATTATCGTTTTTGAAAAATTTAAAAAATGAGAAAAAAATTTAAATTATAATTTAATTTTTATAAAAATTTTAAACATAATTAGTCAGATGTGTGATTGCCTTTTTCAAACATTTTATACATCAATATTTTAAATTTTGTTTAAATTATTTTTGTGTGATACGATATAAATTTTGTTTAAAGTTGTAGCTAATAATAAATAAAATAAAAAACGGTCGTAATTGTGGTAGACCAGTTTCGTGCTTTCCTTTCGTCGTTCGCACGCCTCAACTCTTCCCGTCTCCTGCTCGTTCGGCTCTTGCATTTCTCCCTTTTCTCGCTTCTCTTCTGTCTGGCGCCGCCGCCACCTCCGCCTCCGCCTCCGCCTTCGGCAAAGGTCACCTCGTCGCCTCATTCGCCCTTTACTGGCCCCCCTATTTCTTCCACTGTCCCTCGTTCTCGTTCCCGAACCTAGGGTTCGCCGTCAACGCAATCCTTCGTACTCCCGTTTCCTTCATAAACTTCCGCCGAAGAACTCGTGGGATCTCGAATCCCCGAAATAGTCGCCTCACCTTTCTCTTCCTTCCCTCTGTCATGTTACCCTAGCCATCGCTGCTGTGCCGCTGATTTCATCGCGGATTCGGTTATCGTTGCAGTCTTGGGACGCCATTGTCACCTTGAGATTTGCAACGCTTGTCCGTTATCCTGCTCTCCTCTTGTCTTCCCCATTGAGAATAGTACGATTTAGTTACTGTTTCATATGATTTAGAATATTTTTTAAATGCACTATTATAATGCTTACATAGAACTATCTATAATGATTGTGTGTTGACCTAAAGGTTATTTTTTTGTGTTTTAAGCCTTGCATAGATCTGTGGACCAAAGAGGGTTTTGGGAGACATTTGGTTGGAGTTACGCACCTTGAGGTAGTTGACTCTTAATTGTTATTAGATGAGTGTATGTGCCATTGTTAGATACTCTTTTTCGTTAAATTGGTTAGGGTGAAGTTATATATATTTTGGTGCATAACAACAATTCATAAAAGTTATTTTATTGCCTTATTTTTTTTGTTGTTGTTCATTAATATGTTGTGCTAGTTTGATTGTACTAGAAATTTAATTTATCTTAATGTTATGCTATTACTGTACATTTTGGATGGGTAACATGATAACATTTGTTATTTTACATAGATTTGAGTAGACATATTTTTTATAATATTAATTTAGTATAGAGTTTATGTTACTTTTGAGTTGGCATTGTCTTTGGTTATTTATTACATGTATTAGAGGAGTGTATGTATCCGATGTGTTTGTCTTATTGTCTTTTTTGTTTATGTTTCATGCTTTAGGTTTGTGATTTGTTGATAGCATGCAAGTTTGTACATTGATTAATAAATTTTATTCAAGCATATGATACACATTGACATTATGTTAATGTTAACTCTCTAGTTTTTTTAGTGCATTAATGCATCTGGATGGATTAGATAGTCAGTGGTACTCTTCAGATGTGTTATGTAGGATTAGCTAGATGGGTCAATGAGCTCATAGAGTGATGCCTTTTTTATCATATTGCTTCTTTCCTTCCTTCTAATTCAAGGTGATTGTGGTATATTAACATGATCAGTACTATGGATTGATGAAAAATGTGATGATTGATGTGATATATATGTGCATTTATATATAGTTTATGTGTATTTTGACTTCCATTTTATGAACATTACACATATGTTAGCATTTTCATTTTGTTTGCTTTAGTTATCGCCATAACACACTTTTTGTGCATTGTTGTTGTTCATTTGATTTTATTTAGATATGCATTGCAAACTTTGACTGTACATTCATGTTGTTGTTGCTTAATTAATAGTTATGCCATTCATTAAATTAATTTTGCATATTCGTGCCCAATTTCTTGTCATTAATGTTTTAGTTGGTGGTTTCGTTTGTTGGTTTGCTTTGCAAATTCAAACATAGTTGTATCATATGTTTTCTAGATCTAGTTCATTTAATTTGTGGATCATGTTGCAAAAGCATCATCAGTAGCTTATCTTTTGGAGACAAATATTTAGGAATCATATTATATTATTCCTGTTCATTAGCATTTTCCTTCAAGACCTTATTTTATTTGAGTGTTATCATGTTGTTCTTTGTTTAAGACTATGCTAATCTCAAATTTCATAATTTTAGCACTTAGCTTTTGTATAAATCAATATTGGTTTGCTTTCGTTGGTTTGCTCATTGCATTTTGCTTTTAATTTTTTATATGCAACTATAGGTATTGCCAAGTGCTATAGTTTTTGAAACTTGACCCAACTTCAGAAGATTTGAAATGCAAGGGCATTATAGAAATGTAAGTTTTTTTTTTTAAATCTTGATTTACTGATGCAAGTGCTTGATTGGCTAAATTAAACTTCAATCATTTTTTCTTTCATCTTCAGACCTGAAACTCTGTAATGTTAACCATGTTATATTTTTTGCAGGGGTTCCATCAAAGACATGAGGTTGAGGATGAGTATGAGGATGAATATGATAACTATGAAGAAGAGGGTTTTGAGGATGAGGATGATGTTGAACAAGAAGCAGAGGAAGAACAGAAACCAAGCAAGGAGGAGATGGATTTCCTTAAATTGCGGGAGAAGCTCAAGGAAAAATTTAGAGAAAAGATGCGAAAGCAGACTGCCAAGACTTTTGGGAAATCTATACAATCACAAGATAGGAAAAGGATATCTGCAAATGATAAGTGAGTTATTCATATTTCTTTGGATTGTAAAACTTCAATTTTTGTTTGTTGATGCCTTCACTATTGAAGTTTTGATTAATTACCTTTTTATGTTCATGCCTTCTCCAAGAGCTAGGTTTTATCCAACCAGACTTAGCCCTAGATGAAATAGTTGTTCACTAGAAATTATAGCAAGTTTGATCATTTTGTTGTTGGGACACCTTTTCTTTTTCTTGTTTGTAATTGAAGACAAATGATTGAATATTTCAACAAAATATGGATTTGATATTTTTCATTCATTGGCTACAATAAGATCTTTAGCAAAAATCTTTAATTGACCATTGTAGCACTGAGAAATAGTGGAATGAGTGATCATGGGGAGGAGAAGTATGGGGTCTGTCGGTGATGGTTTGTATGTAGTGGGTGGTGGTGAACTTGAAGGAAAACCAACCAACAAATTTGGGTTGGAAAGGTAGCGGTAAAACTGGAGGATAGAGGCCAGATTCTTGGAGCTTAAAGCATGAGCTTTTATATCTAGAATTTCTAAGAGTATGCAAAATTTTAGGTCAATCGGAGGTGCTAGGGACTCAAACAATGAGTTGGCTCAAAACCTTGGGCATCTTTCATTATTTTACTCTGGGTTTTTAAAACTTCCACTTTGAAGACAAATAAAGAAAAGTAAAAAACATGAAACTTATGAGAAATGTAATTATTCATCTATCACTCTTCTAAGTTCCATGATATTCGGTGAAGAGTTAGTGGGGTGAAAGTTTGAAAAACTGAGAGCTATAAAGAGTTGAGATTTTTTTCATGTTTTAAAAGGGTAATTATTTTGAAGAAATAAACATTATAACATTCAAATATTTTATTAGTGTTGTTTGGTGGATTCATGTAGCAATGGGATTAGACACATGACACTTGTGTGTGGAAATTTTCATGAAAAGAGCATAAAGAAACTAGTCAACAACACAACATAGGTTTTGGTCTCTAAAGTTGGGGAAGGAAGATATTCTTAGAGGAATCTGAGGAGAGGGTAATCATATGGCTTTATCACATCACATTGGTGTCTCAACTTTGCATTGAGGACTTCAAGTGCTAGCGAGGAGGATCCTTCCACCTTCATACACATGACTACTCGGATCATCACACCAAGCAGGAGGAAGAAAAACTTATTTTTATGAGGTTTGCATGGTAATGCGAAAGTTTCAAGCCTCAACTCATACCTTCCTTTATATTAGGAAACTTAGGGTAGCAATAGCCTAAGCAAAACTTTTAAGAAAAACAATTGGTTCGGTTTGCCTTGGATTGGTTTTCAACTACCCATGGCAATTGGTCAGTTCTAGCCTCCTTTAAAGATAAGGCGACTGATGTTTTCATCGCCCAAACCACTCAAAGTAGCTTGAGATTGCCCAAGATGGTTTAGAAAAGCCCTAGAGAAACACTTGGGGATAACTAAAAAAGATGAGGAACAAATCCAAAATGTTTGGTTTGACTTACAAATTTTCATGATTCATTGGACAAGTTTTAGGGTGAAATGGAGTGTATAACTACATTTAGATTTATGTACAGTGACGTAATGCAATGAAAACTATGGGCCCACTGAAACTAAATCTGACAAAAATGTGTTGCTCTTCAGTAGCCATGTATAATTGGTGAAATTCTCCATTGAGTGGTGGCAAGGCTTTGGAACTACTACATAAAAGTTAATCTCTCAAAACCACACGTTGAGTGTTGACCGGATACCTAGGTGTTGGAGGTGTGTCTCGTTGTCCCATACTATCATGAATATCTTGTTCTCCTGCTCCTCATCCATAATATTCAATGGAAGGGGCCATCACAGGCAATTGCATGCCATCATATAGAATTGTGTACGTTGTGGCAACAATTTATTTGATGTTGGAAGTAGGTCCACCCGCTTCTACAGGAGTATGTTATGCTTATTTGATAATATGGATTAATGGCCAAAAGTGATATTAAATTAATTTTTCTTGACTTTGGTCCAATTTATAAATGGATAAGGTTTGGGATTAAGACAGTGTTAATGTACTTGCTTAAAAATATTAGTGGAGATATTGGTGGAGATGGTGGCAAGACTACCCTTGGTAAGGTAGAAGGCTTTATGGGAGCATGATCAACAATTGTAGGCATGGGAAGTAAATTAGCTTTTTGAAGGGGAATTGGGTTTAGAAAACTATTTTAGTAAGATGAGACAATTAGAAGTTGGAGGTATAGGCTCACGTATAGGCAAAATAATTATGAACTCAAGAGCACATGTAAGTTTGGCCTCATTTAAAAGTGGAAATAAATAAACTCTTGGATAGCAAACGAATTAGTGTCATCTGGAGGTAGAGATACTTTAGAATTAGGTACATCATCAACAATGGAAGTGAGGAACTCAACATTGTCATTGTGCTTATAGGTAAGAATCGCACTGAAGTAGATCTCCTTTTGTGGTTGTAGGGATGAGAGAGGATAGAAGTAAGGAGGTAGAAGTAGGTTATCTTGGCTCAATGGTAGCCATAGGAGAAATTGAAGGTGAAAAAGATTTGTGGGTTGGCTTTAGAATTAGAATAAATAACATATTGAGCTAGAGAATAATACATGGGGTAGGTTAGTGGCATGTTCTAGGCCCAAACTAATGGGGTTATTCTCTAAGATAGTGGTTTGCTTAAGGTGAGGAGATGAGGTTGGGCTCAAGGGGTATGGAGAGGGATTAGGAATGAGCAACACATCATTATTTGGAGCATGAACTATTTGCTATGCATTAATGGTTGATAGGTAGCAACAAGCATGGTATAATATGCATATTTTTAATGTCATGGTAGACCCTGGCATAATAGTGACCATTACACATTTATGAGCAACCTCTATAATATGCTTATCGTGAAGGTCAATAATGTATGCTTATGGGTGAGATAAAGGAGTAAGGTAAAGGATGTTCAATATGTAAAGAATATTGCATCGATCATATTGGTGCCGCTAATAACAATATGTGGTTTATAGACAAAACCATACATGTGAATAGAATACAATCTAGAAGAGTGAACATCTTAAAGGATAAGTGGTCATCAATAACAAACTACTGAATTTATGATGATATTTAGGTTCTCTAGTCTCATATTGTCATTGAACCCTAGACGATCAGTTGAAATGATATACTCTATAGTGGGTCACATCCACAAGAATTTAGTGCCCTAGAGGGTTTTTAGGTATCTACTGATAGGTATGGAATAGATGTTTTTACAACTATGAGAAACAAAATAGCAAAATATAATCTGATAGAGTTGTTGAAATAGAGATTCACTAGTCAAGTAGAATTGCCACAAATAGTCTAATAAGTTACAACATTTGATGTTCCAATTCTCTTGTTACTAAATATGATAATAATGATAATGATGGATCAATTTTAGTGAAACAATGCTTTGGACAATGAGATAGAAGAGAGCCACATAGTGATGCTGGTCAGGGGAAAATGTGGGGTTCAATACCATGGTTGGCATGCTAGGATTATCAGTCACTAAGTAGTAATGCAAAACACCCTTAAATGGTGAGGGTGCAAATTGAGGAAGTGGAGGTGGAAATAAGGATTAAGAGGTGGTTTTGGGGACAAAGAAATATGAAAAATCAGTCAAGAGACTTGGGTTGGAAGAAGAAAGGGAAAGCTATGAGGATGTTGAATTTTGGGGGGCTTAAAATATGGTAAGCTTGTAAAATTTCAGCTCAATAGTAGACGCTTTAGTAAGGAAAATACTTAAAATATAAAGCGGTCCAAAACTATGGATATATTTCGCAAATTTATCTTAGGGCTTTTAAAAGGCCAAATCAATACAAGTGCAAAGCATGAAACTTGTTGAACAATCATTCAGCTAAGTTTCATGATTTTTAGTAAAAGATATAGAAAAGAAAATGTGTGAGAAGCTAAGAGTTACAGAGAAACTGAGATTTTTGTAGGGCATAAAGGAGAGGTTAGTTTTCAGGGTATATACATTAGAACATTCAAACTCCTTGTTGGGATTGTTCAGTAGGTTCATGTAGCAAGGGCATTCAAGCATGCTACACAGCACTTATGCTTTGAAACTTTAACGGAAAGGGCATTAGAAGCAAATTAGCAACATCACAACATTTGGTTTGAGCTTCAAAGTTGGAGAAGGAAGAGCTTATTGGAGAACCTTGAGAAGAGGTAATCCAATAGCTCTATTGATTTACTGCTGAAGCCTCGATATCAGTCTAAAGGTTTCAAGTGTTGAAAACGAGTATCCCATAATTTTCATACACTTGATTATTTGGATGATACATCAAGTAAGGGGATGTACAAAGCTTATATTCTATTCTTTACTATGATGTTTACTTGGCAACCCAAAAGACTCAAAACGAAGCCTCTTATAGGGAACTTAAGGTGTTAATCAACCCAAGTAAATCTAAAAACAAAACCATTTAGCCTAGACCACCTAAGGAAGTTGGCTTCACCAACCCATATGGTTTACAACAGCTTGGGACAGTTGTTCCCTGCTAATGGCCAATAGAGATAAGGTGGTAATCATGTCTATTGCCTAATTCGTCTGTGGTGGCTTGGTATTAGCAGATTGTTTCAAGTGTTTAAAACAAGTCTTAGACCCCTACAAAAAATACGAGACAATGCCTTAATGCATCCCAAAAGATCAGGAATATGCTCAAAATGGCCATTGCAACCTACAAGCCCACACAATCCCACTAGATAAGCCATGTGGCAACATGGGGTATACATTTGCATTAATATACATGTACAACAACAATTTAATGGAAACTACATTCTTTAGTAAAACTAAGTTTTGACTAAAATGTGTTCTGCCTTGATAGCCAAATGCCATTATGGAATTCTTTAGTAAGCCATGCCAACACTCTAGAGCTGGTACATCATTTCAGTGTGTTAATTGAATCAATTAATCATAAGTGCAGAGGCACCTTTTTGGCATCAGGAATTAAACTTTTCAAAGAATGTGCTTGATTAGTAGAAGGATAAATTTGGTTGCTCTCCTATTTCAGAGTGTGCCAACCTGTACGTTTTGAATTCTTTTTTCACTGCGAGGTTAATGTTTACCAGTTATTGCGAAAACTTGTTTTGAAAACAAGAAAGCGTGCAGAAGAATAAAGCATGTCATGTTTCAAGTGTGATTAAAAACTTGATAGACATTAAACATAATGATTACCCAACTAAACAGCAGACCAAAAACAAAACAATCCAAAAATGGGAGACCACATCGATGTTGTTTTTTGATACTCAAATGGTAATTATACACATGATAAAAAGTTTATTTTGTTGATTATGATGAAGTTTGTTTTTGTTGTTGGTGGGCCTTGATGTCACTTTACGTATATGTGACAGCATACTTTGCTTGCAGTTTTGGCTCTTTTTTTGGACCATCCCAACCAGTCATTGCTTCCCGAGTCATTGATGAAAGTCGCTCAATAAGACAAACTCAACATATTATTTCTAAGCCTCCATGTTCTTCAGCTGGGGTGTGTAACAGAAACCTTTTCTCTGATATAGTTTTTTTTTTTCATTCCTATAAGCATAATATGCTATGTTTTTCATGGCAGAACGGCAGAGCTTCTGTTTCTGTTTCTTCTGAGAGAAAGTCAAATGAACACCATCCGCCGCCCAAAATTGATGAGGTATAATCTAAGTTTTCAGTAATGAGCTGGGAATTGAACTAATTATAGGCCAGTTTGTCAGTTAATGGATGATTTCATTCATTTATGTACTCCATCTTTTTGAATTTCAATTAATAAATAAAAAAAGCCTTGAACAATTTAATAACTTGGTATGTTAGAAATTTTGTTTTATTAGTAAGGAAATATCTTAGGTATATTATTTGTCTAATAGGATGGCAATGGCAATGTTGTAATTACTTGTAAATTTATCCTGGCCAGTAAATGCATCTTATGTATATGATAACTAAATAAACTTAACTTTGCAATGACTGGTTACAAACATTAATTTCAATCCCAAAAAAGCTAAAATGATGCACGCTATTCAAAACAGCATAGACTTGTTTTTGTTTAAAACCAAACACTATTTGGCCTGTCAAATTCTTTGTTCAATCTATTTACAATGCTTACCAGATTTTTTTTGATATTTGATCGAACCGGGTGGTCAGTAGGTTCCCAATCCAACTAACTTTGTCTCGCATCTCAGTTCTGATTTTTCAATCTTCAGTTAAAAGTATTAGCATTAACTATAACGGTTTGTTCTGTTTCTCTTCTTGTAGGTAAAAAGGAAAGCTCAAGCTTTAAAAGACATGCGGGACTACTCTTTCCTACTATCAGACGATGCTGATTTTCCTGAACAAAATGGGCAGCAGACTGTAGCACGTAATGTCTCAGCTTCGCAGGCTGCATTACGCAATGTCTCAGTGCCAAAGCCTGGTATAGCTGCACTAACATACTTGGATATTGTCCTTTCAAGTTATCTATGCAAATCTAGTCTTTTCTTTGTGGTCACTTATAGAGTTTGCTCATCATTTTGAAGATGCTCGGTCAGGTCAAGCACCCACAAGGAGCAATGTCCCTGTACACAAACCTATGAGACCTTTAGCCAATGGTCATGCCTCAAAGAACCCAGCACAAGTTAGTCAACGAATGCAGACAAAAGCACCAATGAAAGGAGCTCATATGAGCAAACCTGCTCTTCCTCCATCAGAACATAGAAAATTGCATGGCAATCATGTCGATGGAAGTGGTCAAAGCAGGCCTGTAGTACCTAAAAATTTGCCCAAGGATCCTGGGCAGCATTTGAGAACAAACAATCCCAATACAAAACCTATGAATGGTTTGAACTTGCAACAGAAGCCTGCAACAGCAAAGCCTTATAATGCGTCACAGACTATGCAGAAGAGAACAAATCAGGATACAGATAGAGTGAGAACGGCACCAAAGCCCGCTCAACCTTCTTTGAAAACTCTGGTGATCTTTCTGTCGCCCCTTTACTTTTTTGTCTTAATGTTAGCATGTTATGTTATTCATAACTAAATATGAACATTTTGAAGCCTTCTAAGCCTACACCATCTTACGATCATTTAAAGAAGAAGCCTCTTAAAAGAAGAAGCGAAGATGACGATGACGATGCTGATGAAGCTATCCAAATGATCAGAAAAATGTTCAGGTGTGTAATCTTGACTATTATCATCAATATGAAGTAGTGTTGTTATCATAATCGGGTTTTTGATTTCCTAAAGCCTTTAAGGTTCCCTTTCTCACTTACAAAATCTAATGCTGTTTTTCGGGGATTTTAGGCATTGGGTTTTTCTAAAATCTTTCTGCTTGAGCGTTTGTAGTAATGTCTATTTTAGTCATTCGTTTGTGTACAATTATGCATGTTGGATGTTTGTTGGAAATTTGTTAAATTTGTCATGTTTTGTTCAAATAACTTGAATCTTAATTACAGTAAGTTGGCTGCATTGAACTTTTGTTTTTTATTATTATTATTTTTTGCTGTTAAGTGCCTACCCATATGTAAAGCTCTGTGTAAGATAATTCTTAACATTATCGTCTTTTACAGCTTTTCTCTTTCCATTTTAACATGAGTTAATTCCAATGATTTTGTTCATTTAACTGAAGTATCTATTGATGTACCATATGATGTCAAGTATTCTTTGGGCAAAAAAGCATTACCTATGGGACAATTTTTCAAAAGGACGATTATCTCTCTATCTTTCGCCATGCCAACTTCATTAATGCTGAATGTTTGATCCGTGATTCCACTGCTATCAGTTGGCAGCTGGCTATGGATGTTGCCATGTCTTTCAATTTACCTTTGAACTGGCATACAGTGGACAATTGTCTCATGGGGATTATGGTGCGAGCTGGCTGTTAATTGGTCAGTAGAATCAACCAACTTAAGAAGTCATGTCAGCTCATAGGTCCTTGGCATGGCAAAAAGCAGGCTCCTTTTTCTGAAGGTTTTCAAACGAAACTCCCTCATTAGATATAGTCAAAACTGTTTGTACTACCTTATACTTTACCCGCTGAAGTATTAAGGCATTGAAAAAGCTATGGATAAAAAAAAAAAGAGAGAACTAGGATTATAGATTTCTATAAAAGAAATTGGAAACATAGTCTTGTAATCTTTTGTTTTTGTTTTGTAGCATTTTTGTTGCATAAGTTTGTCTCTGCTTATGCTCTAGCTCAGCTTAGCTTAATATTTTTTCAACAAAACCAAGCAAAAAAGGAGTTTTTACATCTTGTTACTAAGGTTACTGAGGTCCTTTTTAAAAAAAAAGTGCATTTAGTTGGAGGCTTGTCAGAGATTAGCTAGTAAAAAACCTGAATAGCAATGCCTTTTAAACGATATTTCAATTTGGAAAAGATAACAAATTTGAGATATTTCAATCATTCAATAACTTTTTACTTGTTAATTTATCTAGTTTTCTTGATGTTAGGACTTTTACCCTCGTCAAACTTGCACTTAACATTGTGGTTTTAGATTTTACCGAGCTGAAGGTCAATTTTTGAAGTTTTTCTCCATGACTTGTATTTCGCCTTAGCCTGTTGCTTTTAATAGCATTGCTGCGATTGAAAGCTGAAGTGTTCTTCATCTGGAGAAGTTAATTAATGTATTCGTTGTTAAACACATTTTTCATGTTTTTGCTATTTGCTGTTTTTCATCTTCTCTTCCAGGTGTTGTAACATGGTTGGGGTTTGGGTGAGATTTTGTTATCAAGTTAAATTGCTAATGCCACTATAATTGATGTCTTTGCTTTGCTGAATCTGACATGCAGATATAATCCTAACAAATATGCTGGGATGGATGAGGATGATAGTGATATGGAAGCTGGTTTTAGCCAAATTCAGAAGGAGGAAAGGAGAAGGTACGTAGTTTAATCTCATTTCATTGCAGTTTTATTTTTTATTTTTATTTTTGAAATAATGCTCAAATATCAGATTTAGACTAGCCACTGATACCTCTTTCACAGTGTTTGCATCTACTGGCCTGGTGCTTCAATAACTAAAAATTTAATGATCATTTCTTGCATTGATGTTCATGGCAAGTTAGTTAGTGTTTGGAAATTGTGCATGATATTAGAAAATTTCAGTATATGTCTTCTGGGGAGAGGGCAATATTCTATGTTGTAGTATGATAAAACTGAAAGAAGATTATAATCTTTGTTCTATTTTCAATCATGAATTTGGCAAACAACTGCTTTCCATTTCCAGTGCCAAGATAGCAAAGGAGGAAGACGAGGAGCAACTTCGCCTTATCGAGGAGGAAGAGAGGCGAGAAAGAATGCGAAAGAAGCAGAAGCTCAACAGGAGGTGATGTACGTGCAGATGAAGTACCATGCGATCACTTCCGTGGACGCTAACTTTGTCCAGGAAATGATGAAGGTTTGATGTTCATTCTATTGCCTTCAGGTTGAGGCTTTGATCGAGATGCAGTGGATTGAATTATGTCCAATGTGTTTATCCAACGCAAGCTGCTTTGGATAAGTTGAATTGATGTGAAAGAACAGAGTACTTCATTCTTTTAGCTTGAAATCTAGCTCGTTCAATGCTTATAAGTTGAACCATTCAATGGTTTATGTGTATGTAGATAACTTTCTTTTTTGTATGTTGAATCCCTTGCTAATGGAATAAAGAATAACATGCATAGATTTATTTGCTTTTGTTTAGCTGGATTACATTTTCTTTGAAGAGCTTCAAGATTCTAATGGATGCACTTTTGTTGATGTCTTGAATATGGGTTTTGATGGCTTATGGTTTCATTTAATCCTTTTTTAGTCTTCTTAATTATTGCTTATTTTAAAATAAAGATAAATGGATTAAAGTTTAAATTTTCAGAGCATCTTTTCAACATTTTTAAGTTTATTTAAAGATATTCAAGTTTAAATTTATCTAAAATATTAAAATAAAAGAAAAAGATTAATAATAATAAGATGATTAGTGGTTTTTAATAATTAGTCTTTTTTGGTTGGTTTATATGATCTTATTAAATAAAAAAATATCTCAAGTCTTTGAAGTATAAGAATTTTATTAAAAAAATTCAAGGACCCATCTTTTTTATGAAGATTTGTCCCTAGCCTTATTGTTACAAGGGAGAAGTTTTTATTTTGTTGATTTGATAATTTCGATATTTGATGTATTAAATGTATTTGTCAAAATTGATATATTATTGACTAGCATAGATTCATGATATTATGTTAAAAAATTAATATTTTAATTATAAATAAAAAAGGTGAAATATGACATCCTTTTAGGTTAGAATGAATAAAAAAATAACTTATTGATAATTTAAAACTTAATTTATAATATTAATATTTTTAGTATTGATAATTATAATAATTATCATTATGTTATTTAATATATAATTTATTAAAAAAAGCTTTTTTTATAATTTTAGAATTATTTTAACTTTGGTGTTTCATATAAGTCATTATATTTTTAAAATTCTATGTTATAAAATAATAAATTCTAGTAAATTATAATCATAATTACAAAAAAATAAGAAAATATTTTGATAAAATGAAAAGTTCTATAAAATATTATTTGCATGATGTCAAAACAAGAAGATGATATATTAGTGAGTAAATTATGCAAGTCTAGTGATGATAATAACTATTTTAATGTGATGTGTGCAAGCTAAGTCAATGACCTTTAGGTCTAAATGATAAGATAATTTGTCAAATAATATTTATAAAAAATTAAGAAAATATTTTAATTAGTTTTAATTGCTAACTCTCTTTTTTTCATTTATTACGATGTCCTTGAATAAGTGAGCAAGGCATTGGTGAGACCATACTTGGAGTGAACCTTTTAGAATAGGTATATTTTGTTATGATAGTTGTGAGTTTTTGTTAATATCTTCTAAGTACTAGTATGGTTATGTTAGCATTCATTAAATAATAATTCAAGTGTACTTAAGACCCTTATTCTTCTTATACTTTATTTACTAAATTTGTCAACTCTACTAGTGACATTAAATTCTACCTCATTATCTTCTTGGTGGTTAATTTCTTGATACAAAAAGCAATACTAACATGATTTTACCCATTGCACAAAAATTGAATTTGGGAACAAACATTGGTTCACTCATTAGACTATCAAGCGATCCTTTTTTTTAATAACCCCTTTTTTGGTAGCAATCCTTTTGTGAGAACTCTGGATGCCATCATAGAAGAATCATTTATAGTAGTTTCACATTGATAGGTCCATTTAGGAGTGCAAAATGGGGTTTAAAATATCCAATATGTTGGAAACATTTAAAATTTTTAAGAATCTTATACATAACTTCCAAGGATTCAACCTCTTTACAAAACAATTCTATATGGATATCTCCTAGCAATTCTTCATGGAGTCACAAGATATAATAGAAATAACTATTGATACTTTACATCACTTTTAGAACTTGTTAAAATGAGATATATATAATTTGTTATAGAATTCTTTGTTTGGGATAGTCTTTGTTATTGTCCTTAATAATGGACAAACACTTCCATTGATATCGTACTTTAAAATTTCTCTATTCTTAATAGGTTTCAAACTATATCTTTTATATTGATATTTAAAATTAATGAATGAAAAGATGAGCTTAGGATGCAAGCTTAATCTTAAAAATTATTACCTTTCATTTTTTGCTCATGTCATACCACTCAAAATTATTATTTATATTTATTTCCTAATCAATATAAATTTTTAGTCTTAGCTTCCAATATATTGCTCTATAAGCATGCTAAGAAGAGAGTAAATTGTGATCAATCAAATTTTTTAACATGAGCTTATAAGATCCAATCACTCCACCCAAAATGAGTAAATGGAGAAGCATTTATACCTTACCATTTTAAACCACACAAAAGTATAAGTATAATCTCTCTAACATAAAGTATTGGAAAATGCTCTACAACACATTCCAACACTCAGCCTTGAAGGAAGGCCTTATAATCTCCCATTAACATAAGGCCTTAATGTGGGCACTCATAACCTCATTAACGATGTCTTAATGCAAGGCCACTAAGCTTCCCCTCAACAAAAGGTATTGAGTTAGGCTTTTCCTTTGCTCATAAACCCAACTCAAGGACTTATACAAGTTTATCACAAGGAAATAGTAAAAGCACAAACTCAAATTTAACTAGAAAAATATACAATGATTATTACTATAAATTAAGTTAAAAAATTATTGAAGATAATCAAAAGCTTTGTAAGAGTGTCAAACAAGTGCTATGCTATAGTTACAAAAGCATGCAGTTGTTCTTCTTTCAAAACGATATTAAGATGTAAGATCCTCTAAAGTCCTTTGCTTAGATGAACCAAAGCTAGAAGAAAGAATAGAAATTTCAACCCCTAAAACTAAACTTAAGTAAGAAAGAAGTCTATTAGCATTTGAGTCCTCAAAATTATCTCCAAATGGCTATATGTTTGCTAAGTAAACATCTACTTTCCCAAACCCAATCAAACTTTTTAATATAGCTTATTTAAAAACATGCCGAACAATCTGATTGTTAAATTAGATTATCTGATAAAAACAAACCCAATCCTCCTAATTTATTAAATTATTTATTTAATTGAATTATATACTATTATCAATTGAACAATTTATTGATTTATTGATAGAACCCACTTCAGTTCATGATTTTAATAGAAGTTGTGACTAACAACAGATTCATTATCAGACATAGCATTAGACACACAACAAGTAATTCTAATGTTGTTTAGCAGAGATCCTATTAAGTGATCCAACCTATCGTAAAGTTGGGTTATACCAATGAATGACTTCACTTGATACTTTTAAAATTTGTTAGTCTAAATATTCAAATTGTTTAATTGTTGTCTAAATAACTTCTCATTTGAACCATTGCATGATAATGATGTATTTAATGTTTTTCTCTTACAATCCATGAATAAAGATATTTGTCATGTTAACAAATATCATAGATCCTTAAACTTATCTATCAATTCGATAAGTTGTAACTAATGTTCATATGTGCATTTATCTATTAGGTTTAACCTAAGCATTACCTAAATAAGAATTTTTTTTCATATGAGTGGAAGTACATGAATTCTAATAAAGTTCTTGCATAAGCCTTTGATTAATATAAAGTAAGCATCAATACAACCTTTGTATAAGTTTAATAAAGAAAAAGACTACTCATGTAAATCTTAGAATGCTTCATTCATTTTTTATGTCCTTGAGCTATTTGATGATTTTTATATCTTTGTTCAATAATCTACTCCATAGTATAGTGATCACCAAGTCAACCTATTTCAAGAGTTATTTAAAAAGCATACTAGGTAGACACATTAGATCACCAAAAGAATATACTTATAGAGTTTTCTTATCATAAAAAAATTAAATATAGTTATCAAGCTCATCGGTTCAATATAATTAAATGTAGGATCTTTCATTTTAATTGCTTGCAAATTTTTTTAATTATCCTTATAGACTCTTAAGCTCATCCAATTTATCATGTGCATGTCTTCACCCTTGGAGAAATCTAGGTTTTGATTCAACTAAGTTCTCATGCATTAATAGAAAAATAACTATCTTGAGCTTATAAACGAGATAGTATCTTATTTAAAGTTTGTTTTATTTTTATTTTTTTGCTCAATAATTATGAATATGTTGGATAATAATTTTTTATTGATTGAGATGACATAAATAAATATCACAATAATGACATTGAGAATGCAAGATAGAATATTACATATTATTTAATTAGATATAACTAATAATAAAATCCTAGTATCCTTTAAGAGAAGGCTATTAACACTTATTACAACTTTACATGCAATTTAATTGAACAATTTAGATGACCCTTTTGTGATAGATCACATTGAGGAACATAATGAAAATGAGTAAATTACATATTAGTAGCAAAAAAACATAAGTAAAACTCCATTTTTTCTATTAGGAAAAAAACATTACAATAGCCATGAAATCACTTAAAATGTACAACAAATCTAGCTTCATCCATACTCATCATACCTGCTCTAAAAAACTTTGCTCGAGAATTGTCTTTAGTATCTCGAGACATCAATGAGACTTATTCTTCTTTCTTACAGTCTATAACAAAATGTCATAAAGATTTTTTTCTTCTACATGAGACCAAAAGTCTCAAAAACACTAAGTAACATCTTAAGAATGACTATCAAGATCATAATTTCTCCTCTTATAATAAAACCAGCTTGACAAAAATTCTCAAGGGATGTAAACATCTTCTACAAGTTTTTATTATCCACATCACATCTTTAATCTCTCATGCCCATCTCTTCATGATCAAAATACACCTTGAGGCACTTTATTTAGTGTTTAAAGAATCTTTGGCTAACTTATCAAGGCCATGACAATGAAGTCTTGAAAGTTACTATCGATTAATTATTTATAATTCATATCATAATGTTGGTCTAAAAGGCACATCCAGGAGGGGAGAGGGGTGAATTTAGTGAAGAATTATTTTGATGAAGCTTACCTTTTAAATCTTAAAATAATTTCGAAGTGTAACAATTGAAAATCACATTCTAGGCAACATAAATTAGTAAATTACTAGAATAAAAAACACCAAGATTTCTTAGATGATTTAATTCTTGTCTTAATGAACCTACATTCACCCTTATCCAAATAGATATAAGCTTAGCACTTTTCTTCTTCACTCTTTTTACATAACTAGTAGATAAAGCATCATAATGTGTCTTTTCTAGTGTTAAAACACAATATGTTTTAGTCTTTTTTCTTGTGGTAAAACTCAACCTAATAATTGTGTCCTTTGTAGACTAAAATGCAACATAAATGAGTCTTTTCCTAAGCTAAAAATTAACCTCATCTTGGGTCTTTATGGTTTGTGCTCGACCCTCAATTTGGGTCTTTTAATGAAAAAAGCCCAACCCTTCTACAATTCTCATAAAATAGAAAAATCACAATCTTTCTCATAGAGCATATTACAAAAGTTCCTATAATGGAATCAACTATGGCTCAAATACAAAAATATATACAAAGTAAAACATTCTTACAATACTCTTGAAGCATGAAATGAAAGGTGAATTGAATGTAGCAATGGTTTGATTCTTCCACAAGCTTCTAACAGCATGTAGAAGAAAGTTGTGGAGATGTCGAACTTAGATAGTAGTTGAACGAGATGTTGAATGAGGTAGAAGTAGCATGTGGCGAGGGATTGGTTGATTTCTTGCATTGAATAGCTTCTTTTTAACTTATGTCTATCCTTAGGAGAGTGCATGCTTGAGTGGCTCCACTTCATGTACCATATTGTTATTTCAACATATTGTATGCCACACTTAATTTTTTTTATTTTTTAAAGCCTTTTTAAATGAATTTGAGGGTGATGTGTGGGTGCATGAATTGGTAATTTTGGACCTTTTTGGAGAAAATTAAGTTGTATAAGGTCAATTTGACAAATATTTACTTAAAAAGTTTTCTCCCAAAATTGATTTTTGATTGTTTAAATTGGTGATGTATTCTTCTTTGTTGAAAGACTTTACGGTTCTTTATTGTTTTCATTTTTAAGTTCTCTTGCAAGTTAAAGGTTTTTCTCAATATTACCAAAGGTTTTCATTTCTTCTTGATTAATGATTTTGAGCATATTTTGACATTCACTTAAATTTCCCTTAAGCTATACTTTATCTTGCTTGAGCATCCCTTAAACTTCTCTTAAGCTTATTGAATGAATCTCTATGTTACTCTTGAGCTCTTTCTAGCTAGCCTAGCTTTCATGTAATTTGAATGCATTAGACAACCTTGTTAGTAGCTTGTTTAGTTGGTATTCTTACCATCAAAACTTTGTCTTGAGCCATTAAGCTCATGGAGCTAACACATAATAAGTATGATTATTATCTACATATGAGAAATAAAGTATTTTTTGGTTTTTTTATATGAACACGAATGCATTTCTCATTTTTACATGTTAAAATAAGTCAAAAATAAAATATTTCAAAATTTAAAAATATTTTTGCATAATACTCAACGATACAACTCTAGTGACAATTCATTAACATAGAACCCAATTGCAATTTTTATGAATTTTTTAGATAAATATATGTTTATAAAAATATTTAAAATTTACCTAAGCCAAGACATTAAGAAGGAAAATATTTCCTCAATCAAGATATTGGACACAAGAAATTGATATAAAGATATATAAAGAATGAGATAGAGATATATAGATAAATAGATAAGAAGTGAGAGATAAATAGCTAAATAGACAAAGAAAAAGAGATAGAATAAATATGGAATAGGGATATTGATGAGAAAGCTCACCAAGGAGAGCTACTATTGGAATTATAGAAGGATTTGAAAGTAAAGGAGGTGATGGTAGGAAGTGCAAAAGGATTCAAGGAAGTAATAAGTATTTCTAAAACTAAGGCTTAATAATTTTTTTTCTTTCAATTTTTAGTGATACTAGGAAAATTATCAATTGGAATGATGATGGAATGGTTTGTGAGAAAAGAATTTACCATTAGTAGTAGTTTGAAAATATTATTATTGTAGGATTGATTAATTGACCAAATAACTAGACAATAGAACCAATAATTAGATTTTCAATTAAGTTGAACTAGAGGTCATCTGTATGATAAGATAATCCAAATATTTGATTAAATCATTTGAAAGTGTCTATGAGTTAGTCACAGGATGTCAAGATTGAATACATGATTATCCTAGACTATTTGTTCAATAAGTAGATTAGATGATTCAATCAATGCATTCATGAAGTAGGGGAATTGCCTTCTTGAGAGTGGTTGTGAGTGAGAGTTGAGGGGGTGAGCTAAGATGGCCTTTCGAGATGTTCTTTGCAAATATGAGATGTCTCAAGAGGAGATTTCAACTAGTAGCAACTTGAGATAGAATTTCTCAAGAGGGGGATTTTGAGCTGAGTTATTTTCAAAGTGCTTGAGTCATTTCCTTGAGAGAGGGATTTGTCTCAATTGTTTTTACTTTTTGAGAGTTTTAGGTGATTTATGAGGGATATAATGGTTCATATAACAAGTTAGTTTTTTGATATTGAACAAATGGTAAAATTCAAAGTTCATATTGTACAATTAGAGCAATAAAATTGGTTGGATAAAAAGATGCAAAAAAATTTGGGATTTGTGTATGTTTGTGTGTATATGGTCTTTTAAAAAACTTAGATAAATAAAGAAATTATTGAGGAATACGATAAGTAGACTTGATTTAATATACTATTGTTGTTTGTTATGCTTGTGAAAATGTTATATGCTTATTTCTACTTTTTGTTATGATGCTTTACTTGTTATTTCATGAGATAAAAATAATTACAATGTTTCATTATTGTAATGTCATGTGATTATGACCATTTTGTTAATTCTATATAATGAGCTTGTAAATTAAAAAAAAAAGATTAATGTACACAATGAAAGAGAAATGTTATAAAATGAAAGCAATTAATGTGCATAGAATAAAAGAAATGAGGAAAAATAATGGAAAGTCTAAATGGATGTGTATTTATGAGATGTAAATGAATAAATTAAGAAATAGTTTTCTTTTATAATGATAGTCACTTAACTTGAGTTGTTGATGTATTTGAGTACATGAGAACTTACCCAATTTGTGTTATTATGGAGATGGATGCATCCTATTTTGGTTCGTGACTAGCCAGCATAAATGCAAGGCATTGTACAATGAAGTACAATATGGTGATAAGTTAAGAAACAGTGCCCACTTAACTAATTTTCAAATTAAGAATTTTTTTATGTGATATGAGCATATTCATTTTTCTTACATGATCTTGATAACATGTTATTAAGCTATAAACATAAAACGATTTATTATACAATGTTACTATTTATAGATTTGCTTATGGAAATAGTAGTAAGTACAGTTTATGCTCAATATTACTTTTAAAGTTTCATGAGAAACTACTCGAGGGAAGTGAAATACCGAAAGTGTTATTGGATTGTAATGCACATTATAATTTTACTTGTATTTCTCAAGGATGAAAAGACATAAAAGTTTATTTTAATAAAAAATCCTTTTATACTTCTAGAGATGTATTGGTATAAGTAACGATATAAGCAAATAAGTGGAGTTTTAGGTTGCTCACTAGGACAACCAAGATAATGTAAAGTATTAGATAAATCTAAGTTAGCAAAATGATATATGTTTGAAAAGATTGATGATGTTTCTTTCAAATAAAAATATAATTAAACTTTGTAGAGAATAGAAAATGAAAAAGAAAAACTATAAAATGTAACATAAAAATCTAAAAGTATGGGGGTGCATTACCTTTTTTTCGTAAAACTTTTAATCATAACATTGACATTATTGTGCGTGCAATTCTCATTCAAGTTTTGAATTTCCCTTTTAATTGTAATTATGACATAAATATTATAAATGAAAATATTTTTAATGGGTTGTTCTAATCAAAATCAATACGAGGTTTAACAATGGGAACTAGCAACAAAAGAGCAACATATGCTTTATAACTACAATGGTTGGGTTGATAATGATTATGGCTACTTTGCTTGGGCCTATATAAACAACCATCATAACGATAGAAGTAGGAGATTAGCCACACTTGCTTGAGATAGATTCTTTTATGTGATAGATATTAGTTAAATTAAACGAATAATCATCTCTATGGGAGACCATGTCAATGGCCATGATGGAAGTAAAGACACTCAAAAGCAAGTGCTCAATAACAAGAAAAAGGGGAATAATTGAGTTAAAGGCACCATTGCTAAATGGTAGCAAAGCTTGATTCTTCTATTCTCTTATCTCTAATGCTATCTACCCCCTCTTAAACAATATGCTTGTATGTCAACAAAGTAGTACAAAGAGAGCCATGTTAGCGATCGAGCCATGATCAAGATGCCTGAAATAATGAACAAGTAGCTCACCACTTTTTGCTAACAATGTCAATCAGATATTTATATTCTTCGTCATCATACATCATACATCTTTTCATATTCCCAACTACATGTTTCAAGTACATCGCAAGTCTAACATATGCTGATTTAGTCTATTACCCCAAGCAAACGAAATCTTTTTTCATTCATCCATCCTTGATGGTATCATACATTCTCAAAGCTGACTTTGCAACTGCATCATTTAGCTGGTGACAACTTGAGAGAAAAGCTTAAGTGTCAATTCTATGTGATGGGCAATCCCCAGCTTGAACAGATGGAAGAGAAAACGATTTTAGAGTCTTAATAAGTGAGGCATTTGGGTTATGACAGCTTTATGTAAATGTGGTGGGAAGGAATATTCACTTGGTTTTTGCTTTATTTTTTATTAACTGTATGGCTCTTTCTTCCTTAGATTCCCCAACATGATGTACACGCCTTAGGCCAAGTAAAGCGAAACCCTACCCGGGGAGGTTATATCCGTGTTCCCGCATCCCATGCATTATTGGCACCATAAGATACCCTCAACGATTCGTTCCAAAATTGTTCTTATTTGATGGGTTTTTGCTCTCCATCTTCATATTTGATGCTTATATATATATATATTTTTTTTCTATCTTTCACATCACATTGATTTTTCTTCTCTTTATCCATCTCTTATATCTATTTATATTGCATGGAAAGTAATAGATGATTCAATTAAAAAGATTGGGAACAAAATAGTAGAGAAATCTTAATATAGAATAAGTGAAAAAATATGATGAATTTAACCTAAATTTGTATGTTTGGTCATATTGGTCCATGTGTAAGGATGTAGATTGAGATAAATCAAATGTATCGTTGTTGTTTTAGGTGCATGCGAAGGTGTAAGTTGTATTGTATTTGTGTTAGTTTGCAGTATAATTTATGTGATAAGCATAATATGGCTAGTGATTATGGATTGCAATGATCATTTCTCAATTGTATTTGCATGTTAAATATATGTCCAATGAACTTGTAACATAAGTATTAGAGTATTTCTTTAGTCAAATTGGTCAAATGAGATAATTTATTTTTGATATGAATGTAATGAGAAATGAACCTGATGTTGATTGTCTACTTATATATATATTCAATTAAAGATAATTTGATTCTTCCCTAATCTTAAATAGCTCATATCATATTGTGTATCAAGTCTCTCTGTTTTAAGCATACCAAAGTATTAGGTTCATGTTGTGAGGGCAATCAACATGGTATTTCAATGATAAGTTTAATATTACTTAAACAAAGATCTTAATATACAATTACTGAAGTACCCATTTTGTGAATTTGTTCAGGTGAGATCGTCCATTAATGATATGCAAAATAATGACAGATTTATATTCTCATCTTATTCTTTAAGTTGACATTCCCAAAAAATGTTTAAAAGGAGACTATCATCTATAAAAGATATATCAATATTAATAGGATTGAGGGTGATGAAAAAGAAGAAGACCAAATATAGAAGAGAGAAGAATACTCAGTTTTTCTTAAAATTTATTCCGCTTTATTAGTGCTTATTTCAAAAGAAAGATAGGAGATGAAGTTATGATCTAATATGTCTATCAAGGCACAACTTGTAACATGTAGAAGTAATGTCACAAGCTAGGGTTAATGCAATGGGAAGGTCCTTAGAGACTAGAATAACTGTTGCTGCAACAAGTATAATTTGAGTGACGAAAGGCTTAAAGTTAAAAGAGTAGTTTACTTTGAAGCAATCACTTGTCAATTCTTTATTTGTTGAAGAAACATAGGCATGATTTGAGAGCATCTATCCTCAGAATTATTGCATTAATAAATCATAATTAAATTCTTATATCCTCTATATTCTAGCATTATTGTGTTATTTTAATGAGATGTGTGTTGAGAATAGGCATAAAGATGTTAAGGGAAGCATGTATGATTTGAGCTCACAGTAAAACAATTCCTATCCTATTCTTTATAGGATTTTATTCTTTAGCAGCCTGCATTAAGTACTCTCTTCCTCTTCCCTCTGCAGGCTTAACCATGCCTTAGTTGAGGTACCATGGTTTGGATAACATAACTTTTGCAGTTGAAAAATGTTTATGAAAAGTTGCTGTCAAAAGCAAGTCATAAAAAAATGTTTATGTTTCAAGGGAAAAAGAACTTTTCTATCGAGTAGAATTACTTGATGTGTTCTTTTGTTATTTCTGTGACAAATACTTAGTCTAACAGTTAGTTTGACTGCATAAAGAGTTCTATTATACACTGCTTTTGTAAGAAAAATATCAAGTAGATAAATGAGTTAACAAAAGCTTCGACTCAAAACTCATTTGATAACTTTTCTAGTTGAATATTTCAAGTTATCTCAACAGTTGTTCTATTCTCTTATGTTGTAAATTCAAGTTTTCCTAATTCTTAACTATCTGTGAATCATATACTTATTGAAAAAAATCTCAAACTCCTTTGAAAAACTTCTATATTATGTCTATTTTTGCTTCTTCTAAAGCCTTGATTTCCTAAAATTTTTTAAATTTCTTTAATTTCTTAGCAATAAAATACAACCAATTCATACTAGAAAAATTATTAGAAAATAACAACATATATCTAATCTTATTTAATCATAAGGTATTCCTTGGATTACAACTATTAGCATGAACTATCTCAAATAACTCCTTGGCTCTCCAAGTCGTACTAATTAGAAATCACCATCATTGTCACTTTTTGAAAAATAATTTCTGCAAATAAAGTTAACATTAGAAATATAAGACATATTATTCATCGTAGTTTTTTTAATTAAATAATTTAAGTTCATTAAAATCTTTTAGATAGTTTAAGTACATTAATATGTAATTGATCATAGAGGTAATGCCAAAGATTCATCATTAAACTTTGTAATTAGCTTATGATTTTCAATATGAGAAATTTTTATGATAAACATAATAGAATATCCAATTTGTGTTATTTAATACTTGATAAATTATGAGTTAATATAGGTATAAAATAAACATTATAAATTAACTTTTTGTGCATAATTTGTCCTTCATTGCAATGGTCACTTTGACCTCAATTTGTACTTTTTATCATCAATGAGTTCGAGCTTACAATTTCACATATTCACTAATATCATGAAAATGATGTCTTGCTTTTATTATACAGCTATCTCAACTACTATCTAAAAAATCAAACATCAATATCAACCTCTTTTGAATTCATAAAAATAACAAGTAAACTATCTTTTTTGTAGTTGTCCTCAATAAGATTTACTTGTTGATTTGCTTTATCCTAATAATATAACTTAATATTCTTATACTTCTTTCAAAAATTACATCATTTTTTATAAAATTATTTTGGGTTATCTTTGTCATCATAATCAAACCTCTTATAATTATTTGACCTTCCTTTACCTCCACCATAATCATGAAATATAACTCCACCTCAACTTCTATCTACAATGTGACCATCATTGTTTTTTCCCTTTGACAATGGTTTCAATTTTCAATGAAAATTTTGTTCAATAGTTTTCTTCTAGGACATAATCATTTGTTCTTCACGTGCTTAAAACAAACCCATTAATTCATTAAACAAATAAGACCACAAATCATTACACTCTTCAATGATAATAACACCTTATTTAAATTCAAAAGGCGAACTCATAAATACTTTTCAACAACGTTTTGCTTTTCTACTTACTCTTAATGTGTTTTATTTGATTTATAATACCAAAAAGTTGAAAATGACAACACATTTTCTCTCACCATACATCATCACCTTCATCACACTCAAATAGAAAACATAAACATCAATAACAACATCTCGCGAAAGACTTCTCCCTATCAATTAACATCCTAATTTATCTCTTAAAAAGCATTATCTATTATTTGCCCTTCCAAAAATAAAACTACCAATTGAAAGTTTAGATTTTTGATTAATCTATAATAGTTATACACATGCAACACTTACATTTAGTTAAACCACTCAAAGTGTCAAATTTTTATGTGAAAATGGTGACTTTGCATAAGCATCTTATCTTCAGATTTTTGAAATCTCAAGTTTTGATGCAAACAAACTACTTTAATCCGACAAAAAATAAATCTTTCATGTATAACCACATATATTATACACGATTGTGTTTTAAATCAAGTTTTCAATCATCTTTTTGGGTTATCTTTCTGATACATATATACTCCTTTACCCCTTCATCCCTTTCCTTTCTTTTATGATTCCAATTTCAAAGCCAGAATGCCTATCTCCTCAAAAGGAAGTGAAAAGAACAACGGCCATCAGTCCCGTTCTCTGCAGATTCTCGATTATTGAAGGGAGAGAAGAAAAGCTAAAGTTTGCTTTCGGCTAAGTATAAAAGGCCCCCACCATCGAAGCATTCTTCTACACCTCAGACTCCCCTTCGCTTTCTCACATCAAACTCTTCCTTTCATCTCAAGGTACTGCCTTTTGGTAGCATAGCCATTGTTAAACGCACGCAATTAAGATTTAAGTTTGTTGGTGACAGGGGAGGGGAACAAGATGAACAGGAAAGCCGGGGATTGGAACTGCCGGTCGTGCAACCACCTCAACTTCGGCCGCCGAGACTCGTGCCAGCGGTGCGGCGACTCAAGGATTGGTGGCGAGTACGGCTGCGGTCTGTTCCTCCCGAGCGACGTCAAGCCGGGGGACTGGTACTGCGCCTGCGGCGTGCACAACTTCGCCAGCCGCTCCAGCTGCTTCAAGTGCGGCAGCATCAAGGATGCCGCCGCGGCATATGGCGCCGGAACCCAAGTCTGCGGCTACGACGTTGTGCTTCCTGGGTGGAAATCCGGCGACTGGATTTGCAACAGGTGAGCGTCTCTTGGCCGTGAAGCACATTCCTCAGTTATGCATGGTTTTGTTGCATGATCTAATCTTATGTTTAGCCGGCGGCCTCAGGTACGGATGCAATGAGCACAATTTTGCCAGCAGAGTCGAGTGCTTCCGCTGCAATGCGCCGAGGGAGCATTTGGGTGGTTGAAGATGAACCAAAGCAAAGCAAAGCAAAGCTCCCTTTGCAGAGTGTCTCAACCTTATATACTTATTCCACAGTTACCTTATATTTCTCAAGCTAGACTTCAATTAATACAATTTGGGTATCTATATAACTGTGCTATTTGGCAATCTCTTTGAATTCATTTACTTTTCCTATTCAACTAATAAAATAAATGCAATTTAGATGTCTAACAATTCCAATACAATAAAGCTTCTATGGGATGATGATGAAGCATCAGATCCACAAATGTAACAATTCCCACACACTTGATAACATAAGCTGCATGTGGTATGGTCTTGATTACCAATAATGGATCTTTGGTTTGAAGGGGAAAGAGAAAGAAAAAGAAAACTAAGTGCATTGTAGGGTGATAAGAAGCATGGTTTGCCCTGGTGTAGTTTATTGGGGAGGGAATGTACATGTTGAGGATAAGTAAAGTTAGTTTTAGTTTGATAGTATGAGATGAGAGATGCTTTAGAGTATTAATGTAGATGGGATTGGTTCTTCATTTGGTTCAACTCAGATAAATAATATCAAAAATTAGTATGGTTAATGGAGAGATGGGTTTCGATTTCATTGATAAAAAGTATCAAAATCTTGTATAGCTAATGGGGAGAAGTTAAGTTTGATTGAAATCAAATAGTTTATATAATTGGTGGTTCTCAATATGGGACTCTTGAGATAAGTTTTTATGGAGTCTTATGATGGATCAAGTTGACATCCTTGATATTTGACAAGATACTTGATATAGTTAATGAAAATATTTTAGAATAAAAAAAGTATTATTACTCTTTGATATGCAACCATGATTTAAATACATAATAGTACTTATTACTTGTAGGAGATCTTAGAGTTTAGAAAAGTAAAAAGATAAAAAAAAAAACTCATTGACAAATGAGTAAGATAATTAGGAGTGCTTTAGCATAATTTGGCGATTCATGGCTCCTTACTCTCGCAACCTTATCATAGCTAATTCTCATGAAAAAAATAGATTGATCTTAAACTTCAAATTGAATGCAAAATTGGTTACAACAATTTACAAGCCCATCATCAATGTTTATAGGAATAGAACTTGTAATGGATCTAAAAACAAAAAGAGAAAATGAACTATCTATTATTGTTGGAATTTCACCCATTGAAAACTTTAGATGAAACTTGTATTGTTGAAGAAAAAATTCAAAGTTATGAATAACAATTTCTCACAAATGATGGTGATTAGACAAGCAAGTAGTTGTGTAGTTATATATCTATGAGGCAAGCATAGATATTAGGTAGTTGTAGTAACCAAACAAAGAGTGAGATCATCAACATGTAATTTGAGGAAGCCAACAAAGTGGTGGGTGCCTTGAGGATGGATCAAGAGAGTGATAAGAGTTGTATCGAGAGATAAGTAAGGTTTGCATAAGAGGCCTTAAGATGTTGTTGGATGTCTTGAGAGGAAAGGAAAAGGTGGATGGGATGTCTTTAAAGAGGTTGAGGTTTTGACAATTGGAGGTAAGAGAACAGGAGGCATCTTCAAGGAGAAGAAAACCTCGATGAGGTGTCTCATGAAGAGAAATAAGAGTGAAAATGGGTTCGACAATGTCCAAACACTTAAGATTCTGTGTATCAAGTTAATCCATGTTTGTTGAATAAGTTTTCAATAATTGACTAATCATTTACAAGAAGAGGAAGAAAGTTAATAAGAGTGATTGATTATAGATGTTGATTTATCCAAAGAGTTTTATCTTTTCATTATTCAAAAAACTATTATGTGTTAATATTTGAATTATATTAGAAGATAAGTATAGAAAAATATGTTTTAAATTTACCACTATGTATATCTCATAAAAATATGTGATATTAAGTTTCCTCTATTTTATAAGAGATTATTGTATAAAAAAATTACAAGTAAAATTTACTAGTAAAAATATTAATAGATAGTCCTTAATATTCTTTTTACCTTAATATTTTAATTATTATCTTATATTTTATATTTTATTATCATAAGCTATTTTATTTTTCTTAGATTTTGATATAATATAAGGATCATTAAAAAGGACTTGGGTAGATTTGTATCGAGTTCAATAAATATACACTTGAAGTATGACTATGAGATAAAGTTTCTTGGGATGGGGTAAAATGCTCATAAGATTGTTTGTAAGGAAAAACTTACAATATTTGATCTATAGTCAATTCAAAGCATAGAAAAAGGCCTCTAACATAAGACTAATAATTATCGATCAATTAACAAGCCAATTTGGGCCTTAACAAGTTAGTAATTAGATATGATATACTTTTTAATCTTAGTAATTCAAAATTATTTAAATCTCCACTTTTTATAGGATAAGTTATATTTATTTAAAATTCAATAAATAAAGATTTAAGTGATGGGAAAATCATGTCATGAAAGCTAGATTTTAAATCCAAGAATTTCAAGAGTTTATCTTAAAATTTAAGAACTTAAAGAAATCTATAGGTCTTCTAATTTTTTTATTTTTTAAATTTAAATTTGAATTAGGTATGTTATAATTTAGATTACTCTTGAATTAATTATATTTATTTTCTATTTTATCTGTAGTATATCTCAATAATTTGAACAAATAGATTTAGAGTTGTAAAAAATATTTAAACCCCTTATAGAAATAGATGATAATTGACTTTGGACAATTTGATTTCTTTTTTGAAGGCAAGCTTCAATGGTCTCTCCACTATCTACTCTCTCTATTCTCTTAAAGCATCCAACCTCCAAATTGGTATCAAAGCTTCTCCATCATGGATATTATTAGATGTTCATTGAGATAAAAAGATTAGAGACAGTTAGATATTCAATCTTATTTAATGTGTAAATCATTGGAGAGGATTAGTTCAAGCCTTAGAAGATCTTGTTCTAAGTTGAGGAAACTTGAGATCGCCATAAAGCTTGAGATCTTTTTAGCTCTTAGATTGATTTTGTTTTTGACTCTTTGTTGGTGAGGGTATATGGCATCTTGATTTTGTGACATTGGGTTCATAGAATAAAAGAGTGATATGTCTTATTTGTTATCAAAAAATTTATTAAGGGTTGTTAGACATACCATGAAAATACCAATGCATAAAAGATGATAAGCCTTTGATGTTTTTTAATTATTATTTTCAAGGTTTATTGTGCTATTATTATTATGCCTTGATTTCCTTAAGTTTATGCTACATGTTTATCAATTTTTCATCCTCTTGTTTTTCAATTACATCACTTTGGCTCATTGTGGACAAATCGATACGAATTCACTCATCGGCCCCAGTGGTTGAGCCATTAAGAAAGGAAGGAGAATAAAGTGAATAAATGAAGAGACAACGATTATTATGTGAAAATCATGAATATGCAAGGAAAACTATGATCCATGGGAATTCTAAGAAGAATGCATTAAAGTTGGCTTGTTCTATGAAGGATGTCTAAAGCCTTTATAAGGATGCTTAGGCCTAGAAATGGTAAAGAAATGGAAGATGACTATTAGGAAAGAAAGAAGACACAAAGCTTCCAATTCTCAAGAGGGAGAAGCAAGAACATGGCTACAAATCTATTGGATTACTTTTTGTGAAGAGTGTTGATGAGGGTACTATCATAGACTAATTCAAATATGCTTCTTAAATCGACAAAATGCCCATTATGCTTTCATATCATGCTAGAAAGGTGATAATGTCAAATAAATGTTCTAGGGTTGGTGTTAAGTTTCATGATGATTTACGAAGAAGTTAGATTAGTTTTTCTAATAAGTTATAGGATGCTCAAATTCTCTAATCATCAAATGAGATGATTCCTATATACCTTGATACGATAAGACTTAAATAGCAAGCTATACAAGTTATCTTATGGATATTATTGAAGGGAGTAATTGTTGATGCATTTGACAATGAGACGTGATGGTTAGTTTGTTCAAATAGATCTTATGAGTTATCAAGCTAGGATGATATGAGCATTTGTAACATCACAAAGAGTTGATTGAAGTAAAAAGAAGGTTTAAAAAATGACACATTTTCAAAGGTAAGAAATTTTAATAAGTTTTAAATTTTAAATTTTTTTTAGCAATTTGATAATTTATTTAATTTAAATTTTTTTTATTAAAATAGGATTATAACTCCTAAATGAGAAAAGAAAACTTTAAATGTTAAAGTGCAAAATATTAAAAAAAACCCAAAAATACCAACTTTATAAAATTTGAATGACACTTGTTAATAAAATAAAATTCCAAAATATTAAGAAAAAATAATATTATTTTAATTAATTATAATTTTTAAAAATCCTTATTATTATGTAAAAAAATACAAAATTTGTACAATAAATAGAACTCATGAGTTAGATTATTTACAAGTGAGTGAAAATTTTTAGAAATCATTTAGATAAAAAAAATTAAGAATTATTGAAGGTTATAAAATTTTAATTAAGCTATGATTGAATTTTTATTTCTTTTTCCAACTCCAAATGTTTGGTGAACAAAATAGTGGGAACTTCTTTCTTAATTTGCAAGAGTTAGAGAGACGTGAGTCGATGAGAAAGAGGTACTTAAGGAGAAACCACACAAGGTATGGTCATTTGTTATAGAGGAATTAGCAAGCATGAGAGGAGGTAGTTTGAGAAAATTTGTAAAAGGGGACTCTTATGGCTACCATGGGGATTTTTGTATGGAAACTCTTTAGCAAACCAAGATGGGGAAGAATTTCTCTATTAGTTGAGTGGAGAGGAAGTATGGAAGTCTCAAGGGAAAGAAAGAAGGAAGAAGAAATATATGCAACAATGCAAGAAAGAGTAAGTGTAAGAAAGGAATTTATTTGGGAAATTTTTGAAATACTCGAGGGAAAAAAGGCGTGACCATTACATCGAAAAAAGTTTGAGGTAGATATATATTATAGATATATATTTATTGTAAGGAAACGTATTAACAATATATATACATATATATATATATATATGTATGTATATATATGTGTGTAATATAGGTGAGTTAGTAGATAATCTATGTAATTAATTGTGTAGTGATTGTTGTTTAACATATTGTAAATCAATTTCTTATTTAAAAGCTATGCCTTAAACTCATTGTAAGTGATTTGATTTAGATTTTCTATAATTTGATTTCCATAAAAAAAATTGTTGAACTTTTCTAGAGGTTTTCTTTATTTAGTGTGTTATAAATAAATAGAAAAAATCCAACTAGATAGAGAAAAAACATGCACAATAAAGATTATATGAATATCTCTCCTATTAATCTCTTTATGCCTATCTTTTTGCTTTAATTATTTGTTAATAAAAATATAATTTATGATTTCTAAAAAATGTCTTTAATACTCCAAGTTGATGATGGATCAACCTCCAAAACAAATAATAAGTCTAATTACTTCTAAATTGCTTATTGACTCTTAGAACCAATACTTTTTCTAATTCCTCTAATAAAAATTGAATTTTTTTAAAGTCTAGCTTTGCAAAATTCAATGAATCATTATTTAAATATATAACTAACTAATAATAATCATTAAATGATAATTCATCATCTATATCACTAAATGATAAATCAATTATATCGTTGTTATAACCTTGTGAAACTTTATTGATTTATGTTGCCAATGATACATGCTATTATTTTTTGTTGGATGCTGTCTTATATGTGATATGATTAAAAATTTTATGCATATTAAACTAGCTAATTTACATAATAAAGAACTAAAAGTTATTACTAAGGTTAATAATTTTCACATTTATTTCTTATTTGATATTAACTTAATTAAAACTATATTGTATGATTCATATGCTACTTTAAGATTTTATAAGAACTTTAGCGTTATCAATAGATTGGATCAACTTCACTCTTTTCAAATCAAGTTTTGAATTGATTAATTTGCTAATCAAATTTTTGTTTGTAATCTAAAGTAATTACTCAAGAGTTAACCCATTATAGTTCTACTATAATTGGCCCAATAAAAGCCCAATTTGAATCATAAATAAAATATGCAAATCATTTTATTTATTATTAAATCTTTATTATATGTTTTATTATATTATTAAAATTTCTTATTTTCTTATTTTTTCAATAATTTGATTTAATACATTATTAACACTTTTTTGTTCTTTTAAAACTCTATTTCTTAAGATTGCATTTCTCATCTTTCTATATCTATAGTTGATTTATTTTAAATTTTTATTATGCATAGATGATTAGCCAAAGTTTTAATGAGGGTATAGAGTTGACCCACAAATCTAACAATGAACCCAAGTTATGGAGGATTATGGTTGGGAACCAAGTTAATCTAAGCTTGACCTATCTTTTTATCTGACTTGAATAATATTTAAACTGGAGACAACCAAATCCAAATCAAACTTATTTGAGAGATCACTTGATTATTAAGAACTATTTTTAAGTCACCTCCCAAACGTGCAATTTGTTTAGCATAATAATTAATAATGATTACTAAAAGAAAGCATTTAGTATCGATGCTCACAATTAATTCTAAATTCAATTTTAAATATATATATATATATATGTATATATATATATATATATATATGTATATATATATATATATATTTCTTTCTCTATTTATTTGTTAAAATAACTCACACTTTGACTTGTTTCATGACAATAATCTTCTTAGTTACGTAATGTGATCATACACATGAATTTGAATTCAAGATTACTTTTGAAGTTTTTTTTTCTTATAAAAAAACTCTTTTATTCTAATATTATTATTAAAAAAATCTTCATAATTTTTAATTTTTTATACAAAATATTTTAAAAAAAATTTAATTTTTTTAGTTGGAAAGGTCCAACATAACAACAATCATCCAAATTGAGTGTAGGTTAACACACTTTTTATTTATTTTTTCAATAAATTATGGATACAAAGAGCAAAGGATTAAACAAAAAGTTAGCTAATTATAAAAACAAAGGATTTTTTTAATCATTACTTAAATAATGTAATTTAAAAATTAAAATTGTAAAAATGAATGAACATCACATGGCATGCTTTCCTAAAGTACTTGTAGGAAAGTTAAAAATTCAATAGCTGTTATTTTTTAAATACAACTTTTATAAATAAAAAAGTCTCCATTCAATAAAAAAAAGACAAAAAAAATGCAAAATATTTTATTGTGTTAATACAATATTGTAATGTAATCATATTTTTAGCTTGTATATATAAGGAAGGATGCTTTTAGAATTGTATTTTTTTTTAATGTGTTGTTTTCTTTGAAAATATAATAAACAAAAGCAACTTTTTATTTGTTTAGCTAAAAAAAATCAAATGCAACAAACATTAGCAAACTTTGTTTACAAATTTTTCCAAAAATGTCATTATTATTAATAAAAAAAATATTATGCATAAAAAATAAGATTATTAAATATCAATAAAAGATATATTTGATCAAATCTTTAAAACAACAATTAGCTTTTTTTCATAAAAAAAATAAAACAACCTTTTTATAAATATATATATATATATATATATATATATATATATATATATATATATATATATATATATATATATATATATATATATATATATATATATATATATATATTTAAAAATAGGATTTAATTTTTTTATTTAATAATTTGAAGAAACATTTGCAAAAATTCTCAACATAATTAGATACAAATTGATCAATAAAAAGATAGAGAATAAAGATACCAGTTTTAACATCTTTTTATTTTATAATACTAACATTAAATAAAAGCTTCAAAATCCTTATAATAACCTCGAAGAGCCCTCGATGTTATCTCGACAATAGATTAGAGTTGACTTTTAAAGTAGTTTGGATTGGGGATCCCAATGGGATAGAGATGGGTCGAGAGTTTTACTCTTTTCATATTGATTTTTGTTTCTTATATTAAAAAAGAATATAATTTAAAATACAAATAAATATATAATTATGTTTTGAAGTTTTTTAATAAAATATTAATTTTGTAATTTCCTTAATTATTTTAAGTCATTGCGTTACTAGGTCTTAAGAGGTGTGACCAAGTAGCAATTTATCAATTAAATATAATTTAAATCTAGACTAATAAAAAATAATAATTATATTGTATTGGGAACTTATTTTTTTGAATTATTTTTTATTTATTTGAAAAATAATGGCATTTTCGTTCACTCAATGTTTTACATTTCACTCATGGGGATCCGCGAAATTTTCTACGGTTCGGCCGGCAAATAATAAAACAAATTCGAAAAAGCCAAGGTGACGTGGCTTAACAAATGTCGCTAGGAAGAATATCCTTTTCTACATTGCTAAAACTACCATTTAAAATATTTTTTTTATTATGATAATAAAATTTGATTATTGATTTTATTAAGTTATGTTTGATAAAAAAAAAACATGCACACCAAGCATATATTAATGAATTTTTAAGGAATAACATATAATGTAAAGTTAAACTTTGATTAAGATAATTAAAAATTAATAAGATGGAATAAATTGATAAAATATAAGCTTGACAAATATGTAAATACAACTTCCAAAACATATCATGAAAAAAGACTCAATCTACTTAATTTTTTTTTTGGTTTGATAATTTTATAAATTCAAGAAAATTATAAATTTTAATATAATTTTTATTTTGCATAATTTAAAAATCAAGTCATCATATAGCATGACATTTTCTATCAATTATATCAAAATCCGTTCCTCCAATAGTCTATTTTTCAATATCCTATTTCCTTATCTCTCTAAGTGCTCTTTTTTTTTGTTCTTATCTTTGTCTTTAAGAAATAATGTAATTTAGTTTCTTGATAATATAGAGCATCAATAATATTGATGGTTGACGATTGATCATTTTTAATTACTAATTAATAACCAATAAGAGTTAACTATTATGTTGATCTTTAATAAATTAAGGGTAACAGTTTAGTTATGGATAATGGAGTATCAAAAGAAAAAATGATATTGATTATTAAAAGATTTTCCTAACTATTTTAACAATAAATGATCATACATAGATAGTTGAATAATACTTATTTTGATTCAATAGCTATTTGGTTGTCTTATGAGTTAATTATTGCTTGCACAGGGCATCCTTATGTGTAAATAATGATAATGATTGTTTATAAAATGAAATTTTTGTCTTCATATTTTTCCTCACAAACACTTCCTCCACGCGTTACCAATTAAGAAATTCTTCGATCACTATTAACTCACCTTTGATCATTGATGTCTTCTCCACTTGCTATAGATTCACCCTGTCATTTTCCATTTCATACATCTAATTGTCGATGCCACCCCATTTGTCATCTCTAGTTGTTATTGTCTAATCATTACTTCTTTAACTTTATATTTTATTACCTATGGTCAATGTCTCCTCAAGGTTAGAATTGCACCAAGTGGTATGCAATGTGAAACACATTGAATGATTAGGTCAAGTCATTTTTAATATTACTTTTAAAAGTTAACTTAGGCATTCTATTCATTATTGCTATTTAGTATTGTTAGAACTATTTAATCACTTACATTTTGTAGGTAATAAAAAATATACTATTCTTTTATCATATAAATATCATGTTCAATAGTTTGGATAACATAGGTGTCAAGCCCCCACCGACATCTAATACCATTATGTCACAAAGTTATCATCAGAGTCGCCAAATACAGCATTTAAGTGAGGACAAATAAACAAACCAAAGGTGGGGACCCGACGGTAAGACAAACACTAATTCAAAATCCAAAGTATATATATAAAGACATGTTTTTAAACATTTAATCACACTAAAATTTTCCCTCTCACACATCTCTTGGAAAGGGCTCTCCTGTAACAGCATCATTCCCAGTTCTCGGTGTAGTGGTTTCATGTCCTGTGATGTAAGCACTAAATGAGATTTTATAAATCTCAGTAGATAAATCCACATATTTAACCAAGAAAATAAAAGGCATAACAAATACCATTAACAGTAAAGATGAATGTCATACATACATATAAGATAATGTCAAATGAAAGTCATAAAGAAATGCAAGTTCCTTATATTGTGCTTATTACCGGGCCCAATTCCCTTTGACGCATTATCCTCTGGATCCAATCATCAATGACTGTCCTCTAGCCGGCATCCAACCAAGCACATAACACTAGGCAGATATCTGATCCGAAGATCGATACCCTGCGATCCAACACGCTGAGCCTAGTGCCACCAGGCAGGTATGGTACCATACCCTGCGATCCAACACGCTGAGCCTGGTGTAATCATCATGGAGTCATAGCACATAACACTAGGCAGATATCTGATCCGAAGATCGATACCCTGCGATCCCACACGCTGAGCCTAGTGGTGAGGATAATGTTCTCTGGGAATCCCATTGTTTTATTTGTCATTTTCCAAACATCAATCCATGTCATATCAAAAGTCCTTTCATGCCATATTGTTTCATCTCTTTCTTTAGCATATTGTATCATATTCTTTCTTTCCATGTTATTTCTTTCTTTTCAGTTTTTCATGCAAATGCATAAATAATCCACACCATAATATTCCTTTCTTTTTATACCATAAACATATGCAACAATCAAAATTCTATAACAGTAAGAAAAGCATGTAAAAACACATAATATCGTGCTACATCACAGGGTTAGAAAATTATTCTACCTGGATTTGTTGTACCAAATTTTTCTTGTCAACTTCTAATTGGTTTTCTTGATGTCCTACAAGGCCATAGTGCAAACATAATCAAGTTAAAATATGTTTATTTGCCAAAAGTTGCTTTTTCTAAAAATTATTCCCAAATAGTTAAAAATTCTGCTTTCTAAAAGCTTTCCCAAACACACCCCAAACTAATCCCAAAAGATGGGCTTACGCGGCACTGAACCGCCCGCTGGACCGCGCGCACGTTCGGCGCTGGACCGCCCGCGCAGAAAAAGCTTTCTAAAAGCTTTTCCAAACGGATTTTCAAAAAAAATAAATCTGGCTTACGCAGGCGCTGGACCGCCCGCGACACTGGACCGGGCGCTCGGCGCGCTGGACCGCGCGCGCTGGGCGCTGGACCGGGCGCGCTGGGCGCTGGACCGGGCGCTCGGCGTGCTGGACCGCACGCGCTGGGCGCTGGACCGCGCGCTCGAAGTGCTGGACCGCGCGCCTCCGCATCCGGTTCAACGGCGTAACCCGGTCCAAAGCCTGGACCGGTTCACGCAGTCCCCCCTCTCTCTCGCGTCCGGCGAAGCCGAAATCTTTCGCCGGCGCTGGATCGGCTGTTTCATATGCTGAATCGACCGAATCCGGCTCGGCTTCCTCCTCTCGGTCTCCCCCGCCCACCGGAAAATTAAATAACCCTAACGACGAATAAAAAAAATATTTTTTTACCTTACGGAAGCCTTCGCCGGCCTTCACTGTCGCTTGCCGGAAATCCTCGCCGGCCGTTACTGTCGCATCCAATGCTCCCGGAATCCTCGTTGGATGTTAATGTAGCGTGCAGAAACTTCTTTAAGATATTTCTCCGAAATCTCGCCGTCGCACTCCGGTAACTCTTCGCCGCCGTTTTTCGCAGAAGCGCTTTTCCAAACGCACCTCGGTCGGCCTTTTATAAACGCGGTCGAAACTGATAAGCCTTGGTTCGTGAACCACGTTTTTGCAGAAAACCCCTTCTAAATTTTATATTTGCAAATATATCCTCCGCCAATCGGATTTGAACTAAGCCGACATTTAAAAATTACAGATCTATCCTCTACGTTACAAATTTATCCCAAATCTTCAAAAATTCATAATTTATTCATTAGAGCTCCGAAAATTACAAATTAAACATCGTTGGATTCGTCTCACAGAGCTCTTTCTATAAAAAATATAAGATAAAACTAGGGCTGTTACAATAGGAATGCATGTCAAGTAATCTTTGTACTAATTTTTCATATGCAATTTATTTCAAAGGAAGTTTTAATACTATTTTATCATTATTTTCTTGATAAAAATTTTAATTTTATTTTATATTATTTGATAATGTAAAATAATTTGATCAATTAGTTGTGTATGGGAAATTATGAGAAGGTTATTGTTTATTTTGTAAAATAAAAAAACATAAAAGTAGTCATTGTGATGCCCACATTAACACTAGTTTATAAATATATAATATCTCACAATATCTCTTCAATAATTTTAAGAAATATAGATTTTTAGAGATAAGCAACAATTTTATTAAGTGTTTGGCCCCATGAGATCACATTCTCAAGCTAAAGGGAGATTGGATATTATTTATTGGGTCATGACCTTGAATGTTAAGAATTGATAATAATTTTGACAACAAAATTGGTATTTAAGAGAATCTATAATTCATTTAAAATAATTTCAAATTTATCAAATTTATCAAATTTTGAAGAAATAATTTACACAAGAAATATGCACTTAAAATCTAAATTATTTTTAACATCTATGTTTTATGATTATTTTATAATACTTAAAAAAATCATACTTCTTTAGAAAAGGGCTATGGGTCATAAGGAGAAAATTGAATATCATATTTAAAGTTTTAAATTATTTATAATCATATGATTAAAATTTCATAGAATTTTAATTTGATTAGTCCATAAAACTAAAGACTAAAGTTATAGAAAATATTATTACAAATATTTGTAAAAATAGAAATAGTAAAAATTAGCGAATGTTGTAAACAAAAGTTAGAAAAAATATGTGAAATAATACATTTTATTTAAAGTTTAATGATATTAATATTGCAAAAAATTAACAATTTTAGCAAACTATATTTGTTGGGAAAGAAATTATTTAAATGATTAGAGATTATGGATACTTAAATAAAGAAAAAAGTATTAAAAAGATTAAAAAAATATTAAAATTTTAATGATAATAAATTTTGATGATTGATTTATTATAAATTTTTTGAGATCATTTAAATGAAAATATTTAAGAAATCAAATTCTTCCAAAAGTTTTAATAAAAAATATAATATTTTTTAAATTCTAAAAATCTCATTTATCTATAACATTAATTGGCAATTGAAAAAAAAAAATACAATTATTAAAATACACTAAAATATCCATCCTCAAGCATATAACTATTTAGAGACTTGAAAAGAACATTGAGAATAATATAAATTCCATTCATCGAAGATTGGTGTATTGAGGTAAGAAAAATTAATGGTTTTAGCCATTTGTAATTATAGTGCACGAGAACAGTTAGGAATTGAAATGATTTAAATTTAAAATTATAAAATGAGATATTAGGCCATAGAATGAGTCTTTAGCATTGAATTAAAGAACTGAAATAGATTGTGAGCTATTGTGAAAGATTCAAAGAAACTTTTGTGACCAAGCTTTCATGAAATCTCAATTTTGGGCTCTTTTGATTTGGGAATTCTAGCAAGTGGAATTAAGATAGGAAGAAAGTTTTGATTTTGGTGAAACTTATGAGAGGCCTTGTAATAATTCAACTCTAAGTATAACCATAATATTGATTTTGGGACAGTGCTTATAAACCTTGTGATACATTTGTTTAATATTTAATACTTATAAAATGAGAGCCTTAGGAACTAAATTTGTTGAGTTTATAAAAATTACATTTTGGTGATTTTTGATGCAATATTTTGATTATAAATTTCATGCTTTGCATGATGAACATATAATTTTATTAATCATATATTAAATGTTTACTTATCTTGATATATTTTAATGTACAAAATTCATAATTGCATATTAATTAGCACATGTGATAGTGTTTTTATAAAGACATGAAAAATAGTCTTTTAGAGGAGGAAAAAGGGAATTTATAATCGTGAAAATTTTTTTAAAGGTGAGTTGGGATCATCACTATGAAAAAGAAATTAGGTTCACAAAGAGTTTAGATAAACAAAGAAACTTATGAAAAAGATAATCCAAAATAAGAAAGGTTTGAAAATGGTGTGACTAGAGTGTAATCAAAGAAGAAAATATTCTAGAAAAATATAATCATAAGTATGAGAAACTCACTTATCAATCCTAACATAGTGATAAAATTCTAAATCTTATTATATCTAACAAGGTGTCAATGAGTCAATAAAGTTGAAAAATAAGAAATATAATGTAAAATAATGTTTTAATAAATTCTTATTTCAAATACATTAATACCTTAGCATATTTTACTCATTTTATTTATTGCTTCTGATGATATTGACCAAGCATGCATTATGACTTAAATTTGTATTAATAAAGACACATATATAGCTTATTTATTGAGCATCTATTGATGACTCAATTTTTCTTTGACATTAACAATTATAAGTAAGAATGATACACTATATGAGAATCTAAAGAAGAATTGAGATAACATGGTTATTAGTTCATTTGATATTTTATTTTTATTTTTACTTAATAATTATATATTATGATTTATTTTGACTTAATATTACTATGATAATAGGGATGCGAGTCCTATTATAATAATTTTAGTTTTTATCCATTATAGTGGTTGATGAATTTAGCTTTAAAAAGAGTATAACAACTTTTATATAGCTTTATTTTGACTTTACTATTTAATCATATGATCGGATAAAAAATAGTTTGAAAATTTGGTGACACCAATGTTAGGGTGTTGCCACATTCACCTCTCTAACCTAAATAAGATAATGAGAGCAACTGCATGCTTCCATGCCCACATAGCCAAGAAGTCAAATATGTTTGGGTTACTTTTAAAATTACTTATCATAAGCCAAGGAGGGGTTTCTTCCACAATTGGTGTGTTGATAGCTATTGCCACTAGTCATGGCCACCCATTGTTACTCCTGGTTAATCTTATGTCAATTGCTTATCTATACCTGTTATCATATGGAAATCAAATTGATATCAAAGAAAGTGACATTGTGTTCCAACCACCATGATTTTTTAGTTTTAGATTGTTAAAGAAATTTAGAACAACAAATTTTATTGAATGAGATATATTTTTAAAGATTTAAATTTATGTTTATACTCTTAAAATTATATTGTTAAATATATATTGATCTCATTATTATCTTATAATAACCTATTATTCTTAAATTATATTGATCAGTATATTTTATATCTAAAACTTTCATATCATCAATTATGTCATAATTACTTGAAATTTTATTATAATCATAATAGACATAAAGAGATCTTGAAATCACATATCTCATTTAGGAACTATATTAATTCATATTTTAATAAATTTTTGTATGAATGTGATTTACAATTCTTTATATGACATTTATTAAAAGTTTTATATGAAACTAGACAAATTTTACATGTAATAATTGTATGTTTAATTTGATGTCTAGATTTCTTAAATCCTAAAATATTATTTCCACTTTATATACTATACAATATTGAATTATATTTCGTGATGATATTTAAGTTTAAGTAATTCATGCATATTCTATACATTTACATTACAAAAAATTATTTAGATAATTTTTGTAATGAGATGTTCAATATGTATTGTCATAGTTTTATTCTTAATCAAATTTTGTTTAATATGATATGTGTTGATATCTAATTTAAATTATAATTATCATTCTAAATAATCAAAATATTATTTTATACTCTTAAAGTATAATTTTTATTAACAATATCTCTAAAAAAAGTGATGAATTTCTCACAATAGCCAAGAGTCTTGATTTCTACTCCCTCAAGTACCTCTTTATTTCTTGGACTCTTCCTCTCCCTCAATTGGATGCATCTCCTCTTCTTTCAATGTTTCCCATTGTTGGAGTCATTGCTTTTGTCGATTAGGTTCACCATTTAGGTTTTTAGAAATTAGAGTTTAATTAGATTTAATTGAAATCTTAGACCAAGTGAATTCTTTGAATTTTATTTTATGCAAATAACATTAAAAAAAGTTATCAATCATTTTATATAAAATTACTTGACAAGTTCTACCAATCATCAAAACTTTGTAATTTGTTTGGGCACCTTTTAATATTTTTAATAATTTTCTTCTCTAAACTTCATATAATAATTATTATATTATTTTTCATTTAAACGTTCAACCCTTTAGTTTGTGATTGTAACACTCGTTATGAAGCCAAATAAGGATAACTCAAGCTACTTTACAAGATGTGCAACATAGTTCCTAATAATCATACTTCTATTAATATTTTAAGTTTATATCCCTTCCTTTAAATGACATACCCTATTTTTTTGCAATGTATATTTTTTATAAATAAATAAAATAATTGTCATATCTATGGGAATGTTGTATAAGCTCATTTGGTTGTAACATCTAACTCTTATTAGGAAGTGGATGCCCTTGATATCATAAGAGATGACAAGGTACTTAAAAAGGCTTGGTATGGGCAAAACAACTTTAAACCAAAACAAATAGATACATTATTAGCTGATAAGCATCTACCCAACTCATTGACTAACTTTGTTAGTTTTATCATCCCATAATGGTAGAACCACCTTATGGTAAAGCCTTAGACACTCACATCATGCTTTAGTATCATAGCATCCTTGCATTCGTTTCATGAAACTTTTTGTATTTGAACATCTCTACACTACTTTGGCATGCCTTTTGTGTTAGAACATCCTTGTATGTACTCCATCAAGTTTTTGGTATCGAAACCAAGGCATCATAACATCTCAAAAATAACTACTTTCAAATACTTAGAGCTCCTAAGGTCTTAATAGTTAAAGAAACCTCAAGGGAGATAACTTCAAAATTTCAAAAGTGTATTTTTGTATCATATAATAGGCTTATCTAACCTTCATAATTAACACATTAGGTTGTAAATCTATAAACTATGATTACAATATTCATTAGATTTTATTTTATTTAAAAATCACGTTATAATCATTGAGTGACTCTATCAAGCAACTTGTGAATGTCATTAAGAAAGAGTTCTATCTTAATTTTTTTAGCCCACATAGAATGTTATTAATTGTTGTAATTTGAGTTGAATTTTTAGAGAAAACTATTTGGAAACTATTTTAGCTCATTATTGTAGTTCTAAATCTATTGCAATTTTTAAAATAAAACACATAAAAATGTATTTTTTTCCTTTCTTTTATTTATGTCATGAACTTCATCATTAAAAAAATATTTTTAATTACCGTATATGAACTCAAGACTTTCTCTTTATATGTATTTATATTTTTAGTAATGCTTTAAACTATACTTTTATTATTTCTATATTATTATGTTATAGTGTTAAGGAATGAATTCTAATAGCAAACTAGATATCAAACAAAAAGTATTGGCTAAATAATTGTCAAAAATATTAACAGAAAATAAAAGAGTTATTAAGCTTAGTCTTAAATATCATAATAAGGGTTATCAAAATAATATTTATATATATTATTTTTAAAAATAATATAAGCTTGATTTGAAAATTCTTGTTCTAATGATGAATTAATAAGTGACTTGCATAGGCTTGCCTTTAAGTTAGAAAAACATAACATTCATCTAACTAATAAGGATGAAAAACTACAAAATAAGAGTTAACTAACAAAAATTGAAATACCCATAACCAAACCATTAAAAAATAAAAAATTATTTTCAACATAGCTTTAAATGTTTTTTCACTTTCTACATGTAAATCTAAAAATAAGTTTTGTTATATACTAAATTTAATTAATAAGTTTGTACAAATAATTATAAATGTGATAAATAATTGAAGTAAATTAACTCTCTAAAAAACTAGATAAGTGAAATCAATTTTTAATAGATCATTATAAAAAATTATACCTTTCACTATTCAGATATTTCAATATGAAGATTTTTAAATTATATAAGAACAAAATATTGATATAAATATTTGAAATTTATCATTATATATATATATTTTATAAAAATATCTTTGATATTAAGCTATCTTTGTTTTATAAAAGATCAATGTCTAAAAAAGATCACATGTAAACTCTATTAGAGAAAAAAGTAAACAAACAATTCATTATTATCTTTTTAAATAATTATTATTTTAATTATTTATTTTTATTTGATATTTTTCTTTTAATTTATTTTATTTTTTTATAACTTTGATGTATTAGAAAGACTATCTCTCACTTGATATTTTATTTACTAAGAATTTATATTGTTATTAATTTTGATGAGAATATAACATTTTGAGATAGTTTATTAGGGTATGGTAGACTAATATAGGACAAGTTATTCCAAGAAATAAACAATAGGCCTTTAAGATAATGTTTACAAATGTTCAAATCATTTAATAAGTCATAATAGCTCAATTACAAAACACAAAAATGTTTCTTGCTTTATTTATATTATCTTCACATATAATTTTCATTAATGCTATTCTTTTAATTATTTTTCTAAGTCAAGTGGCATTTCAGTTTTTATAAATAACTTATTTATTTAAATAAAAAATATTTTTTGGTTATAATAAATTTTAGAATCTTAAATATTTTTGTGTATTATAGGTATGCAAAAAATATAAAAAACCATACCTGACTTGTTTCTAGACCTCATCAACCATTGATGTCTAGCGACAATGGGTCAATCTTGTGAAAAAGTCCTACATATCTTCATGAAACTTGTACTCTTATAGACATTCTATTCTATCAAACTTTTGGTATCTAATCCATCACTTAGTTTGGAATAGTATGAGAAGAATAAATCCTTAAAAGATGCTTCCTATACAAGTTAAATTATGAACTCTCCAAAAAAAATGTAGTGACAATTAAGGCATCATGGACTTATTTGTGTGGACTATGGAGTGTCTTTGAAAAGGTAACAATAGTCTTATTGAAATACGTAATTTAAGTGCTTTGGATGATAATTAGTACTTTAATGTATTTATCATTTTGCCTTTCACTTCCCAACTTTACATGATATTATGCCAAAGAATTTTATTCCCATAAAAACTTGCTTTCAAAATAAATAAATAAATAAATAATATTTTAAAGTGACATTATTTTGAAAGTCTAATTATTGCTAAAATATTGAAGGTTCATATTTAAGAGATATTATTAAGTTAAATAAAAAAAATACTTGTATGAACATATGTTTCTTTCATATATCGTAATTTAGTGCTTATGAGGTATAGCCCATGCCTCGCTCTTACTCTAATGACTTATTGTATGTTACATTATTCTATTTTTTGTCACTTCTTATAAAATTGGATGCATTTTACATTTTATTTTAAATAATCATTTTTATTAAATAAAAAAAATTTATTACTTATATTTCTATTTTGATGAGTGAGTCATTAAACTAGATCAAGGAATTATGATATTAACAAATGACGTGACAAATTATAAGTAGAACTTAAAAGTTAGAAATCTTCATTTATTTTATTATTTGTTTTCTTTCAATGAGTTTTGCAAATAATTTTTGGCTCTTTTGTCAATATTATCTTTATTTTCTATCTTTCTCATTTGGAGGATAATGATAATCTATTCAAGTTGTCATTAAGAATGAAAGATTTAAAGAAGTCTTTTAAAAAGGGATAATCACAACGAGACAACAAAAAATGTGAAATTGATGATATTTAATGTTGTGCAAGTTGCATCAATTGATAATACTAAAGCTAATCTAGTAAATTGTATACGATTTTATTTATTTATTTTGTAATTTTAATTAATTTGGAATAATAATAAGAAATGTATAATGCCTTTAAGAATTTTTAATTATTTTTATATATTTTAATATTTTTATTATTTTATTAGAAATATTATCTTCATTTTTTATTTTGTAGTCTATATTTAACATTATAATTCATTTAAAGTCATGCCATGAAATAAGAAAAGAAGATTAGTTTACTTGTTGATTAAAACTATGATTTTCTTTTATTGTGCATGTTTGTTATCTCTAGATTACCATCTATGTTTCTTTATACTATAATTCAAAGATATTTGAATTATGATTCGTATTTATATTTTGATTGAAACGACAATTTCTTCTATTATGCATATGTACACATCCTTAAGTTATGATCCAAAAGATATCATAATTCTAATTCAAATATACCTCTATTATCATTATTATTCTCATTATTATCATTTTTTATCTCATATCCTATAATAGAAGTTTCTTCTACCCCCACACCATCGATTGGTATCAGATACTCCCTTAAAGAATTTCAACCACCAGGAAAATTGGCCATTGTAGTTGTTGTTGTCTTGAATTTATTAGTATAAGAGAACTATTCAGTCACCCTTGACTTACAGTAATCGAACTAATATATATTTATTTTACTTTTTAAATGAGCGTAGTTGGATTGCAAATTTTTATTTATTTTAAATTAATGTTATATTTCAAATTAATAATTATTTTAGAATTAACTAATATATATACACACACATGCTTAATGTTGATGTTACCTTAAATTACCCATGACATATTTACAAATTTTGTAGTCTTAGTGTTTTGCCTTAAACTTGTCTATATATATGCTATGTTAGTTTAGGATTTTATGATAGTTTTAAGGCAAATTTCTTTCTTCTCTTAAACTCTATTGTAATCCTTAATTATAATGATTTTTTTACTCGTTCTCTCACTTGATTTTTCTCATTTAGATTTTTTCATGTAAATCTTTATGTCATTTATTTTAGTTTGTTGTGGTTTGATCTGATTTCATAATAAATTGATATTAGAGTCACATTATTTGATCCATCAGATTTTCTATGAATAACAACCATAAAATATGACATTGAGAAGTTAGATCAGAGCACATGGTTTATCTTATGACAAATAAATATGTGAGTAATTATGGTGCAGTTAGATTTGGATATGCCCTTCTCTTAATATAGAAGATGTCATCAACCCTAATAATAGAAGAGAAAGAGAAAAAAAGATTAGAAAGTAAAAACTTAGATCTAATTATACTTATCAAATAAGATTTTATAAGATTGCTTGAACAAGGAGATGACTGTAGCTCTGTGGCTTAGATTGAAGACTCTTTGTATGACAAAGAGTTTACCAACAAACTCCTTCTAAAATAGCATTTGTACATGTACCATCTCACTAAAGACAAAGACATCAAGCCTTATTTAGATGAGTTCAAGAGAATTATTACAGATATAAAGAAGCTTGAAGTTAAGTATGATGATAAAAAACTTGCTTTACTTCTGTTGTGTTCTTTGTCAGTCTCTTACACTAATGTCATAGACTCAATGTTGTATGGTCCACATTTGATTTCACTTGAGGATGTTTCCTAGGTCTTATTATAAAAATAATGCTTAACAAAGTTCTGTCAACTTCTGAATTACAAGAAGAATGTCTGATTGTTAGAGGATGATCAAAATATAGAGATTTTTTAATACAAAGTAGAAAGAAAGATCAAAGTTCAAATATAAAAATTTGATTTGTAATTACTACAAAAAGAAGTCACATAAAAGTAGATTATTTTAAATTGAAGAGGAAAAATAATTTGATAAAGGTGACCACATATCTGAGAAATCAAAAGAAGCCATCATAATTAGTGAGAAAGAATGTGATGAAGATATCATGCAAGAAATTCCACATGACACCAAACAGGGATTGGTTCACCACTTACAAGCCTATTACGAATAGAGTTGTGCTTATGGGAAATGACGCATCATGTAGGGTTACTGGTATTGAAATTATTAAGATCAAGATATTTTATGGATCTACACTTGGTGAGATTAAGAACATTCCAAAGTTAAAGAGAAATCTTATTTCTTTTAACACCCTTGATAATAAATAATACTGATACATTAAAGAAGATAAAGTTATCAGAGTTGTTCATGATTCCCTATTGATAATAAAAAAGAAAAAGTCTAATAATATATTATATACTTTTGAAGGATCTATTATGATAGGAGCAATAGTAGTATAATCTATTTTAACTTCTAATATTATAAGGTTATGGCATATGCAACTACGATACATAAGTGAGAGAAGTTTGATTTGAATTAAGTAAAAGAGACCTCTTACCTATAAAAAGTTAGAGTTTTATGAGCAGTTTACTATAGATAAATATAAAAAAAATAACTTTTAGCCCTGAATAATATAGAAGCAAAGATATTTTAGATTATGTTCATTTAGATTTATGGGGTCCATCTTAGCAGCTATCTAAGACCAGTACCAAATACATATTAATTTTTATTAATGATTACTCCAAGAATATATGAGTTTTCTTTTTGAAAGAAAAATCTAATATTTTTAAGACTTTTATGTAGTGGAAGACACTTATTGATAAGTAGATAGAAAAAGTCTTAAAGCATCTTCAAACTGATAATGGGTTCGAGTTTTGTTATGATGAATTTAATAAATTCTATCAAAACAAAGGCATAGTTAAGTACAAAATTTATGTAAAAACTTCTCAACAAAATGATTTCTCTAAGAGATATAACTAAAAAAATTTTAGGGAGGGCTAGATGCATATTATTTATTATAAGTCTTTTAAAGTCATTTTAGATAAAAACATATTCCATAACCTATCATATGATTCAATATTTTATCTCACACAATCCTAGACATAAAGATGTTTGAAGAGATTTGGTTAGATAAATCTTTTGACTATTCTCAATTAAAAGTTTTTGGTTGTGTTACTTATTCCCATTTTAGAGAAGGAAAAGTGGATCTTAAGTTCAAGAAATGTGTCTTCTTGGTTATGCTCGACAATGTAGAATAAGAGACTACAGCCTTTGGTGTTATTCTGAATATAAATTGATAGTTAGTAGAGATATTATATTTGATAAAGAGTTTATTTTAAATTCTTCTAAGTAATTTATTACTATTCATGATGATATTATGAGTAATAGTCTAGATGATGTAGAAATTGAGATTCATTTAGGTTACTTACTAAAAAATATACAAATTATTGAATATGATTAGACCCCCACAAAAATGACAATTATATAGCATTGAAAGGGATCAAAAAAGAAGGGTAATCAAAACTCTATATAGATATATATATTTTGATTTGATTGTATATGCTTTGTTTATGACTCAAGACACAAGTTTGAGTAGTGAGCCTTGCACTTATTCAAACACAACTACTAAAAATTTAAGAGATTTATTATTGGTTATGTAAGAAGACATCAAGTCCTTACATAAGAATAAAACTTAGGATTTGTTTCAGCTAGAAAGAAGGCCATTAAATACAAGTAGATGTTCAAGAAAAACTTTGGTACTCTAAGCGTTAAGTTAAATGTATTGATTTTATTGATGTCTTTGAACATACATCTATTAGAATTTTCTTGATTTAATTATAGTGAATGATTTAAAGTTGGAATAATTAGATGTCAAGACTACTTTTTTACATGAAAACTTAGAAGAAGAGAAATACATGAACCAACTTGAAGGTTTTATTTATGAAGGTAAAGAAGACTGTGTGTAGATTAAAGAAGTCTTTGTATGACTTAAAATAATATCCTAGATTATGGAACAAAAAGTTTGAACCTTTTATACTATCTCATCAGTTCTATAAGAATAATTTTGATAACTATGTATACTTAAAGAAACTTATAGATGAGTATTTTCTATATTTGGTGCTTTATATAGATGATATGCTTATTGTAACAAAGAGCAAGACTCATGTGAAGAGCTTAAAAGGACTTCTCAAATTAGATTTTGACATGAAAGATTTGAGAGTAGCACGAAAGAAACTTGAGATGGAGATCACGAGAGATAGGAAGAAAAATAGGCTTCTTTTATCTCAAAGTGACAACATTGGGAATGTACTTGAAAGATTCAAGATGAAAAAAGCTAGACTTATTTCTACACATTTGGCTACTCATTTTAGGTTGTCCAAAAATTTATGCCCAGACATTAAGGAGGGGGTAGAATACATGTAGCATGTTTTTTACATGAATATAGTTGGTATGAGATGGTTTGTACTCATCTTGATTTGGCATATACTATTAGTGATGTTAATAAGTACATGGCTGATCTAGGTAAGCAACATTGAGAGATTGTTAAGTGGATTTTAAGATGCTCATGTCTATTGACACTTTTCATATTTTGGAGGAAACTTTCAGGATTGAAAAGTTATGTTGACTCAGATTATAGAGTTAACTATGATAAAAGAAAGTCCCTTATATGATATATCTTCACTCTTCAGGATTATTTTATTAGTTAGAGATCAATTTTGTAGAGTATAATTATATTATCTATTATAAAGGTAGAGTAAGCTATCTAGCTACAAGGTTTGTTTCAAGAGCTGAGTGGGATTAGTTGAGCAATCATTATATTTTGTGACAATCAGAGTATTGTATATTGTCTAAAGATCAAATGTTCCATAAGAAGACAAAGTATATCTATATCAGGTACCACTTTACTTGTGATAAGATTGAGGCTGAAGATATAGTTATTTAGAAGATCAACACTTTGAGAACCCTATAGATAAGATAACAAATGTGCTTCCAGCAATCAAGTCCAAACTTTGTTTGGACTTGGTTTATGTTATGTGATTCATGGAGACACTTTTTGGAGAGTCGAGCTTTGCATTGCTTCTGTTGACTTTACTTTAGGAGGGAATTCAAGTCAAGGTAAAGATTTGTTGATGTTACATTGAATTCACTTATGCTAGAGATTAGATCTACTCAAAGGTCTTTAATAACTATAAAAGTAATCAACTATAACCTTTATATTCTACATAAGTGAATGGGAAGTTTTCTTCAAAAAAAGACATATATTAGCCTTTTTTGGGTTGCAATTTGGAGTTACTCTAACAAAGAGTTTTGCACACCCTTTCATCATAACCTTCTTCTCAAACACTGTTGATGATCTTGACCCCTTTTTAACCATCTTTTCAAACTTTGCACTTTGTTTTTCCTTCACTAATCATAACCAATTATTTCTTATATTAGCTATTAGCATCCCACAATTCTCCTACCATCTTAACATTCAACCTCCCCATTAATTGGCACTATTAGAATTACCCAAGTCCCTCATGTTGGTCCCTTAGTGCTCGAAATCTACTCCACATATGCATGCTCATTGCCACCTAGTTGTTGTTATGCTAGGTTACTAACCCCTTCTTCCCGACCATTTGAACTCTAAAATCGGCTTGAGTATTCAACTATCAATCACTTAGTTGCACCAACACTAACCCTTTAGCAATTTAATGCATACTTCCCATAGGATCTTCTAAGTGTAGTCTCCTCATTGTTATTGTTTTCCCTAGAAATGGGTCAAATCAACTAACACTAGTGAGACAAATCGATGTTTAACGTAATGTAGAACTTGCTAGCTTAAAGTAGAATAACCTAACATGAAATAATATGACTTGTAGCATATTTCCTAATTGTTTAAGAACTATTTTTTAAGAGACTTTAGCTAAAGTTTGAAGCATGTTTTCTATCAAATTATTGCTATCAATTATGGTACCACGTATCACATAATTCTTTTATTAATTTGGTTTTAAAGTCAGATTTATATCTAGCTTAAGATTATCAGCGACACAACCATTATTTTGATATCAGAGTCACTTTTCATAGTCTCATAGCCTTTACGACGATGTAATGAACTTAGACAAAATGTTGTTTTCAATTACTTACTAGAGAAAAAAAAGATCTAGTAATTAATGAGTTGATAGGGAAGGTAAGATTAAATTTCTTTATGTACAATTTTCTTTGTTTAAGAGAATTATCATAACTTGAAGATTATTAGGTTGTCCATGCATAAACAATAATTATGATATTTATTAGATCTTACTCTATTTGAAAGCCTAAACATAAACTTACAGATAAAGCTTATCTTGGAACCTATAAGTGGCAACTAAGGGAAGGTTTTGCTTTGATATTTTTAATGCCATTGAAATATAATTGATTTTGGTGTTAGAGTTGAATTTTTAGGATTGACAATTTAGTAATGATATTGACTTGTCATTGCTCTTAGTTAATTTCTTATTAAGAAATATGTATAATTTTTCTTTCTTTTAAGCATTATTTAATTTGTTTAAATAAGTCTATATCACTTTATTTGCACCACTATTTTAGTTAAATTATATGTGAAATTATAATATTTGCATTTTGAATGTCCATCTTTCAGCAAGCATTTGATTTGTTTATGTTCGCCATTTGAGCCTGATCAACGAAGTCACCAGCTTCCATGCATGACTTAGTAGTCAGCATTTCTTTTAAATCTATACACGCGATGCTTTCACCATTTGTCTTGCAAGGGATGAGCCAAATCACTCGCAATAAATTAATGCATTCGACGTTCATGCTAAACGGCCATTGCTAGAAATTGTTTTGAGCATGCCGTTCTCCCTCTCTTCTTCGTTGAGCGCCAGAGGAGGGGGCTGAAGAGCATTTTCGTGCCTTGTGAAAGATTGATTTTTGATACTTCTGGAGAGCTTGGCTGAGCGGAAATGGGGGAGGCTTATTTGTCTATGAGTATTAGCAGTTCTTCGTTTTGGAGAGGGGACGACAGCTTGTTCGGGTCTGCGAAGGCCGACGACGACGAGGAGGCGCTGAAATGGGCTGCACTCGAGAGGCTTCCCACCTTCAATCGTATAAGGAAAGGGATCCTAAACATAGATCAGGCGCCCACAGAAATCAACATCCAGAGCATGGGTTTTCAGGACAGGAAGAACTTGTTAGAGAGGTTGATGCGAGTTGCAGAGGAGGATCATGAGAGTTTCCTTATTAGGCTCAAGAATCGCATAGATAAGTAAGAAATATAAGAAAGCAGGATTCTTTTTGTGAAGGAACTGATCAAGCTCTTGATTAACTTTGTCCTTTGATTTTCTATGTACAGGGTTGGTATTGAACTTCCCACCATTGAGGTGCGATTCGAGCACCTCAATGTCAGCGCTGAGGCTCATGTGGGCGGCAGAGGGTTGCCTTCCTTCTTCAGTTCAGTTGTCAACATCATGGAGGTGCATGGGATGAGTTAACACAAAATTTGTTCATTTGGATGCTTTATTTTTGGATAGATTTCATACTGAATTATTATATAGGATTTTGCGAACAATCTCCATCTATTACCAAGCATGAAGAGACCTCTGACCATCCTTCATGATATCAGTGGAATCATCAAACCACGAAGGTATGGACCTCCAGCTTTATGACCCTTCTTTATGAGTTCCATGGGGTAAACTTTGCTTTCAGCTCTAAAATTAAGTTTTAACTTTAGAAGCTCCATTTGTCGTGTAGGTTGACCCTGCTTTTAGGGCCTCCCGGCTCAGGGAAGACTACTCTTCTATTGGCTCTTGCAGGGAGGCTAGGTTCTGATCTTAAGGTCTTATGCTAATTTGATATTATCTCCTACTCTGCTTGTCTTTTATTCTGCCGCCTTTCCATAATAAACCTATTCTTTCACTCACAAAGTTGTTAAAATAAAAGATTCAAAGTTGCCATCAAACAAAATAAACGTTTTGCGCAAATTTGAGGAGTTATGTTTTTTAAAAGTTGTTTCTTTTTTATTTCATTGATGCTTAAACATTACAAAATTATAACCTAATTGAGCATTGGCAGATGAAAAAGATATTCAATTTTGTGTTGTTTGACCATGTTTATACAAAATCAATCGAAGTTTTGATATTTTCCCTAAGAAGTAACTCTTACCTTGAAAAGGAACGCAGGTATCAGGTGAAGTAACATACAATGGCCATGGGATGGATGAGTTTGTAGCACAACGAACAGCAGCCTATATAAGTCAGCATGATGTCCATATTTCTGAGATGACGGTGAGAGAAACGCTATCTTTCTCTGCTAGGTGTCAAGGAATCGGCACTCGCTATGGTACATAATACATCATCACCATGGTGTGGTTTCTTCATGCAAAAGTTGTTGGTTAATATTTTGTTGAAATCCTACAGATATGCTAACTGAGCTAGCAAGAAGAGAAAAGGCAGCAAACATCAAACCAGATTCTGACATAGATGTTTTCATGAAGGTTTTATTTAGCTAGCCTGCACTTCTTCAAAATTCCTTTTAGTTATAATAAAGGTTTTCTTTGATATAGAAAATAAGTTCAGATTTCAAAATTACAATTGTAAGTTTTCTACAGGCCGCTGCAATGGAAGGCAAGAAAAGTGGTGTAATTGCAGATTATATACTAAAGGTAACTGCTTAAACCTGCAATTCAAGTATTTAAGCCATTTTAGACAAGGCAAGGAAAATGATCTGGTTGTCTTTGTTCTAAAGATTCTAGGATTGGATATTTGTGCTGATACCTTGATTGGAGATGAAATGTTAAGAGGAGTTTCAGGAGGACAAAAGAAGAGAATCACAACAGGTAGAGCATGCGAATTTCTGGATTTCTTATCATGTAGATTGGCACACTGTTTTTATGAATTATGCTTCCCCTAATAGATTCATTGGTAACTAATGTAACATCAGTTGTTTATGCATACTATCATCCCTGTAATGTAAATGTTTACTACATATAAGAGGTTGAGAAAAATTCTTTAATACTAAGTTGAATTGATGAATTACAAGAATTATAATCTAGGCATGTTAATTGTCTTTCATATTTGGTTAATCACATGAAAATAAATAGGTGTTTTTTAGAAACTCTAACTATTCATGAATATTATACAATGTTAAGAGACTTTCATTCTTTGAAGGTTGAAATTAAACCTAATATATTGTTAAGTGAAACTTAAAAACTTGAGACTATGAGTAAGAGTCATATTAGTTGTTTATTAGAGTTTTAATATTATGTTCAACTTATAATTTGAGACTTATCTTGATCTTTTTGGAGCTCAAAACATGATCATGTTATGGTATCATCAGTTAAATTGGTAACTGTGTTGCACTAAATTCTGAATGATAAATATAACTTTTAATCCTATGGATAAACAAACCCTCTATGATCACTAAGAAATAATTCAAAAAATCATAGGTGAAATGATGGTTGGACCAACGCAAGCATTGTTCATGGATGAGATATCTACTGGTTTGGATAGCTCCACAACATTCCAGATAGTGAATGCAATAAGGCAAGCCATTCACATTCTTGGGGGAACAGCTGTCATATCTCTTCTCCAACCAGCTCCAGAAACATATGAGCTTTTTGATGATATCATCCTCCTATCAGATGCACAGATAGTGTATCAGGGCCCTCGCTCAAATGTGCTTGAATTTTTTGAATTGATAGGCTTCAAATGCCCTGAGAGGAAAGGTGTTGCAGATTTTTTGCAAGAAGTAAGCCTTTAATCACCATTTTCCATTCCATCTTCTGTTACATTCTGTCACTATATCATTAATTCCATCTTGAAACTAATTTGCATGTTTCTTTGTTAGCTGACATCAAGGAAAGACCAGGAACAATACTGGGCACTGCCTAACAAGCCTTACAGATTTGTCACTATAGGTGAATTTGTCAAGGCATTTCGTTCATTTCACATTGGTGAAAAGCTTGGAAGGGAGCTATCTCTTCCATTTGATAGGAGGAAGAGTCATCCCGCTGCCCTTGCTACTTCAAAGTATGGAGCTAGCAAGATAGAGCTACTGAAAGCTTGCACCGAGAGAGAATGGTTGCTAATGAAGAGAAACTCCTTTGTCTATGTGTTCAGGGCATTCCAAGTGAGCTAAAAATTTTCTCTAGAGTGTGCAAAAAATTTCAAACTTAGCTCCTAAAACTTTGTGTTATAGGTTGCTGTCACGGCATTTGTGGTGATGACAATGTTTGTAAGGACCAACATGCATCAAAATTCCGTAAATGATGGACTAACTTACATGGGATCTCTTTATTTTTCCCTTATTTTATCCATGTTTAATGGGCTCTCTGAGATTGGATTAACGGTTATCAAGCTTCCAATTTTCTTCAAGCAAAGAGATTGTCTCTTTTATCCCTCTTGGGCTTATTCGATACCGACTTGGATTTTGAAGATTCCAATATCTTTCATGGAAGTTGCAATATGGGTATTCCTCACCTACTATGTGATTGGATATGATCCAAGTATAACAAGGTTAGTATTGGGAATATTGCATGCTTGATAAGCTCTAAATCATTCTCTATTTAAGAAATAAAATTGTAATCTTGATGTTCATAGATTCCTCAAGCAATACCTTCTGCTCGTTCTGGTGCACCAAATGTCTTCTGGATTGTTTCGCTTAATTGCCGTGGTCGGTGGAAACCTCGTCATTGCGAGCACGGTAGCCTCCTTCACGCTTCTTGTCATTGTGGTTTTAGGTGGATACATCTTATCATATGGTAGGATTTATGTACAATAACAACACAAATTGAAGTTTATTTTTTTTGTTGATGCAAAATATGTGGCTCTTGTTTCACAACTTTGCCTTCAATGTTTGGCAGACAATGTGAGCAAATGGTGGATTTGGGGATTTTGGATGTCACCACTCATGTATGCACAAAATGCCATTTTTGCAAATGAATTCCTTGGAAAGAGGTGGAGCAATGTAAGTTTTTGTATTTCAATTGTAATGTAATCTCTCAAAATACAATAAGATTAAGAGAGCAAAAACTTTATGTTAAAATTTTCAATTGCAGATCGTCCGTGGAACAAATCAATCACTTGGCATCAGCATCTTGAAGGCTCGTGAGTTTTTTCCAGAAGAAAAATGGTATTGGATTGGTATAGCAGCGTTGTTTGCATATGTTCTCCTGTTCAACTTTCTCTTCACCATTGCTCTTGCCTCCATCAAATGTGAGGTTCTTTGATTTTGTTCACTAACCTCAAAAAACAGCAATTTTTCTGGCTCCTAAATTTTCTGTATTGAATGCATACATCAGTTAGCACCAGCCATTCTACTATATCTGAAGAGACCCTAAGAGAAAAACAAAAAATCACTGAAGGAGATACTCTGAGAGAACCTTCTCAAAGCAAAAAATCAGGTCAAACAACAACAAAGGCTCTCGAGAAGGAACAGGAAATGGATAGGAGTTTCCTGTATGGAGAAAACTATTGCAATTCACCAATTTACAAACAAAAACCTGGCCAAACAAATGAAAGGAAGGGAATGGTGCTTCCATTTACGCCACTTTGCATCACCTTTGACGACATAAGCTACTCCGTCGACATGCCTGTGGTAACTTTTCATCTCAAGATGTAGACTCATTAGTACTGCATAAGATACAAAACTTCATTCATGTTTACTATCAATTGGTACATATAGGAAATGAAACTACATGGGGTTCAAGAGGACAAGCTGACATTGCTAAAGGGTGTCAGTGGCTCGTTCAGATCTGGAGTTCTTACTGCTTTAATGGGTGTTAGTGGAGCAGGCAAGACTACTCTTATGGATGTGTTAGCTGGAAGAAAGATAGGTGGATACACAGAAGGATACATATCTATATCTGGGTTTCCCAAAAGGCAAGAAACCTTTGCTCGTGTCTCGGGGTACTGTGAACAAAATGACATCCACTCTCCGAATTTAACGGTTTACGAATCGATTGTGTATTCTGCATGGCTTCGCTTGCATGCTGATATTGACTCTACTACAAGAATGGTATGATGACATGCAGATACTTTCTTTTATTCATATTTCATTGGGAAGTTGTTCTAATTAGTTACTGTTCAATTAGGAATTCATTGAAGAGGTAATGGAGCTCGTAGAACTGACGCCATTGAAAGAAGCATTAGTTGGATTACCTGGTGTTAGTGGCTTATCCACAGAGCAACGAAAGAGATTAACAATCGCAGTTGAGCTTGTCGCAAATCCATCCATTTTATTCATGGACGAGCCAACCTCCGGCCTTGATGCCAGAGCTGCGGCCATTGTAATGAGAACCGTGAGGAGGACAGTAGAAACAGGAAGGACAGTCGTCTGCACAATTCACCAACCCAGCATTGATATTTTTGAGTCTTTTGATGAGGTGAGCCATATTAAAGGTTCTTTGCACTAAGAATCACCCTTTTGATTGTTTGAACTTTAAGCATTTGTCTGGAACATGTTTGTTTCCAGCTCTTTCTATTGAAGAGAGGAGGAGAAGAGATATATGTTGGTCCACTTGGGCGGAACTCTTGCCAACTTATTGCATATTTTGAGGTAAAGGGAAAGACGCATATTTTTTGTTTCAACTCAAATTGTGCTGTTGGGCATATCTGAATACTAGCAACTACTTTTTAGGCCATTAGTGGTGTTAATAAGATTAAAGATGGTTACAATCCTGCAACATGGATGTTGGAAGTAACTTCACCTGCACAAGAGGATTCACTAGGAATTAATTTTACTGAGATATACAAGAGCTCAAATATGTACAAGTGAGTGGCTGAGACCCTCAACGCTTTTTAGAGGATCCAATGATATTTAACTATAGCGTTTTTAACTTCATAAAATTGCTCACAGGAGGAATAAAGCATTGATTAGAGAGTTAAGCAGGCCTCTTCCTGGCACGCCTGATCTATATTTTCCAACAAAGTTTTCGCAGACCTTTTTCAGTCAATCCAAAGCTTGCCTTTGGAAACAGCACTTGTCTTATTGGAGAAACCCATCATATACTACAGTGAGGTTCTTCTTCACTCTAGCGATAGCCTTCATGTTTGGAACAATCTTCTGGGGCCTTGGTCATAAAAAGTATGTAGTATTTAAATATATAACGGTTGCACTGATCTTCTTACAAGACATCTTACCCAATCAATGAATTATGATCACTTTTTTTAAATGAATGCAGAGAGAAGCGACAAGATCTATTCAATGCGATGGGTTCCATGTATGCAGCTGTTTTGTTTGTGGGTATCTCATATTCAACAGCAATAAGACCGATTGTATCGGTTGAACGAACAGTTTATTACAGAGAAAAGGCAGCAGGGATGTACTCAGCGTTTCCTTATGCCTTTGGGCAGGTAAGTTCTTTTCACCACCATCACCTTTTGCTTGTGTACTTAGTATACTTCCTCCTTTCTAACTCCTCTTATGCCATTCTGTTTTCCATCATTCAGGTTATGATTGAACTCCCATATGTCTTGATTCAATCAATATTGTACAGTGTCATAGTTTATGGAATGATTGGATTTGAATGGAACGTAGCCAAGTTTTTGTGGTACATCTTCTTCATGTACTTCACACTACTATATTTCACATATTATGGGATGCTTGCAGTTGGTGTAACCCCCAATTTCCAGATAGCCGCTATTGTTTCTTCTGCATTTTATGGGATATGGAATCTTTTCTCTGGGTTCGTCGTACCCCAACCAGTAAGTTCAAACACTTTCTATCATCTCTCCAAGCATATTTTGAGCAACTAAACTTGTTTCCTCATGCAGAGAATGCCATTATGGTGGAGATGGTACTATTGGGCTTGTCCAGTCTCCTGGACACTCTATGGATTGCTAGTTTCACAATATGGAGACATTCATAGCACTGTGGATACAAATCAAACCGTGGCCGAGTTTGTCAGATCTTATTTTGGATATAAGCATGAACTTTTGGGTTTTGTTGCATTCATGGTCGCTGGATTTGCAATGTTCTTTGCTGGCTTATTTGGGCTTGCAATCAAGATACTGAACTTCCAAAAAAGATAGCCGTTTCAGAACAAACATATGGAGCCTTAGATATTCATGGCAGTTCTTTCTTCTCATGTTATCTTCCAGGATGAAGTGAGTTCGTTAGCCATCAAACCAAAAGGTTGGCTAACACATTTTTCTTGCAGAGCTCAGACTATTTTCTACCCAGCATGATCTAGCATGTGTCTGTAGCTTTTGCTCGCTTGTATAATATGAATGTATTATGTCAGTATTGTGTCTTTACAACTATATAAAACTCAATATTGTGAGTCCTACCATTTCATGTGGGTAATTGAGATGACAATTAGGTGTTTATTCTTTTTGTTGTCTGCACTTTTAGCAAGAAAGAAGACATATCATGCACATATTCAACTGCATTGAACAGATAGATCATTTTGAACAGCATCATATGACATTCTGAAATCTCATGGTTGGTTACTATCATTCTTTCCTTTTGAATTAGAGGCTGAGTTTCTAGCTTCTTAGGCTATCTTGTACTGTTTACAGCTCAACCCAAATAGCCTAAGGGTGTTGTTCCTTTCTTGTGCTTCATCTATGGCATTGGGGATGTTTTTTTAACATAGTTGATGGTGTGAAGTGTTTCCATTGCTCATTGGTGCAAAATTGTTGGTGTATGTGACATAGTACTAAAATGTTTTTCATGTTCTTATACTAATTTGATGGAGATGGGTCATCATGAAGGCATGCGATTGGGTACTTTTGGGAAACACTTAAGAAAGGGATTAAAAAGATTGAAACAAATATGAAGTTTTCTATTTTTTGGACTTAAGAAAAGTGAAATAGATGTTCAAATTGAATAGATGTAGGTGATTATAGAAGAACAAGGCTTGCCTAATATTCAGAATAAAAATGAGATTAATTATTTGAGATTGTTATAAGATGATTTGTAAGAATGTAAATGGTGATGTTCACTGATATTTGATTTAGATTAAGCTAGGATTAACATTTAAATCATTCTGTAAGCTTTCTAATCATAGTGAGTTTTTAGTTGTTCAAATAAATGAAAAACATTTGAGTGGAATTGTTTTGAATAATAATCTTGTAGATAACATTAATATCTATAGAGTGCAAAGTTTTATGCATTGAGTACATCACCAATTACATATTCAAACAACATAAATGGGCATGAATTTATGGATAGCAAGCTAGTCTACAAATTGTTAAAATTTCCACTTATAGTTTTTATCTCAAGAAACATATAATATCGAAGTTATTTAAAAAAAAGGTTGAACTATCATATTACTAGCCTCCCAAATTTTATTGCATTTGAAGCTTAATAAATAGGATTAAGACTAATAACATAATAACCCTAGTTTCTAATAGAAATTAAATAGATTAGAAATTTTATTTTGTTTAAGTTCACAATACAAAAAAATAGAGAACTATTCTTTGAAAGTTTTAATCAAGAAACATCAAAAAACTAAGTGTATAACAACTACAAAATTTGGTAGTCTTCTAAAATCATTTTACATAAAAAAATTTCATAAATTATAATGATGTTAAGACATATACTACAATGTGATTTAGATATCAATTCATAGTGGAAGATCATATATGAGCCAAGGGAAATATGGTTATAGAAGTGGATCAAAATTTAATGCAACTATGTTTCACTTGAAGTTGTGAACAGAAAACTCGAATCATATATGGTATTTGCATTACTCTAATATAAGGTTGTAACTTAATGGTAGTAATGTAGCATAGAATAGAGGTCTTGGTGACTACATGTCTTAGTATACATAGACATGCCTCTAAACTTGTTTTGGATTTACTTTTGAAGCCTTTCGGTACTTTAATTTATGCAAAGAAACATTTTTTGCTCTTGTTTATTAATTTTAGAATACTTAATATAAGAGATGAGTCATGAGTCATTAACAAATGTTTTTAGAACTTTGTTAGAATTTTTTTAGATACTTTCATGATGACACTGCCTTTGTGGAAGTTGGTTAGCCTCCATCTTTTATGGGACTAATGGGAAGAGCCTTGTCTTCAAAAACATTCATGACCAATTCAAAGTTGAATTTAAGATTATCAAGAAAATGTCTTAAATTTAAGAATTTTAGATGTCTCTTAGTTTAACTTAGAGCCAAACATGTCATCTATCATCAATTTCTTCTTTTGAAGCTATTTTCACTTAGTCAAATCAATAACCACATCTTGTTATCCCTAGGTTAGCCCCAAGCTAGTAATTCGAACAAAAATCTGAGTTCAAGCAATACTTGTTCACAGACCCTCAACTAACTACTCTTAGTTAGAAGCAACCATCTTAAAACTCTCCACTTTACCTAAAAGTATTCTAGGAAGTATTTCCAAATCACACTATGCATATTGGCCACCTTACATGAGAACAAAGATCTTGATGTTCACATGTAGCAATTTGAGTGGCCACAATAATGCACATAGTATTTGATGTCATCCATATCTCTTTTTCACTCTCCTTAAGAACATGACACTTAAGTAGCTCTAGAAACTTCCATCAACCTCCCTCAACAGCTTTGGTGGTTTTATTCTTGACTCTATCATCAATCAATGATCCAAAATCATCAATGAACATTTCTATATCATGTAGGAAGAGAAATAAGTGATTATAAAAGTTCTTATAACCTTTAACATGAAAGTTTGTTGAGTATTCAATCAACAAAAATGTGAAACCTTTCCTAGAAAAAGTTTTCTTCATCATATTACCTCTTTTATTAATAACTATTATTACGAGAAATCTTTGATATCTACACCTAAGAGATCCATTAAACTCCTTGGGTAAGTGATATAAATGGAGAGAGGATTGGGTCATGAATTGAAAAGTATGGCAAAAAGATTTAAAAGAAGTGGAGTAGAGTTTGAAAAAAAGAAAAAAAAAATAAGAATTCACTTACTAAAGTGAACCCAAGAGAAGGCCACCAAGCCAACTCAAGTGTCACAAAATATTAAATTTTCTTTGACTTCAACTAATTTATCATTCATCTATTTATGAGAGCTCTTTTAAATAGGAGATTATAAGTAATTATTTATTATAAAAAAGAAGTCTCCTACCAAATTCTTAAAGATTTTTATATCTATAATAATTTGTTTAATACACCATCATGTTACTTATCTAACTTTAAAAAACTTTCATATCCATATCATTCTTTAATATAAAAATATACTTTTTTTACTATCTCTTGAAGACTTGTATATCATAAGAATAAAAGTATATTTTTCACCTACTTTTTAAAGATTTTCATCTAAAATTTGGACACCTTTATTACTGTAGCACCAACCATGCACTCATGATAATACATAGATTAAACATGATTTCTCAAGATTATCATTTACATGTTCTTCAAATTGTCATGTATGTATTAAATTTTAGAGAGCTTTAGCTTAATTGATTCTATTTTGAGATCTTATAATAATTATATGTTATTATTTTTTCATAATTTCTTTCTTTTGTACTGCATCATTTTCTCTTAACTGAATAGAACTCTGCTCTATAGAGTTAAAGTCAAGGTAAATATCTACAAGTTATGGAGCCAAGTGTTTCCAGTTCTTCATATGTCATCCAAGTATCTTTCAGATGGTGGTTGATTTTTTCAACGAACAAAGAACCTGTAAAGCATATCAATATTAGAGGAGTGCTTCTTTGTAAAAATCCTATCAAATTTAAAATTTTTTAACATTGATGGTATTAGAAATTGACCATTATGTCCACCTTTACAAGAGTCAAACTATATTAAACTATGTTGTGAAGTACCTTTATAAGGCAAAAGATCATCAATATTGAACATTAAACCAATAAACATGTATGGTGGTAAATCAAGAATATAAGAATTTGTATTAATTTTCTTAACAATTTTGAAAGGCCCACAAGCTTGTGTATGTAATTTTTTATATTTTGTGAAAGAATAGTGCCCTAGCTAATGCGAATTAGAACTCGATCTCCTTCATTGAATTCCCTTAAAGATTTATTTTGATTGATAACTTTAGCATACTTTACATTGCTTCAATTTGTTCTTTGATATCTTTATGTTTTGATTAAAAACCATGTGCAAAAGTAAAAATTGAATAAAAAAATATGTGTGTAGGCATATCAAGCAAGTCAAATATGACATTTTAGATTGTATCCATACACGATTTCAAATGATGTTTGTTTAGTTGTTTTGAAAATAGTACTATTATATGAAAATTTTAATTTAAGTATAAGTCCCAAGTTTCTAAATTCTTTCCTATAAGACATCTGAGGAGATTTCCTAATGTACGATTAACAATTTATGTTTATTCATTTATTTAAGGATGAAAGGCTGAAGAGAATTTAAATTGTATTTCAAATAATTTTCAAAAATATTTTCTAAAAGTAAGAGACAAATCTAACATCATGATTAGAGACAACAATATAAGGTAAGCCATGTAAACGAACTATCTCTCAAAAAAAATTTACAATATGTGAGGCATCATTTGTTTTAGAACATGGTATTAAGTGTGCCAATTTTTGAAAAATGATTTACTCTAAATGCTATCATGATATCATAGTATTTTTGGTAAGCCTAAGATTAAGTCCATGGAGAGGTTTTCATAAGGTCGATAAGGAATAGACAATGCTATATATTGTCCTACTTGTTTAGTTATTTTGGTTTGTTTATATGTGTAGCATTAAGAAACAATTCGATTGATGTCTTGTTTTATGGATGGCCAATAGAATCAAGATTCAACTATGTGAGCAGTTTTGTCTCTCATCCCATTGTTCTACGATACCTCTAAAATATAATTCTATAATTAATAGATCTCTAAGTGGTTTATTTGAGATGTATAATTGTTTGTCTCTAAATAAATAATCTTTTATAATGACATAATTATCACAAATAATTTAGGATTTATCTTTTAGCTAATTATAGATATTATTGAAATTCTTACAAATTAAATATTTATTTTTAACCTTATTAAATCTAAGGATTTGTGATTTTAAGAAAGTAATCACTAATATTATTCTAAAAAGTACATCAATAGATTTGTTATCTTTTCTTGGTTTATGTTTGAGAATAAAAAATAATCTTATAAGTATTCAATTTACTTTGCATATCTATGTTTTAACCTTCTTTGTGTATTGATATATTTTAAAACATAGTATTCTATATTTAAAATAAATTTATTATGTAATAAGTAGTGTCTCTAATACTTTAATGATTATATAATTATATAAAATTTTCTATCATATGTAGAAATCCACCATCAATTCCAATCCATAAGCATCACATGAGATTTCAAATACTTTATAGAAATCAAGTAAACACAGAATAGGAGGTGATGTCATATGTAGTTTGATTTGATCAAAAGCCTTTTCTGTACCAACACTCCATACAAATTTATCATTTTTAAGACGTAGATAATTAGATCTATTGTTTTACTAAAAGTTTTTATGAATCTTTTATAGAATGTTGCAAGACTATGAAAACTTCTAATTTTTGTTATACTCTTTGGGATTGGCCAATCCAAAATGCTTTTAAGTTTTAATGGGTTAGGTTGGAGGCCAACAGATGATACTACAAATCCTAAAAAATTATCTTTCTTTTGCATGAGAGAGCGCTTCTTTAAGTTTATATATAATTTTTCATGTCTAAGTTTCTTTAAAATAAGTTTAAGGTATTCCAAATGGTTTGTCTCATCAAGACTAAAAATTAAAATGTCATCAAGATATATGACTAAGAATTTTTTTAATGAATGGTTTGAGAACAATGTTCATCAAATGCATGAATGTTCTTGGTGCTTTTGAGAGGCTAAAAGGCATCCCTAGCCACTCATAAAGACCACTAGGAGTTTTACAAGAAAATTTCCATTTATCACAAAAATGAATCCTAATTTGATGATAACCATTAAGGAGGTCTATTTTAGAACATGTTTGAACTAGAAATAAGGTCTAATAAATCATCTAATCATGGGATTAGAAATCAATATATTATTATTATTTTATTAATGACTCTGCTATCAATACACATATGTCATGAGCCATCCTTTTTTGGATTTAAAAGTATAGAAACTACATATGGGTTAAGGCTTTCTTGTATGAAATTTTTTTAAGTAGTTCATCAACTTGTTTTTTTAGTACGACATGTTTAGTGGGGTTCATTCGACAATGAGAAAGATTTGCAACCAAGATCCAGGTATTAGGTCAATGGCATGCTAGATGTCTGGCATCATAGGTAACTTATTAGAAAGCTCCACAGAAGTAATGTCACTAAATTAGATAGAATGACAAGTATCAAAGGTGGTTGAGATGTCTATCTTCATTTTATCAACTTCTTTCATATGTATGATGAAGAAGGAATTTGAATAAAAAACTTCTTTACATAAGCTCTTAAAATCTAGTTTATTAATAGTTATTATAACTATAGGTATACACAAATCATCTCTCAATAAGGTAATTTATAGTCATTATATAATATATAGAATTGAGTTTCCTTTATATATTATTTCATAGCTTACATTGGTATTATATGAGAATTCGATACCAGTATTTTGTATAAGATGGCAAGCATTGGTTTGAAACTATGCCTTAATATGATATGACTTTCTTAAATATTGATTTTGCTTGAAATTAGAACTTTATGTAAGGTGACAAATATGGTGACAAGAATAATATTTTTATATGATTTAGATATAATGTATTATTCTTTCAAGTAAAGATGTATGAGTTTGATATATGATATTAGAAAGTAAGAATAATTGTCATATAAAAAATATGACCTTATTAAATAAGAGATGATATAAACAATATTATTTAAAAGAACACGTAACAATTGATATATTTAATTCAATATTAATATAATTTATTCCTAGGTTTTTATTAGTTATATTCTAGAGTTCTCTCTATATATTATTTATCAAATATTGGTTATTATGACATATTATATTATTTTGTTATTTTTTCAATTTATCAATTTACCTATTCATAATCTTGCTTAACACTTATATTACAAGGATATCTCCATATCACGCAAAAAAGGAATCTTGAAGAGATAAATGATGATAGACACATTTAGTAGATTGGATAGATGGTAATGTTTTTCAATGATAAGTATTAGAAATGTTCTCCATTTGATATGATAATATTACATTTAGTTTAATGTCAAATATGTAGTCATATGCACTTGTTTTTTTTTATGTAAGTTATTATATATTTCATTGCAAAATGGTGTTGTTATTACATTGTGCTTCTTTGCTTCTATTCTATACATTATTTTTCATAAAATAGTTATCCTTTTGTTTATAAGAGCATGCACTCAACCTAATTAGAGTGTAACAAAAAATTCATTAGGTACAATCGATCCATGCACAAATCGCACGAATTAAATAAGACAATGTGTGTGTATAAATAACGCTTGTGTAAACATGAGACAATCTAAAGGAGTAACGAGAAGATATCAAATATGGTGAATTATTATTAGTTATATATGTATTTTATTTTGACCTTATAAAAAGTTTGTTTATGATAATTAGCTTTTTTATCACTTATCATTATGAAGTAATCTAATACGAGCCTCCCAAATTACAAAAAAGTTATACATTAAAAACCATAAAAAATGTATTATTGTGACCTTATTGTTGGGATATTATGATATGAAATATATATATATATAAATATATGAAAAATTATGTAATATATAAAATTGAGTTTCCTTTATACATTATTTCGTAGCTTACATTGATAGTATATGAGAATTCGACACCAATATTTTGTATAAGGTGACAAACGATGTTTTGAAACTATGCCTTAATATGATGTTATATAAGTTTCCTTTTATCGTGATCTCCTAAAAAAATTATTTATGATAATTAGCTTTTCTATCACGTGGCATTATGAAGTATTCTAACGAGAGCCCCCCAAACTACAAAAAAGTCAAATATTAAAAAAATAAAAAAAATATCGTAATAATAGAAATATAATTTTTTAAATATCGTTTTTCATCATCACAGTTTCCTAATGGAATATTTATTGATAATAATAGCCATCAAACAAAAGTCAAATAAGAAAGGCAGCAATCCAGCCGGCTTGAAAGATTATTTTATTAAAGTGTATTTATAATTATCAAGAAGAATATAATAAACAATTATATATATATATATATATATATATATAGTATTTAATTGAATATTTTAGTTGTTAATGTGTCCCATAAATCCCACTATATCAGTTAACAATAAAATAAATATCGTGAGATGAAGTTCAATCGAAGAATTTTCAATTTCTAAAATACATGATGAAAATTAGTTTTTAAAATAATTTTGTTTTCAATTTTTTTTTATTTAAAATATTAAAACTTCAATAAATATGTTTTTGAAAAAAAAAATTTGCTTATGTAATTTTTTTTAAATTCATTTTTCAAACTATTAAGAGGTTATCTGTTACACCCCATTTTTCCTAGGCTGATTTTTGGCATACAATTTTTTTTTTTTTTTTTTTTATATAGACAGCTCAGATCGTCCCATACCAACCTGAGTAGCCTACGAAAACATAGGATATAACACATCATTACACACCTACTTCCCTTAACAATGTGGATCCCATCTCCCGGGTACACCGTCAAATCAGGTTCATGACTCCTGAATTAACAGATGAACTCGCGCAATGTTACTCCTACTAGACCCAATACTCCTAACCCCTACGGGTAGGAGAACCGGTCTATTAGAAGTCTGAACCCCCATGGTTAAGTTCCATAGTCATGTAATGACCTCACCATCAAACAAAAAGATATATAACATCCTCAGATAAAATATGGCACTCCACACACCATACTCCAAGACAATAAGGTAGGGTAGTAAATGGAAACTACATTACAAGAATAAGACCAAGTCCAACAAGTGCAATATTATCCAACCAGAAACATAAGTCAGAATTTCCCTCACATATTACATGACATATGAGAATAATAACCTCATTAAATACATCCAACAGCAACAATCAACTAACCAGAATATCTCAGACAATCACAATCAGATATCCTCCACAAGCCTGCTGACCACGATCCCACCTAATCAGGTAGCGTCAAGTCTGCCGAGCCACTGAAATATACAATACAGGAATGAGCTACGCCCAGTAGGAAAGACAGCTAGTAAAACTCACATGCAAGAGAAGGATAATAGCAAAAATATAAGAATACAGCATAACAATGTATGGTGGATAAGCACTCTCAGTCCCAGACTCCGACCAACCACAGTCACCCCTAGTCACACCAGAGTAGCTCTCCTCTGGGCTTCCAGGTAGCGTGCCAGTGGGAACGCCCATCTCGAAACACGCATGGCGCCTAAGCACCCGACACCGCAGCGTCTCTCGTCAATCAATCTCCTGGAGACTATAGACAGATCTAGTCACAAAATCTCTAGCCAACGTGAGACACCCCTGCCACCCTAAGGCGCGCAGGCCTACACACTTGGCTAGCCACTGCGAGACACCCCTGCCACCCTCAGGCGCGCAGGCCTACACACATGGACCAGGAGAGATCGACTCAGCCACCGTCCCAAAGAGTCCTCTACCAACAACTTCCATAGAAGCTCACGCCCCTACAGTCATTGCCAATCTCTAACTCCAAGATCCGGCAACATGTATCCAGGTACAACAAGGCGCATACCAGTCACATGTATACTGTGGAAGCTAAGTCTGAACCGCACAGTTACCTACCACAACTACCCTAAAACATCATATAGGGTCTATAGTAGTCCGGTCCAGTATGCCAATCCATAAAATATGCCAACACTGAGTAAACTGACTCAATCCATGCCGTTGCCATCAAGCAACACAACTGTCAATTACTGACTGTTCTGGTAGCATCCGTGTACCATACTTCTGTCTGACTGTTTCCAGCTGTACTGTCATCACTGATAACATTTTTTCCCACTTCAGGAAATTTTTAAATCCCAATTTCAATTTCCGCCCTTTATCCATTTTCCGAAATTCGAAATAAATATCCGAATAAAATTTAAATTCCACATATATCCTTTTTCCGAAAATTCGGATTAATAAATTCCACATATATCCTGTTTTTCCAAAAATTCGGATTAATTTCTGAATTAATTTAAAAATTCCAAAAAAATCAAATTCTGCCCTTTCTTAATTTTCCGAAATTCGGAATAAATTTCCGAATTAAAATTTAAATTCACATATATCCATTTTCCGAAATTCGGATTAATTACCGAATTTAAATTTCCGTTATTTCCAATATACCGCCCGCACTTCCGTGAACCCGGTTCTCGCCGCCGGTTCGGCCTTCGCGCTGAGCCGAGAACCGCTTCTCACTGAACCGCGCCGAATCCCCTGAACCGGATCTCGCCACCGGTTCGGGACCCTCGCGCTGAACCGCGGCACCGCCGAACCAATTTCTTAATAATCCGTTAATCGGATTAATTTTAATTACTAATAAAATGGCGTAAATATCATTAATTACTTAATTAAATTTGATATTATCTAAACCCTTCTCCTTTCTCGGTCCGAAGCCCGCGAAACCCTAGCCGCCGCCATCGCCGACCATTACGATCCTTCCGTCGATTTCCGGCGACTGCGAACAAGGAGAACAATTTCCTAACATGCTCCTAAGCATCAATAAATTTTTTTTTCGGCGAAATGGGAATTTTTCCAGGAAATTCCGAAATTTGCAAAAGACACAAATTAGCATTCAATTAAATCCGATTTTCATCCACATGCTTGTTTTCATTAAGCAAAGTATTTCATGCTTTTAATTTTCTACTAAATCACTAATTTAAACTGAATTTCCTACCTTAACGACGCCGGCGACGGTGAACTTCGTCCGTAGCTCGCCGCAGCTCCTCGCCGAACGAATCCGGTACGAATTGACTCTCCTCGTTCCCGTGAATCTCCAGGCACAAAAAGCCCCTTGCCAGGCCGCCGGAATCACGCGCCGTACGCCGGAAAAACTCTCTCTATCGGTCGGCCGAACGAACCCTAATCGTTTCGCGAGGGTTTTATATTTCTAGCCGACACGGTGAAACCCATTACGCGCCGTTGACACGCTTTCGACACGGTAAGCATCCGATACGCGTTGTCGACACGCTATCGACACGGTAAGCACCCGATCAGCCGGTTCAATCCCAACCGTCGATCACGACCGTCCGATCCGCTTATCAGAACGCACGCGCAAACTCACTCGGCGAACCGTCTCCGCCTCCGCTGAACCGTTCCGGTCCGGTTCACGCGCGGTAAAAACCAATTTCCGGTTTAATTTAAATGGATTTTCGAATTTCTAAAAATCCAATAAATCTAATTAAACAGGGAAAATTACTTAAAATTCACCTCGGTGCTCCGAAAAATCCCTAGAAATTTCAGAAATTCCAATAGCCTCTGATTGAGCTCCTGGCTCATCCTACTGTCGATCTGAAATCATCCAAGCCAAAAATTAATTCATTAAAGATTAACATAAAACTTTTTACTGGGTATAACATTATCAAATAATACATCTAAGCCATATGTCATATGCTTAGTTGTAGGTATATTATCTGTAGATTTGATATCGTGTCACTGAAAGAAGAAATTCGAAACTCAAGATTTATATATTATATGTCTATTTTAACGTATAATATATTATTCTCGAACCTATGATAATTTCTCTTACATATGATACATCTAACAGATAAAACATATAATGACTAAGGATTCACATTGTCAACATTTTGTATTTGGCTCTCAGTGAGTGTCCTTCTTGGCTCAACATGTGAGCACGAAGAGAGACCAACTTTGAGTCTTAAAATATGGAGAGAAGTGTCCAACTTTGGGCATTAGAAGTGTAAAGAGAGATTGAGTCTAAGCTTTTTAAATAAAACTTGAGAAACTTGGTGGATGGAGTTTATCTATCCATAGGATTTACATTATAAAGTAGAATCCTTATTTGTGTGTATTATCTTGGCTTTGTAATTTCATTTGGTTTGCAAAACTATATTTTTAGCCTTACAAAATTGAATTTCAAACAATGGAGACTCCCTCTTTATTTAAAGAACAATAATTTTATTTTAAAAAATTACTTTTAAAACCTTTGTTCAAAAAATTGATTTAGACTTATGGAATTTATTTGAAAATTTTCATAACATCCCTATGAACATGCCCTTTAAGTTTAATAGCAATCCTAGTAATTAGCACAAACATAACCCAAGGCTTGAATATGCTATGTTTTGCTATATCTTAAGAGATTTGTATTAGCATTTATATGTTAAACTTTTTTAACGGTCATGTCTAAACTAGAAGTATCATATGGAGAGTTGTCACAAATTCATCATGAAAAGAAATTGAAGAGGAAGTTGAAGATAAACAAAAAAGAGAAAAGGGAGAGAAAAAAAGTCCCTCGAACACCTTAGACTCAATGAGTTTGAACGTAAGTGTAAATCTCAATTACTATTTAAAAAGTGATGCAAATCCAAAGCTTTATGTTATTGTGATTTTTCTAAAACTTTTGTTATCTTATTAAAGAACATAATAAACTCATTCAAAATTATATTGATTTAAGAATAACATATTCTATGCATAAAGATCATATTCATGAGCTAGACAATGAATGTGATTAACTTAGGGAAAAAAAATACAACTTTATCTTCACAATCATGTGCAGAAGCTTGTTGTAGTACCCAAGTTTCACATCATGCACTCCGAGCCACATATCGTGCATGAGATCTACAAGAATAGTTCATGCGTGTGTTGTAAGTAAACCCACAAACACTATCTGGTTAATGCATAAGCAGTAAGACATTGTTCGTGCACAGGAATAGGGTCCGTAGTCTTGAATATTGCCCATGGCACAATCTTTTGAGCACATGCAATAGCTTATGCACACACGGATAAGCCCATGTGGGTTTAATTTTGCTAAATTTTGTGGAATTTAAGATTTTGGTCAAAAGTATATGTTTCTTATGAAAATTAAAATAATATATTTTTTTATAATAAAATATTAGATTCAAACACTTATTTAAAGGGGTAAGAAGTGTGAATGAAATTATTTCATCTTTATGAGAAATTTCATATTTTATGTCAAAAATTCTCTCATCTCCTTCTCTCTTCTTTATTTTCCTATCATTCTAATGCTTCAATTTTCACTATTATAATTATAAAAATAAGGTTTAACATTGAGGGATCTAGGAAAGAATATCTTGTAAATATATCATATTATTTTTAGTATTAGAGCATTTCGATTCAACGTTGATAGCATGAGTTAAGAAGAAGGTAGTTGAAGAATAAGTTGTAAAAGAGAATCAGGAGATTGAAGATGTCTCATTTGAGCTGATTACGTGGGTATACAAGCATCAAACCTACACACATATATAGTTTTATTAATCTAATAAATGCAAATGTTTAATTAAGATTGTGCTAAAATTCCAACCATTTCTTATGACAAATATGAAAAATAATCTGCCAAAATAAAATTCTCTTAACTATAGGAATTCTAGATTAAGTGATAATTCAAGAATAATTAGAGATGAAAATGAGGATGACATCATCAATTTCACATTTTCAATGCATAAGAATTAATAATATCTTTTCAAGATAGATACTATACTTGATTATTTATTTATAATAATACATTGGATGTAAAGAAATTAGATACTTGGTTAGTATAATTAGAGATATATTTTCTCTATATAATTATTCATCAACTAATAAAGTGACATATGCTTAAATAAAAATGACAAGTCATGTATTAATTAACTAGAATGCTTACTTAAGAATTAGGGTTATAAAAATAACATGAAACTAATTTAAAAAATTAATTAGAGAAAAATTTTACTCAAAAAGTTACATAGAGGAAATGTAAAGAAAGTTGAACAACTTACCACACTACAGTAACAAACAACATAAGAATATATCATAAAATTTTGATGATAAGTGATGAGTTTGGCAATTCCCATCAACTAGATGTTGAAATTATTAAGGTACATTATAGTTATGTATTATTCTATTATCAGCAAATTATCATTTTTTCAAATTCAATTTTTTAAAAAAAATTAGTAAGTTCATGATGGTTATAAAAAAGGAGAATAATACAAATAAATAAAACTAGAAAGACAAAATACCAAGAAGTCTGAGTATAAGTTCAAAAATAGAAAAAATTGGGAAGATATTCTCAAGCTAAGTATGTTATAATATGACTATTAGTAGAACTCAAAAATATTTTGATCATTACAAGAAGAAATGGCATATACAATAAAAATGTTAGAAATTACACCTAAATTATTTTTATTAAACTTTAAGAAGGACAAAGTTCTTATTGTAATTGAGAATAAAAAGTACTTGAAACTCTTCTATAAATTAATGAAAGCTTCTCTCTTATTATAAGTCCACAAAAATATCTCATAAAGTAAAACAAAGAGATGAACTCTTTACCATCCAAATATAAATGAAGTAAAAATTTATCAATACTATTATTCATATTATAAGTGATAAAAATTTAATATTAAAAAGTCTTATGAATAAATCAAACATAGAGATTGCATTACATTCTAGACCTTATTCTTTATGGTGAATTCATAAAAACTTTGAGACAATAGTTAAAAGATAATGCAATATGAAATCTGCGATCACCAAAAGCCATATCGATGAGATTGTTGATGAAATGATACATCAAAATGTATATCAAATTATATTAAAACATCCATATTTAAGGGATTGAGATACCTTCTACTATCAATTAGCACAATGGTATCAATTTACAAAATATGGACAATACTTCTGACACAATAGAGAGGGATTAAGAAAAGGTATTGTTGGTGATGACCAAGTAAAGAGACTAGTGAATATTTATCAAAGTTATGTGCTATAAATAATAAAGTTAAAAATAAACTATTTGATAGAACTAATGGAAGCCTCAATCTCTTATGATCATTACAAAAGATAACAAAACTAAATCTTACAAAGAATCATACTAGAAAAGAAGATTTGATGAGTTCAAATCATGAGAAGAAGAGACCTCTATTCAAGAGCTCGATTACAAGTAAATTACATCATCAAGAAATCCAACATATTCTCACCTCAAGTATGTCAGGAAACAATGGCGAACGAGATGCCTGTGTGCTTTATGCGAGGTCTATTATTGTTTCCTTTCATTCTTACGCTTCAATTTTCACTGTTATGACTCTAAAAATAAGGTCTATTGTTGAGGGTTCAAGATGAGAACACCTCGTAGGTAGATCGCCTATAGAGACATTCTTGTGCTTATGAACAATATTTTTTATTAACTAATTACTTTTTACTAGGTCAATATTTGAATTTGATAGTATTAACAACCCATTCTTTGGAAAAAAAATGCTTAAATATCTTTTTTACTTAATAATCTAAAGGGATTTTCAAATCTAGTTTTGCTTAAAATGTATATGTTATTTTTTTCTTTTAATAATTTGTCAAAAACTAATTTATAAAACTTTTATGGAATTCTTATTGTTAGTGTATAAGTATATTTCAATATATCTTTGTTAAAACTTAAAAAAATGAGTTGATTTGAATGTTTAAAATTTTGATTATTAAGCATCATTTTTTGGATGAGATGTATAAATGATTCTAAAGCTTCCTTGAGTGAAGCCAACGCTCATATTTATTAAGTAGTTAAAATGACAATTTATGATTGTTGAATATTTAATTTTTGAAAAAAAAAATATTTGAATTTAATTAAATCTTTTGTGGATAAAATATATAATCAATAATCAAAGAAAGAATTACTTATTTGGAATTAAAAAATGTTTAGAATTTTTTAACTCAATAAAAACTAATTGAACTATTCTGTACATATTCCATTTATGATGGATTTGAATTTGGTTTTATGTTAACAAAATTTCAACATCAAGTTTATGTACTTAATTTTGAAGAGATAATAGAATCAATTACATGAAATGTCATGCTTCATATATTGTATAGATATTAGTCCCAATTTAGTCATATGACAGGTTTCGTGTGGACAAACTCAATCACTATCCTATATTTAAATAGATTTTGGACTACATTCATTTCGATGATTGTATGCATGAATTTCTTAGTTAGCATCATCTTATCTTTTAGTCTCTAATAAACATTATCTTATGAGCTAAAGGTTTGTTTTATGAGTATGATTTATGCTAATTATTCTAAACTTCTATTTCATCACATACCATCTTTTGTCTGTGCTTTTATTAGAACAAAGATTATGATCTTTCCCTAAACTTATATGCATGGTTAATCTTAATGATTACTTAATCATATCATGAAATTGGTTAAGTATATTAAATTAACAAGAATTATCCTTATGAGATGCAATTGAATATCATTGATAAATTTCTTCAAATCTAATATAGGTTTTGACCTACAAAGTGAGTTGATGTTAAAAATAATTTCCTATTAACTTACTTAAGATCTAATGATTCAAAACAAAAAGAAAATATAATTTCAATAATTTTATTATAACAAAAAATTCAAAACAATTTTTAAAATTCTTGGATCAATCTCTTGTCTTGTAATATGACATCTTAAAGATTTATTCTTTTTATTGTGTAGACAATTGGTTAATTTGATTGAAGGGCAATATTGATTATAGAAAATTTTCAAGTCAAAATAAGTGATGTTTTTAGTTGATATTTTTTTTTAAAAGCTCAACTTTTGGTATCTTTTTGAAGCTTAATAATTGGTGTCATTTATGATCTTTTAATCAACAATTGGTTTATTATTCAAGAATTAGTATTCTAAAATTAATATTATTATCAAGATTTAACCATTAAGTGGTATTGTTTGTAAAAGTCCAACAAGTGATATTTTGTAATCTCAATAAATATTATTATTTTAGCCAACAAGTTTTACTTATCAAGTGATATCTAACAAAATACTATGGCATCAAATAATAAAGATATATTATGGTATACAATAAGTTTAATAATTGATAAACATCAACAATTAGTATCCATCTTAATTTACTTATCATTGATCTCTTAATTCAAAGTCAAATACTTTAGAATAGTTTGTTTTGACAAATTCTATAATTAAATTAATATGGATAATTTTGTTTTATAAATCTCCCTGAATGAATTAGATTTATTTGTCCATTAGTTCTTGACATTAATCATCAAGATGTGCTTATAATATCTTATAATCAAATGATAAATATCTCCTATCATATCAATGCAAATATTTTGGGAGAATTTATTTAATTGAGAATCTAACAATTGGTATCATACATGATGCATGTCATTAAAAAGTACCCATAATTTCTAAATATCTATATTTTATATAATAAATATATACAATGGGAGTATGTATCATATCTTCTTTGAAGCGTATTTTCTCTTAATATTTAAGAGCCATGATCAAATTGTAATCATTATTAAACTTCTAGCATAGTCTTTTCGGGGAGATTCTCTTTGTGGTTAATAGAATAAATAGTTTATTACATGAGCCCTATATAAACTTTAGATATTTGTTCTCTTTTCCTAATTTTATAATAATAAAGATGGAGAAATAGATGTGGAAGAAAAGTTGAAGTGAGAGCAAGGTAATTCTAAGCATTAATATTTTGTTCATATATGAGTTATAAAAGAGGGGGATACTTAGCAAACATGTTGTATTCGTCATTTAATTTATAGTTTTTGCATACATGTTATTTTCTTATATATTTTTCTAATGCATTTTATTGTTCAAATGCATTTTGTTGTTCAAAGCACATTATGCATGAATTATGGGGAACAACCATAAATAAGAATTTTCCTATTATTTATTTTATCATTTTCACTTAAAAGTTTATCATCTTTAAAATGGGAAAGATTTTTGGTCCCTGTGAGCTCAAACAACCATATTTGATTTTTATGATAATATATCCTTTTTAAGTGCCTATTGTGGTGATCTAATGTATCAACTTAGCATATTTTTTAGGTGATATTTAAGACAGGTGCACTTGGTGATCCTACCATGTAATGTCTTAACAAATAGGTAAATCATCTAAATCTTAATAAATCATAGTAGATATAAAAGATGAAGTGAGTCATACCTTTTTTTTCTAATTTAGAGCTTATATTTACATAGAAGTCACATGTGCATTCATTCTTATCATGCCCAGGGTACACCTTATAACAAATTGTGTTGATATAATAATGTACACACTTCATTGATTTACATTCAAAACTTGCTCTCAAAATTGATGTTCAAATTCCTTTAAAGCAATATTTTAGAGCTTATTTGGCAATCAGAAAATAGTTTTCATTTTCTTTAGAATACATTATAATTCAAGAGTTTCTTAAGCTATATAAAACCTAGCAAAGCACTTCATAACTTTAAAATTTTGTACTTGATGTATAGTATGTGAAACATCACATCCAATATGGAGGGCCAAGTACTATATGTGGAAGCTTACATATAGTACGTCATGAAGTTATACCATAATCAGTAAGATCCAAAGGTTAATGTGCAATATTCTAAGCCATGTATGTTATGTCTAGTTGTAATTACATGTTATACAAACCCAACAAACATCTCCAAAGTATAATATGAGGTTGAATCCACTAAATGTGTTTTTGGCAAAATGTCAAGCAAGTTTTTGGAGTATCTAGTTCAAGAAATGAATCCAAACTAATCTTAATAAAATTAAGATAATATTAAAGATTCATCTCCTAAGACTTAAAAAAAAAACCAAAATTTGTAAGAAAAATTGTAGATTGTGTAGTTTTGTATCAAAGTCTACTAACGAGTGTTTGCCCTTCTTCAATGTTCTAAAGAGCAAAAAAATTTGAAGTGAACAATGGAATATGAGAAAGTTTTCTTAAAACTCAAAGACTACTTTGCAACACCACGGATTTTTAGTGGTCTTAAGATAAAGAAATTCTTTAACTTTATGTTAGCATAGTATATACGGCTATCACTAGTGTATTGGTTTGTAAGAGTGTAGAAACTCATACTATTGAAGCAATGTGCTGAGAGAACTTGAAACATGATAGCCATACCCAATCTTAGAGAAATTATTTTTCACCATTATTGTGATAACCCACTTGATCAACCTTATATACCTTTCTAAATAATGCTTTATGTATTAGATATAAGTGATGTCAATAAAAAAATCTAGAAATATGTTGATTTATAAACACCTTTAAAACAATGCCAAAATGGTAGTAGCTAATTCTCATTTATTTTTATAAAAACTAAATCTCATATTTGAGTATAGCATTGTAGAGGTCCTATCATGAGGAATAAGTACGATGCAGATTAACTTTTTCAGAAGTGATTTAAATTTACTATGAATTTGTAAAACAAATATTAATAAAAAAATATTTTTTTAATCTACTTATTTAACAAGAGGATAATCCTCCCTCCTTAGCTTAAGAACTTAGTTGAAGTGTTTAAAAACTTAAGAAAAAATGGAAAGAGAGGAAGAAGAGAGTTGGATAGGAGAAAGGAAGGGAACCTGAGCTATTCTTTGGGTGAAAATCAAAGAGATTGAGAAGGAAGGCGGTAAGGCTTGCAGAAAGAAAGGATTATCAACTTTGTATTGTAGAAAAAATTTAAAAGGTAAATATCTTATGCAAGCTTTCCTTGTTAAAGCTTGTATTACTAAATTTGGATATCAAGAAAATTATTTGTGTGAATTTGAAGTTGAGTTGGAATTGTTTGAAGCTATTATAGGTTTTTACTATGAGGATCATACAAGACAATCATTAGGTTATATGGGTTGTATTAATACATATTGAGATTGTACATGTACAATTAGTTCCTATACTATGTAACAAAGATTGATCATATGATTTTTTGTCCATCCAACATAAGATACATATTATATAATATGATATGGGTGATTGTACTATATGATGTGAAGGAAGACATATGAAAAAGAGCAATGTTTAATGTATGTTTTAGAAGAGCATTTAAAACTACTGTCTTAATAGAAGTTGATTTTTTTAATAAAACTTAATATGAATTATGCATAAAATAAGGATAATTAATAAATGAAATGAAAAAAATGATGAAAAAGACTTCTTAAAACCATTAGGTAAGTAAACTAATTCGTTACAATGTAAGTTGATTGTTAAAAGAATCCATGATGTTATCATGAAATGCATGATAATGTGAACATTTACATATATGGTATTACATTTCTTGTATATATTTTGATTTCACTATAATGTGAACATTTACCTTAGGTGTGTGTGTGTGTGTGCGCGTGTGTGTGTTTGTGTGAGCATGCGTGTGTGTTTGTTTATATGTATGTAAATACATACTTAAAGTCAAAGGTGAAAAAATTGAGGTTTGAATTATTAAAAAATGGATCATAAGTCTATAGTTTTAAAAGTGCTTTACAAAAGCATTAAAAAATATTCAAACGTAGCTTCTCTCATTTTTTAATTTTTATTACTTTTTTTGGTAGCTCTTTTGACCTTTTAAGGTGGTTCTCCTCCGGACAGAGCATACGAGCACCTCCTCAATGGACATGGGGGAACCATGCATGTCAAGAAGCTTCAGCCAGTCTCCATATTGTAGAAGCCCCGACGGTAGCGTGTTCTATTCCTCCTCAAGGGAGGAAATCGAAGAAGAGGAGGAGAAGGATTTGGGATGGGCTGCACTCGAGAAACTCCCCACATTCAACCACGCTAGTAAGCGATTTCTGAACTTTTCAAAAGGAGAGCTGAAAGAGGTCGACGTCAAGAGCCTTAGCCTGAACGAGAGGAGAACCCTGCTGGAGAGGCTTGTGCCAGTTGCCGAAAAAGACAATGAGAAGTTTCTTCTCAAGCTGAGAGATAGAATCAATAGGTGAAACCAGCATTCGCGAGGCTGCAGTCAATGTGTTACTGTTATTGATTACCTAAAGTGTTCTTTATCGGGGTTTTGCAGAGTTGGAATTGACTTTCCGACTGTTGAGGTGCGATATGAGCATGTTAATATCCAGGCCGAAGTCTATGTGGGAAGCAGAAGCTTGCCTTCCTTCTTCAATTCTAGCCTGAACGCTGTTGAGGTTTGTGGGCATCCGCCATTAGAGTTTTACAGTTGCTTCCATTTTACCCCTTTTTTTTACCCTTGATGACATCTTTTTGTTTTTTGCTTTCATTACTTGAAATAGTCCTTTGGCAACTACCTTCACATAATCCCAAGCAAGAAGAAACCTTTCGGCATCCTTAATGATGTTAGTGGAATTATCAGGCCTCGAAGGTATCTTGCCATGTCCGATTATTGGAACGGTACATTTCAATATCGTAGTCCTCTCCTGTGATCCTTCGATAAAAATTATATATAGGATGACACTTCTTTTGGGTCCACCGGGATCAGGGAAGACTACATTGTTATTAACTTTAGCTGGAAGGCTCGGCTCTGATCTAAAGGTCTCCAATTTTCTATTTTTCAATTTTTCTTTTTGATTGAAAATGAGGGCAAACGACCAATCTGAAGATTTTGCAAAAGAATTATGCGTTAAACTTTAGCACTATTTCCAAAGGATATTCTAACCTAGAATAATAACTTTATTTCTCAATTTCTCTCCTATGGTACATTTTTTTTCTAATTTAAGTAACTTTGTCATATTCAAGCTGATGCATGTGAAATATGTGTGAAAACTTAATGTAGGCATCCGAGAATGTAACTTATAATGGCCACAACTTTGATGAGTTTGTGCCACATCGAACGGCTGCATATGTAAGTCAATACGATCAACATATGGGAGAGATGACTGTGAGAGAAACTTTAGCCTTTTCTGCTAGATGTCAAGGGGTTGGCTCTCGTTATGGTATGTGATTAATCTTAAAAATTATGTAAAATTCTCTATTTGAATTGGAATTTTGAAACCTATAGACTCAATTCAAGTATGTGACAATGACAGATTTGTTAACTGAATTGATGAGACGAGAGAATGCAGCAAACATCAAACCTGACCCAGATATAGATGCATTCATGAAGGTAAGAAAGGGAGTTAACTTTGATTTTAAACTAAAAAATGAATTGAGTAGTTGAAGTTCTTGTTAATATTAACTTGAAGTAATAGATTATTTCTTTGGGAAAATTAAATTATGTCCTATTAAACATATGTAGGCAACATCAATCGAAGGAAAAGAAGTGAGACTTATAACAGATTACATAATGAAGGTATTTTCAAATAAGTGAGCATGCAGCAACTTAGTAGATAAGATTTGCACGAAATTTGTTTGATTTTCTAGTTTTAGATACTTGGATTGGAGGCATGTGCTGATATATTTGTGGGTGATGAAATGCTAAGTGGCATCTCTAGAGGACAAAAAAGGCGTGTAACCATAGGTAGAAGAGTTCATTCCTTTTTTTTTTATTGAAAATTCAACAGTTTATTCTTTAGCTACAATTACTATTACTCTTATTGACATCAACAAATATTTAGATTTTGGAATTAAAAACATATTCTCAATTATACTTTGAATTAGGTGAGATGATCATTGGGCCTGCTCAAGTTTTGTTAATGGATGAAATATCAACTGGCCTTGATAGCTCCACAACTTTCCAAATTGTGAACTCACTAACCCAAACTGCTCACATTCTGGGAGGAACAATAGTGTTATCCCTACTTCAACCTACACCTGAGACATATGAGCTCTTTGATGATGTCATCCTCCTCTCAGAAGGACAAATTGCATATCAAGGCCCTCGTGAAGATGCACTCGCGTTCTTCGAATCCCTCGGATTCAAGTGTCCGAAGAGGAAGGCGGTTGCTGACTTCTTGCTAGAAGTAATTCCTATTAACAACAAAATTTGATCATAGGATATCTCTCTCTTGTTCTAATTACATATGGTAGGGCTAATTAATTAATTAATTTTGTAGGTGACATCTAAGAAAAATCAGAAACAGTATTGGGCGAAAGCTATTGAATCGTATAGATACGTGACAGTTAGAGAATTTGCAGAGTCTTTTTATTCATTTTATGTTGGAAGAAACCTTCAAAAAGAGCTAGCTACGCCATTTGATCGCAGAAAGAGCCACCGCGCTGCTTTAACAACTTCAAAATATGGTGTAAGTAGAATAGAAATGTTGAAAGCTTGTGCTCAAAGGGAGCTTTTACTTATCAAGAGGGGTTCCTTTGTTTATGTGTTTAGAGCTTTCCAAGTGAGTGGAAATCTCCAACTAGCTAGAACATAATGCTTCAATCCTAGCAATCTACTTCATATGTCTAATACTTTTTCATCTCTTGCTTATAGATCATATTTATGGCATTTATCATGCTGACACTATTTTGGAGGATAAAGAAGAATCAAAATTCCATTGATGACGGTTTAGTTTTTATGGGAGCCATTTTCTTCTCCATATTGACCATCTTATTTCATAGTTTATCGGAGCTTGTGTTGACCACTTTTAGGTTACCTATTTTCTTCAAGCAAAGAGACTACAACTTTTATCCTGCGTGGGCATATGCATTGCCAAATTGGATATTAAAGATTCCATTCTCATTCCTTGAAATATCTGTATGGGTATTGCTCACTTACTTTGTCATAGGCTATGATTCAAGTGCAGAAAGGTTAATTTTTTATAAAATATCAAAATTCGATTAGTGTGAATTATTGTGTCCTAATGTTACCTTAGCATTTTATTTACAGGTTCTTCAAACACTTTCTTTTGCTTTTTCTTGTAAATCAAATGGCGATAGGGATGTTTCGTTTGCTTGCAGTAGTAGGAAGGGACTTGCTCATAGCTTATATATTGGCAGCCTACATCCTTCTTATGGTTGTAGTACTGGGTGGATTCGTAATTTCGTATGGTGATTTCTTCACTACATGTTTTGTTTTATTCATTTAATTTCTGACTTATAAAATTGTTTTTTACTTCAGCTCATAATTGAAGCAACTATGGTCTTTAATTTTGCAGGAAAAATTAAAAAATGGTGGAAGTGGGGTTATTGGGTTTCACCTTTTATGTACTCACAAAATGGTCTTTCAGTGAATGAGTTTCTTAGCAATAACTGGTGCCAGGTGTAGAATTATCTTTCAAATAAGAACTCTAACTATAAACATGCTAAAGAAACGGTTGATTTGATAATTTGGTTTTTCTTTCAGACATTACCAGGAACTAATCAAACCCTTGGAATTAGTATCTTAAAGTCTCGGGAAATGTTTTCAGAGGCAAAATGGTATTGGATCGGAGTAGAAGCTTTATTTGGTTATGTCCTCTTATTCAACTTTCTTTTGATTCTTGCTCTAACATATATAAAACGTAAGTCTATTGTTCTAATTTGCAAGACCATTCATATACATTGCAAAGAAACCATAAGAACATATTTGAAGTGGCATATCGATCTTCTCGCAGCATTTGGGAAAGGTCAACAAACAGTAACTAAAGAGAATCTGATAGAACAACGAATGAACATTACTCGAAAGTTTGAACTTTCTTCAGGAGGTTAGACCGACTTTTACATGTTTAGAAAAATTGTGCTACCTTTCAGCCAAAAAGTATTTATTGTGATCCAAAAACAGGTAAAGAAGCCATGAGGTCAACAGGAAAAGAAATTTCAAACTCGAAAGAAAAGAGTCTAATGGTACTTCCATTTGTCCCACATTCTGTGATATTTGACAAAATAAGATATTCATTGGATATGCCTCATGTAAATATAAAATTAGATTTTGCAAAATAATTTAAAACAACTGCAAGGGTTCAAATCCACTATATTATAACTACAAAAGTTTAATATGTAGATGTCACAATTCTATAGGAAATGAAGACAAAAGGTTTTGAAGACAAGTTATTGCTTCTAAATGGCTTGAGTGGTTCCTTTAGACCAGGCGTGCTTACTGCTCTCATGGGTGTTAGTGGAGCTGGAAAGACCACCCTTATGGATGTCCTTGCAGGGAGAAAGACAGGTGGATATATAGAGGGAAGTATTATGATATCCGGACATCCCAAAAAGCAAGAAACATTTACTCGTATTTCAGGCTATTGTGAACAAAATGACATCCACTCTCCTCATGTAACTGTTTATGAGTCTCTTATTTACTCTGCATGGCTTCGCCTTCCTATTGAAGTTGATTTGATGACCAGAAAAGTGAGTTATGTCGAACTCCACTTGTATCATGTACCTTGTGACCACATGAAGAGCTATTTACAAATAACATAATGTATTGCAGATGTTTGTCAGTGAGGTGATGGAACTCGTAGAGATGACAACACTAAAGGATTCATTGGTTGGATTACCTACAGTAAATGGGTTGTCAACTCAGCAGCGTAAAAGACTAACAATAGCTGTTGACCTAGTTGCTAATCCATCTATAGTCTTTATGGATGAGCCAACCTCTGGGCTTGATGCTAGAGCAGCAGCTATAGTAATGAGAGTAGTCAGAAGTATAGTTGACACAGGGAGGACTGTGGTGTGTACAATTCACCAACCAAGCATGGATATATTTGAAGGCTTTGATGAGGTTAGAAATGCAGAGGAAGTAAATTGATAAAAGTTCATAGCACTTCATGTTTATCTATGTGTGCGCTATATGTTTATGGTAAATCTTTTATACAAAGGCATGAATTTTTCGATGGCAGCTCTTTCTAATGAAGAGAGGTGGTGAAGAGATATACGTGGGACCATTGGGTAGAAATTCGTGCCACCTTATCAAGTATTTTGAGGTAACAAACTTATTTTCATGCCAAAATTTACAGAAAATATAGAGGTAATCTTCAGTGCAGTATTCCTTACCTGTTACGGTACCTTATACAGGCCATTCAAGGAATCACTAAGATTAGAGATGGCCATAATCCTGCAACCTGGATGTTGGAGGTAACAACACCTTCACAGGAAGAGATATTAGGAATCAATTTCAATGATGTTTACAAGAAATCTGAATTGTATCAGTGAGTAGAACAGTACCCAATTCATTTGCTTAAGATAAGATGTTCTTTTCTTAATCCATCATCTCGTTAATGCATGTTGTAGGAGGACCAAAGCACTAATTTCTGAACTAAGCAAACCGGCACATGGGTCGAGTGATCTATATTTCCCAACAAAATATTGTCAAACTTTTCTCACCCAATGTATTGCTTGCCTTTGGAAACAGAACTTGTCATATTGGAGGAATTCTTCTTATACTGCAGTAAGATTTTTCTTTACGGTCATAATAGCATTGATGTTTGGCACAATCTTCTTGAACTTAGGTCGCAAAACGTAAGCAAACAGTACTTTGATTGCAGCAAAAAATCCAATTTTGTATCCTCTCTATAGGCAATCTAAAACAAAGGAGTTATAATTTTTCAGAGAGAAGCAACAGGATCTGTACAATGCCATGGGATCCATGTTTGGTGCTGTTATGTTTATGGGGGTGTCGTATGCTACTGCAATAAGGCCAATTGTAACAACTGAACGCACTGTCTTCTATAGAGAAAGAGCTGCGGGAATGTATTCAGCATTTCCATTTGCCTTTGGGCAGGTAAAGTACAGAGGTGACAACAACATAGCAGAAATTTTTGACCTGTTTCCCTTATCACTGTTTACAATGGATTTCAGGTTTTAATTGAGCAACCTTACGTGTTTGCTCAATCTCTAGTGTATTGCATTCTGGTGTACTCCATGATTGGGTTTGAATGGTCCCCAACAAAGTTCCTATGGTACATATTTTTCATATATTTCACTTTGTTGTTCTATACCTACTATGGCATGCTTGCTGTAGCGGTAACACCCAATCAAACCATTGCTTCTATTGTTGCTTCCTTCTTTTATGGAATGTGGAACCTTTTTGGAGGATTCGTCATCCCACATAAGGTGAGTTTTCTTCAATTTTAGTTGTGTTCACTTCTGTTTAAAAGCATATAACTTGAAGCCTCTTTTGTAGAGAATACCAATTTGGTGGAGATGGTATTATTGGGCTTGCCCAGTCTCATGGACTCTGTATGGATTGGTTGCATCTCAATATGGAGATGTCCAAAAATTACTTGAAACAAAGCAAACTGTGGAGGAGTTCATCGACGCTTACTATGGGTTCAAGAAAGAGTTTTTAGCAATGGTTGCATTTATGGTGGTCTTCTTCGCACTCTTCTTTGCCTTCTTGTTCGGTGTGGCCATCAAGTTTTTCAACTTCCAAAAAAGATGATACTCTTGTGGAGCAAAGAGAAGAGATTACAAGAAAAATGGTATTTTGTAAGTTTTTTTTCCTTCTTGTCTTTCATGAGAATTAATAAATGTGTAGTGAGATCATCATGTTGTTCATTTTTGAATCTTTTTGTTGAATGTTAAATCTGGTTTGAACGTAAATCTTTAATTTTTTTCTTTTAAGAAGAGTGATGGATTATTTACAAATTATTTTGTAGATTTCTTGGGAGCAGACTTTCGATATCAAAATCATTTAGACAAATCTCTTGAGTTCAACCCTCAAGACTAGTCTCTCGAATCCAAGACCTTTGAGACCAATCATTTGAAGCTAATTCTCAAAAGTTGTTTTTTCAAGATCAATTTTTCAAGGCCATTTTTTTATAATCTTCTTTCCTTAAATGCATATTTATATATGAGAAATATAATTATAATATTTCAAAAGTATATTAGTTTGACAATTGTAATTGGATATATTGTGTACTAATATTCATGAATATTCATTTAATTGTTTTAAACAATAATTAATTAGATATAATAGATCCATGCATAAATAATACTAGATTTAAGCATATGGCAATCTAAGGATGTAACGAGAAGATATCAAATATGATGAATTATTATTAGTTATACATGTATTTTATCTTGACCTCATAAAATTTTTTTTTATGATAATTAGTTTTTTTATCTCAACTTAATAAAAATTTAAAGATTAAAAATCATTAAAAATATCTATTACAACTGTGAACAAAATATCATGATAATAGAAATATAATTTTTTAAATATGGTTGTTTATAATAGCCATCAAACAAAAGCCAAATCAGAACGGCAACAATACAGTTAGCTTGAAAGATAATTTTATTAAAGTATATTTATAGTTGTCAAGAAGAATATAATATTTTATCTGTTAATGTGTCTCATACATCCCACTATATCAGTTAACAATAAAATAAATTTGTTTTAAAAAATAATATTCTAACTCATCTGAGATTTTTTTTTTAAAATAAAAAAACCTTTTTAAAAATATTATATGTCTAATTCATTGTATGATTTTCTATTATCAAACTTATGATAATTCTCTTGACATAAAATACATCTAACAGATAAAACATATAATGATTAGCTTAATTATTTTTTTAGAAAATTTAATATAACCATTAAGAGCCATTTGAGAAAGTTATTTTGTATTAAATTTCTATATAAACATCTCTAAATATTAAGAGTTTATTGATGATTTTGGGATAACATTGAAAAACTATTTGAAAATCTTGTTTATTTTATAGTTATACTTTTTTTTCAAAAAAGAGAACTTTGTGAGGACTGTAAGTTCAATATCATTCTCGAAATAGAGAAAGTGTATTTTTCAAAATTTTCAACACAATATTCATTCACACTCTTACTCACAACATTCATTCTTCTATTTGTTTTATATTGTAAATTTATCCAAGCATCAAACCTACATGCATATATAGTTTTATTAATCTAACAAATGCAAGTGTTTAATTAAGATTGTGCTAAAATTCCGAACCTTTTTTACGGCAGTTCTGAAAAATAATCCACCAAAATAAAATTTTCTTAACTAGAGAAATTCTAGATTAAGTGATAATTTAAGAATAATTTGAGATGAAAATAAGGATGACATCATCAATCTCACATTTTCAATGCATAAGAATTAAAAATATATTTTCAAGATAGATAATATACTTGACTTGTTTATTTATATTAATACATTGGATGCAAATAAATTAGATACTTGGTTGGTATAATTAGAGATATATTTTTCTATATAATTATTCATCAACTAAAAAAGTGATATATGCTTAAATAAAAATGACATGTCATGTATTAATTTATTGGAATGCTCACTTAAGAATTGACAAAGTTATAAAAATAACATGAAACTAATTTAAAAAATTAATTAGAGAATAATTTTACTCCATAAGTTACATGAAAAAAAATGTAAAGAAAGTGGAACAACTTACGACACCAACAATAACAGACAACACAAGAATATATCATTGAATTTTGATGATAAGTGATGAGTTTGGCAATTCTCATCAACGAGATGCAGAAATTATCAAGATATATTATAGTTATGTATTATCCTATTATCACAAATTATCATTTTTCATATTTAATTTTCTAAAAAAATTAACAAATTCGTGATAGCTATCAAAAAGGAGAATAATATAAAAAGATAAAGCTAGAAAGACAAAATACTAAGTAGTTTAAGTATAAGTTCAAAAATTGGTGAAATTTGGAAAGATATTCGCCAGCTAAGTATGTTGTAATAATAACCACTAGTAGAACTCAGAAATATTTGGATCATTGCATGAAGAAATGACATATACAATAAAAATGTTAGAAATTACACCTAAATTATTTCTATAAAATTTAAGAAGGATAAAATTCTTATTATAATTGAGACTAAAAAGATATTTGAAACTCTTCTATAAATTGATGAAAGCTTGTCTCTTATATTGAGTCTAAAAAAATTTCTCATAAAATAAAACAAAGAGATGAACTCTTTACCATCCAAATATATATAAAGTAAAAAATTTATCAATACTATTATTGATATTAGAAGTGACAAGAATTTAATATTAAAAATTCTTATAAAAAGGTTAACTCTAAATATTACACCACATTCTAGATCTTATTCTTTATGGTAGATTCATAAAAACTCTGAGACAAGTGTTGAAAAATAATGTAGGATGAAATTTGATATCACCAAAAGCCATATCAATGAGATTGTCTATGAAATGATACATCTAAATGTATATCAAATTATATTAAAAATCCATATTCAAGGGATCAAGATATCTCTTACTATCAATGAGCATAATGGAATCAATTTAACAAATATAAACAATACTTTCTTCTGACACACAATAGAGAGGGATTAACAAAAGTTATTGTTGGTGATGACCAAGTAAAGAAACTAGTGAATATTTACTAAAGTTTTGTGCTATTAATAATAAAGTTAAATAAACTATTTGATGAGACTAATGGAAATCTCAATCTCTTGAGATCATTATAAAAGATAACAAAACTAAAACTTACAAAGAATCATATTAAAAAAAGATTTGATGGGCTCAAATCATAGAAGAGACCTCTATTCAAGAGCTCGATTATAAGTATATTACATCATCAAGAAATCCAACATTTTCTTACCTCAAGTATGTTAGGAAACAATGGCGAGCAAGATGCTTGTGTGCTTTGTGCGAGGTCTATTATTGTTTCCATTCATTCTTATGTTTCAATTTTCATTATTATGACTCTAAAAATAAAGTATATTATTGAGGGGTTCAAGATGAGAACAAATTGAAGGTAGATTGCCTACAGAGATGTTTTTTTAGCTAATGAGCATTATTTTTTTTATTAATTAATTACTTTTTCACTTATTCAAAATCTGAATTTGATAGTATTAGCAACCCATTCTTTGTAAAAGAATGTTTAAATATCTTTTTTACTTAATAATCTAAAAGGGATTTTCAAATCTAGTTTTGCTTAAAATGTATATACTATTATTTGGAATTCATAAAAAACTAATGTATAAAACTTCTATGGAATTCTTATTATTAGTGTATAAGTATATTTAAAGAAATCTTTGTTTGTTATAACTTAAAAAAATGAGTTGATTTGAAATTTTAAAATTTTGATTATTAAGCATCAATTTTTGGATGAGTTGTATAAATGATTTTAAAGCTTCCTTGAGTGATGCCAATGCTCATAATTATTATGTAGTTAAAACAAAAATCATGATTGTTGAATATTTAATTTTTGAAAAAGAAAATTATATGAATTTAATTAAATCTTTCATGGATAAAATATATAATCATTAATCAATGAAAGAATTGCTTATTTGGAATTAAAAAATATTTAGAATTTTTTAACTTAATAAAAACTAATTGAATTATCCTATACATATTCCATTTGTGATGGATTTGAATTAGGTTTTATGTTAAGAAAATTTTAACATCAAGCTTTTGTACTTAATTTTGAAGAGATAATAGAATCAATTACATGAAATGTCATGCTTCATATGTTGTATTGATATTTGTGCCAATATAATCATATGACAAGTTGTCATGTGGACTAACTTGATCACTATCCTATGTTTAAGTAGATTTTGGACTACATTATTTTGATGATTGTATGCATGAATTTCTTAGTTAGCATCATCTTGTCTTTTAGACTTTAATGAACATTCTCATAGAAGCCAAAGGGTATTTTATGAGTATGATCTATGATAATGCTTCTAAAGTTCTATATCATCACATAGTATATTTTGTTTGGGCTTTTATTAGAACATAGATTACTATATTGCCCTAAACTTGTATGCATAGTTAATTTTAATGATTAGTTAATCATATCATGAAATTGGTTAAGTATTTTAAATTAACAAGAATTATTCTTATGAGATGTAATTGAATATCATTGATAAATATCTTCAAATCTAATATAAGTTTAATATAAGTTTTGGCCTACAAAGTGAGTTGATGTTAAAAATAATTTCCTATTAACTTACTTAAGATCTAATGATTCAAAACTAAAGGAAAATATTATTTCAAGAATTTTATTATAATAAAAAATTAAAAAATAATTTTTAAAATTCTTAGATAAATCTCCTGTCTTGTAATATGGCATCTTAAAGATTTATTCTTGTTATTGTACAGACAAATGGTTAATTTTATCTAAGGACAATTTTAACTATAAAAATAAAAGATTTTCAAGTCAAAATAAGTGATGTTTTTAATTGATATTTTTTTTAAAAAGCTCAACTTTTGGTATCGTTTTGAAGTTCAATAATTGGTGTCATTTATGATGTTTTAATCAACAATTGGTTTATTATTCAACAATTAGTATTCTAAAATTAGCATTTTTATGAAGATTTAACCATTAGAAGGTATTGTTTGTAAAAGTCCAATAAGCATTATTTTATAATCTCAATAAATAGCATTATTTTACCCAACAAGTTTTACCTAACAAGTGTTATCTAACAAAACATTATGGTATCAAATAATAAAGATATATTGTGGCATACAATAAGTTTAATAATTGATAAATATCAACAATTAGTATCCATCTTAATTTACTTATCACTGATCTCTTAATTCAAAGTCAAATACTTTGAAATAGATTGTTTTGTCAAATTCTATAATTAACTTAATATGGATAAATTTATTTTATAAATCTCCATGAATGAAATTAGATTTAACTATCCATTAGTTCTTGAAATTAATCATCAAGATAATATCTTATAGTCAAATGATAAATATCTCTTATCATATCAATGCAAATATTTTGGGAGAGTTTATTTAATTGAAGATCTAACAATTGGTATCATACATGATGCATATGTTATTAAAAGTTATCCATAATTTCTAAAGATCTATATTTTATATAATGCTTATATGCAAGGGGAGTATGTATCATATCTTCTTTGAAGAGTTTTTTGGCTTAATATTCAAGAGCCTTAATCAAATTATAATCATTATTAAACTTCTAGCATAGTCTTTGTGGTTAATAGCATAAATAGCTTGTTACATGAACCCTATATAAATTTTAGATATTTGTTCTTTTTTCCCAATTTTATAATGATAAAGGTGGAGAAATAGATGTGCAAGAAAAGTCAAAGTGAGAGTAACGTAATTCTAAGTATTAATATTTTTTTTAGATATGAGTTATAAAAAAGGGGATACTTAGCACACATGTTTTATTCTTCATTTAATTTGCATTTTTGGCTTACATGTTATTTTCTTATATATTTTTCTAATGCATTTCATTGTTCAAATCCATTTTGTTGTTCAAAGCACATTATGCATGAATTATGGGGAACAACCAAGCATAGGTATTTTTCTATTATTTATTTTATCATTTGCACTTAAAAGTTTATCATCTTTAAAATTGAGAAGATTTTTGTCCCTGTAAACCCAAACAGCCATATTTGATTTTTATGATAATATATCATTTTTAAGTGCTTGTGGTGACCTACTGTATCAACTTAGCATATTCTTTTGGTGATATTTAAGATGAGTGCATTTCATGATCCTACAATGTAGTGCCTTAAGAAATGGGTAAATCATTTAAATCTTAACAAATCATAGTAGACATAAAAGATGAAGGAGCACTCTAAGTTGTCCATAAGTTTAAGGGTTTTGTGATGAGATTTTCACTTTTTAGGGACTTATGTAAGGATTGTGATTGAGTCATACCTTTTTTTAATTTAGAACTTATATTGACACAGAAGTCACAGGTGCATTCATTCTTATCATGCCTAGGTTACACTTATAACAAATTGTATTGATATAGTAATGCATATGCTTCATCAATTTACATTCAAAACTTGCTCTCAAAATTAATGTTCTAAATTCCTTTAAAGCAATATTTTATAGCTTATTTTGCATTCACAAAGTAGTTTTCATTTTCTTTAGAATGCATTATAATTCAAGAGTTTCTTAAGCTATATAAAACCTAGCAATGCACTTCATAACTTTAAAATTTTGTACTCAATGTATAGTGTGTGAAACATCACATCCAATATAAAGGGTCATGTACTATATGTGTGATGCCGGACGGATTTAAGCTTTTGTTTATTGAGCAATACAAGCGATTAACCTGCAAACTTTTAGGGAAATAAAGAAAACTTGTGGGAAATTACGTGAAATTTCGAAAAAGGTAACACACTTGAGACACCCGTCCAAGGCGATCCTAGCCAAGAGGGGACCGTGGGCGACACAGAGGTTGCTCCGTATGCTAGGCCCGCTACCTCTCGACGGCGCAGACACGGGGTACTCGGGATGGGTTAATAATACCGATCTCGAAAAATAAAATTTTGAAAGATCGCTCAACACAGAATTAAGAGTCGGATGATCGAACTAATCAACACTAGTTTCGAGGATAACGAAGTAAGTAGTACGCGAAAAGAGTGAACCAGAGGCAACGAAGAAAATCGGATAGTAGGAAAGTGAACAGCGAGGAAATCCGAAATCCGCGAAGGAAACACGTCAAGTAAGGGAAGTGGCGGGAAGTTTCCGAGCGTACCGTTAGTACGGAAGTTGACTTGCTTTTCGTGGGTGATGCGCGAAGATATTGCTTCAGAATGGTTGATGGACTGGCACGGCGTCTCACCGCTTGGGCCTCACACCCCTCCTTCCAGTATCGAAGCCTCGACGAATCAGCACGTCGAAGTTCTTGATGCACTCACTCTTGAGCTCTCAACAAGATGCAAGAAAACACAAATTCTCATTCACTAAGCGTATTCTCCAAAACATAAGGGTAGGCCTCCCCTTTTATAGGGAGCCTAAGGGTACAAAAATACATAAAAGCCTTAAAATAAGCTGTTCCCAAACTCAATTAGAACTTGCAAGGGGACGTGCGCCGCGTGCGTGCGCCGCGCGCGCGTGCGCCGCGCGTATGGGCGGTGGGCACTGCTGTCGGCGCTTTCGGCGCGGCGTGGGCGGGTGCGGCGGAGTTCGGGTCGCGCCGACCCGCGAGGGCGGGCGGGTGACCCGAAAGCATAATCGGGACGGGCGGACCCGATACCGACCGCGGTGACCCGATTGGAGGCGGACGGGTTGCTGGCGGTCCGCAGGGGCCGTCGCGCCGATGGTGCGGTACCCGCGCGCGGGGGCGCGCCGCGGTCTTGGCTGAGCGCGCGCGCGCCTGCGGAGCGGCTGTTGGGCGGCGGCCGGCGGACTGCCGGCGGACGGCGGCGGACGGACGGCGTTCGGCGGGGCGGTGGGACCTGAGTCGCCGATGAGCGTCTTGAATGTTTTAAAAGTCCGTTTTTGAGCATAGATTTTATTTTCGAGCTCCAAATTGACCCTGCACAAAAATAAATTCCTCGAGCTATATCGTGCCTGACGGGATTGGGTGCGTCGAAAGTCTCGAATGTAACTGGTGTCCGCACCAATGTGGAAGCTTACATATGGTATGTCGTGAAGTTATACCTTAATCAATCAGATCCAAAGGTTAATGTGCAATATTCTAAGCTATGTATGCTATGTCTAGTTGTAATTACATGGTATGCAAACCCAACAAACATCTCCAAAGTATAATATGAGGTTGAATCCACTAACTGTGTTTTTGGCGAAATGTCAAGCAAGTTTTTGGAGTACTTAGTTCAAGCAAGGAATCCAAGCAAATCCTAATAAAATTAAGGCAATATTAAAGATTCATCTCCTAAGACTTAAAAAAGAACCAAAACTAACAAGAAAAATTGTAGATTGTGTAGTTTTGTATCAAAGTCTACTAATAAATGTTTACCCTTCGTCAAAGTCCTAAAGAGCAAAAAAAATTTGAAGTGAACTATGGAATATGAGAAAGGTTTCTAAAAAATTAAAGAATAGTTTTCAACACCACCAATTTTCAATTGTCTTAAGATAAAAAAATTCTTTAACTTGATGTTAGCATAATAGATTAGGCTATCACTAGTGCATTGGTTTGTAGGAGTGTAGAATCTCATACTATTTAAGCCATATGTTAAGAGGACTTGAAACATGATAGCCATACCCAACCTTAGAGAAATTATCTTTCACCATTATTATGATAACCCACTTAATTAACCTTATATACCCTTCTAAATAATACTTTATTTATTATATATAGGTGATGTCAATAAAAAATCTAGAAATATATTGATTTGTAAGCACCTTTAAAATAATGCAAAAATGACAATAGCTAATTATCATTTATTTTTATAAAAACTAAATCTCATATTTTAGTATAGCATTATAGAGGTTCTATCATGAGGAATCAGTATGATGCAGATTAACTTTTTTAGAAGTGATTTAAATTTACTATGAATTTGTAAAAAAATATTAATAAAAAATATTATTTTAATCTACTTATTTAATAAGAGGATAATCCTCCCTCCTTAGCTTAAGAACTTAGTTGAAGTGTTTGGAAACTTAAGAAAAAATGGGAAGATAGGAAAAGGAGAAAGGAAGGGAACTTTAGCTATTCTTTTGGTGAAAATCAAAGAGATTGAGAAGGAAGGTTGTAAGGCTTGCAGAAAGAAATGATTATCAACTTTGTATTATAGAAAAAATTTTAAAAGGTAAAGATCTTTCCTAAGCGTTCCTTCTTAAAGCTTGTATTACTCAATTTGGATATCAAGAAAATGATTTGTGTGAATTTAAAATTGAATTGGAATGGTTTGAGGCTATTATAGTTTTTTACTATAAGGATCATACAAGGCAATCATTTAGATCATATGATACGTCCTTGGCAACTAGACTTAGCAAAAGCTTTTAGTTGTAATGTGAAAAGGGAATCTATTAAGCATTAATTAATACAAATGATTGATTAGACTTTTACAATTGGGTTTGTAATGCTTAATTAAAAAATCATCTGGTCTGGTCACTTTCTTAACCTAATATTTAAGAGAATCATATTATTATGATAAGATAATTAAATTAATATAATTATATATTTGCACATTAAGGAGATTTCTATGAATTGTACAAGTATGACTCAAATATTAGACTAACATGATTGAATTATGAGAAGAATATTCTAGAATGTTTGTTTGGTTTCCTATATGATAAGATATATGTTACTGATTATACAGTTGACATATGAATCAAACTAGTATAATTATTTGTTAGACATGTTTAATATATAAATTGTTTGTTTTTGTATAAGTATGACGCTATATCAAACAAGTACGTTATAATTAAAAAAGATTGTCTGTTTGATTCTTTAGTCAATTAAGCCACTATTATGGATCATACTAGTACGCATTAAGATTGGACATTTACAATTAGTTCCTATACTATGTAACAGAGATTGATCATACGATTTTTTTCCAACCAATATAAAGTACATATTATATAGTACGATATGGGTGATTATACTATATGATGTGAAGGAAGACATATGAAGGAGAGCAATTTTTAATTTATGTTTTAAAGAGCATTTAAAAGTACTTTCTTAATAGAAGTTGATTTGTTATTAATAAAACTTAATGTGAATTATACATAAAATGTAGAGAATTAATAAATGAAATGAAAAAATTATGGAAGAGGCTTCTTAGAACTATTAAGTAAACTAATTACTTGCGATTTAAGTTGATTGTTAAAAGAATCTATGTTACTATCATGGAATGCATGATAATGTGAATATTTATATACATGGTACAACATTTCTTGCATGTGTTTTGATTTCACTATAATTTATTACTTCTCACAATATGGATAGATACATAAAAATACACACACACACACACACATATATATATACATATATTTATATATATAAGTTATATATATTTATAAGTTATATAATACTATAAAATCAAAACATATGAAACAAAAATTAAGCGAAAGAAAAAGAAAAAAAAGAAGGCTACTATAATAAAACAAAGATACATAGCAATGACGTGATAGATATAGTATATATGATATACGTTACTCTTAGTATCGTAGTCTTTAATATAAGGCTATGACATATCTGAGTGCCTAAGCTAATGCTGATGAGATGAGATACTTTAGCTTTGGGTGTCATTACTATTCAAGGATGTGGCTACAGTATGCTTGAGAAGTGGTTTGGTCACCCTCACTCAAGAACATGATGAGGGAGGAATTTATAGTTACCCTCACTCAAGAACATGATGAGGGAGGAATTTATAGTTATAAAGTAAAGAGATATATATAAATTATTGATTATGAGAGAAGATTCTCATTCTTAACCCACTATGCTTCACAAGTTGTTAGTTTTGAGGATTAGGAATATTTTCATTTTTGTCATGGCTTAAAAAAATTTACTATGGCAATTTTGATTCCTTATAAAACTACTAATCTTGATGAGCTGGTGGAACATGCTAGATCAGTAGAGCTTGAATTATAGATATTTCAAGCTCATAAAGAGGCGATAGAAGGGAAAGAGAAAGAAACAGTTGAGGTTGCAAAAAGTTTTAAACACTATAAAAATATTTTAGAAAAGTTAAAAAGTGAAGATGAGTTCAATGGGGTAGCCAACACGACAATATTCTAGTACTAGTAATAGAAGAATAGACAAAGGATCTAATAGGGGAATATCTCTATCCCTGGAGTGTGGTAAGATGCATTATGGATTCTAATAGACCAGGGCAATTGGCTAATTTAAACACTTCAATTGAGGAGAGTTGGGCCATATTGCTAGAGATTTCCCACAAGCAATATCAAAGATTGCTTCTTCCCAACCTAAGATTAGTAGCAAAGTTGGTGAGGGTAGCACTTCAGTCACCACCTCAAAGAATATGGGCCAAGAATAATTGAAAAGGTGAGGAGGTTAGCCTTGGATTTATGTTTTTACATGGTAGGAGAGCTCACACTTTATAGATGTGATTGTATTACTCCTCATCATCTGACCCACCTACTTATGTATCTAAGGGCCTCAATTGTTGTTTTAGGGGCTTCTTTTCTCACTTCCTCTCAAGCTTTTGACCTCACTTATATGTTAAGGGATCTCAAGACCTATTTCATTAGTCTCCCTTGAAGATTGCTTGGTCTTGATGGACTCACCTCATCAAAGAGGATCGTGAGTCCAAACATCAAGTGCTCATATTAAGCTTTCAATCTGAATGATCTCTTTTGTTTGTTTTTGGATTTCATACTAATGATGTAGAATCAAGTGGTCATGTCAAACATTTAACCTTGACAGCCTCTTCAAATTCTTATAAATATTAGATTAAAAAATGGGCCAAGCAAGTACACTTTCTCCTCTTAATTCTACCTATCAAAGGTATGGCTTTAACTTGGTTTAAAGTTTTTAATATTTTATATCACTTGTATTTTCTTAATTTTTAACTTAGATAGAGCTACTCTCTAAGTTAAATTATGACACATAATAAGTGCTCAAACGAATAAGCAATTTTAGCATCTCCATTACCTCTTTAAGCCTTTTTTTTCTTTTCATGAAACTAAAACGTTGTCCATTTGGTCATGTGCTTTCACCTAACAATTCACATGATCAATTGGAAGCTTGATAAGTTTATCCTCAACCTCCTTCTCTCCATCATCACTACTCTAGTGTACTAAGACCTTGAGAGGAATGGTCTTGACACCTCACCTTCATCACTACTTCACTACATGAAGGCTATTTAGAGGCATGGTTTTTTCTTCTTTTTACCATGCATCATTACTTTGTTATATGAAAGGCTTGAAGCATATTCTTTCCCTCCTTTTTTGTCTCTCATCATTGCTACATATGAAGGCCTCAAGAAGTATGGTCTTACCTCTCTTTCCCTTCCTTCATTGCCACTTACTTGCATGAAGGTCTCCACCTTCGTTGTTACCTCATAGCATAAAGGTCACATAAAGTTAACGTAACACCTATAGTATAATTAATTTTTTTTTACAATAATAAGCTAAATGAAGAGAAGAGAATCAAACCAAAGCTTTGCAATAAATAATCCAAGTCTTATTGCAATTATTTGTAGAAAACTAAATAAAAATAAATTAACATAAATCTTGTTCTCAATGTCCTAACAATGTTATTATAGTATTAAAAGCAATCCTAATACATAATTGCTATGTTAAAATAAAGATAAATAAATTAGTGAGTCGATAACTATATGCTCTCACTACTCTCTTGGAATATTATGATGCACATCCATATTTCTTATAGAAAAAACAAAATTTGATAAGTCAATCATGACAAACTCAAAAGACTAATTTATATGATCCATTTACAATATATTACCCATTTAGTTTAACTACATGCTAAAGGTTATATCACATTTGTATAAAATATTTATAAAAGTAAAACACATATTAAATAACCATATGAATGTAATAATTATAATATATTTTCACGACTAAGTAAATATCATTACAATAAAATTGATATATCACACCCATGTGTGTAATAATTTAAAATAATTTTAAAAAAATCTAAAAAAATTAAAATGAAATGTGAATTATAAATCCATAAATTTGCTTACCTGAGAATGCTATAATTCCTTTCTCCTTTTTATAATCTTATTCTCAAAATTTAGAATAAGTAAGGATACTTTTTAGTATCTCTTCCTCTAGCATATTTTTATTTTATTTGATTTGTCAATTGAACATTAACAATATCAATGCTCTTTTTCTTTTGTTGTTTGATTTTCCTTAGAATTCATATTAACTTTTCATCATGATGATAAATTTTCTTACTTGAGAATGATGCAATTAATATGCTTCTTCTTCTATCCTTCACCTTTGTTCCTTTGAGTAAAGGCCTCAAGCAACTTAACCCATGCTTTTTCCTTCACCTTTGTTTCATTGTGAAGTCCTCAATTGGCACAACCCTTGGTTCTCTCCCTTTTTCTTCACTTCCATTCAATCAAGTGAAGATCTTAAGAGGCTCATCCCTCGTGTTCTCTCCTCCTCGCCACTTTAAAAGGTTAAGATGAGAAAATCCCTTATCTCCTTCACTTCATACTCAAGGACTAAGGTATGATTATCTAAAGATCTTTCCATCCTTTTGACCCAATGACCTCTCTCGTCGCCATCAAGCTCGAGTTAGTCTATAACAACTCTTATCCCAACCAAGGCAGCTATTGAAGGTAAGGAATTAACAATCATTTTACTATTTGAAAAAAAAAACACTTTTGCAAGGGTTTTCCTTTGTAAATTTTTCTATATGATTGTTGATGCTTACTTGTTGGATTTATTTTCAATACTTTCCAATAAAAAAATCCTCTATAGCATCTTCTATTTTTTTCTTAAGAGAATCATTACCTTCCAAAGCATTGGCACGAAGGGTTCAAGCCTTGCAACTTAATAGCTCAACATATAGATAAAATTTTTTAAAATATTAGACCATGAAATTGGCCTCGTTTTTCGTCCGTTATGACAACCAGATTCTTTTGTAGTCTTAGTTTGCTTCAATAACTTTATTGAAGCTTTTCATTCAATTGGCTTTCAATTGGATCCATTATGAATTCTTTTGCCAAATCAAAGCTGAAAAAATTGAGGTTTGAATCATTAAAAGATGGATCATAATTCTATAGTTTTAAAAGTGCTTTACAAAAGCGTTTTTCAAACGCAGCTTCTCTCATTTTTTAATTTTTATAACTTTTTTGGTAGTTCTTCCGACCTTCTAAGGTGGTTCTCCTCCGTACAGAGCATACGAGCACCTCAATGGACATGAGGGAACCATGCATGTCAAGAAGCTTCAGCCAGTCTCCATATTGTAGAAGCCCCGACGGTAGCGTGTTCTACTCCTACTCAAGGGAGGAAATCGAAGAGGAGGAGGAGAAGGATTTGAGATGGGCTGCGCTCGAGAAACTCCCCACATTCAACCACGCTAGTAAGCGATTTCTGAACTTTTCAAAAGGAGAGCTGAAAGAGGTCGACGTCAAGAGCCTTAGCCTGAACGAGAGGAGAACCCTGCTGGAGAGGCTTGTGCGAGTTGCCGAAAAAGACAATGAGAAGTTTCTTTTCAAGCTGAGAGAGAGAATCAATAGGTGAAACCAGCATTCGCGAGGCTGCAATCAATGTGTTACTGTTATTGATTACCTAAAGTGTTCTTTATCGGAATTTTGCAGAGTTGGAATTGATTTTCCGACTGTTGAGGTGCGATATGAGCATGTTAATATCCAGGCCGAAGTCTATGTAGGAAGCAGAAGCTTGCCTTCCTTCTTCAATTCTACCCTGAACGCTGTTGAGGTTTGTGGGCATCCGCCATTAGAGTTTTACAGATGCTTCCATTTTACCCCTTTTTTTTACCCTTGATGACATCTTTTTGTTTTTTGCTTTCATTACTTGAAATAGTCCTTTGGCAACTACCTTCACATAATCCCAAGCAAGAAGAAACCTTTCGGCATCCTTCATGATGTTAGTGGAATTATCAGGCCTCGAAGGTATCTTTCTATGTCCGATTATTGGAACGGTACATTTCAATGTCGTAGTGCTCTCCTGTGATCCTTCAATGAAAATTATATATAGGATGACACTGCTTTTGGGTCCACCGGGATCAGGGAAGACTATATTGTTATTAACTTTAGCTGGAAGGCTCGGCTCTGATCTAAAGGTCTCCAATTTTCTATTTTTCAATTTTTCTCTTTGACTGAAAATGAGGGCAAACAACCAATCTGAAGATTTTGCAAAAGAATTATGCGTTAAACTTTAGCACTATTTCCAAAGGATATTCTAACCTAGAATAATAACTTTATTTCTCAATTTCTCTCCTGTGGTACATTTTTTTCTAATTTAAGTAACTTTGTCATATTCAAGCCGATGCATGTGAAATATGTGTGAAAACTTAATGTAGGCATCCGGGAATGTAACTTATAATGGCCACAACTTTGATGAGTTTGTGCCACATCGAACGGCTGCATATGTAAGTCAATACGATCAACATATGGGAGAGATGACTGTGAGAGAAACTTTAGCCTTTTCTGCTAGATGTCAAGGGGTTGGCTCTCGTTATGGTATGTGATTAATCTTAAAAGTCATGTAAAATTCTCTATTTGAATTGGAATTTTGAAACCTATAGACTCAATTCAAGTATGTGACAATGACAGATTTGTTAACTGAATTGATGAGACGAGAGAATGCAGCAAACATCAAACCTGACTCAGATATAGATGCATTCATGAAGGTTAGAAAGGAAGTTAACTTTGATTTTAAACTAAAAAAGGAATTGAGTAGTTAAAGTTGTTATTAATATTAACTTGAAGTAATAGATTATTTCTTTAGGGAAATTAAATTATGTCCTATTAAACATATGTAGGCAACATCAATCGAAGGAAAAGAAGTGGGACTTATAACAGATTACATAATGAAGGTATTTTCAAATAAGTGAGCATCTAGCAACTTAGTGGATAAAATTGCACGGAATTTGTTTGATTTTCTTGTTTTAGATACTTGGATTGGAGGCATGTGCTGATATATTTGTGGGTGATGAAATGCTAAGAGGCATCTCTGGAGGACAAAAAAAGCGTGTAACCACAGGTAGAACAGTTCATTCTTTTTTTTTTATTGAAAATTCAACAGTTTATTCTTTAGCTACAATTACTATTACTCTTATTGACATCAACAAATATTTAGATTTTGGAATTAAAAACCTATTCTCAATTATACTTTGAATTAGGTGAGATGATCATTGGGCCTGCTCAAGTTTTGTTAATGGATGAAATATCAACTGGTCTTGATAGCTCCACAACTTTCCAAATTGTGAACTCACTAACCCAAACTGTTCACATTCTGGGAGGAACAATAGTATTATCCCTACTTCAACCTACACCTGAGACATATGAGCTCTTTGATGATATCATCCTCCTCTCAGAAGGACAAATTGCATATCAAGGCCCTCGTGAAGATGCACTCGCGTTCTTCGAATCCCTCGGATTCAAGTGTCCGAAGAGGAAGGCGGTTGCTGACTTCTTGCTAGAAGTAATTCCTATTAACAACAAAATTTGATCATAGGATATCTCTCTCTTGTTCTAATTACATATGGTGGGGCTAACTAATTAATTAATTTTGTAGGTGACATCTAAGAAAAATCAAAAACAGTATTGGGCGAAAGCTATTGAATCGTATAGATACGTGACAGTTAGAGAATTTGCAGAGGCATTTTATTCATTTTATGTTGGAAGAAACCTTCAAAAAGAGCTAGCTACGCCATTTGATCGCAGAAAGAGCCACCGCGCTGCTTTAACAACTTCAAAATATGGTGTAAGTAGAATAGAAATGTTGAAAGCTTGTGCTCAAAGGGAGCTTTTACTTATCAAGAGGGGTTCCTTTGTTTATGTGTTTAGAGCTTTCCAAGTGAGTGGAAATCTCCAACTAGCTAGAACATAATGCTTCAATCCTAGCAATCTACTTCATATGTCTAATACTTTTTCATCTCTTGCTTATAGATCATATTTATGGCATTTATCATGCTGACACTATTTTGGAGGATAAAGAAGAATCAAAATTCCATTGATGACGGTTTAGTTTTTATGGGAGCCATTTTCTTCTCCATATTGACCATCTTATTTCATAGTTTATCGGAGCTTGTGTTGACCACTTTTAGGTTACCTATTTTCTTCAAGCAAAGAGACTACAACTTTTATCCTGCGTGGGCATATGCATTGCCAAATTGGATATTAAAGATTCCATTCTCATTCCTTGAAATATCTGTATAGGTATTGCTCACTTACTTTGTCATAGGCTATGATTCAAGTGCAGAAAGGTTAATTTTTTATAAAATATCAAAATTCGATTAGTGTGAATTATTGTGTCCTAATGTTACCTTAGCATTTTATTTACAGGTTCTTCAAACACTTTCTTTTGCTTTTTCTTGTAAATCAAATGGCGATAGGGATGTTTCGTTTGCTTGCAGTAGTAGGAAGGGACTTGCTCATAGCTTATATATTGGCAGCCTACATCCTTCTTATGGTTGTAGTACTGGGTGGATTCGTAATTTCGTATGGTGATTTCTTCACTACATGTTTTGTTTTATTCATTTAATTTCTGACTTATAAAATTGTTTTTTACTTCAGCTCATAATTGAAGCAACTATGGTCTTTAATTTTGCAGGAAAAATTAAAAAATGGTGGAAGTGGGGTTATTGGGTTTCACCTTTTATGTACTCACAAAATGGTCTTTCAGTGAATGAGTTTCTTAGCAATAACTGGTGCCAGGTGTAGAATTATCTTTCAAATAAGAACTCTAACTATAAACATGCTAAAGAAACGGTTGATTTGATAATTTGGTTTTTCTTTCAGACATTACCAGGAACTAATCAAACCCTTGGAATTAGTATCTTAAAGTCTCGGGAAATGTTTTCAGAGGCAAAATGGTATTGGATCGGAGTAGAAGCTTTATTTGGTTATGTCCTCTTATTCAACTTTCTTTTGATTCTTGCTCTAACATATATAAAACGTAAGTCTATTGTTCTAATTTACAAGACCATTCATATACATTGCAAAGAAACCATAAGAACATATTTGAAGTGGCATATCGATCTTCTCGCAGCATTTGGGAAAGGTCAACAAACAGTAACTAAAGAGAATCTGATAGAACAACGAATGAACATTACTCGAAAGTTTGAACTTTCTTCAGGAGGTTAGACCGACTTGTACATGTTTAGAAAAATTGTGCTACCTTTCAGCCAAAAAGTATTTATTGTGATTCAAAAACAGGTAAAGAAGTCAAGAGGTCAACAAGAAAAGATATATCTGACTCAAAAGAAAAGGATAAAATGGTTCTTCCATTTGTCCCACATTCTGTGATATTTGACAAAATAAGATATTCAGTGGATATGCCTCATGTAAATATAAAATTAGATTTTGCAAAATAATTTAAAACAACTGCAAGGGTTCAAATCCACTAAATTATAACTACAAAAGTTTAATATGTATATGTCACAATTCTATAGGAAATGAAGACAGAAGGTTTTGAAGACAAGTTATTGCTTCTAAATGGCTTGAGTGGTTCCTTTAGACCAGGCGTGCTTACTGCTCTCATGGGTGTTAGTGGAGCTGGAAAGACCACCCTTATGGATGTCCTTGCAGGGAGAAAGACAGGTGGATATATAGAGGGAAGTATTATGATATCCGGACATCCCAAAAAACAAGAAACATTTACTCGTATTTCAGGCTATTGTGAACAAAATGACATCCACTCTCCTCATGTAACTGTTTATGAGTCTCTTATTTACTCTGCATGGCTTCGCCTTCCTCTTGAAGTTGATTTGATGACCAGAAAAGTGAGTTATGTCGAACTCCAGTTGTATCATGTACCTTGTGACCACATGAAGAGCTATTTACAAATAACATAATGTATTGCAGATGTTTGTCAGTGAGGTGATGGAACTCGTAGAGATGACAACACTAAAGGATTCATTGGTTGGATTACCTACAGTAAATGGGTTGTCAACTCAGCAGCGTAAAAGACTAACAATAGCTGTTGAGCTAGTTGCTAATCCATCTATAGTCTTTATGGATGAGCCAACCTCTGGGCTTGATGCTAGAGCATCAGCTATAGTAATGAGAGTAGTCAGAAGTATAGTTGACACAGGGAGGACTGTGGTGTGTACAATTCACCAACCAAGCATGGATATATTTGAAGGCTTTGATGAGGTTAGAAATGCAGAGGAAGTAAATTGATATAAGTTCATGGTACTTTATGTTTATCTATGTGTGTGCTATATGTTAAAGATAAATCTTTTATACAAAGGCATGAATTTTTCAATGGCAGCTCTTTCTAATGAAGAGAGGTGGTGAAGAGATATACGTGGGACCATTGGGTAGAAATTCGTGCCACCTTATCAAGTATTTTGAGGTAACAAACATATTTTCATGCCAAAATTTACAGAAAATATAGAGGTAATCTTCAGTGCAGTATTCCTTACCTGTTACGGTACCTTATACAGGCCATTCAAGGAATCACTAAGCTAAGAGATGGCCATAATCCTGCAACCTGGATGTTGGAGGTAACAACACCTTCACAGGAAGAGATATTAGGAATCAATTTCAATGATGTTTACAAGAAATCTGAATTGTATCAGTGAGTAGAACAGTACCCAATTCATTTGCTTAAGATAAGATGTTCTTTTCTTAATCCATCATCTCGTTAATGCATGTTGTAGGAGGACCAAAGCACTAATTTCTGAACTAAGCAAACCGGCACATGGGTCGAGTGATCTATATTTCCCAACAAAATATTGTCAAACTTTTCTCACCCAATGTATTGCTTGCCTTTGGAAACAGAACTTGTCATATTGGAGGAATTCTTCTTATACTGCAGTAAGATTTTTCTTTACGGTCATAATAGCATTGATGTTTGGCACAATCTTCTTGAACTTAGGTCGCAAAACGTAAGCAAACAGTACTTTGATTGCAGCAAAAAATCCAATTTTGTATCCTCTCTATAGGCAATCTAAAACAAAGGAGTTATAATTTTTCAGAGAGAAGCAACAGGATCTGTACAATGCCATGGGATCCATGTTTGGTGCTGTTATGTTTATGGGGGTGTCGTATGCTACTGCAATAAGGCCAATTGTAACAACTGAACGCACTGTCTTCTATAGAGAAAGAGCTGCGGGAATGTATTCAGCATTTCCATTTGCCTTTGGGCAGGTAAAGTACAGAGGTGACAACAACATAGCAGAAATTTTTGACCTGTTTCCCTTATCACTGTTTACAATGGATTTCAGGTTTTAATTGAGCAACCTTACGTGTTTGCTCAATCTCTAGTGTATTGCATTCTGGTGTACTCCATGATTGGGTTTGAATGGTCCCCAACAAAGTTCCTATGGTACATATTTTTCACATATTTCACTTTGTTGTACTATACCTACTATGGCATGCTTGCTGTAGCGGTAACACCCAATCAAACCATTGCTTCTATTGTTGCTTCCTTCTTTTATGGAATGTGGAACCTTTTTGGAGGATTCGTCATCCCACATAAGGTGAGTTTTCTTCAATTTTAGTTGTGTTCACTTCTGTTTAAAAGCATATAACTTGAAGCCTCTTTTGTAGAGAATACCAATTTGGTGGAGATGGTATTATTGGGCTTGCCCAGTCTCATGGACTCTGTATGGATTGGTTGCATCTCAATATGGAGATGTCCAAAAATTACTTGAAACAAAGCAAACTGTGGAGGAGTTCATCGACGCTTACTATGGGTTCAAGAAAGAGTTTTTAGCAATGGTTGCATTTATGGTGGTCTTCTTCGCACTCTTCTTTGCCTTCTTGTTCGGTGTGGCCATCAAGTTTTTCAACTTCCAAAAAAGATGATACTCTTGTGGAGCAAAGAGAAGAGATTACAAGAAAAATGGTATTTTGTAAGTTTTTTTTTCTTCTTGTCTTTCATGAGAATTAATAAATGTGTAGTGAGATCATCATGTTGTTCATCTTTGAATCTTTTTGTTGAATGTTAAATCTGATTTGAATGTAAATCTTTAATTTTTTTCTTTTAAGAAGAGTGATGGATTATTTACAAATTATTTTGTAGATTTCTTGGGAGCAGACTTTCGATATCAAAATCATTTAGACAAATCTCTTGAGTTCAACCCTCAAGACTAGTCTCTCGAATCCAAGACCTTTGAGACCAATCATTTGAAGCTAATTCTCAAAAGTTGTTTTTTCAAGATCAATTTTTCAAGGCCATTTTTTTATAATCTTCTTTCCTTAAATGCATATTTATATATGAGAAATATAATTATAATATTTCAAAAGTATATTAGTTTGACAATTGTAATTGGATATATTGTGTACTAATATTCATGAATATTCATTTAATTGTTTTAAACAATAATTCATTAGATATAATAGATCCATGCATAAATAATACTAGATTTAAACATATGGCAATCTAAGGATGTAACGAGAAGATATCAAATATGATGAATTATTATTAGTTATACATGTATTTTATCTTGACCTCATAAAATTTTTTTTTATGATAATTAGTTTTTTTATCTCAACTTATAAAAAATTTAAAGATTAAAAACCATTAAAAATATCTATTACAGCTGTGAACAAAATATCATGATAATAGAAATATAATTTTTTAAATATGGTTGTTTATAATAGCCATCAAACAAAAGCCAAATCAGAACGGCAACAATACAGTTAGCTTGAAAGATAATTTTATTAAAGTATATTTATAGTTGTCAAGAAGAATATAATATTTTATTTGTTAATGTGTCTCATACATCCCACTATATCAGTTAACAATAAAATAAATTTGTTTTAAAAAATAATATTCTAACTCATCTCAGATTTTTTTACGAGAAACATGGTACTTTTTGAGTTTTTTTCCTTCTTGTCTTTCATGAGAATTAATAAATGTGTAGTGAGATCATCATGTAGTTCATCTTTGAATCTTTTTGTTGAACGTTAAATCTGATTTGAATGTAAATCTTTAATTTGTTCTTTTAAGAAGAGTGATTGATTATTTACAAATTATTTTGTAATCTTCAAACATTATAATTCTAATTTTTTTTTGTATAACAAACATGTGAAAATTTATTTATTCAACTGTTTGTCTTTAGATCCCTTGGGCGCAGACTTTCAATATCGAATGATTGAGACAAATCTCTTGAGTTCAACCCTCAAGACTAGTCTCTTGAACCCAAAACCTTTTAGGCCAATCATTTCAAGACCATTTTTTATAGTCTTCTTTCCTTAAACGCTTAAGGAGAAATATAATTTTAATACTTCAAAACTATAATAATTTGACAATTGTAATTTATTAGTCATGTTTCATGATTTATCAGATGGAACCAATGAAGTGACTGTACAAACTAAATTTATAATTAAAAAGAAATAAAAATGTGTTAGCATATCCATAAAATGTGATATTGTAACTCCTAAAGTAATATTTTTATATGATTTAGATATTAATTATATTATGTTTTCAGGTAAAGATCTATGAATTTGATATGTGATATTAGAAAGTACGAATAATTGTCATATTAAAAATATGACTTTTTTAAATAAGAAATTATATAAAAATATTATTTAAAGGAATACATAAGAATTGATATGTTTAATTCAATATTAATATAATTTTTTCTTAGGTTTTTATTATTTATATCATAGAGTTCTCTCTATATATTATTTATCAAATATTATTTATTATGACATATTATGTTATTTTGTCAATTTATCTATTCAGAATCTTGCTTAATATTTATATTACAAGGATATCTCGATATCACACAAAAAAAGAATCTTGAAGAAATGGATGATGATAGGCACATTTAGTAGATTGAATAGATGGTAAGATTTTTTAGGATGTTTATATATATATATATATAGTTTTTGTATTGACACTTTTTATATATTTGTTAGGAGTTTATATTTTGTACTTTATGATTTATCATGATTTTGGATATATTGTGTACTTATATGCATGGATATTCATTTAAATGTTTTAAACAATAATTGAATATGTTTTTATAAAAATATGTTTTTTTATACAAAGGTTTTTTATTTGTAGGAATAGATAAATTACATGTTGTTTCATTGTCATTTCTCGTCTAAAAGGAGTTCTTAATTTTAGTTAATTATCTTAATCTAAAATAGTATGTAATTAGATTTAGGTGAGGCTTGACAAAACATGTTTTTCAATGATAATTATTAGAAATGTTGTCCATTTGATATGATAATATTACATTTAGTTTAATGTCAAATATGTAGTCATATGCACTTGTTTTTTTTATGTAAGTTATTATATATTTCATTGCAACATGATCTTGTTATTGCATTGTGCTTCTTTGCTTCTATTCTATAATAAATTATTTTTCATAAAATAGTTATCTTTTTGTTTATAAGAGCATGCAAACAACCTAATTAGAGTGTAACAACAAATTCATTAGATACAATAGATGCATAAATAATACTAGAGTTAAATAAGACAGTGTTTGTATAAATAACACTTTTATGAACATAAGAAAATATAAGGAAGCAATATTTGTTCTTAGACCCTCAACTAACTACTCTTAGTTAGAAGCAACCATCTTAAACCCCTCACCTTTACCTAAAAGTATTCTAGGAAGTATTTCCAAATCACACTATGCGTATTGGCCACCTTACATGAGAACAAAGATCTTGATGTTCACATGTAGCGATTTGAGTGGCCACAATAGTGCACATAGTATTTGATGTCATCCATATCTCTTTTTCACTCTCTTAAGAATGTGACACTTAAGTAGCTCTAGAAACATCCATCAACCTCCCACAACAGCTTTGGTGGTTTTATTCTTGACTCTATCATCAATCAATGATCCAAAATCATCAATGAACATTTCTATATCATGTAGGAAGAGAAATAAGTGATTATAAAGTTCTTATAACCTTTAACATGAAAGTTTGTTGAGTATTCAATCAACAAAAATGTGAAACCTTTCCTAGAAAGAGTTTTTTTCATCATATTACCTCTTTTATTGATAACTATTATTACGAGAAAGCTTTGGTATCTACATCTAAGAGATCCATTAAGCTCCTTGGGTAAGTGATATAAATGGAGAGAGGATTGGGTCGTGAAATGAAAAGTATGGCAAAAAGGTTTAACAGAAGTGGAGTAGAGTTTGAAAATAAGAAATAAAAAACAAGAATTCACTCACCAAAGTGAACCCAAGAGAAGGCCACCAAGCCAACTCAAGTGTCACAAAATAATAAACTTTTTTTTTTTACTTTAACTAATTTATCATTCATCTATTTATGAGAGCTCTTTTAAATAGGATATTATAAGTAATTATTTATTATAAAAAAGAAGTTTCTTACCAAGTTTTAAAGATTTTCATATCATAATAATTTGTTTAATACACCATCATGCTTCTTATCAAACTTTTGAAATCTTTCATATCCATATTATTCTTTAATATAAAAATATGCTTTTTTTACGATCTCTTGAGACTTTTATATCATAAGAATAAAAGTATACTTTTCACCTACTTTTTAAAGATTTTCATCTAAAATTTGGACACTTTTATTAATGTAGCACCAACCATGCACTTATGATAATACATAGATGAACTATGACTTCTCAAGATTATCATTTATATGTTCTTCAAATTATCATGTATGTGTTAAATTTTAGAGAGCTTTAGCTTAATTGATTCTATTTTGAGATCTTATAATAATTATATGTTATTATTTTTTCATAATTTCTTTCTTTTGTACTGCATCATTTTCTCTTAACTGAATAGAACTCTACTCTGTAGAGTTAAAGTCAAGGTAAATATCTACAAGTTAGGGTGCCAAGTGTTTCTAATGCTTCATATGTCATCCAAGTATCTTTTAGATGGTGGTTGATTTTTTCAACGAACAAAAAACCTGTAAAGCATATCAATACTAGTGGAGTGTTTCTTTGTAATAATCCTATCAAATTTAAAAATTTTTGACATTGATGATATTAGAAATTGACCATCATGTCCACCTTTACAAGAGTCAAATTTTATTAAACTATGTTGTGAAGTACCTTTATAAGGCAAAAGATCATCAATATTGAACATTAAACCAATAAACATGTATGGTGGTAAATCAAGAATATAAGAATTTGTATTAATTTTCTTAACAATTTTGAAAGGCCCACAAGCTCGTGTATGCAATTTTTTATATTTTGAGATAGAATAATGCCTTAGCTAATGCGAATTAGAACCCGATCTTCTTCATTGAATTTCCTTAAAGATTTATTTTGATTAATAACTTTAGCATACTTTACATTGCTTCAATTTGTTCTTTGATTTCTTTATGTTTTGATTGAAAATCATGTGCAAAAGTAAAAAAATTGAATAAAACAAAATGTGTGCTGGCATATCAAGCAAGTCAATACGACATTTTGGATTGTAGCCATACACGATTTCAAATGATGTTTGTTTAGTTGTTTTGAAAATAGTACTATTATATGAAAATTTTAATTTAAGTATAAGTCCCAAGTTTCTAGATTCTTTCCTATAAGACACTAAATTGGATAAAATGTCAAGTATCAAAGGTGGTTGAGATGTCTCTATTTTCATTTTATAAACTTCTTTCATATGCATGATGAAGAATGAATTTGAATAAAAAACTTCTGTACATAAGCTCTTAAAATCTAGTTTATTAATAGTCATTATAACTATAGGCATACACAAATCATCTCTCAATAAGGTAATTTATAATCATTATATAATATATAGAATTGAGTTTCCTTTATATATTATTTCATAGCTTACATTGATATTATATGAGAATTCAATACCAATATTTTGTATAAGTTGGCAAGCATTGGTTTAAAACTATGCCTTAATATGATATGACTTCCTTAAATATTGATTTTACTTGAAATTAGAACTTTATGTAATGTGACAAATATGGTGACAAGAATAATATTTTTATATGATTTAGATATATTATATTATGCTTTCAAGTAAAGATGTATGAATTTGATATATGATATTAAAAAATAAGAATAATTGTCATATAAAAAAAATGACCTTATTAAATAAGAGATGATATAAACAATATTATTTAAAAGAACACGTAAGAATTCATATATTTAATTCAATATTAATATAATTTTTTCCTAGGTTTTTATTATTTATATTATAGGTTCTCTCTATATATTATTTATCAAATATTGGTTGTTATGACATATTATATTATTTTGTTATTTTGTCAATTTATCAAATTTACCTATTCAGAATCTTGCTTAATGTATTTTATTTTGAATTAATCTAATGCGAGCCACCCAAATTACAAAAAAACCAAATATTAAAAAACATAAAAAAATATATATATCTATTACCGATGTGAACAAAATATAATTTTTTAAATATCATTTTTCATCATCACAGTTTCCTAATGGAATATTTATTGATAATAATAGCCATCAAACAAAAGTCAAATAAGAAAGGCAACAATCCAGCCGTCTTGAAAGATTATTTTATTGAAGTGTATTTATAATTGTCAAGAAGAATATAATAAACAATTATAAATATATATATATATAGTATTTAATTGAATATTTTAGTTGTTAATGTGTCCCATAAATCCCACTATATCAATTAACAATAAAATAAATATCGTGAGATGAAGTTCAATCGAAGAATTTTCAATTTCTAAAATACATGACGAAAATTAGTTTTTAAAAAAATTTTGTTTTCAATTTTTTTATTTAAAATATTAAAACTTCAATAAATATGTTTTTGAAAAAAAAAATTTGCTTATGTAATTTTTTTTAAATTCATTTTTCAAACTATTAAGAGGTTATCAAATAATACATCTAAGCCATATGTCATATGCTTAGTTGTAGGTATATTATCTGTAGATTTGATATCGTGTCACTGAAAGAAGAAATTTGAAACTCAAGATTTATATTTTATATGTCTATTTTAACGTATAATATATTATTCTCGAACCTATGATAATTTCTCTTACGTATAATACATCTAACAGATAAAACATATAATGACTAAGGATTCACATTGTCAACATTTTGTATTTGGCTCTCAATGAGTGTCCTTCTTGGCTCAACATGTGAGCACGAAGAGAGACCAACTTTGAGTCTTAGAATATGGAGAGAAGTGTCCAACTTTGGGCATTAGAAGTGTAAAGAGAGATTGAGTCTAAGCTTTTTAAATAAAACTTGAGAAACTTGGTGGAGGGAGTTTATCTATCCATAGGATTTACATTATAAAGTAGAATCCTTATTTGTGTGTATTATCTTGGCTTTGTAATTTCATTTGGTTTGCAAAACTATATTTTTAGCCTTACAAAATTGAATTTCAAACAATGGAGACTCCCTCTTTATTTAAAGAACAATAATTTTATTTTAAAAAATTACTTTTAAAACCTTTGTTCAAAAAATTGATTTAGACTTGTGGAATTTATTTGAAAATTTTCATAACATCCCTATGAACATGCCCTTTAAGTTTAATAGCAATCCTAGTAATTAGCACAAACATAACCCAAGGCTTGAATATGCTATGTTTTGCTATATCTTAAGAGATTTGTATTAGCATTTATATGTTAAACTTTTTTAACGGTCATGTCTAAACTAGAAGTATCATATGGAGAGTTGTCACAAATTCATCATAAAAAGAAATTGAAGAGGAAGTTGAAGATAAACAAAAAAGAGAAAAGGGAGAGAAAAAAAGTCCCTCGAACACCTTAGACTCAATGAGTTTGAACGTAAGTGTAAATCTCAATTACTATTTAAAAAGTGATGCAAATCCAAAGCTTTATGTTATTGTGATTTTTCTAAAACTTTTGTTATCTTATTAAAGAACATAATAAACTCATTCAAAATTATGTTGATTTAAGAATAACATATTCTATGCATAAAGATCATATTCATGAGCTAGACAATGAATGTGATTAACTTAGGGAAAAAAAATACAACTTTATCTTCACAATCATGTGCAGAAGCTTGTTGTAGTACCCAAGTTTCACATCATGCACTCCGAGCCACATATCGTGCATGAGATCTACAAGAATAGTTCATGCGTGTGTTGTAAGTAAACCCACAAACACTATCTGGTTAATGCATAAGCAGTAAGACATTGTTCGTGCACAGGAATAGGGTCCGTAGTCTTGAATATTGCCCATGGCACAATCTTTTGAGCACATGCAATAGCTTATGCACACACGGATAAGCCCATGTGGGTTTAATTTTGCTAAATTTTGTGGAATTTAAGATTTTGGTCAAAAGTATATGTTTCTTATGAAAATTAAAATAATATATTTTTTTATAATAAAATATTAGATTCAAACACTTATTTAAAGGGGTAAGAAGTGTGAATGAAATTATTTCATCTTTATGAGAAATTTCATATTTTATGTCAAAAATTCTCTCATCTCCTTCTCTCTTCTTTATTTTCCTATCATTCTAATGCTTCAATTTTCACTATTATAATTATAAAAATAAGGTTTAACATTGAGGGATCTAGGAAAGAATATCTTGTAAATATATCATATTATTTTTAGTATTAGAGCATTTCGATTCAACGTTGATAGCATGAGTTAAGAAGAAGGTAGTTGAAGAATAAGTTGTAAAAGAGAATCAGGAGATTGAAGATGTCTCATTTGAGCTGATTACGTGGGTATACAAGCATCAAACCTACACACATATATAGTTTTATTAATCTAATAAATGCAAATGTTTAATTAAGATTGTGCTAAAATTCCAACCATTTCTTATGACAAATATGAAAAATAATCTGCCAAAATAAAATTCTCTTAACTATAGGAATTCTAGATTAAGTGATAATTCAAGAATAATTAGAGATGAAAATGAGGATGACATCATCAATTTCACATTTTCAATGCATAAGAATTAATAATATCTTTTCAAGATAGATACTATACTTGATTATTTATTTATAATAATACATTGGATGTAAAGAAATTAGATACTTGGTTAGTATAATTAGAGATATATTTTCTCTATATAATTATTCATCAACTAATAAAGTGACATATGCTTAAATAAAAATGACAAGTCATGTATTAATTAACTAGAATGCTTACTTAAGAATTAGGGTTATAAAAATAACATGAAACTAATTTAAAAAATTAATTAGAGAAAAATTTTACTCAAAAAGTTACATAGAGGAAATGTAAAGAAAGTTGAACAACTTACCACACTACAGTAACAAACAACATAAGAATATATCATAAAATTTTGATGATAAGTGATGAGTTTGGCAATTCCCATCAACTAGATGTTGAAATTATTAAGGTACATTATAGTTATGTATTATTCTATTATCAGCAAATTATCATTTTTTCAAATTCAATTTTTTAAAAAAAATTAGTAAGTTCATGATGGTTATAAAAAAGGAGAATAATACAAATAAATAAAACTAGAAAGACAAAATACCAAGAAGTCTGAGTATAAGTTCAAAAATAGAAAAAATTGGGAAGATATTCTCAAGCTAAGTATGTTATAATATGACTATTAGTAGAACTCAAAAATATTTTGATCATTACAAGAAGAAATGGCATATACAATAAAAATGTTAGAAATTACACCTAAATTATTTTTATTAAACTTTAAGAAGGACAAAGTTCTTATTGTAATTGAGAATAAAAAGTACTTGAAACTCTTCTATAAATTAATGAAAGCTTCTCTCTTATTATAAGTCCACAAAAATATCTCATAAAGTAAAACAAAGAGATGAACTCTTTACCATCCAAATATAAATGAAGTAAAAATTTATCAATACTATTATTCATATTATAAGTGATAAAAATTTAATATTAAAAAGTCTTATGAATAAATCAAACATAGAGATTGCATTACATTCTAGACCTTATTCTTTATGGTGAATTCATAAAAACTCTGAGACAATAGTTAAAAGATAATGCAGTATGAAATCTGCGATCACCAAAAGCCATATCGATGAGATTGTTGATGAAATGATACATCAAAATGTATATCAAATTATATTAAAACATCCATATTTAAGGGATTGAGATACCTTCTACTATCAATTAGCACAATGGTATCAATTTACAAAATATGGACAATACTTCTGACACAATAGAGAGGGATTAAGAAAAGGTATTGTTGGTGATGACCAAGTAAAGAGACTAGTGAATATTTATCAAAGTTATGTGCTATAAATAATAAAGTTAAAAATAAACTATTTGATAGAACTAATGGAAGCCTCAATCTCTTATGATCATTACAAAAGATAACAAAACTAAATCTTACAAAGAATCATACTAGAAAAGAAGATTTGATGAGTTCAAATCATGAGAAGAAGAGACCTCTATTCAAGAGCTCGATTACAAGTAAATTACATCATCAAGAAATCCAACATATTCTCACCTCAAGTATGTCAGGAAACAATGGCGAACGAGATGCCTGTGTGCTTTATGCGAGGTCTATTATTGTTTCCTTTCATTCTTACGCTTCAATTTTCACTGTTATGACTCTAAAAATAAGGTCTATTGTTGAGGGTTCAAGATGAGAACACCTCGTAGGTAGATCGCCTATAGAGACATTCTTGTGCTTATGAACAATATTTTTTATTAACTAATTACTTTTTACTAGGTCAATATTTGAATTTGATAGTATTAACAACCCATTCTTTGGAAAAAAAATGCTTAAATATCTTTTTTACTTAATAATCTAAAGGGATTTTCAAATCTAGTTTTGCTTAAAATGTATATGTTATTTTTTTCTTTTAATAATTTGTCAAAAACTAATTTATAAAACTTTTATGGAATTCTTATTGTTAGTGTATAAGTATATTTCAATATATCTTTGTTAAAACTTAAAAAAATGAGTTGATTTGAATGTTTAAAATTTTGATTATTAAGCATCATTTTTTGGATGAGATGTATAAATGATTCTAAAGCTTCCTTGAGTGAAGCCAACGCTCATATTTATTAAGTAGTTAAAATGACAATTTATGATTGTTGAATATTTAATTTTTGAAAAAAAAAATATTTGAATTTAATTAAATCTTTTGTGGATAAAATATATAATCAATAATCAAAGAAAGAATTACTTATTTGGAATTAAAAAATGTTTAGAATTTTTTAACTCAATAAAAACTAATTGAACTATTCTGTACATATTCCATTTATGATGGATTTGAATTTGGTTTTATGTTAACAAAATTTCAACATCAAGTTTATGTACTTAATTTTGAAGAGATAATAGAATCAATTACATGAAATGTCATGCTTCATATATTGTATAGATATTAGTCCCAATTTAGTCATATGACAGGTTTCGTGTGGACAAACTCAATCACTATCCTATATTTAAATAGATTTTGGACTACATTCATTTCGATGATTGTATGCATGAATTTCTTAGTTAGCATCATCTTATCTTTTAGTCTCTAATAAACATTATCTTATGAGCTAAAGGTTTGTTTTATGAGTATGATTTATGCTAATTATTCTAAACTTCTATTTCATCACATACCATCTTTTGTTTGTGCTTTTATTAGAACAAAGATTATGATCTTTCCCTAAACTTATATGCATGGTTAATCTTAATGATTACTTAATCATATCATGAAATTGGTTAAGTATATTAAATTAACAAGAATTATCCTTATGAGATGCAATTGAATATCATTGATAAATTTCTTCAAATCTAATATAGGTTTTGACCTACAAAGTGAGTTGATGTTAAAAATAATTTCCTATTAACTTACTTAAGATCTAATGATTCAAAACAAAAAGAAAATATAATTTCAATAATTTTATTATAACAAAAAATTCAAAACAATTTTTAAAATTCTTGGATCAATCTCTTGTCTTGTAATATGACATCTTAAAGATTTATTCTTTTTATTGTGCAGACAACTGGTTAATTTGATTGAAGGGCAATATTGATTATAGAAAATTTTCAAGTCAAAATAAGTGATGTTTTTAGTTGATATTTTTTTTTAAAAGCTCAACTTTTGGTATCTTTTTGAAGCTTAATAATTGGTGTCATTTATGATCTTTTAATCAACAATTGGTTTATTATTCAAGAATTAGTATTCTAAAATTAATATTATTATCAAGATTTAACCATTAAGTGGTATTGTTTGTAAAAGTCCAACAAGTGATATTTTGTAATCTCAATAAATATTATTATTTTAGCCAACAAGTTTTACTTATCAAGTGATATCTAACAAAATACTATGGCATCAAATAATAAAGATATATTATGGTATACAATAAGTTTAATAATTGATAAACATCAACAATTAGTATCCATCTTAATTTACTTATCATTGATCTCTTAATTCAAAGTCAAATACTTTAGAATAGTTTGTTTTGACAAATTCTATAATTAAATTAATATGGATAATTTTGTTTTATAAATCTCCCTGAATGAATTAGATTTATTTGTCCATTAGTTCTTGACATTAATCATCAAGATGTGCTTATAATATCTTATAATCAAATGATAAATATCTCCTATCATATCAATGCAAATATTTTGGGAGAATTTATTTAATTGAGAATCTAACAATTGGTATCATACATGATGCATGTCATTAAAAAGTACCCATAATTTCTAAATATCTATATTTTATATAATAAATATATACAATGGGAGTATGTATCATATCTTCTTTGAAGCGTATTTTCTCTTAATATTTAAGAGCCATGATCAAATTGTAATCATTATTAAACTTCTAGCATAGTCTTTTCGGGGAGATTCTCTTTGTGGTTAATAGAATAAATAGTTTATTACATGAGCCCTATATAAACTTTAGATATTTGTTCTCTTTTCCTAATTTTATAATAATAAAGATGGAGAAATAGATGTGGAAGAAAAGTTGAAGTGAGAGCAAGGTAATTCTAAGCATTAATATTTTGTTCATATATGAGTTATAAAAGAGGGGGATACTTAGCAAACATGTTGTATTCGTCATTTAATTTATAGTTTTTGCATACATGTTATTTTCTTATATATTTTTCTAATGCATTTTATTGTTCAAATGCATTTTGTTGTTCAAAGCACATTATGCATGAATTATGGGGAACAACCATAAATAAGAATTTTCCTATTATTTATTTTATCATTTTCACTTAAAAGTTTATCATCTTTAAAATGGGAAAGATTTTTGGTCCCTGTGAGCTCAAACAACCATATTTGATTTTTATGATAATATATCCTTTTTAAGTGCCTATTGTGGTGATCTAATGTATCAACTTAGCATATTTTTTAGGTGATATTTAAGACAGGTGCACTTGGTGATCCTACCATGTAATGTCTTAACAAATAGGTAAATCATCTAAATCTTAATAAATCATAGTAGATATAAAAGATGAAGTGAGTCATACCTTTTTTTTCTAATTTAGAGCTTATATTTACATAGAAGTCACATGTGCATTCATTCTTATCATGCCCAGGGTACACCTTATAACAAATTGTGTTGATATAATAATGTACACACTTCATTGATTTACATTCAAAACTTGCTCTCAAAATTGATGTTCAAATTCCTTTAAAGCAATATTTTAGAGCTTATTTGGCAATCAGAAAATAGTTTTCATTTTCTTTAGAATACATTATAATTCAAGAGTTTCTTAAGCTATATAAAACCTAGCAAAGCACTTCATAACTTTAAAATTTTGTACTTGATGTATAGTATGTGAAACATCACATCCAATATGGAGGGCCAAGTACTATATGTGGAAGCTTACATATAGTACGTCATGAAGTTATACCATAATCAGTAAGATCCAAAGGTTAATGTGCAATATTCTAAGCCATGTATGTTATGTCTAGTTGTAATTACATGTTATACAAACCCAACAAACATCTCCAAAGTATAATATGAGGTTGAATCCACTAAATGTGTTTTTGGCAAAATGTCAAGCAAGTTTTTGGAGTATCTAGTTCAAGAAATGAATCCAAACTAATCTTAATAAAATTAAGATAATATTAAAGATTCATCTCCTAAGACTTAAAAAAAAAACCAAAATTTGTAAGAAAAATTGTAGATTGTGTAGTTTTGTATCAAAGTCTACTAACGAGTGTTTGCCCTTCTTCAATGTTCTAAAGAGCAAAAAAATTTGAAGTGAACAATGGAATATGAGAAAGTTTTCTTAAAACTCAAAGACTACTTTGCAACACCACGGATTTTTAGTGGTCTTAAGATAAAGAAATTCTTTAACTTTATGTTAGCATAGTATATACGGCTATCACTAGTGTATTGGTTTGTAAGAGTGTAGAAACTCATACTATTGAAGCAATGTGCTGAGAGAACTTGAAACATGATAGCCATACCCAATCTTAGAGAAATTATTTTTCACCATTATTGTGATAACCCACTTGATCAACCTTATATACCTTTCTAAATAATGCTTTATGTATTAGATATAAGTGATGTCAATAAAAAAATCTAGAAATATGTTGATTTATAAACACCTTTAAAACAATGCCAAAATGGTAGTAGCTAATTCTCATTTATTTTTATAAAAACTAAATCTCATATTTGAGTATAGCATTGTAGAGGTCCTATCATGAGGAATAAGTACGATGCAGATTAACTTTTTCAGAAGTGATTTAAATTTACTATGAATTTGTAAAACAAATATTAATAAAAAAATATTTTTTTAATCTACTTATTTAACAAGAGGATAATCCTCCCTCCTTAGCTTAAGAACTTAGTTGAAGTGTTTAAAAACTTAAGAAAAAATGGAAAGAGAGGAAGAAGAGAGTTGGATAGGAGAAAGGAAGGGAACCTGAGCTATTCTTTGGGTGAAAATCAAAGAGATTGAGAAGGAAGGCGGTAAGGCTTGCAGAAAGAAAGGATTATCAACTTTGTATTGTAGAAAAAATTTAAAAGGTAAATATCTTATGCAAGCTTTCCTTGTTAAAGCTTGTATTACTAAATTTGGATATCAAGAAAATTATTTGTGTGAATTTGAAGTTGAGTTGGAATTGTTTGAAGCTATTATAGGTTTTTACTATGAGGATCATACAAGACAATCATTAGGTTATATGGGTTGTATTAATACATATTGAGATTGTACATGTACAATTAGTTCCTATACTATGTAACAAAGATTGATCATATGATTTTTTGTCCATCCAACATAAGATACATATTATATAATATGATATGGGTGATTGTACTATATGATGTGAAGGAAGACATATGAAAAAGAGCAATGTTTAATGTATGTTTTAGAAGAGCATTTAAAACTACTGTCTTAATAGAAGTTGATTTTTTTAATAAAACTTAATATGAATTATGCATAAAATAAGGATAATTAATAAATGAAATGAAAAAAATGATGAAAAAGACTTCTTAAAACCATTAGGTAAGTAAACTAATTCGTTACAATGTAAGTTGATTGTTAAAAGAATCCATGATGTTATCATGAAATGCATGATAATGTGAACATTTACATATATGGTATTACATTTCTTGTATATATTTTGATTTCACTATAATGTGAACATTTACCTTAGGTGTGTGTGTGTGTGTGCGCGTGTGTGTGTTTGTGTGAGCATGCGTGTGTGTTTGTTTATATGTATGTAAATACATACTTAAAGTCAAAGGTGAAAAAATTGAGGTTTGAATTATTAAAAAATGGATCATAAGTCTATAGTTTTAAAAGTGCTTTACAAAAGCATTAAAAAATATTCAAACGTAGCTTCTCTCATTTTTTAATTTTTATTACTTTTTTTGGTAGCTCTTTTGACCTTTTAAGGTGGTTCTCCTCCGGACAGAGCATACGAGCACCTCCTCAATGGACATGGGGGAACCATGCATGTCAAGAAGCTTCAGCCAGTCTCCATATTGTAGAAGCCCCGACGGTAGCGTGTTCTATTCCTCCTCAAGGGAGGAAATCGAAGAAGAGGAGGAGAAGGATTTGGGATGGGCTGCACTCGAGAAACTCCCCACATTCAACCACGCTAGTAAGCGATTTCTGAACTTTTCAAAAGGAGAGCTGAAAGAGGTCGACGTCAAGAGCCTTAGCCTGAACGAGAGGAGAACCCTGCTGGAGAGGCTTGTGCCAGTTGCCGAAAAAGACAATGAGAAGTTTCTTCTCAAGCTGAGAGATAGAATCAATAGGTGAAACCAGCATTCGCGAGGCTGCAGTCAATGTGTTACTGTTATTGATTACCTAAAGTGTTCTTTATCGGGGTTTTGCAGAGTTGGAATTGACTTTCCGACTGTTGAGGTGCGATATGAGCATGTTAATATCCAGGCCGAAGTCTATGTGGGAAGCAGAAGCTTGCCTTCCTTCTTCAATTCTAGCCTGAACGCTGTTGAGGTTTGTGGGCATCCGCCATTAGAGTTTTACAGTTGCTTCCATTTTACCCCTTTTTTTTACCCTTGATGACATCTTTTTGTTTTTTGCTTTCATTACTTGAAATAGTCCTTTGGCAACTACCTTCACATAATCCCAAGCAAGAAGAAACCTTTCGGCATCCTTAATGATGTTAGTGGAATTATCAGGCCTCGAAGGTATCTTGCCATGTCCGATTATTGGAACGGTACATTTCAATATCGTAGTCCTCTCCTGTGATCCTTCGATAAAAATTATATATAGGATGACACTTCTTTTGGGTCCACCGGGATCAGGGAAGACTACATTGTTATTAACTTTAGCTGGAAGGCTCGGCTCTGATCTAAAGGTCTCCAATTTTCTATTTTTCAATTTTTCTTTTTGATTGAAAATGAGGGCAAACGACCAATCTGAAGATTTTGCAAAAGAATTATGCGTTAAACTTTAGCACTATTTCCAAAGGATATTCTAACCTAGAATAATAACTTTATTTCTCAATTTCTCTCCTATGGTACATTTTTTTTCTAATTTAAGTAACTTTGTCATATTCAAGCTGATGCATGTGAAATATGTGTGAAAACTTAATGTAGGCATCCGAGAATGTAACTTATAATGGCCACAACTTTGATGAGTTTGTGCCACATCGAACGGCTGCATATGTAAGTCAATACGATCAACATATGGGAGAGATGACTGTGAGAGAAACTTTAGCCTTTTCTGCTAGATGTCAAGGGGTTGGCTCTCGTTATGGTATGTGATTAATCTTAAAAATTATGTAAAATTCTCTATTTGAATTGGAATTTTGAAACCTATAGACTCAATTCAAGTATGTGACAATGACAGATTTGTTAACTGAATTGATGAGACGAGAGAATGCAGCAAACATCAAACCTGACCCAGATATAGATGCATTCATGAAGGTAAGAAAGGGAGTTAACTTTGATTTTAAACTAAAAAATGAATTGAGTAGTTGAAGTTCTTGTTAATATTAACTTGAAGTAATAGATTATTTCTTTGGGAAAATTAAATTATGTCCTATTAAACATATGTAGGCAACATCAATCGAAGGAAAAGAAGTGAGACTTATAACAGATTACATAATGAAGGTATTTTCAAATAAGTGAGCATGCAGCAACTTAGTAGATAAGATTTGCACGAAATTTGTTTGATTTTCTAGTTTTAGATACTTGGATTGGAGGCATGTGCTGATATATTTGTGGGTGATGAAATGCTAAGTGGCATCTCTAGAGGACAAAAAAGGCGTGTAACCATAGGTAGAAGAGTTCATTCCTTTTTTTTTTATTGAAAATTCAACAGTTTATTCTTTAGCTACAATTACTATTACTCTTATTGACATCAACAAATATTTAGATTTTGGAATTAAAAACATATTCTCAATTATACTTTGAATTAGGTGAGATGATCATTGGGCCTGCTCAAGTTTTGTTAATGGATGAAATATCAACTGGCCTTGATAGCTCCACAACTTTCCAAATTGTGAACTCACTAACCCAAACTGCTCACATTCTGGGAGGAACAATAGTGTTATCCCTACTTCAACCTACACCTGAGACATATGAGCTCTTTGATGATGTCATCCTCCTCTCAGAAGGACAAATTGCATATCAAGGCCCTCGTGAAGATGCACTCGCGTTCTTCGAATCCCTCGGATTCAAGTGTCCGAAGAGGAAGGCGGTTGCTGACTTCTTGCTAGAAGTAATTCCTATTAACAACAAAATTTGATCATAGGATATCTCTCTCTTGTTCTAATTACATATGGTAGGGCTAATTAATTAATTAATTTTGTAGGTGACATCTAAGAAAAATCAGAAACAGTATTGGGCGAAAGCTATTGAATCGTATAGATACGTGACAGTTAGAGAATTTGCAGAGTCTTTTTATTCATTTTATGTTGGAAGAAACCTTCAAAAAGAGCTAGCTACGCCATTTGATCGCAGAAAGAGCCACCGCGCTGCTTTAACAACTTCAAAATATGGTGTAAGTAGAATAGAAATGTTGAAAGCTTGTGCTCAAAGGGAGCTTTTACTTATCAAGAGGGGTTCCTTTGTTTATGTGTTTAGAGCTTTCCAAGTGAGTGGAAATCTCCAACCAGCTAGAACATAATGCTTCAATCCTAGCAATCTACTTCATATGTCTAATACTTTTTCATCTCTTGCTTATAGATCATATTTATGGCATTTATCATGCTGACACTATTTTGGAGGATAAAGAAGAATCAAAATTCCATTGATGACGGTTTAGTTTTTATGGGAGCCATTTTCTTCTCCATATTGACCATCTTATTTCATAGTTTATCGGAGCTTGTGTTGACCACTTTTAGGTTACCTATTTTCTTCAAGCAAAGAGACTACAACTTTTATCCTGCGTGGGCATATGCATTGCCAAATTGGATATTAAAGATTCCATTCTCATTCCTTGAAATATCTGTATGGGTATTGCTCACTTACTTTGTCATAGGCTATGATTCAAGTGCAGAAAGGTTAATTTTTTATAAAATATCAAAATTCGATTAGTGTGAATTATTGTGTCCTAATGTTACCTTAGCATTTTATTTACAGGTTCTTCAAACACTTTCTTTTGCTTTTTCTTGTAAATCAAATGGCGATAGGGATGTTTCGTTTGCTTGCAGTAGTAGGAAGGGACTTGCTCATAGCTTATATATTGGCAGCCTACATCCTTCTTATGGTTGTAGTACTGGGTGGATTCGTAATTTCGTATGGTGATTTCTTCACAACATGTTTTGTTTTATTCATTTAATTTTTTACTTATAAAATTGTTTTTTACTTCAGCTCATAATTGAAGCAACTATGGTCTTTAATTTTGCAGGAAAAATTAAAAAATGGTGGAAGTGGGGTTATTGGGTTTCACCTTTTATGTACTCACAAAATGGTCTTTCAGTGAATGAGTTTCTTAGCAATAACTGGTGCCAGGTGTAGAATTATCTTTCAAATAAGAACTCTAACTATAAACATGCTAAAGAAACGGTTGATTTGATAATTTGGTTTTTCTTTCAGACATTACCAGGAACTAATCAAACCCTTGGAATTAGTATCTTAAAGTCTCGGGAAATGTTTTCAGAGGCAAAATGGTATTGGATCGGAGTAGAAGCTTTATTTGGTTATGTCCTCTTATTCAACTTTCTTTTGATTCTTGCTCTAACATATATAAAACGTAAGTCTATTGTTCTAATTTGCAAGACCATTCATATACATTGCAAAGAAACCATAAGAACATATTTGAAGTGGCATATCGATCTTCTCGCAGCATTTGGGAAAGGTCAACAAACAGTAACTAAAGAGAATCTGATAGAACAACGAATGAACATTACTCGAAAGTTTGAACTTTCTTCAGGAGGTTAGACCGACTTTTACATGTTTAGAAAAATTGTGCTACCTTTCAGCCAAAAAGTATTTATTGTGATCCAAAAACAGGTAAAGAAGCCATGAGGTCAACAGGAAAAGAAATTTCAAACTCGAAAGAAAAGAGTCTAATGGTTCTTCCATTTGTCCCACATTCTGTGATATTTGACAAAATAAGATATTCATTGGATATGCCTCATGTAAATATAAAATTAGATTTTGCAAAATAATTTAAAACAACTGCAAGGGTTCAAATCCACTATATTATAACTACAAAAGTTTAATATGTAGATGTCACAATTCTATAGGAAATGAAGACAAAAGGTTTTGAAGACAAGTTATTGCTTCTAAATGGCTTGAGTGGTTCCTTTAGACCAGGCGTGCTTACTGCTCTCATGGGTGTTAGTGGAGCTGGAAAGACCACCCTTATGGATGTCCTTGCAGGGAGAAAGACAGGTGGATATATAGAGGGAAGTATTATGATATCCGGACATCCCAAAAAGCAAGAAACATTTACTCGTATTTCAGGCTATTGTGAACAAAATGACATCCACTCTCCTCATGTAACTGTTTATGAGTCTCTTATTTACTCTGCATGGCTTCGCCTTCCTATTGAAGTTGATTTGATGACCAGAAAAGTGAGTTATGTCGAACTCCACTTGTATCATGTACCTTGTGACCACATGAAGAGCTATTTACAAATAACATAATGTATTGCAGATGTTTGTCAGTGAGGTGATGGAACTCGTAGAGATGACAACACTAAAGGATTCATTGGTTGGATTACCTACAGTAAATGGGTTGTCAACTCAGCAGCGTAAAAGACTAACAATAGCTGTTGACCTAGTTGCTAATCCATCTATAGTCTTTATGGATGAGCCAACCTCTGGGCTTGATGCTAGAGCAGCAGCTATAGTAATGAGAGTAGTCAGAAGTATAGTTGACACAGGGAGGACTGTGGTGTGTACAATTCACCAACCAAGCATGGATATATTTGAAGGCTTTGATGAGGTTAGAAATGCAGAGGAAGTAAATTGATAAAAGTTCATAGCACTTCATGTTTATCTATGTGTGCGCTATATGTTTATGGTAAATCTTTTATACAAAGGCATGAATTTTTCGATGGCAGCTCTTTCTAATGAAGAGAGGTGGTGAAGAGATATACGTGGGACCATTGGGTAGAAATTCGTGCCACCTTATCAAGTATTTTGAGGTAACAAACTTATTTTCATGCCAAAATTTACAGAAAATATAGAGGTAATCTTCAGTGCAGTATTCCTTACCTGTTACGGTACCTTATACAGGCCATTCAAGGAATCACTAAGATTAGAGATGGCCATAATCCTGCAACCTGGATGTTGGAGGTAACAACACCTTCACAGGAAGAGATATTAGGAATCAATTTCAATGATGTTTACAAGAAATCTGAATTGTATCAGTGAGTAGAACAGTACCCAATTCATTTGCTTAAGATAAGATGTTCTTTTCTTAATCCATCATCTCGTTAATGCATGTTGTAGGAGGACCAAAGCACTAATTTCTGAACTAAGCAAACCGGCACATGGGTCGAGTGATCTATATTTCCCAACAAAATATTGTCAAACTTTTCTCACCCAATGTATTGCTTGCCTTTGGAAACAGAACTTGTCATATTGGAGGAATTCTTCTTATACTGCAGTAAGATTTTTCTTTACGGTCATAATAGCATTGATGTTTGGCACAATCTTCTTGAACTTAGGTCGCAAAACGTAAGCAAACAGTACTTTGATTGCAGCAAAAAATCCAATTTTGTATCCTCTCTATAGGCAATCTAAAACAAAGGAGTTATAATTTTTCAGAGAGAAGCAACAGGATCTGTACAATGCCATGGGATCCATGTTTGGTGCTGTTATGTTTATGGGGGTGTCGTATGCTACTGCAATAAGGCCAATTGTAACAACTGAACGCACTGTCTTCTATAGAGAAAGAGCTGCGGGAATGTATTCAGCATTTCCATTTGCCTTTGGGCAGGTAAAGTACAGAGGTGACAACAACATAGCAGAAATTTTTGACCTGTTTCCCTTATCACTGTTTACAATGGATTTCAGGTTTTAATTGAGCAACCTTACGTGTTTGCTCAATCTCTAGTGTATTGCATTCTGGTGTACTCCATGATTGGGTTTGAATGGTCCCCAACAAAGTTCCTATGGTACATATTTTTCATATATTTCACTTTGTTGTTCTATACCTACTATGGCATGCTTGCTGTAGCGGTAACACCCAATCAAACCATTGCTTCTATTGTTGCTTCCTTCTTTTATGGAATGTGGAACCTTTTTGGAGGATTCGTCATCCCACATAAGGTGAGTTTTCTTCAATTTTAGTTGTGTTCACTTCTGTTTAAAAGCATATAACTTGAAGCCTCTTTTGTAGAGAATACCAATTTGGTGGAGATGGTATTATTGGGCTTGCCCAGTCTCATGGACTCTGTATGGATTGGTTGCATCTCAATATGGAGATGTCCAAAAATTACTTGAAACAAAGCAAACTGTGGAGGAGTTCATCGACGCTTACTATGGGTTCAAGAAAGAGTTTTTAGCAATGGTTGCATTTATGGTGGTCTTCTTCGCACTCTTCTTTGCCTTCTTGTTCGGTGTGGCCATCAAGTTTTTCAACTTCCAAAAAAGATGATACTCTTGTGGAGCAAAGAGAAGAGATTACAAGAAAAATGGTATTTTGTAAGTTTTTTTTCCTTCTTGTCTTTCATGAGAATTAATAAATGTGTAGTGAGATCATCATGTTGTTCATTTTTGAATCTTTTTGTTGAATGTTAAATCTGGTTTGAACGTAAATCTTTAATTTTTTTCTTTTAAGAAGAGTGATGGATTATTTACAAATTATTTTGTAGATTTCTTGGGAGCAGACTTTCGATATCAAAATCATTTAGACAAATCTCTTGAGTTCAACCCTCAAGACTAGTCTCTCGAATCCAAGACCTTTGAGACCAATCATTTGAAGCTAATTCTCAAAAGTTGTTTTTTCAAGATCAATTTTTCAAGGCCATTTTTTTATAATCTTCTTTCCTTAAATGCATATTTATATATGAGAAATATAATTATAATATTTCAAAAGTATATTAGTTTGACAATTGTAATTGGATATATTGTGTACTAATATTCATGAATATTCATTTAATTGTTTTAAACAATAATTAATTAGATATAATAGATCCATGCATAAATAATACTAGATTTAAGCATATGGCAATCTAAGGATGTAACGAGAAGATATCAAATATGATGAATTATTATTAGTTATACATGTATTTTATCTTGACCTCATAAAATTTTTTTTTATGATAATTAGTTTTTTTATCTCAACTTAATAAAAATTTAAAGATTAAAAATCATTAAAAATATCTATTACAACTGTGAACAAAATATCATGATAATAGAAATATAATTTTTTAAATATGGTTGTTTATAATAGCCATCAAACAAAAGCCAAATCAGAACGGCAACAATACAGTTAGCTTGAAAGATAATTTTATTAAAGTATATTTATAGTTGTCAAGAAGAATATAATATTTTATCTGTTAATGTGTCTCATACATCCCACTATATCAGTTAACAATAAAATAAATTTGTTTTAAAAAATAATATTCTAACTCATCTGAGATTTTTTTTTTAAAATAAAAAAACCTTTTTAAAAATATTATATGTCTAATTCATTGTATGATTTTCTATTATCAAACTTATGATAATTCTCTTGACATAAAATACATCTAACAGATAAAACATATAATGATTAGCTTAATTATTTTTTTAGAAAATTTAATATAACCATTAAGAGCCATTTGAGAAAGTTATTTTGTATTAAATTTCTATATAAACATCTCTAAATATTAAGAGTTTATTGATGATTTTGGGATAACATTGAAAAACTATTTGAAAATCTTGTTTATTTTATAGTTATACTTTTTTTTCAAAAAAGAGAACTTTGTGAGGACTGTAAGTTCAATATCATTCTCGAAATAGAGAAAGTGTATTTTTCAAAATTTTCAACACAATATTCATTCACACTCTTACTCACAACATTCATTCTTCTATTTGTTTTATATTGTAAATTTATCCAAGCATCAAACCTACATGCATATATAGTTTTATTAATCTAACAAATGCAAGTGTTTAATTAAGATTGTGCTAAAATTCCGAACCTTTTTTACGGCAATTCTGAAAAATAATCCACCAAAATAAAATTTTCTTAACTAGAGAAATTCTAGATTAAGTGATAATTTAAGAATAATTTGAGATGAAAATAAGGATGACATCATCAATCTCACATTTTCAATGCATAAGAATTAAAAATATATTTTCAAGATAGATAATATACTTGACTTGTTTATTTATATTAATACATTGGATGCAAATAAATTAGATACTTGGTTGGTATAATTAGAGATATATTTTTCTATATAATTATTCATCAACTAAAAAAGTGATATATGCTTAAATAAAAATGACAAGTCATGTATTAATTTATTGGAATGCTCACTTAAGAATTGACAAAGTTATAAAAATAACATGAAACTAATTTAAAAAATTAATTAGAGAATAATTTTACTCCATAAGTTACATGAAAAAAAATGTAAAGAAAGTGGAACAACTTACGACACCAACAATAACAGACAACACAAGAATATATCATTGAATTTTGATGATAAGTGATGAGTTTGGCAATTCTCATCAACGAGATGCAGAAATTATCAAGATATATTATAGTTATGTATTATCCTATTATCACAAATTATCATTTTTCATATTTAATTTTCTAAAAAAATTAACAAATTCGTGATAGCTATCAAAAAGGAGAATAATATAAAAAGATAAAGCTAGAAAGACAAAATACTAAGTAGTTTAAGTATAAGTTCAAAAATTGGTGAAATTTGGAAAGATATTCGCCAGCTAAGTATGTTGTAATAATAACCACTAGTAGAACTCAGAAATATTTGGATCATTGCATGAAGAAATGACATATACAATAAAAATGTTAGAAATTACACCTAAATTATTTCTATAAAATTTAAGAAGGATAAAATTCTTATTATAATTGAGACTAAAAAGATATTTGAAACTCTTCTATAAATTGATGAAAGCTTGTCTCTTATATTGAGTCTAAAAAAATTTCTCATAAAATAAAACAAAGAGATGAACTCTTTACCATCCAAATATATATAAAGTAAAAAATTTATCAATACTATTATTGATATTAGAAGTGACAAGAATTTAATATTAAAAATTCTTATAAAAAGGTTAACTCTAAATATTACACCACATTCTAGATCTTATTCTTTATGGTAGATTCATAAAAACTCTGAGACAGGTGTTGAAAAATAATGTAGGATGAAATTTGATATCACCAAAAGCCATATCAATGAGATTGTCTATGAAATGACACATCTAAATGTATATCAAATTATATTAAAAATCCATATTCAAGGGATCAAGATATCTCTTACTATCAATGAGCATAATGGAATCAATTTAACAAATATAAACAATACTTTCTTCTGACACACAATAGAGAGGGATTAACAAAAGTTATTGTTGGTGATGACCAAGTAAAGAAACTAGTGAATATTTACTAAAGTTTTGTGCTATTAATAATAAAGTTAAATAAACTATTTGATGAGACTAATGGAAATCTCAATCTCTTGAGATCATTATAAAAGATAACAAAACTAAAACTTACAAAGAATCATATTAAAAAAAGATTTGATGGGCTCAAATCATAGAAGAGACCTCTATTCAGGAGCTCGATTATAAGTATATTACATCATCAAGAAATCCAACATTTTCTTACCTCAAGTATGTTAGGAAACAATGGCGAGCAAGATGCTTGTGTGCTTTGTGCGAGGTCTATTATTGTTTCCATTCATTCTTATGTTTCAATTTTCATTATTATGACTCTAAAAATAAAGTATATTATTGAGGGGTTCAAGATGAGAACAAATTGAAGGTAGATTGCCTACATAGATGTTTTTTTAGCTAATGAGCATTATTTTTTTTATTAATTAATTACTTTTTCACTTATTCAAAATCTGAATTTGATAGTATTAGCAACCCATTCTTTGTAAAAGAATGTTTAAATATCTTTTTTACTTAATAATCTAAAAGGGATTTTCAAATCTAGTTTTGCTTAAAATGTATATACTATTATTTGGAATTCATAAAAAACTAATGTATAAAACTTCTATGGAATTCTTATTATTAGTGTATAAGTATATTTAAAGAAATCTTTGTTTGTTATAACTTAAAAAAATGAGTTGATTTGAAATTTTAAAATTTTGATTATTAAGCATCAATTTTTGGATGAGTTGTATAAATGATTTTAAAGCTTCCTTGAGTGATGCCAATGCTCATAATTATTATGTAGTTAAAACAAAAATCATGATTGTTGAATATTTAATTTTTGAAAAAGAAAATTATATGAATTTAATTAAATCTTTCATGGATAAAATATATAATCATTAATCAATGAAAGAATTGCTTATTTGGAATTAAAAAATATTTAGAATTTTTTAACTTAATAAAAACTAATTGAATTATCCTATACATATTCCATTTGTGATGGATTTGAATTAGGTTTTATGTTAAGAAAATTTTAACATCAAGCTTTTGTACTTAATTTTGAAGAGATAATAGAATCAATTACATGAAATGTCATGCTTCATATGTTGTATTGATATTTGTGCCAATATAATCATATGACAAGTTGTCATGTGGACTAACTTGATCACTATCCTATGTTTAAGTAGATTTTGGACTACATTATTTTGATGATTGTATGCATGAATTTCTTAGTTAGCATCATCTTGTCTTTTAGACTTTAATGAACATTCTCATAGAAGCCAAAGGGTATTTTATGAGTATGATCTATGATAATGCTTCTAAAGTTCTATATCATCACATAGTATATTTTGTTTGGGCTTTTATTAGAACATAGATTACTATATTGCCCTAAACTTGTATGCATAGTTAATTTTAATGATTAGTTAATCATATCATGAAATTGGTTAAGTATATTAAATTAACAAGAATTATTCTTATGAGATGTAATTGAATATCATTGATAAATATCTTCAAATCTAATATAAGTTTAATATAAGTTTTGGCCTACAAAGTGAGTTGATGTTAAAAATAATTTCCTATTAACTTACTTAAGATCTAATGATTCAAAACTAAAGGAAAATATTATTTCAAGAATTTTATTATAATAAAAAATTAAAAAATAATTTTTAAAATTCTTAGATAAATCTCCTGTCTTGTAATATGGCATCTTAAAGATTTATTCTTGTTATTGTACAGACAAATGGTTAATTTTATCTAAGGACAATTTTAACTATAAAAATAAAAGATTTTCAAGTCAAAATAAGTGATGTTTTTAATTGATATTTTTTTTAAAAAGCTCAACTTTTGGTATCGTTTTGAAGTTCAATAATTGGTGTCATTTATGATGTTTTAATCAACAATTGGTTTATTATTCAACAATTAGTATTCTAAAATTAGCATTTTTATGAAGATTTAACCATTAGAAGGTATTGTTTGTAAAAGTCCAATAAGCATTATTTTATAATCTCAATAAATAGCATTATTTTACCCAACAAGTTTTACCTAACAAGTGTTATCTAACAAAACATTATGGTATCAAATAATAAAGATATATTGTGGCATACAATAAGTTTAATAATTGATAAATATCAACAATTAGTATCCATCTTAATTTACTTATCACTGATCTCTTAATTCAAAGTCAAATACTTTGAAATAGATTGTTTTGTCAAATTCTATAATTAACTTAATATGGATAAATTTATTTTATAAATCTCCATGAATGAAATTAGATTTAACTATCCATTAGTTCTTGAAATTAATCATCAAGATAATATCTTATAGTCAAATGATAAATATCTCTTATCATATCAATGCAAATATTTTGGGAGAGTTTATTTAATTGAAGATCTAACAATTGGTATCATACATGATGCATATGTTATTAAAAGTTATCCATAATTTCTAAAGATCTATATTTTATATAATGCTTATATGCAAGGGGAGTATGTATCATATCTTCTTTGAAGAGTTTTTTGGCTTAATATTCAAGAGCCTTAATCAAATTATAATCATTATTAAACTTCTAGCATAGTCTTTGTGGTTAATAGCATAAATAGCTTGTTACATGAACCCTATATAAATTTTAGATATTTGTTCTTTTTTCCCAATTTTATAATGATAAAGGTGGAGAAATAGATGTGCAAGAAAAGTCAAAGTGAGAGTAACGTAATTCTAAGTATTAATATTTTGTTTAGATATGAGTTATAAAAAAGGGGATACTTAGCACACATGTTTTATTCTTCATTTAATTTGCGTTTTTGGCTTACATGTTATTTTCTTATATATTTTTCTAATGCATTTCATTGTTCAAATCCATTTTGTTGTTCAAAGCACATTATGCATGAATTATGGGGAACAACCAAGCATAGGTATTTTTCTATTATTTATTTTATCATTTGCACTTAAAAGTTTATCATCTTTAAAATTGAGAAGATTTTTGTCCCTGTAAACCCAAACAGCCATATTTGATTTTTATGATAATATATCATTTTTAAGTGCTTGTGGTGACCTACTGTATCAACTTAGCATATTCTTTTGGTGATATTTAAGATGAGTGCATTTCATGATCCTACAATGTAGTGCCTTAAGAAATGGGTAAATCATTTAAATCTTAACAAATCATAGTAGACATAAAAGATGAAGGAGCACTCTAAGTTGTCCATAAGTTTAAGGGTTTTGTGATGAGATTTTCACTTTTTAGGGACTTATGTAAGGATTGTGATTGAGTCATACCTTTTTTTAATTTAGAACTTATATTGACACAGAAGTCACAGGTGCATTCATTCTTATCATGCCTAGGTTACACTTATAACAAATTGTATTGATATAGTAATGCATATGCTTCATCAATTTACATTCAAAACTTGCTCTCAAAATTAATGTTCTAAATTCCTTTAAAGCAATATTTTATAGCTTATTTTGCATTCACAAAGTAGTTTTCATTTTCTTTAGAATGCATTATAATTCAAGAGTTTCTTAAGCTATATAAAACCTAGCAATGCACTTCATAACTTTAAAATTTTGTACTCAATGTATAGTGTGTGAAACATCACATCCAATATAAAGGGTCATGTACTATATGTGTGATGCCGGACGGATTTAAGCTTTTGTTTATTGAGCAATACAAGCGATTAACCTGCAAACTTTTAGGGAAATAAAGAAAACTTGTGGGAAATTACGTGAAATTTCGAAAAAGGTAACACACTTGAGACACCCGTCCAAGGCGATCCTAGCCAAGAGGGGACCGTGGGCGACACAGAGGTTGCTCCGTATGCTAGGCCCGCTACCTCTCGACGGCGCAGACACGGGGTACTCGGGATGGGTTAATAATACCGATCTCGAAAAATAAAATTTTGAAAGATCGCTCAACACAGAATTAAGAGTCGGATGATCGAACTAATCAACACTAGTTTCGAGGATAACGAAGTAAGTAGTACGCGAAAAGAGTGAACCAGAGGCAACGAAGAAAATCGGATAGTAGGAAAGTGAACAGCGAGGAAATCCGAAATCCGCGAAGGAAACACGTCAAGTAAGGGAAGTGGCGGGAAGTTTCCGAGCGTACCGTTAGTACGGAAGTTGACTTGCTTTTCGTGGGTGATGCGCGAAGATATTGCTTCAGAATGGTTGATGGACTGGCACGGCGTCTCACCGCTTGGGCCTCACACCCCTCCTTCCAGTATCGAAGCCTCGACGAATCAGCACGTCGAAGTTCTTGATGCACTCACTCTTGAGCTCTCAACAAGATGCAAGAAAACACAAATTCTCATTCACTAAGCGTATTCTCCAAAACATAAGGGTAGGCCTCCCCTTTTATAGGGAGCCTAAGGGTACAAAAATACATAAAAGCCTTAAAATAAGCTGTTCCCAAACTCAATTAGAACTTGCAAGGGGACGTGCGCCGCGTGCGTGCGCCGCGCGCGCGTGCGCCGCGCGTATGGGCGGTGGGCACTGCTGTCGGCGCTTTCGGCGCGGCGTGGGCGGGTGCGGCGGAGTTCGGGTCGCGCCGACCCGCGAGGGCGGGCGGGTGACCCGAAAGCATAATCGGGACGGGCGGACCCGATACCGACCGCGGTGACCCGATTGGAGGCGGACGGGTTGCTGGCGGTCCGCAGGGGCCGTCGCGCCGATGGTGCGGTACCCGCGCGCGGGGGCGCGCCGCGGTCTTGGCTGAGCGCGCGCGCGCCTGCGGAGCGGCTGTTGGGCGGCGGCCGGCGGACTGCCGGCGGACGGCGGCGGACGGACGGCGTTCGGCGGGGCGGTGGGACCTGAGTCGCCGATGAGCGTCTTGAATGTTTTAAAAGTCCGTTTTTGAGCATAGATTTTATTTTCGAGCTCCAAATTGACCCTGCACAAAAATAAATTCCTCGAGCTATATCGTGCCTGACGGGATTGGGTGCGTCGAAAGTCTCGAATGTAACTGGTGTCCGCACCAATGTGGAAGCTTACATATGGTATGTCGTGAAGTTATACCTTAATCAATCAGATCCAAAGGTTAATGTGCAATATTCTAAGCTATGTATGCTATGTCTAGTTGTAATTACATGGTATGCAAACCCAACAAACATCTCCAAAGTATAATATGAGGTTGAATCCACTAACTGTGTTTTTGGCGAAATGTCAAGCAAGTTTTTGGAGTACTTAGTTCAAGCAAGGAATCCAAGCAAATCCTAATAAAATTAAGGCAATATTAAAGATTCATCTCCTAAGACTTAAAAAAGAACCAAAACTAACAAGAAAAATTGTAGATTGTGTAGTTTTGTATCAAAGTCTACTAATAAATGTTTACCCTTCGTCAAAGTCCTAAAGAGCAAAAAAAATTTGAAGTGAACTATGGAATATGAGAAAGGTTTCTAAAAAATTAAAGAATAGTTTTCAACACCACCAATTTTCAATTGTCTTAAGATAAAAAAATTCTTTAACTTGATGTTAGCATAATAGATTAGGCTATCACTAGTGCATTGGTTTGTAGGAGTGTAGAATCTCATACTATTTAAGCCATATGTTAAGAGGACTTGAAACATGATAGCCATACCCAACCTTAGAGAAATTATCTTTCACCATTATTATGATAACCCACTTAATTAACCTTATATACCCTTCTAAATAATACTTTATTTATTATATATAGGTGATGTCAATAAAAAATCTAGAAATATATTGATTTGTAAGCACCTTTAAAATAATGCAAAAATGACAATAGCTAATTATCATTTATTTTTATAAAAACTAAATCTCATATTTTAGTATAGCATTATAGAGGTTCTATCATGAGGAATCAGTATGATGCAGATTAACTTTTTTAGAAGTGATTTAAATTTACTATGAATTTGTAAAAAAATATTAATAAAAAATATTATTTTAATCTACTTATTTAATAAGAGGATAATCCTCCCTCCTTAGCTTAAGAACTTAGTTGAAGTGTTTGGAAACTTAAGAAAAAATGGGAAGATAGGAAAAGGAGAAAGGAAGGGAACTTTAGCTATTCTTTTGGTGAAAATCAAAGAGATTGAGAAGGAAGGTTGTAAGGCTTGCAGAAAGAAATGATTATCAACTTTGTATTATAGAAAAAATTTTAAAAGGTAAAGATCTTTCCTAAGCGTTCCTTCTTAAAGCTTGTATTACTCAATTTGGATATCAAGAAAATGATTTGTGTGAATTTAAAATTGAATTGGAATGGTTTGAGGCTATTATAGTTTTTTACTATAAGGATCATACAAGGCAATCATTTAGATCATATGATACGTCCTTGGCAACTAGACTTAGCAAAAGCTTTTAGTTGTAATGTGAAAAGGGAATCTATTAAGCATTAATTAATACAAATGATTGATTAGACTTTTACAATTGGGTTTGTAATGCTTAATTAAAAAATCATCTGGTCTGGTCACTTTCTTAACCTAATATTTAAGAGAATCATATTATTATGATAAGATAATTAAATTAATATAATTATATATTTGCACATTAAGGAGATTTCTATGAATTGTACAAGTATGACTCAAATATTAGACTAACATGATTGAATTATGAGAAGAATATTCTAGAATGTTTGTTTGGTTTCCTATATGATAAGATATATGTTACTGATTATACAGTTGACATATGAATCAAACTAGTATAATTATTTGTTAGACATGTTTAATATATAAATTGTTTGTTTTTGTATAAGTATGACGCTATATCAAACAAGTACGTTATAATTAAAAAAGATTGTCTGTTTGATTCTTTAGTCAATTAAGCCACTATTATGGATCATACTAGTACGCATTAAGATTGGACATTTACAATTAGTTCCTATACTATGTAACAGAGATTGATCATACGATTTTTTTCCAACCAATATAAGGTACATATTATATAGTACGATATGGGTGATTATACTATATGATGTGAAGGAAGACATATGAAGGAGAGCAATTTTTAATTTATGTTTTAAAGAGCATTTAAAAGTACTTTCTTAATAGAAGTTGATTTGTTATTAATAAAACTTAATGTGAATTATACATAAAATGTAGAGAATTAATAAATGAAATGAAAAAATTATGGAAGAGGCTTCTTAGAACTATTAAGTAAACTAATTACTTGCGATTTAAGTTGATTGTTAAAAGAATCTATGTTACTATCATGGAATGCATGATAATGTGAATATTTATATACATGGTACAACATTTCTTGCATGTGTTTTGATTTCACTATAATTTATTACTTCTCACAATATGGATAGATACATAAAAATACACACACACACACACACATATATATATACATATATTTATATATATAAGTTATATATATTTATAAGTTATATAATACTATAAAATCAAAACATATGAAACAAAAATTAAGCGAAAGAAAAAGAAAAAAAAGAAGGCTACTATAATAAAACAAAGATACATAGCAATGACGTGATAGATATAGTATATATGATATACGTTACTCTTAGTATCGTAGTCTTTAATATAAGGCTATGACATATCTGAGTGCCTAAGCTAATGCTGATGAGATGAGATACTTTAGCTTTGGGTGTCATTACTATTCAAGGATGTGGCTACAGTATGCTTGAGAAGTGGTTTGGTCACCCTCACTCAAGAACATGATGAGGGAGGAATTTATAGTTACCCTCACTCAAGAACATGATGAGGGAGGAATTTATAGTTATAAAGTAAAGAGATATATATAAATTATTGATTATGAGAGAAGATTCTCATTCTTAACCCACTATGCTTCACAAGTTGTTAGTTTTGAGGATTAGGAATATTTTCATTTTTGTCATGGCTTAAAAAAATTTACTATGGCAATTTTGATTCCTTATAAAACTACTAATCTTGATGAGCTGGTGGAACATGCTAGATCAGTAGAGCTTGAATTATAGATATTTCAAGCTCATAAAGAGGCGATAGAAGGGAAAGAGAAAGAAACAGTTGAGGTTGCAAAAAGTTTTAAACACTATAAAAATATTTTAGAAAAGTTAAAAAGTGAAGATGAGTTCAATGGGGTAGCCAACACGACAATATTCTAGTACTAGTAATAGAAGAATAGACAAAGGATCTAATAGGGGAATATCTCTATCCCTGGAGTGTGGTAAGATGCATTATGGATTCTAATAGACCAGGGCAATTGGCTAATTTAAACACTTCAATTGAGGAGAGTTGGGCCATATTGCTAGAGATTTCCCACAAGCAATATCAAAGATTGCTTCTTCCCAACCTAAGATTAGTAGCAAAGTTGGTGAGGGTAGCACTTCAGTCACCACCTCAAAGAATATGGGCCAAGAATAATTGAAAAGGTGAGGAGGTTAGCCTTGGATTTATGTTTTTACATGGTAGGAGAGCTCACACTTTATAGATGTGATTGTATTACTCCTCATCATCTGACCCACCTACTTATGTATCTAAGGGCCTCAATTGTTGTTTTAGGGGCTTCTTTTCTCACTTCCTCTCAAGCTTTTGACCTCACTTATATGTTAAGGGATCTCAAGACCTATTTCATTAGTCTCCCTTGAAGATTGCTTGGTCTTGATGGACTCACCTCATCAAAGAGGATCGTGAGTCCAAACATCAAGTGCTCATATTAAGCTTTCAATCTGAATGATCTCTTTTGTTTGTTTTTGGATTTCATACTAATGATGTAGAATCAAGTGGTCATGTCAAACATTTAACCTTGACAGCCTCTTCAAATTCTTATAAATATTAGATTAAAAAATGGGCCAAGCAAGTACACTTTCTCCTCTTAATTCTACCTATCAAAGGTATGGCTTTAACTTGGTTTAAAGTTTTTAATATTTTATATCACTTGTATTTTCTTAATTTTTAACTTAGATAGAGCTACTCTCTAAGTTAAATTATGACACATAATAAGTGCTCAAACGAATAAGCAATTTTAGCATCTCCATTACCTCTTTAAGCCTTTTTTTTCTTTTCATGAAACTAAAACGTTGTCCATTTGGTCATGTGCTTTCACCTAACAATTCACATGATCAATTGGAAGCTTGATAAGTTTATCCTCAACCTCCTTCTCTCCATCATCACTACTCTAGTGTACTAAGACCTTGAGAGGAATGGTCTTGACACCTCACCTTCATCACTACTTCACTACATGAAGGCTATTTAGAGGCATGGTTTTTTCTTCTTTTTACCATGCATCATTACTTTGTTATATGAAAGGCTTGAAGCATATTCTTTCCCTCCTTTTTTGTCTCTCATCATTGCTACATATGAAGGCCTCAAGAAGTATGGTCTTACCTCTCTTTCCCTTCCTTCATTGCCACTTACTTGCATGAAGGTCTCCACCTTCGTTGTTACCTCATAGCATAAAGGTCACATAAAGTTAACGTAACACCTATAGTATAATTAATTTTTTTTTACAATAATAAGCTAAATGAAGAGAAGAGAATCAAACCAAAGCTTTGCAATAAATAATCCAAGTCTTATTGCAATTATTTGTAGAAAACTAAATAAAAATAAATTAACATAAATCTTGTTCTCAATGTCCTAACAATGTTATTATAGTATTAAAAGCAATCCTAATACATAATTGCTATGTTAAAATAAAGATAAATAAATTAGTGAGTCGATAACTATATGCTCTCACTACTCTCTTGGAATATTATGATGCACATCCATATTTCTTATAGAAAAAACAAAATTTGATAAGTCAATCATGACAAACTCAAAAGACTAATTTATATGATCCATTTACAATATATTACCCATTTAGTTTAACTACATGCTAAAGGTTATATCACATTTGTATAAAATATTTATAAAAGTAAAACACATATTAAATAACCATATGAATGTAATAATTATAATATATTTTCACGACTAAGTAAATATCATTACAATAAAATTGATATATCACACCCATGTGTGTAATAATTTAAAATAATTTTAAAAAAATCTAAAAAAATTAAAATGAAATGTGAATTATAAATCCATAAATTTGCTTACCTGAGAATGCTATAATTCCTTTCTCCTTTTTATAATCTTATTCTCAAAATTTAGAATAAGTAAGGATACTTTTTAGTATCTCTTCCTCTAGCATATTTTTATTTTATTTGATTTGTCAATTGAACATTAACAATATCAATGCTCTTTTTCTTTTGTTGTTTGATTTTCCTTAGAATTCATATTAACTTTTCATCATGATGATAAATTTTCTTACTTGAGAATGATGCAATTAATATGCTTCTTCTTCTATCCTTCACCTTTGTTCCTTTGAGTAAAGGCCTCAAGCAACTTAACCCATGCTTTTTCCTTCACCTTTGTTTCATTGTGAAGTCCTCAATTGGCACAACCCTTGGTTCTCTCCCTTTTTCTTCACTTCCATTCAATCAAGTGAAGATCTTAAGAGGCTCATCCCTCGTGTTCTCTCCTCCTCGCCACTTTAAAAGGTTAAGATGAGAAAATCCCTTATCTCCTTCACTTCATACTCAAGGACTAAGGTATGATTATCTAAAGATCTTTCCATCCTTTTGACCCAATGACCTCTCTCGTCGCCATCAAGCTCGAGTTAGTCTATAACAACTCTTATCCCAACCAAGGCAGCTATTGAAGGTAAGGAATTAACAATCATTTTACTATTTGAAAAAAAAAACACTTTTGCAAGGGTTTTCCTTTGTAAATTTTTCTATATGATTGTTGATGCTTACTTGTTGGATTTATTTTCAATACTTTCCAATAAAAAAATCCTCTATAGCATCTTCTATTTTTTTCTTAAGAGAATCATTACCTTCCAAAGCATTGGCACGAAGGGTTCAAGCCTTGCAACTTAATAGCTCAACATATAGATAAAATTTTTTAAAATATTAGACCATGAAATTGGCCTCGTTTTTCGTCCGTTATGACAACCAGATTCTTTTGTAGTCTTAGTTTGCTTCAATAACTTTATTGAAGCTTTTCATTCAATTGGCTTTCAATTGGATCCATTATGAATTCTTTTGCCAAATCAAAGCTGAAAAAATTGAGGTTTGAATCATTAAAAGATGGATCATAATTCTATAGTTTTAAAAGTGCTTTACAAAAGCGTTTTTCAAACGCAGCTTCTCTCATTTTTTAATTTTTATAACTTTTTTGGTAGTTCTTCCGACCTTCTAAGGTGGTTCTCCTCCGTACAGAGCATACGAGCACCTCAATGGACATGAGGGAACCATGCATGTCAAGAAGCTTCAGCCAGTCTCCATATTGTAGAAGCCCCGACGGTAGCGTGTTCTACTCCTACTCAAGGGAGGAAATCGAAGAGGAGGAGGAGAAGGATTTGAGATGGGCTGCGCTCGAGAAACTCCCCACATTCAACCACGCTAGTAAGCGATTTCTGAACTTTTCAAAAGGAGAGCTGAAAGAGGTCGACGTCAAGAGCCTTAGCCTGAACGAGAGGAGAACCCTGCTGGAGAGGCTTGTGCGAGTTGCCGAAAAAGACAATGAGAAGTTTCTTTTCAAGCTGAGAGAGAGAATCAATAGGTGAAACCAGCATTCGCGAGGCTGCAATCAATGTGTTACTGTTATTGATTACCTAAAGTGTTCTTTATCGGAATTTTGCAGAGTTGGAATTGATTTTCCGACTGTTGAGGTGCGATATGAGCATGTTAATATCCAGGCCGAAGTCTATGTAGGAAGCAGAAGCTTGCCTTCCTTCTTCAATTCTACCCTGAACGCTGTTGAGGTTTGTGGGCATCCGCCATTAGAGTTTTACAGATGCTTCCATTTTACCCCTTTTTTTTACCCTTGATGACATCTTTTTGTTTTTTGCTTTCATTACTTGAAATAGTCCTTTGGCAACTACCTTCACATAATCCCAAGCAAGAAGAAACCTTTCGGCATCCTTCATGATGTTAGTGGAATTATCAGGCCTCGAAGGTATCTTTCTATGTCCGATTATTGGAACGGTACATTTCAATGTCGTAGTGCTCTCCTGTGATCCTTCAATGAAAATTATATATAGGATGACACTGCTTTTGGGTCCACCGGGATCAGGGAAGACTATATTGTTATTAACTTTAGCTGGAAGGCTCGGCTCTGATCTAAAGGTCTCCAATTTTCTATTTTTCAATTTTTCTCTTTGACTGAAAATGAGGGCAAACAACCAATCTGAAGATTTTGCAAAAGAATTATGCGTTAAACTTTAGCACTATTTCCAAAGGATATTCTAACCTAGAATAATAACTTTATTTCTCAATTTCTCTCCTGTGGTACATTTTTTTCTAATTTAAGTAACTTTGTCATATTCAAGCCGATGCATGTGAAATATGTGTGAAAACTTAATGTAGGCATCCGGGAATGTAACTTATAATGGCCACAACTTTGATGAGTTTGTGCCACATCGAACGGCTGCATATGTAAGTCAATACGATCAACATATGGGAGAGATGACTGTGAGAGAAACTTTAGCCTTTTCTGCTAGATGTCAAGGGGTTGGCTCTCGTTATGGTATGTGATTAATCTTAAAAGTCATGTAAAATTCTCTATTTGAATTGGAATTTTGAAACCTATAGACTCAATTCAAGTATGTGACAATGACAGATTTGTTAACTGAATTGATGAGACGAGAGAATGCAGCAAACATCAAACCTGACTCAGATATAGATGCATTCATGAAGGTTAGAAAGGAAGTTAACTTTGATTTTAAACTAAAAAAGGAATTGAGTAGTTAAAGTTGTTATTAATATTAACTTGAAGTAATAGATTATTTCTTTAGGGAAATTAAATTATGTCCTATTAAACATATGTAGGCAACATCAATCGAAGGAAAAGAAGTGGGACTTATAACAGATTACATAATGAAGGTATTTTCAAATAAGTGAGCATCTAGCAACTTAGTGGATAAAATTGCACGGAATTTGTTTGATTTTCTTGTTTTAGATACTTGGATTGGAGGCATGTGCTGATATATTTGTGGGTGATGAAATGCTAAGAGGCATCTCTGGAGGACAAAAAAAGCGTGTAACCACAGGTAGAACAGTTCATTCTTTTTTTTTTATTGAAAATTCAACAGTTTATTCTTTAGCTACAATTACTATTACTCTTATTGACATCAACAAATATTTAGATTTTGGAATTAAAAACCTATTCTCAATTATACTTTGAATTAGGTGAGATGATCATTGGGCCTGCTCAAGTTTTGTTAATGGATGAAATATCAACTGGTCTTGATAGCTCCACAACTTTCCAAATTGTGAACTCACTAACCCAAACTGTTCACATTCTGGGAGGAACAATAGTGTTATCCCTACTTCAACCTACACCTGAGACATATGAGCTCTTTGATGATATCATCCTCCTCTCAGAAGGACAAATTGCATATCAAGGCCCTCGTGAAGATGCACTCGCGTTCTTCGAATCCCTCGGATTCAAGTGTCCGAAGAGGAAGGCGGTTGCTGACTTCTTGCTAGAAGTAATTCCTATTAACAACAAAATTTGATCATAGGATATCTCTCTCTTGTTCTAATTACATATGGTGGGGCTAACTAATTAATTAATTTTGTAGGTGACATCTAAGAAAAATCAAAAACAGTATTGGGCGAAAGCTATTGAATCGTATAGATACGTGACAGTTAGAGAATTTGCAGAGGCATTTTATTCATTTTATGTTGGAAGAAACCTTCAAAAAGAGCTAGCTACGCCATTTGATCGCAGAAAGAGCCACCGCGCTGCTTTAACAACTTCAAAATATGGTGTAAGTAGAATAGAAATGTTGAAAGCTTGTGCTCAAAGGGAGCTTTTACTTATCAAGAGGGGTTCCTTTGTTTATGTGTTTAGAGCTTTCCAAGTGAGTGGAAATCTCCAACTAGCTAGAACATAATGCTTCAATCCTAGCAATCTACTTCATATGTCTAATACTTTTTCATCTCTTGCTTATAGATCATATTTATGGCATTTATCATGCTGACACTATTTTGGAGGATAAAGAAGAATCAAAATTCCATTGATGACGGTTTAGTTTTTATGGGAGCCATTTTCTTCTCCATATTGACCATCTTATTTCATAGTTTATCGGAGCTTGTGTTGACCACTTTTAGGTTACCTATTTTCTTCAAGCAAAGAGACTACAACTTTTATCCTGCGTGGGCATATGCATTGCCAAATTGGATATTAAAGATTCCATTCTCATTCCTTGAAATATCTGTATGGGTATTGCTCACTTACTTTGTCATAGGCTATGATTCAAGTGCAGAAAGGTTAATTTTTTATAAAATATCAAAATTCGATTAGTGTGAATTATTGTGTCCTAATGTTACCTTAGCATTTTATTTACAGGTTCTTCAAACACTTTCTTTTGCTTTTTCTTGTAAATCAAATGGCGATAGGGATGTTTCGTTTGCTTGCAGTAGTAGGAAGGGACTTGCTCATAGCTTATATATTGGCAGCCTACATCCTTCTTATGGTTGTAGTACTGGGTGGATTCGTAATTTCGTATGGTGATTTCTTCACTACATGTTTTGTTTTATTCATTTAATTTCTGACTTATAAAATTGTTTTTTACTTCAGCTCATAATTGAAGCAACTATGGTCTTTAATTTTGCAGGAAAAATTAAAAAATGGTGGAAGTGGGGTTATTGGGTTTCACCTTTTATGTACTCACAAAATGGTCTTTCAGTGAATGAGTTTCTTAGCAATAACTGGTGCCAGGTGTAGAATTATCTTTCAAATAAGAACTCTAACTATAAACATGCTAAAGAAACGGTTGATTTGATAATTTGGTTTTTCTTTCAGACATTACCAGGAACTAATCAAACCCTTGGAATTAGTATCTTAAAGTCTCGGGAAATGTTTTCAGAGGCAAAATGGTATTGGATCGGAGTAGAAGCTTTATTTGGTTATGTCCTCTTATTCAACTTTCTTTTGATTCTTGCTCTAACATATATAAAACGTAAGTCTATTGTTCTAATTTGCAAGACCATTCATATACATTGCAAAGAAACCATAAGAACATATTTGAAGTGGCATATCGATCTTCTCGCAGCATTTGGGAAAGGTCAACAAACAGTAACTAAAGAGAATCTGATAGAACAACGAATGAACATTACTCGAAAGTTTGAACTTTCTTCAGGAGGTTAGACCGACTTGTACATGTTTAGAAAAATTGTGCTACCTTTCAGCCAAAAAGTATTTATTGTGATTCAAAAACAGGTAAAGAAGTCAAGAGGTCAACAAGAAAAGATATATCTGACTCAAAAGAAAAGGATAAAATGGTTCTTCCATTTGTCCCACATTCTGTGATATTTGACAAAATAAGATATTCAGTGGATATGCCTCATGTAAATATAAAATTAGATTTTGCAAAATAATTTAAAACAACTGCAAGGGTTCAAATCCACTAAATTATAACTACAAAAGTTTAATATGTATATGTCACAATTCTATAGGAAATGAAGACAGAAGGTTTTGAAGACAAGTTATTGCTTCTAAATGGCTTGAGTGGTTCCTTTAGACCAGGCGTGCTTACTGCTCTCATGGGTGTTAGTGGAGCTGGAAAGACCACCCTTATGGATGTCCTTGCAGGGAGAAAGACAGGTGGATATATAGAGGGAAGTATTATGATATCCGGACATCCCAAAAAACAAGAAACATTTACTCGTATTTCAGGCTATTGTGAACAAAATGACATCCACTCTCCTCATGTAACTGTTTATGAGTCTCTTATTTACTCTGCATGGCTTCGCCTTCCTCTTGAAGTTGATTTGATGACCAGAAAAGTGAGTTATGTCGAACTCCAGTTGTATCATGTACCTTGTGACCACATGAAGAGCTATTTACAAATAACATAATGTATTGCAGATGTTTGTCAGTGAGGTGATGGAACTCGTAGAGATGACAACACTAAAGGATTCATTGGTTGGATTACCTACAGTAAATGGGTTGTCAACTCAGCAGCGTAAAAGACTAACAATAGCTGTTGAGCTAGTTGCTAATCCATCTATAGTCTTTATGGATGAGCCAACCTCTGGGCTTGATGCTAGAGCATCAGCTATAGTAATGAGAGTAGTCAGAAGTATAGTTGACACAGGGAGGACTGTGGTGTGTACAATTCACCAACCAAGCATGGATATATTTGAAGGCTTTGATGAGGTTAGAAATGCAGAGGAAGTAAATTGATATAAGTTCATGGTACTTTATGTTTATCTATGTGTGTGCTATATGTTAAAGATAAATCTTTTATACAAAGGCATGAATTTTTCAATGGCAGCTCTTTCTAATGAAGAGAGGTGGTGAAGAGATATACGTGGGACCATTGGGTAGAAATTCGTGCCACCTTATCAAGTATTTTGAGGTAACAAACATATTTTCATGCCAAAATTTACAGAAAATATAGAGGTAATCTTCAGTGCAGTATTCCTTACCTGTTACGGTACCTTATACAGGCCATTCAAGGAATCACTAAGCTAAGAGATGGCCATAATCCTGCAACCTGGATGTTGGAGGTAACAACACCTTCACAGGAAGAGATATTAGGAATCAATTTCAATGATGTTTACAAGAAATCTGAATTGTATCAGTGAGTAGAACAGTACCCAATTCATTTGCTTAAGATAAGATGTTCTTTTCTTAATCCATCATCTCGTTAATGCATGTTGTAGGAGGACCAAAGCACTAATTTCTGAACTAAGCAAACCGGCACATGGGTCGAGTGATCTATATTTCCCAACAAAATATTGTCAAACTTTTCTCACCCAATGTATTGCTTGCCTTTGGAAACAGAACTTGTCATATTGGAGGAATTCTTCTTATACTGCAGTAAGATTTTTCTTTACGGTCATAATAGCATTGATGTTTGGCACAATCTTCTTGAACTTAGGTCGCAAAACGTAAGCAAACAGTACTTTGATTGCAGCAAAAAATCCAATTTTGTATCCTCTCTATAGGCAATCTAAAACAAAGGAGTTATAATTTTTCAGAGAGAAGCAACAGGATCTGTACAATGCCATGGGATCCATGTTTGGTGCTGTTATGTTTATGGGGGTGTCGTATGCTACTGCAATAAGGCCAATTGTAACAACTGAACGCACTGTCTTCTATAGAGAAAGAGCTGCGGGAATGTATTCAGCATTTCCATTTGCCTTTGGGCAGGTAAAGTACAGAGGTGACAACAACATAGCAGAAATTTTTGACCTGTTTCCCTTATCACTGTTTACAATGGATTTCAGGTTTTAATTGAGCAACCTTACGTGTTTGCTCAATCTCTAGTGTATTGCATTCTGGTGTACTCCATGATTGGGTTTGAATGGTCCCCAACAAAGTTCCTATGGTACATATTTTTCACATATTTCACTTTGTTGTACTATACCTACTATGGCATGCTTGCTGTAGCGGTAACACCCAATCAAACCATTGCTTCTATTGTTGCTTCCTTCTTTTATGGAATGTGGAACCTTTTTGGAGGATTCGTCATCCCACATAAGGTGAGTTTTCTTCAATTTTAGTTGTGTTCACTTCTGTTTAAAAGCATATAACTTGAAGCCTCTTTTGTAGAGAATACCAATTTGGTGGAGATGGTATTATTGGGCTTGTCCAGTCTCATGGACTCTGTATGGATTGGTTGCATCTCAATATGGAGATGTCCAAAAATTACTTGAAACAAAGCAAACTGTGGAGGAGTTCATCGACGCTTACTATGGGTTCAAGAAAGAGTTTTTAGCAATGGTTGCATTTATGGTGGTCTTCTTCGCACTCTTCTTTGCCTTCTTGTTCGGTGTGGCCATCAAGTTTTTCAACTTCCAAAAAAGATGATACTCTTGTGGAGCAAAGAGAAGAGATTACAAGAAAAATGGTATTTTGTAAGTTTTTTTTTCTTCTTGTCTTTCATGAGAATTAATAAATGTGTAGTGAGATCATCATGTTGTTCATCTTTGAATCTTTTTGTTGAATGTTAAATCTGATTTGAAAGTAAATCTTTAATTTTTTTCTTTTAAGAAGAGTGATGGATTATTTACAAATTATTTTGTAGATTTCTTGGGAGCAGACTTTCGATATCAAAATCATTTAGACAAATCTCTTGAGTTCAACCCTCAAGACTAGTCTCTCGAATCCAAGACCTTTGAGACCAATCATTTGAAGCTAATTCTCAAAAGTTGTTTTTTCAAGATCAATTTTTCAAGGCTATTTTTTTATAATCTTCTTTCCTTAAATGCATATTTATATATGAGAAATATAATTATAATATTTCAAAAGTATATTAGTTTGACAATTGTAATTGGATATATTGTGTACTAATATTCATGAATATTCATTTAATTGTTTTAAACAATAATTCATTAGATATAATAGATCCATGCATAAATAATACTAGATTTAAACATATGGCAATCTAAGGATGTAACGAGAAGATATCAAATATGATGAATTATTATTAGTTATACATGTATTTTATCTTGACCTCATAAAATTTTTTTTTATGATAATTAGTTTTTTTATCTCAACTTAATAAAAATTTAAAGATTAAAAATCATTAAAAATATCTATTACAGCTGTGAACAAAATATCATGATAATAGAAATATAATTTTTTAAATATGGTTGTTTATAATAGCCATCAAACAAAAGCCAAATCAGAACGGCAACAATACAGTTAGTTTGAAAGATAATTTTATTAAAGTATATTTATAGTTGTCAAGAAGAATATAATATTTTATTTGTTAATGTGTCTCATACATCCCACTATATCAGTTAACAATAAAATAAATTTGTTTTAAAAAATAATATTCTAACTCATCTCAGATTTTTTTACGAGAAACATGGTACTTTTTGAGTTTTTTTCCTTCTTGTCTTTCATGAGAATTAATAAATGTGTAGTGAGATCATCATGTAGTTCATCTTTGAATCTTTTTGTTGAACGTTAAATCTGATTTGAATGTAAATCTTTAATTTGTTCTTTTAAGAAGAGTGATTGATTATTTACAAATTATTTTGTAATCTTCAAACATTATAATTCTAATTTTTTTTTGTATAACAAACATGTGAAAATTTATTTATTCAACTGTTTGTCTTTAGATCCCTTGGGCGCAGACTTTCAATATCGAATGATTGAGACAAATCTCTTGAGTTCAACCCTCAAGACTAGTCTCTTGAACCCAAAACCTTTTAGGCCAATCATTTCAAGACCATTTTTTATAGTCTTCTTTCCTTAAACGCTTAAGGAGAAATATAATTTTAATACTTCAAAACTATAATAATTTGACAATTGTAATTTATTAGTCATGTTTCATGATTTATCAGATGGAACCAATGAAGTGACTGTACAAACTAAATTTATAATTAAAAAGAAATAAAAATGTGTTAGCATATCCATAAAATGTGATATTGTAACTCCTAAAGTAATATTTTTATATGATTTAGATATTAATTATATTATGTTTTCAGGTAAAGATCTATGAATTTGATATGTGATATTAGAAAGTACGAATAATTGTCATATTAAAAATATGACTTTTTTAAATAAGAAATTATATAAAAATATTATTTAAAGGAATACATAAGAATTGATATGTTTAATTCAATATTAATATAATTTTTTCTTAGGTTTTTATTATTTATATCATAGAGTTCTCTCTATATATTATTTATCAAATATTATTTATTATGACATATTATGTTATTTTGTCAATTTATCTATTCAGAATCTTGCTTAATATTTATATTACAAGGATATCTCGATATCACACAAAAAAAGAATCTTGAAGAAATGGATGATGATAGGCACATTTAGTAGATTGAATAGATGGTAAGATTTTTTAGGATGTTTATATATATATATATATAGTTTTTGTATTGACACTTTTTATATATTTGTTAGGAGTTTATATTTTGTACTTTATGATTTATCATGATTTTGGATATATTGTGTACTTATATGCATGGATATTCATTTAAATGTTTTAAACAATAATTGAATATGTTTTTATAAAAATATGTTTTTTTATACAAAGGTTTTTTATTTGTAGGAATAGATAAATTACATGTTGTTTCATTGTCATTTCTCGTCTAAAAGGAGTTCTTAATTTTAGTTAATTATCTTAATCTAAAATAGTATGTAATTAGATTTAGGTGAGGCTTGACAAAACATGTTTTTCAATGATAATTATTAGAAATGTTGTCCATTTGATATGATAATATTACATTTAGTTTAATGTCAAATATGTAGTCATATGCACTTGTTTTTTTTTATGTAAGTTATTATATATTTCATTGCAACATGATCTTGTTATTGCATTGTGCTTCTTTGCTTCTATTCTATAATAAATTATTTTTCATAAAATAGTTATCTTTTTGTTTATAAGAGCATGCAAACAACCTAATTAGAGTGTAACAACAAATTCATTAGATACAATAGATGCATAAATAATACTAGAGTTAAATAAGACAGTGTTTGTATAAATAACACTTTTATGAACATAAGAAAATATAAGGAAGCAATATTTGTTCTTAGACCCTCAACTAACTACTCTTAGTTAGAAGCAACCATCTTAAACCCCTCACCTTTACCTAAAAGTATTCTAGGAAGTATTTCCAAATCACACTATGCGTATTGGCCACCTTACATGAGAACAAAGATCTTGATGTTCACATGTAGCGATTTGAGTGGCCACAATAGTGCACATAGTATTTGATGTCATCCATATCTCTTTTTCACTCTCTTAAGAATGTGACACTTAAGTAGCTCTAGAAACATCCATCAACCTCCCACAACAGCTTTGGTGGTTTTATTCTTGACTCTATCATCAATCAATGATCCAAAATCATCAATGAACATTTCTATATCATGTAGGAAGAGAAATAAGTGATTATAAAGTTCTTATAACCTTTAACATGAAAGTTTGTTGAGTATTCAATCAACAAAAATGTGAAACCTTTCCTAGAAAGAGTTTTTTTCATCATATTACCTCTTTTATTGATAACTATTATTACGAGAAAGCTTTGGTATCTACATCTAAGAGATCCATTAAGCTCCTTGGGTAAGTGATATAAATGGAGAGAGGATTGGGTCGTGAAATGAAAAGTATGGCAAAAAGGTTTAACAGAAGTGGAGTAGAGTTTGAAAATAAGAAATAAAAAACAAGAATTCACTCACCAAAGTGAACCCAAGAGAAGGCCACCAAGCCAACTCAAGTGTCACAAAATAATAAACTTTTTTTTTTTACTTTAACTAATTTATCATTCATCTATTTATGAGAGCTCTTTTAAATAGGATATTATAAGTAATTATTTATTATAAAAAAGAAGTTTCTTACCAAGTTTTAAAGATTTTCATATCATAATAATTTGTTTAATACACCATCATGCTTCTTATCAAACTTTTGAAATCTTTCATATCCATATTATTCTTTAATATAAAAATATGCTTTTTTTACGATCTCTTGAGACTTTTATATCATAAGAATAAAAGTATACTTTTCACCTACTTTTTAAAGATTTTCATCTAAAATTTGGACACTTTTATTAATGTAGCACCAACCATGCACTTATGATAATACATAGATGAACTATGACTTCTCAAGATTATCATTTATATGTTCTTCAAATTATCATGTATGTGTTAAATTTTAGAGAGCTTTAGCTTAATTGATTCTATTTTGAGATCTTATAATAATTATATGTTATTATTTTTTCATAATTTCTTTCTTTTGTACTGCATCATTTTCTCTTAACTGAATAGAACTCTACTCTGTAGAGTTAAAGTCAAGGTAAATATCTACAAGTTAGGGTGCCAAGTGTTTCTAATGCTTCATATGTCATCCAAGTATCTTTTAGATGGTGGTTGATTTTTTCAACGAACAAAAAACCTGTAAAGCATATCAATACTAGTGGAGTGTTTCTTTGTAATAATCCTATCAAATTTAAAAATTTTTGACATTGATGATATTAGAAATTGACCATCATGTCCACCTTTACAAGAGTCAAATTTTATTAAACTATGTTGTGAAGTACCTTTATAAGGCAAAAGATCATCAATATTGAACATTAAACCAATAAACATGTATGGTGGTAAATCAAGAATATAAGAATTTGTATTAATTTTCTTAACAATTTTGAAAGGCCCACAAGCTCGTGTATGCAATTTTTTATATTTTGAGATAGAATAATGCCTTAGCTAATGCGAATTAGAACCCGATCTTCTTCATTGAATTTCCTTAAAGATTTATTTTGATTAATAACTTTAGCATACTTTACATTGCTTCAATTTGTTCTTTGATTTCTTTATGTTTTGATTGAAAATCATGTGCAAAAGTAAAAAAATTGAATAAAACAAAATGTGTGCTGGCATATCAAGCAAGTCAATACGACATTTTGGATTGTAGCCATACACGATTTCAAATGATGTTTGTTTAGTTGTTTTGAAAATAGTACTATTATATGAAAATTTTAATTTAAGTATAAGTCCCAAGTTTCTAGATTCTTTCCTATAAGACACTAAATTGGATAAAATGTCAAGTATCAAAGGTGGTTGAGATGTCTCTATTTTCATTTTATAAACTTCTTTCATATGCATGATGAAGAATGAATTTGAATAAAAAACTTCTGTACATAAGCTCTTAAAATCTAGTTTATTAATAGTCATTATAACTATAGGCATACACAAATCATCTCTCAATAAGGTAATTTATAATCATTATATAATATATAGAATTGAGTTTCCTTTATATATTATTTCATAGCTTACATTGATATTATATGAGAATTCAATACCAATATTTTGTATAAGTTGGCAAGCATTGGTTTAAAACTATGCCTTAATATGATATGACTTCCTTAAATATTGATTTTACTTGAAATTAGAACTTTATGTAATGTGACAAATATGGTGACAAGAATAATATTTTTATATGATTTAGATATATTATATTATGCTTTCAAGTAAAGATGTATGAATTTGATATATGATATTAAAAAATAAGAATAATTGTCATATAAAAAAAATGACCTTATTAAATAAGAGATGATATAAACAATATTATTTAAAAGAACACGTAAGAATTCATATATTTAATTCAATATTAATATAATTTTTTCCTAGGTTTTTATTATTTATATTATAGGTTCTCTCTATATATTATTTATCAAATATTGGTTGTTATGACATATTATATTATTTTGTTATTTTGTCAATTTATCAAATTTACCTATTCAGAATCTTGCTTAATGTATTTTATTTTGAATTAATCTAATGCGAGCCACCCAAATTACAAAAAAACCAAATATTAAAAAACATAAAAAAATATATATATCTATTACCGATGTGAACAAAATATAATTTTTTAAATATCATTTTTCATCATCACAGTTTCCTAATGGAATATTTATTGATAATAATAGCCATCAAACAAAAGTCAAATAAGAAAGGCAACAATCCAGCCGTCTTGAAAGATTATTTTATTGAAGTGTATTTATAATTGTCAAGAAGAATATAATAAACAATTATAAATATATATATATATAGTATTTAATTGAATATTTTAGTTGTTAATGTGTCCCATAAATCCCACTATATCAATTAACAATAAAATAAATATCGTGAGATGAAGTTCAATCGAAGAATTTTCAATTTCTAAAATACATGACGAAAATTAGTTTTTAAAAAAATTTTGTTTTCAATTTTTTTATTTAAAATATTAAAACTTCAATAAATATGTTTTTGAAAAAAAAAATTTGCTTATGTAATTTTTTTTAAATTCATTTTTCAAACTATTAAGAGGTTATCAAATAATACATCTAAGCCATATGTCATATGCTTAGTTGTAGGTATATTATCTGTAGATTTGATATCGTGTCACTGAAAGAAGAAATTTGAAACTCAAGATTTATATTTTATATGTCTATTTTAACGTATAATATATTATTCTCGAACCTATGATAATTTCTCTTACGTATAATACATCTAACAGATAAAACATATAATGACTAAGGATTCACATTGTCAACATTTTGTATTTGGCTCTCAATGAGTGTCCTTCTTGGCTCAACATGTGAGCACGAAGAGAGACCAACTTTGAGTCTTAGAATATGGAGAGAAGTGTCCAACTTTGGGCATTAGAAGTGTAAAGAGAGATTGAGTCTAAGCTTTTTAAATAAAACTTGAGAAACTTGGTGGAGGGAGTTTATCTATCCATAGGATTTACATTATAAAGTAGAATCCTTATTTGTGTGTATTATCTTGGCTTTGTAATTTCATTTGGTTTGCAAAACTATATTTTTAGCCTTACAAAATTGAATTTCAAACAATGGAGACTCCCTCTTTATTTAAAGAACAATAATTTTATTTTAAAAAATTACTTTTAAAACCTTTGTTCAAAAAATTGATTTAGACTTGTGGAATTTATTTGAAAATTTTCATAACATCCCTATGAACATGCCCTTTAAGTTTAATAGCAATCCTAGTAATTAGCACAAACATAACCCAAGGCTTGAATATGCTATGTTTTGCTATATCTTAAGAGATTTGTATTAGCATTTATATGTTAAACTTTTTTAACGGTCATGTCTAAACTAGAAGTATCATATGGAGAGTTGTCACAAATTCATCATAAAAAGAAATTGAAGAGGAAGTTGAAGATAAACAAAAAAGAGAAAAGGGAGAGAAAAAAAGTCCCTCGAACACCTTAGACTCAATGAGTTTGAACGTAAGTGTAAATCTCAATTACTATTTAAAAAGTGATGCAAATCCAAAGCTTTATGTTATTGTGATTTTTCTAAAACTTTTGTTATCTTATTAAAGAACATAATAAACTCATTCAAAATTATGTTGATTTAAGAATAACATATTCTATGCATAAAGATCATATTCATGAGCTAGACAATGAATGTGATTAACTTAGGGAAAAAAAATACAACTTTATCTTCACAATCATGTGCAGAAGCTTGTTGTAGTACCCAAGTTTCACATCATGCACTCCGAGCCACATATCGTGCATGAGATCTACAAGAATAGTTCATGCGTGTGTTGTAAGTAAACCCACAAACACTATCTGGTTAATGCATAAGCAGTAAGACATTGTTCGTGCACAGGAATAGGGTCCGTAGTCTTGAATATTGCCCATGGCACAATCTTTTGAGCACATGCAATAGCTTATGCACACACGGATAAGCCCATGTGGGTTTAATTTTGCTAAATTTTGTGGAATTTAAGATTTTGGTCAAAAGTATATGTTTCTTATGAAAATTAAAATAATATATTTTTTTATAATAAAATATTAGATTCAAACACTTATTTAAAGGGGTAAGAAGTGTGAATGAAATTATTTCATCTTTATGAGAAATTTCATATTTTATGTCAAAAATTCTCTCATCTCCTTCTCTCTTCTTTATTTTCCTATCATTCTAATGCTTCAATTTTCACTATTATAATTATAAAAATAAGGTTTAACATTGAGGGATCTAGGAAAGAATATCTTGTAAATATATCATATTATTTTTAGTATTAGAGCATTTCGATTCAACGTTGATAGCATGAGTTAAGAAGAAGGTAGTTGAAGAATAAGTTGTAAAAGAGAATCAGGAGATTGAAGATGTCTCATTTGAGCTGATTACGTGGGTATACAAGCATCAAACCTACACACATATATAGTTTTATTAATCTAATAAATGCAAATGTTTAATTAAGATTGTGCTAAAATTCCAACCATTTCTTATGACAAATATGAAAAATAATCTGCCAAAATAAAATTCTCTTAACTATAGGAATTCTAGATTAAGTGATAATTCAAGAATAATTAGAGATGAAAATGAGGATGACATCATCAATTTCACATTTTCAATGCATAAGAATTAATAATATCTTTTCAAGATAGATACTATACTTGATTATTTATTTATAATAATACATTGGATGTAAAGAAATTAGATACTTGGTTAGTATAATTAGAGATATATTTTCTCTATATAATTATTCATCAACTAATAAAGTGACATATGCTTAAATAAAAATGACAAGTCATGTATTAATTAACTAGAATGCTTACTTAAGAATTAGGGTTATAAAAATAACATGAAACTAATTTAAAAAATTAATTAGAGAAAAATTTTACTCAAAAAGTTACATAGAGGAAATGTAAAGAAAGTTGAACAACTTACCACACTACAGTAACAAACAACATAAGAATATATCATAAAATTTTGATGATAAGTGATGAGTTTGGCAATTCCCATCAACTAGATGTTGAAATTATTAAGGTACATTATAGTTATGTATTATTCTATTATCAGCAAATTATCATTTTTTCAAATTCAATTTTTTAAAAAAAATTAGTAAGTTCATGATGGTTATAAAAAAGGAGAATAATACAAATAAATAAAACTAGAAAGACAAAATACCAAGAAGTCTGAGTATAAGTTCAAAAATAGAAAAAATTGGGAAGATATTCTCAAGCTAAGTATGTTATAATATGACTATTAGTAGAACTCAAAAATATTTTGATCATTACAAGAAGAAATGGCATATACAATAAAAATGTTAGAAATTACACCTAAATTATTTTTATTAAACTTTAAGAAGGACAAAGTTCTTATTGTAATTGAGAATAAAAAGTACTTGAAACTCTTCTATAAATTAATGAAAGCTTCTCTCTTATTATAAGTCCACAAAAATATCTCATAAAGTAAAACAAAGAGATGAACTCTTTACCATCCAAATATAAATGAAGTAAAAATTTATCAATACTATTATTCATATTATAAGTGATAAAAATTTAATATTAAAAAGTCTTATGAATAAATCAAACATAGAGATTGCATTACATTCTAGACCTTATTCTTTATGGTGAATTCATAAAAACTCTGAGACAATAGTTAAAAGATAATGCAATATGAAATCTGCGATCACCAAAAGCCATATCGATGAGATTGTTGATGAAATGATACATCAAAATGTATATCAAATTATATTAAAACATCCATATTTAAGGGATTGAGATACCTTCTACTATCAATTAGCACAATGGTATCAATTTACAAAATATGGACAATACTTCTGACACAATAGAGAGGGATTAAGCAAAGGTATTGTTGGTGATGACCAAGTAAAGAGACTAGTGAATATTTATCAAAGTTATGTGCTATAAATAATAAAGTTAAAAATAAACTATTTGATAGAACTAATGGAAGCCTCAATCTCTTATGATCATTACAAAAGATAACAAAACTAAATCTTACAAAGAATCATACTAGAAAAGAAGATTTGATGAGTTCAAATCATGAGAAGAAGAGACCTCTATTCAAGAGCTCGATTACAAGTAAATTACATCATCAAGAAATCCAACATATTCTCACCTCAAGTATGTCAGGAAACAATGGCGAACGAGATGTCTGTGTGCTTTATGCGAGGTCTATTATTGTTTCCTTTCATTCTTACGCTTCAATTTTCACTGTTATGACTCTAAAAATAAGGTCTATTGTTGAGGGTTCAAGATGAGAACACCTCGTAGGTAGATCGCCTATAGAGACATTCTTGTGCTTATGAACAATATTTTTTATTAACTAATTACTTTTTACTAGGTCAATATTTGAATTTGATAGTATTAACAACCCATTCTTTGGAAAAAAAAATGCTTAAATATCTTTTTTACTTAATAATCTAAAGGGATTTTCAAATCTAGTTTTGCTTAAAATGTATATGTTATTTTTTTCTTTTAATAATTTGTCAAAAACTAATTTATAAAACTTTTATGGAATTCTTATTGTTAGTGTATAAGTATATTTCAATATATCTTTGTTAAAACTTAAAAAAATGAGTTGATTTGAATGTTTAAAATTTTGATTATTAAGCATCATTTTTTGGATGAGATGTATAAATGATTCTAAAGCTTCCTTGAGTGAAGCCAACGCTCATATTTATTAAGTAGTTAAAATGACAATTTATGATTGTTGAATATTTAATTTTTGAAAAAAAAAATATTTGAATTTAATTAAATCTTTTGTGGATAAAATATATAATCAATAATCAAAGAAAGAATTACTTATTTGGAATTAAAAAATGTTTAGAATTTTTTAACTCAATAAAAACTAATTGAACTATTCTGTACATATTCCATTTATGATGGATTTGAATTTGGTTTTATGTTAACAAAATTTCAACATCAAGTTTATGTACTTAATTTTGAAGAGATAATAGAATCAATTACATGAAATGTCATGCTTCATATATTGTATAGATATTAGTCCCAATTTAGTCATATGACAGGTTTCGTGTGGACAAACTCAATCACTATCCTATATTTAAATAGATTTTGGACTACATTCATTTCGATGATTGTATGCATGAATTTCTTAGTTAGCATCATCTTATCTTTTAGTCTCTAATAAACATTATCTTATGAGCTAAAGGTTTGTTTTATGAGTATGATTTATGCTAATTATTCTAAACTTCTATTTCATCACATACCATCTTTTGTCTGTGCTTTTATTAGAACAAAGATTATGATCTTTCCCTAAACTTATATGCATGGTTAATCTTAATGATTACTTAATCATATCATGAAATTGGTTAAGTATATTAAATTAACAAGAATTATCCTTATGAGATGCAATTGAATATCATTGATAAATTTCTTCAAATCTAATATAGGTTTTGACCTACAAAGTGAGTTGATGTTAAAAATAATTTCCTATTAACTTACTTAAGATCTAATGATTCAAAACAAAAAGAAAATATAATTTCAATAATTTTATTATAACAAAAAATTCAAAACAATTTTTAAAATTCTTGGATCAATCTCTTGTCTTGTAATATGACATCTTAAAGATTTATTCTTTTTATTGTGTAGACAACTGGTTAATTTGATTGAAGGGCAATATTGATTATAGAAAATTTTCAAGTCAAAATAAGTGATGTTTTTAGTTGATATTTTTTTTTAAAAGCTCAACTTTTGGTATCTTTTTGAAGCTTAATAATTGGTGTCATTTATGATCTTTTAATCAACAATTGGTTTATTATTCAAGAATTAGTATTCTAAAATTAATATTATTATCAAGATTTAACCATTAAGTGGTATTGTTTGTAAAAGTCCAACAAGTGATATTTTGTAATCTCAATAAATATTATTATTTTAGCCAACAAGTTTTACTTATCAAGTGATATCTAACAAAATACTATGGCATCAAATAATAAAGATATATTATGGTATACAATAAGTTTAATAATTGATAAACATCAACAATTAGTATCCATCTTAATTTACTTATCATTGATCTCTTAATTCAAAGTCAAATACTTTAGAATAGTTTGTTTTGACAAATTCTATAATTAAATTAATATGGATAATTTTGTTTTATAAATCTCCCTGAATGAATTAGATTTATTTGTCCATTAGTTCTTGACATTAATCATCAAGATGTGCTTATAATATCTTATAATCAAATGATAAATATCTCCTATCATATCAATGCAAATATTTTGGGAGAATTTATTTAATTGAGAATCTAACAATTGGTATCATACATGATGCATGTCATTAAAAAGTACCCATAATTTCTAAATATCTATATTTTATATAATAAATATATACAATGGGAGTATGTATCATATCTTCTTTGAAGCGTATTTTCTCTTAATATTTAAGAGCCATGATCAAATTGTAATCATTATTAAACTTCTAGCATAGTCTTTTCGGGGAGATTCTCTTTGTGGTTAATAGAATAAATAGTTTATTACATGAGCCCTATATAAACTTTAGATATTTGTTCTCTTTTCCTAATTTTATAATAATAAAGATGGAGAAATAGATGTGGAAGAAAAGTTGAAGTGAGAGCAAGGTAATTCTAAGCATTAATATTTTGTTCATATATGAGTTATAAAAGAGGGGGATACTTAGCAAACATGTTGTATTCGTCATTTAATTTATAGTTTTTGCATACATGTTATTTTCTTATATATTTTTCTAATGCATTTTATTGTTCAAATGCATTTTGTTGTTCAAAGCACATTATGCATGAATTATGGGGAACAACCATAAATAAGAATTTTCCTATTATTTATTTTATCATTTTCACTTAAAAGTTTATCATCTTTAAAATGGGAAAGATTTTTGGTCCCTGTGAGCTCAAACAACCATATTTGATTTTTATGATAATATATCCTTTTTAAGTGCCTATTGTGGTGATCTAATGTATCAACTTAGCATATTTTTTAGGTGATATTTAAGACAGGTGCACTTGGTGATCCTACCATGTAATGTCTTAACAAATAGGTAAATCATCTAAATCTTAATAAATCATAGTAGATATAAAAGATGAAGTGAGTCATACCTTTTTTTTCTAATTTAGAGCTTATATTTACATAGAAGTCACATGTGCATTCATTCTTATCATGCCCAGGGTACACCTTATAACAAATTGTGTTGATATAATAATGCACACACTTCATTGATTTACATTCAAAACTTGCTCTCAAAATTGATGTTCTAAATTCCTTTAAAGCAATATTTTAGAGCTTATTTGGCAATCAGAAAATAGTTTTCATTTTCTTTAGAATACATTATAATTCAAGAGTTTCTTAAGCTATATAAAACCTAGCAAAGCACTTCATAACTTTAAAATTTTGTACTTGATGTATAGTATGTGAAACATCACATCCAATATGGAGGGCCAAGTACTATATGTGGAAGCTTACATATAGTACGTCATGAAGTTATACCATAATCAGTAAGATCCAAAGGTTAATGTGCAATATTCTAAGCCATGTATGTTATGTCTAGTTGTAATTACATGTTATACAAACCCAACAAACATCTCCAAAGTATAATATGAGGTTGAATCCACTAAATGTGTTTTTGGCAAAATGTCAAGCAAGTTTTTGGAGTATCTAGTTCAAGAAATGAATCCAAACTAATCTTAATAAAATTAAGATAATATTAAAGATTCATCTCCTAAGACTTAAAAAAAAAACCAAAATTTGTAAGAAAAATTGTAGATTGTGTAGTTTTGTATCAAAGTCTACTAACGAGTGTTTGCCCTTCTTCAATGTTCTAAAGAGCAAAAAAATTTGAAGTGAACAATGGAATATGAGAAAGTTTTCTTAAAACTCAAAGACTACTTTGCAACACCACGGATTTTTAGTGGTCTTAAGATAAAGAAATTCTTTAACTTTATGTTAGCATAGTATATACGGCTATCACTAGTGTATTGGTTTGTAAGAGTGTAGAAACTCATACTATTGAAGCAATGTGCTGAGAGAACTTGAAACATGATAGCCATACCCAATCTTAGAGAAATTATTTTTCACCATTATTGTGATAACCCACTTGATCAACCTTATATACCTTTCTAAATAATGCTTTATGTATTAGATGTAAGTGATGTCAATAAAAAAAATCTAGAAATATGTTGATTTATAAACACCTTTAAAACAATGCCAAAATGGTAGTAGCTAATTCTCATTTATTTTTATAAAAACTAAATCTCATATTTGAGTATAGCATTGTAGAGGTCCTATCATGAGGAATAAGTACGATGCAGATTAACTTTTTCAGAAGTGATTTAAATTTACTATGAATTTGTAAAACAAATATTAATAAAAAAATATTTTTTTAATCTACTTATTTAACAAGAGGATAATCCTCCCTCCTTAGCTTAAGAACTTAGTTGAAGTGTTTAAAAACTTAAGAAAAAGTGGAAAGAGAAAAAGAAGAGAGTTGGATAGGAGAAAGGAAGGGAACCTGAGCTATTCTTTGGGTGAAAATCAAAGAGATTGAGAAGGAAGGCGGTAAGGCTTGCAGAAAGAAAGGATTATCAACTTTGTATTGTAGAAAAAATTTAAAAGGTAAATATCTTATGCAAGCTTTCCTTGTTAAAGCTTGTATTACTAAATTTGGATATCAAGAAAATTATTTGTGTGAATTTGAAGTTGAGTTGGAATTGTTTGAAGTTATTATAGTTTTTTACTATGAGGATCATACAAGACAATCATTAGGTTATATGGGTTGTATTAATACATATTGAGATTGTACATGTACAATTAGTTCCTATACTATGTAACAAAGATTGATCATATGATTTTTTGTCCATCCAACATAAGATACATATTATATAATATGATATGGGTGATTGTACTATATGATGTGAAGGAAGACATATGAAAAAGAGCAATGTTTAATGTATGTTTTAGAAGAGCATTTAAAACTACTGTCTTAATAGAAGTTGATTTTTTTAATAAAACTTAATATGAATTATGCATAAAATAAGGATAATTAATAAATGAAATGAAAAAAATGATGGAAAAGACTTCTTAAAACCATTAGGTAAGTAAACTAATTCGTTACAATGTAAGTTGATTGTTAAAAGAATCCATGATGTTATCATGAAATGCATGATAATGTGAACATTTACATATATGGTATTACATTTCTTGTATATATTTTGATTTCACTATAATGTGAACATTTACCTTAGGTGTGTGTGTGTGTGTGCGTGTGTGTGTGTTTGTGTGAGCATGCGTGTGTGTTTGTTTATATGTATGTAAATACATACCTAAAGTCAAAGGTGAAAAAATTGAGGTTTGAATTATTAAAAAATGGATCATAAGTCTATAGTTTTAAAAGTGCTTTACAAAAGCATTAAAAAATATTCAAACGTAGCTTCTCTCATTTTTTAATTTTTATTACTTTTTTTGGTAGCTCTTCCGACCTTTTAAGGTGGTTCTCCTCCGGACAGAGCATACGAGCACCTCCTCAATGGACATGGGGGAACCATGCATGTCAAGAAGCTTCAGCCAGTCTCCATATTGTAGAAGCCCCGACGGTAGCGTGTTCTATTCCTCCTCAAGGGAGGAAATCGAAGAAGAGGAGGAGAAGGATTTGGGATGGGCTGCACTCGAGAAACTCCCCACATTCAACCACGCTAGTAAGCGATTTCTGAACTTTTCAAAAGGAGAGCTGAAAGAGGTCGACGTCAAGAGCCTTAGCCTGAACGAGAGGAGAACCCTGCTGGAGAGGCTTGTGCCAGTTGCCGAAAAAGACAATGAGAAGTTTCTTCTCAAGCTGAGAGATAGAATCAATAGGTGAAACCTGCATTCGCGAGGCTGCAGTCAATGTGTTACTGTTATTGATTACCTAAAGTGTTCTTTATCGGGGTTTTGCAGAGTTGGAATTGATTTTCCGACTGTTGAGGTGCGATATGAGCATGTTAATATCCAGGCCAAAGTCTATGTGGGAAGCAGAAGCTTGCCTTCCTTCTTCAATTCTAGCCTGAACGCTGTTGAGGTTTGTGGGCATCCGCCATTAGAGTTTTACAGTTGCTTCCATTTTACCCCTTTTTTTTACCCTTGATGACATCTTTTTGTTTTTTGCTTTCATTACTTGAAATAGTCCTTTGGCAACTACCTTCACATAATCCCAAGCAAGAAGAAACCTTTCGGCATCCTTAATGATGTTAGTGGAATTATCAGGCCTCGAAGGTATCTTGCCATGTCCGATTATTGGAACGGTACATTTCAATATCGTAGTCCTCTCCTGTGATCCTTCAATAAAAATTATATATAGGATGACACTTCTTTTGGGTCCACCGGGATCAGGGAAGACTACATTGTTATTAACTTTAGCTGGAAGGCTCGGCTCTGATCTAAAGGTCTCCAATTTTCTATTTTTCAATTTTTCTTTTTGATTGAAAATGAGGGCAAACGACCAATCTGAAGATTTTGCAAAAGAATTATGCGTTAAAATTTAGCACTATTTCCAAAGGATATTCTAACCTAGAATAATAACTTTATTTCTCAATTTCTCTCTTATGGTACATTTTTTTTCTAATTTAAGTAACTTTGTCATATTCAAGCTGATGCATGTGAAATATGTGTGAAAACTTAATGTAGGCATCCGAGAATGTAACTTATAATGGCCACAACTTTGATGAGTTTGTGCCACATCGAACGGCTGCATATGTAAGTCAATACGATCAACATATGGGAGAGATGACTGTGAGAGAAACTTTAGCCTTTTCTGCTAGATGTCAAGGGGTTGGCTCTCGTTATGGTATGTGATTAATCTTAAAAATTATGTAAAATTCTCTATTTGAATTGGAATTTTGAAACCTATAGACTCAATTCAAGTATGTGACAATGACAGATTTGTTAACTGAATTGATGAGACGAGAGAATGCAGCAAACATCAAACCTGACCCAGATATAGATGCATTCATGAAGGTAAGAAAGGGAGTTAACTTTGATTTTAAACTAAAAAATTAATTGAGTAGTTGAAGTTCTTGTTAATATTAACTTGAAGTAATAGATTATTTCTTTGGGAAAATTAAATTATGTCCTATTAAACATATGTAGGCAACATCAATCGAAGGAAAAGAAGTGAGACTTATAACAGATTACATAATGAAGGTATTTTCAAATAAGTGAGCATGCAGCAACTTAGTAGATAAGATTTGCACGAAATTTGTTTGATTTTCTAGTTTTAGATACTTGGATTGGAGGCATGTGCTGATATATTTGTGGGTGATGAAATGCTAAGTGGCATCTCTAGAGGACAAAAAAGGCGTGTAACCACAGGTAGAAGAGTTCATTCCTTTTTTTTTTATTGAAAATTCAACAGTTTATTCTTTAGCTACAATTACTATTACTCTTATTGACATCAACAAATATTTAGATTTTGGAATTAAAAACATATTCTCAATTATACTTTGAATTAGGTGAGATGATCATTGGGCCTGCTCAAGTTTTGTTAATGGATGAAATATCAACTGGCCTTGATAGCTCCACAACTTTCAAAATTGTGAACTCACTAACCCAAACTGCTCACATTCTGGGAGGAACAATAGTGTTATCCCTACTTCAACCTACACCTGAGACATATGAGCTCTTTGATGATGTCATCCTCCTCTTAGAAGGACAAATTGCATATCAAGGCCCTCGTGAAGATGCACTCGCGTTCTTCGAATCCCTCGGATTCAAGTGTCCGAAGAGGAAGGCGGTTGCTGACTTCTTGCTAGAAGTAATTCCTATTAACAACAAAATTTGATCATAGGATATCTCTCTCTTGTTCTAATTACATATGGTAGGGCTAATTAATTAATTAATTTTGTAGGTGACATCTAAGAAAAATCAGAAACAGTATTGGGCGAAAGCTATTGAATCGTATAGATACGTGACAGTTAGAGAATTTGCAGAGTCTTTTTATTCATTTTATGTTGGAAGAAACCTTCAAAAAGAGCTAGCTACGCCATTTGATCGCAGAAAGAGCCACCGCGCTGCTTTAACAACTTCAAAATATGGTGTAAGTAGAATAGAAATGTTGAAAGCTTGTGCTCAAAGGGAGCTTTTACTTATCAAGAGGGGTTCCTTTGTTTATGTGTTTAGAGCTTTCCAAGTGAGTGGAAATCTCCAACTAGCTAGAACATAATGCTTCAATCCTAGCAATCTACTTCATATGTCTAATACTTTTTCATCTCTTGCTTATAGATCATATTTATGGCATTTATCATGCTGACACTATTTTGGAGGATAAAGAAGAATCAAAATTCCATTGATGACGGTTTAGTTTTTATGGGAGCCATTTTCTTCTCCATATTGACCATCTTATTTCATAGTTTATCGGAGCTTGTGTTGACCACTTTTAGGTTACCTATTTTCTTCAAGCAAAGAGACTACAACTTTTATCCTGCGTGGGCATATGCATTGCCAAATTGGATATTAAAGATTCCATTCTCATTCCTTGAAATATCTGTATGGGTATTGCTCACTTACTTTGTCATAGGCTATGATTCAAGTGCAGAAAGGTTAATTTTTTATAAAATATCAAAATTCGATTAGTGTGAATTATTGTGTCCTAATGTTACCTTAGCATTTTATTTACAGGTTCTTCAAACACTTTCTTTTGCTTTTTCTTGTAAATCAAATGGCGATAGGGATGTTTCGTTTGCTTGCAGTAGTAGGAAGGGAGTTGCTCATAGCTTATATATTGGCAGCCTACATCCTTCTTATGGTTGTAGTACTTGGTGGATTCGTAATTTCGTATGGTGATTTCTTCACAACATGTTTTGTTTTATTTATTTAATTTTTGACTTATAAAATTGTTTTTTACTTCAGCTCATAATTGAAGCAACTATGGTCTTTAATTTTGCAGGAAAAATTAAAAAATGGTGGAAGTGGGGTTATTGGGTTTCACCTTTTATGTACTCACAAAATGGTCTTTCAGTGAATGAGTTTCTTAGCAATAACTGGTGCCAGGTGTAGAATTATCTTTCAAATAAGAACTCTAACTATAAACATGCTAAAGAAACGGTTGATTTGATAATTTGGTTTTTCTTTCAGACATTACCAGGAACTAATCAAACCCTTGGAATTAGTATCTTAAAGTCTCGGGAAATGTTTTCAGAGGCAAAATGGTATTGGATCGGAGTAGAAGCTTTATTTGGTTATGTCCTCTTATTCAACTTTCTTTTGATTCTTGCTCTAACATATATAAAACGTAAGTCTATTGTTCTAATTTGCAAGACCATTCATATACATTGCAAAGAAACCATAAGAACATATTTGAAGTGGCATATCGATCTTCTCGCAGCATTTGGGAAAGGTCAACAAACAGTAACTAAAGAGAATCTGATAGAACAACGAATGAACATTACTCGAAAGTTTGAACTTTCTTCAGGAGGTTAGACCGACTTGTACATGTTTAGAAAAATTGTGCTACCTTTCAGCCAAAAAGTATTTATTGTGATTCAAAAACAGGTAAAGAAGTCAAGAGGTCAACAAGAAAAGATATATCTGACTCAAAAGAAAAGGATAAAATGGTTCTTCCATTTGTCCCACATTCTGTGATATTTGACAAAATAAGATATTCAGTGGATATGCCTCATGTAAATATAAAATTAGATTTTGCAAAATAATTTAAAACAACTGCAAGGGTTCAAATCCACTAAATTATAACTACAAAAGTTTAATATGTAGATGTCACAATTCTATAGGAAATGAAGACAAAAGGTTTTGAAGACAAGTTATTGCTTCTAAATGGCTTGAGTGGTTCCTTTAGACCAGGCGTGCTTACTGCTCTCATGGGTGTTAGTGGAGCTGGAAAGACCACCCTTATGGATGTCCTTGCAGGGAGAAAGACAGGTGGATATATAGAGGGAAGTATTATGATATCCGGACATCCCAAAAAGCAAGAAACATTTACTCGTATTTCAGGCTATTGTGAACAAAATGACATCCACTCTCCTCATGTAACTGTTTATGAGTCTCTTATTTACTCTGCATGGCTTCGCCTTCCTATTGAAGTTGATTTGATGACCAGAAAAGTGAGTTATGTCGAACTCCACTTGTATCATGTACCTTGTGACCACATGAAGAGCTATTTACAAATAACATAATGTATTGCAGATGTTTGTCAGTGAGGTGATGGAACTCGTAGAGATGACAACACTAAAGGATTCATTGGTTGGATTACCTACAGTAAATGGGTTGTCAACTCAGCAGCGTAAAAGACTAACAATAGCTGTTGAGCTAGTTGCTAATCCATCTATAGTCTTTATGGATGAGCCAACCTCTGGGCTTGATGCTAGAGCAGCAGCTATAGTAATGAGAGTAGTCAGAAGTATAGTTGACACAGGGAGGACTGTGGTGTGTACAATTCACCAACCAAGCATGGATATATTTGAAGGCTTTGATGAGGTTAGAAATGCAGAGGAAGTAAATTGATAAAAGTTCATCGCACTTCATGTTTATCTATGTGTGCGCTATATGTTTATGGTAAATCTTTTATACAAAGGCATGAATTTTTCGATGGCAGCTCTTTCTAATGAAGAGAGGTGGTGAAGAGATATACGTGGGACCATTGGGTAGAAATTCGTGCCACCTTATCAAGTATTTTGAGGTAACAAACATATTTTCATGCCAAAATTTACAGAAAATATAGAGGTAATCTTCAGTGCAGTATTCCTTACCTGTTACGGTACCTTATACAGGCCATTCAAGGAATCACTAAGCTAAGAGATGGCCATAATCCTGCAACCTGGATGTTGGAGGTAACAACACCTTCACAGGAAGAGATATTAGGAATCAATTTCAATGATGTTTACAAGAAATCTGAATTGTATCAGTGAGTAGAACAGTACCCAATTCATTTGCTTAAGATAAGATGTTCTTTTCTTAATCCATCATCTCGTTAATGCATGTTGTAGGAGGACCAAAGCACTAATTTCTGAACTAAGCAAACCGGCACATGGGTCGAGTGATCTATATTTCCCAACAAAATATTGTCAAACTTTTCTCACCCAATGTATTGCTTGCCTTTGGAAACAGAACTTGTCATATTGGAGGAATTCTTCTTATACTGCAGTAAGATTTTTCTTTACGGTCATAATAGCATTGATGTTTGGCACAATCTTCTTGAACTTAGGTCGCAAAACGTAAGCAAACAGTACTTTGATTGCAGCAAAAAATCCAATTTTGTATCCTCTCTATAGGCAATCTAAAACAAAGGAGTTATAATTTTTCAGAGAGAAGCAACAGGATCTGTACAATGCCATGGGATCCATGTTTGGTGCTGTTATGTTTATGGGGGTGTCGTATGCTACTGCAATAAGGCCAATTGTAACAACTGAACGCACTGTCTTCTATAGAGAAAGAGCTGCGGGAATGTATTCAGCATTTCCATTTGCCTTTGGGCAGGTAAAGTACAGAGGTGACAACAACATAGCAGAAATTTTTGACCTGTTTCCCTTATCACTGTTTACAATGGATTTCAGGTTTTAATTGAGCAACCTTACGTGTTTGCTCAATCTCTAGTGTATTGCATTCTGGTGTACTCCATGATTGGGTTTGAATGGTCCCCAACAAAGTTCCTATGGTACATATTTTTCACATATTTCACTTTGTTGTACTATACCTACTATGGCATGCTTGCTGTAGCGGTAACACCCAATCAAACCATTGCTTCTATTGTTGCTTCCTTCTTTTATGGAATGTGGAACCTTTTTGGAGGATTCGTCATCCCACATAAGGTGAGTTTTCTTCAATTTTAGTTGTGTTCACTTCTGTTTAAAAGCATATAACTTGAAGCCTCTTTTGTAGAGAATACCAATTTGGTGGAGATGGTATTATTGGGCTTGCCCAGTCTCATGGACTCTGTATGGATTGGTTGCATCTCAATATGGAGATGTCCAAAAATTACTTGAAACAAAGCAAACTGTGGAGGAGTTCATCGACGCTTACTATGGGTTCAAGAAAGAGTTTTTAGCAATGGTTGCATTTATGGTGGTCTTCTTCGCACTCTTCTTTGCCTTCTTGTTCGGTGTGGCCATCAAGTTTTTCAACTTCCAAAAAAGATGATACTCTTGTGGAGCAAAGAGAAGAGATTACAAGAAAAATGGTATTTTGTAAGTTTTTTTTTCTTCTTGTCTTTCATGAGAATTAATAAATGTGTAGTGAGATCATCATGTTGTTCATCTTTGAATCTTTTTGTTGAATGTTAAATCTGGTTTGAATGTAAATCTTTAATTTTTTTCTTTTAAGAAGAGTGATGGATTATTTACAAATTATTTTGTAGATTTCTTGGGAGCAGACTTTCGATATCAAAATCATTTAGACAAATCTCTTGAGTTCAACCCTCAAGACTAGTCTCTCGAATCCAAGACCTTTGAGACCAATCATTTTAAGCTAATTCTCAAAAGTTGTTTTTTCAAGATCAATTTTTCAAGGCTATTTTTTTATAATCTTCTTTCCTTAAATGCATATTTATATATGAGAAATATAATTATAATATTTCAAAAGTATATTAGTTTGACAATTGTAATTGGATATATTGTGTACTAATATTCATGAATATTCATTTAATTGTTTTAAACAATAATTCATTAGATATAATAGATCCATGCATAAATAATACTAGATTTAAACATATGGCAATCTAAGGATGTAACGAGAAGATATCAAATATGATGAATTATTATTAGTTATACATGTATTTTATCTTGACCTCATAAAATTTTTTTTTATGATAATTAGTTTTTTTATCTCAACTTATAAAAAATTTAAAGATTAAAAACCATTAAAAATATCTATTACAGTTGTGAACAAAATATCATGATAATAGAAATATAATTTTTTAAATATGGTTGTTTATAATAGCCATCAAACAAAAGCCAAATCAGAACGGCAACAATACAGTTAGCTTGAAAGATAATTTTATTAAAGTATATTTATAGTTGTCAAGAAGAATATAATATTTTATTTGTTAATGTGTCTCATACATCCCACTATATCAGTTAACAATAAAATAAATTTGTTTTAAAAAATAATATTCTAACTCATCTGAGATTTTTTTTTTAAAATAAAAAAACCTTTTTAAAAATATTATATGTCTAATTCATTGTATGATTTTCTATTATCAAACTTATGATAATTCTCTTGACATAAAATACATCTAACAGATAAAACATATAATGATTAGCTTAATTATTTTTTTAGAAAATTTAATATAACCATTAAGAGCCATTTGAGAAAGTTATTTTGTATTAAATTTCTATATAAACATCTCTAAATATGAAGAGTTTATTGATGATTTTGGGATAACATTGAAAAACTATTTGAAAATCTTGTTTATTTTATAGTTATACTTTTTTTTCAAAAAAGAGAACTTTGTGAGGACTGTAAGTTCAATATCATTCTCGAAATAGAGAAAGTGTATTTTTCAAAATTTTCAACACAATATTCATTCACACTCTTACTCACAACATTCATTCTTCTATTTGTTTTATATTGTAAATTTATCCAAGCATCAAACCTACATGCATATATAGTTTTATTAATCTAACAAATGCAAGTGTTTAATTAAGATTGTGCTAAAATTCCGAACCTTTTTTACGACAGTTCTGAAAAATAATCCACCAAAATAAAATTTTCTTAACTAGAGAAATTCTAGATTGAGTGATAATTTAAGAATAATTTGAGATGAAAATAAGGATGACATCATCAATCTCACATTTTCAATGCATAAGAATTAATAATATATTTTCAAGATAGATAATATACTTGACTTGTTTATTTATATTAATACATTGGATGCAAATAAATTAGATACTTGGTTGGTATAATTAGAGATATATTTTTCTATATAATTATTCATCAACTAATAAAGTGATATATGCTTAAATAAAAATGACAAGTCATGTATTAATTTATTGGAATGCTCACTTAAGAATTGACAAAGTTATAAAAATAACATGAAACTAATTTAAAAAATTAATTAGAGAATAATTTTACTCCATAAGTTACATGAAAAAAAATGTAAAGAAAGTGGAACAACTTACGACACCAACAATAACAGACAACACAAGAATATATCATTGAATTTTGATGATAAGTGATGAGTTTGGCAATTCTCATCAACGAGATGCAGAAATTATCAAGATATATTATAGTTATGTATTATCCTATTATCACAAATTATCATTTTTCATATTTAATTTTCTAAAAAAATTAACAAATTCGTGATAGCTATCAAAAAGGAGAATAATATAAAAAGATAAAGCTAGAAAGACAAAATACTAAGTAGTTTAAGTATAAGTTCAAAAATTGGTGAAATTTGGAAAGATATTCGCCAGCTAAGTATGTTGTAATAATAACCACTAGTAGAACTCAGAAATATTTGGATCATTGCATGAAGAAATGACATATACAATAAAAATATTAGAAATTACACCTAAATTATTTCTATAAAATTTAAGAAGGATAAAATTCTTATTATAATTGAGACTAAAAAGATATTTGAAACTCTTCTATAAATTGATGAAAGCTTGTCTCTTATATTGAGTCTAAAAAAATTTCTCATAAAATAAAACAAAGAGATGAACTCTTTACCATCCAAATATATATAAAGTAAAAAATTTATCAATACTATTATTGATATTAGAAGTGACAAGAATTTAATATTAAAAATTCTTATAAAAAGGTTAACTCTAAATATTACACCAAATTCTAGATCTTATTCTTTATGGTAGATTCATAAAAACTCTGAGACAAGTGTTGAAAAATAATGTAGGATGAAATTTGATATCACCAAAAGCCATATCAATGAGATTGTCTATGAAATGACACATCTAAATGTATATCAAATTATATTAAAAATCCATATTCAAGGGATCAAGATACCTCTTACTATCAATGAGCATAATGGAATCAATTTAACAAATATAAACAATACTTTCTTCTGACACACAATAGAGAGGGATTAACAAAAGTTATTGTTGGTGATGACCAAGTAAAGAAACTAGTGAATATTTACTAAAGTTTTGTGCTATTAATAATAAAGTTAAATAAACTATTTGATGAGACTAATGGAAATCTCAATCTCTTGAGATCATTATAAAAGATAACAAAACTAAAACTTACAAAGAATCATATTAAAAAAAGATTTGATGGGCTCAAATCATAGAAGAGACCTCTATTCAAGAGCTCGATTATAAGTATATTACATCATCAAGAAATCCAACATTTTCTTACCTCAAGTATGTTAGGAAACAATGGTGAGCAAGATGCTTGTGTGCTTTGTGCGAGGTCTATTATTGTTTCCATTCATTCTTATGTTTCAATTTTCATTATTATGACTCTAAAAATAAAGTATATTATTGAGGGGTTCAAGATGAGAACAAATTGAAGGTAGATTGCCTACAGAGATGTTTTTTTAGCTAATGAGCATTATTTTTTTTATTAATTAATTACTTTTTCACTTATTCAAAATCTGAATTTGATAGTATTAGCAACCCATTCTTTGTAAAAGAATGTTTAAATATCTTTTTTACTTAATAATCTAAAAGGGATTTTCAAATCTAGTTTTGCTTAAAATGTATATACTATTATTTGGAATTCATAAAAAACTAATGTATAAAACTTCTATGGAATTCTTATTATTAGTGTATAAGTATATTTAAAGAAATCTTTGTTTGTTATAACTTAAAAAAATGAGTTGATTTGAAATTTTAAAATTTTGATTATTAAGCATCAATTTTTGGATGAGTTGTATAAATGATTTTAAAGCTTCCTTGAGTGATGCCAATGCTCATAATTATTATGTAGTTAAAACAAAAATCATGATTGTTGAATATTTAATTTTTGAAAAAGAAAATTATATGAATTTAATTAAATCTTTCATGGATAAAATATATAATCATTAATCAATGAAAGAATTGCTTATTTGGAATTAAAAAATATTTAGAATTTTTTAACTTAATAAAAACTAATTGAATTATCCTATACATATTCCATTTGTGATGGATTTGAATTAGGTTTTATGTTAAGAAAATTTTAACATCAAGCTTTTGTACTTAATTTTGAAGAGATAATAGAATCAATTACATGAAATGTCATGCTTCATATGTTGTATTGATATTTGTGCCAATATAATCATATGACAAGTTGTCATGTGGACTAACTTGATCACTATCCTATGTTTAAGTAGATTTTGGACTACATTATTTTGATGATTGTATGCATGAATTTCTTAGTTAGCATCATCTTGTCTTTTAGACTTTAATGAACATTCTCATAGAAGCCAAAGGGTATTTTATGAGTATGATCTATGATAATGCTTCTAAAGTTCTATATCATCACATAGTATATTTTGTTTGGGCTTTTATTAGAACATAGATTACTATATTGCCCTAAACTTGTATGCATAGTTAATTTTAATGATTAGTTAATCATATCATGAAATTGGTTAAGTATATTAAATTAACAAGAATTATTCTTATGAGATGTAATTGAATATCATTGATAAATATCTTCAAATCTAATATAAGTTTTGGCCTACAAAGTGAGTTGATGTTAAAAATAATTTCCTATTAACTTACTTAAGATCTAATGATTCAAAACTAAAGGAAAATATTATTTCAAGAATTTTATTATAATAAAAAATTAAAAAATAATTTTTAAAATTCTTAGATAAATCTCTTGTCTTGTAATATGACATCTTAAAGATTTATTCTTGTTATTGTACAGACAAATGGTTAATTTGATCTAAGGGCAATTTTAACTATAAAAATAAAAGATTTTCAAGTCAAAATAAGTGATGTTTTTAATTGATATTTTTTTAAAAAGCTCAACTTTTGGTATCGTTTTGAAGTTCAATAATTGGTGTCATTTATGATGTTTTAATCAACAATTGGTTTATTATTCAACAATTAGTATTCTAAAATTAGCATTTTTATGAAGATTTAACCATTAGAAGGTATTGTTTGTAAAAGTCCAATAAGCATTATTTTATAGTCTCAATAAGTAGCATTATTTTACCCAACAAGTTTTACCTAACAAGTGTTATCTTACAAAACATTATGGTATCAAATAATAAAGATATATTGTGGTATACAATAAGTTTAATAATTGATAAATATCAACAATTAGTATCCATCTTAATTTACTTATCACTGATCTCTTAATTCAAAGTCAAATACTTTGAAATAGATTGTTTTGTCAAATTCTATAATTAACTTAATATGGATAAATTTATTTTATAAATCTCCATGAATGAAATTAGATTTAACTATCCATTAGTTCTTGAAATTAATCATCAAGATAATATCTTATAGTCAAATGATAAATATCTCTTATCATATCAATGCAAATATTTTGGGAGAGTTTATTTAATTGAAGATCTAACAATTGGTATCATACATGATGCATATGTTATTAAAAGTTATCCATAATTTCTAAAGATCTATATTTTATATAATGCTTATATGCAAGGGGAGTATGTATCATATCTTCTTTGAAGAGTTTTTTGGCTTAATATTCAAGAGCCTTAATCAAATTATAATCATTATTAAACTTCTAGCATAGTCTTTGTGGTTAATAGCATAAATAGCTTGTTACATGAACCCTATATAAATTTTAGATATTTGTTCTTTTTTCCCAATTTTATAATGATAAAGGTGGAGAAATAGATGGGCAAGAAAAGTCAAAGCGAGAGTAACGTAATTCTAAGTATTAATATTTTGTTTAGATATGAGTTATAAAAAAGGGGATACTTAGTACACATGTTTTATTCTTCATTTAATTTGTGTTTTGGGCGTACATGTTATTTTCTTATATATTTTTCTAATGCATTTCATTGTTCAAATCCATTTTGTTGTTCAAAGCACATTATGCATGAATTATGGGGAACAACCAAGCATAGGTATTTTTCTATTATTTATTTTATCATTTGCACTTAAAAGTTTATCATCTTTAAAATTGAGAAGATTTTTGTCCCTGTAAACCCAAACAACCATATTTGATTTTTATGATAATATATCATCTTTAAGTGCTTCTTGTGGTGACCTACTGTATCAACTTAGCATATTCTTTTGGTGATATTTAAGATGAGTGCATTTCGTGATCCTACAATGTAGTGTCTTAACAAATGGGTAAATCATTTAAATCTTAACAAATCATAGTAGACATAAAAGATGAAGGAGCACTCTAAGTTGTCCATAAGTTTAAGGGTTTTGTGATGAGATTTTCACTTTTTAGGGACTTATGTAAGGATTGTGATTGAGTCATACCTTTTTTTAATTTAGAACTTATATTGACACAGAAGTCACGGGTGCATTCATTCTTATCATGCTTAGGTTACACTTATAACAAATTGTATTGATATAGTAATGCATATGCTTCATCAATTTACATTCAAAACTTGCTCTCAAAATTAATGTTCTAAATTCCTTTAAAGCAATATTTTAGAGCTTATTTTGCATTCACAAAGTAGTTTTCATTATCTTTAGAATGCATTATAATTCAAGAGTTTCTTAAGCTATAAAAAACCTAGCAATGCACTTCATAACTTTAAAATTTTGTACTCAATGTATAGTGTGTGAAACATCACATCCAATATAGAGGGCCATGTACTATATGTGGAAGCTTACATATAGAATGTCGTGAAGTTATACCTTAATCGATCAGATCCAAAGGTTAATGTGCAATATTCTAAGCTATGTATGCTATGTCTAGTTGTAATTACATGGTATGCAAACCCAACAAACATCTCCAAAGTATAATATGAGGTTGAATCCACTAACTGTGTTTTTGGCGAAATGTCAAGCAAGTTTTTGGAGTACTTAGTTCAAGCAAGGAATCCAAGCGAATCCTAATAAAATTAAGGCAATATTAAAGATTCATCTCCTAAGACTTAAAAAAGAACCAAAACTAGCAAGAAAAATTGTAGATTGTGTAGTTTTGTATCAAAGTCTACTAATAAATGTTTACCCTTCGTCAAAGTCCTAAAGAGCAAAAAAAATTTGAAGTGAACTATGGAATATGAGAAAGGTTTCTAAAAAATTAAAGAATAGTTTTCAACACCACCAATTTTCAATGGTCTTAAGATAAAAAAATTCTTTAACTTGATGTTAGCATAATAGATTAGGCTATCACTAGTGCATTGGTTTGTAGGAGTGCAGAATCTCATACTATTTAAGCCATATGTTAAGAGGACTTGAAACATGATAGCCATACCCAACCTTAAAGAAATTATCTTTCACCATTATTATGATAACCCACTTAATTAACCTTATATACCCTTCTAAATAATACTTTATTTATTATATATAGGTGATGTCAATAAAAAATCTAGAAATATATTGATTTGTAAGCACCTTTAAAATAATGCCAAAATGACAATAGCTAATTATCATTTATTTTTATAAAAACTAAATCTCATATTTTAGTATAGCATTATAGAAGTTCTATCATGAGGAATCAGTATGATGCAGATTAACTTTTTTAGAAGTGATTTAAATTTACTATGAATTTGTAAAAAAAATATTATTTTAATCTACTTATTTAATAAGAGGATAATCCTCCCTCCTTAGCTTAGGAACTTAGTTGAAGTGTTTGGAAACTTAAGAAAAAATGGGAAGATAGGAAAAGGAGAAAGGAAGGGAACTTTAGCTATTCTTTTGGTGAAAATCAAAGAGATTGAGAAGGAAGGTTGTAAGGCTTGCAGAAAGAAATGATTATCAACTTTGTATTGTAGAAAAAATTTTAAAAGGTAAAGATCTTTCCTAAGCGTTCCTTCTTAAAGTTTGTATTACTCAATTTGGATATCAAGAAAATGATTTGTGTGAATTTAAAATTGAATTGGAATGGTTTGAGGCTATTATAGTTTTTTACTATAAGGATAATACAAGGCAATCATTTAGATCATATGATACGTCCTTGGCAACTAGACTTAGCAAAAGCTTTTAGTTGTAATGTGAAAAGGGAATCTATTAAGCATTAATTAATACAAATGATTGATTAGACTTTTACAATTGGGTTTGTAATGCTTAATTAAAAAATCATCTGGTCTGGTCACTTTCTTAACCTAATATTTAAGAGAATCATATTATTATGATAAGATAATTAAATTAATATAATTATACACTTGTACATTAAGGAGATTTCTATGAATTGTACAAGTATGACTCAAATATTAGACTAACATGATTGAATTATGAGAAGAATATTCTAGAATGTTTGTTTGGTTTCCTATATGATAAGATATATGTTACTGATTATATAGTTGACATATGAATCAAACTAGTATAATTATTTGTTAGACATGTTTAATATATAAATTGTTTGTTTTTGTATAAGTATGACGCTATATCAAACAAGTACGTTATAATTAAAAAAGATTGTCTGTTTGATTCTTTAGTCAATTAAGCCACTATTATGGATCATACTAGTACGCATTAGGATTGGACATTTACAATTAGTTCCTATACTATGTAACAGAGATTGATCATACGATTTTTTTCCAACCAATATAAGGTACATATTATATAGTACGATATGGGTGATTATACTATATGATGTGAAGGAAGACATATGAAGGAGAGCAATTTTTAATTTATGTTTTAAAGAGCATTTAAAAGTACTTTCTTAATAGAAGTTGATTTGTTATTAATAAAACTTAATGTGAATTATGCATAAAATGTAGAGAATTAATAAATGAAATGAAAAAATTATGGAAGAGGCTTCTTAGAACTATTAAGTAAACTAATTACTTGCGATTTAAGTTGATTGTTAAAAGAATCTATATTGCTATCATGGAATGCATGATAATGTGAATATTTATATACATGGTACAACATTTCTTGCATGTGTTTTGATTTCACTATAATTTATTACTTCTCACAATATGGATAGATACATAAAAATACACACACACACACACACACACACATATATATATACATATATTTATATATATAAGTTATATATATTTATAAGTTATATAATACTATAAAATCAAAACATATGAAACAAAAATTAAGTGAAAGAAAAAGAAAAAAAAGAGGGCTACTATAATAAAACAAAGATACATAGCAATGACGTGATAGATATAGTATATATGATATACGTTACTCTTAGTATCGTAGTCTTTAATATAAGGCTATGACATATCTGAGTGCCTAAGCTAATGCTGATGAGATGAGATACTTTAGCTTTGGGTGTCATTACTATTCAAGGATGTGGCTACAGTATGCTTGAGAAGTGGTTTGGTCACCCTCACTCAAGAACATGATGAGGGAGGAATTTATAGCTATAAAGTAAAGAGATATATATAAATTATTGATTATGAGAGAACATTCTCATTCTTAACCCACTATGCTTCACAAGTTGTTAGTTTTGAGGATTAGGAATATTTTCTTTTTTGTCATGGCTTAAAAAAATTTACTATGACAATTTTGATTCCTTATAAAACTACTAATCTTGATGAGCTGGTGGAACATGCTAGATCAGTAGAGCTTGAATTATAGATATTTCAAGCTCATAAAGAGGCGATAGAAGGGAAAGAGAAAGAAACAGTTGAGGTTGCAAAAAGTTTTAAACACTATAAAAATATTTTAGAAAAGTTAAAAAGTGAAGATGAGTTCAATGGGGTAGCCAACATGACAATATTCTAGTACTAGTAATAGAAGAATAGACAGAGGATCTAATAGGGGAATATCTCTATCCCTGGAGTGTGGTAAGATGCATTATGGATTCTAATAGACCAGGACAATTGGCCAATTTAAACACTTCAATTGAGGAGAGTTGGGCCATATTGCTAGAGATTTGCCACAAGCAATATCAAAGATTGCTTCTTCCCAACCTAAGATTAGTAGCAAAGTTGGTGAGGGTAGCACTTCAGTCACCACCTCAAAGAATATGGGCCAAGAATAATTGAAAAGGTGAGGAGGTTAGCCTTGGATTTATGTTTTTACATGGTAGGAGAGCTCACACTTTATAGATGTGATTGTATTACTCCTCATCATCTGACCCACCTACTTATGTATCTAAGGGCCTCAATTGTTGTTTTAGGGGCTTCTTTTCTCACTTCCTCTCAAGCTTTTGACCTCACTTATATGTTAAGGGATCTCAAGACCTATTTCATTAGTCTCCCTTGAAGATTGCTTGGTCTTGATGGACTCACCTCATCAAAGAGGATCGTGAATCCAAACATCAAGTGCTCATATTAAGCTTTCAATCTGAATGATCTCTTTTGTTTGTTTTTGGATTTCATACTAATGATGTAGAATCAAGTGGTCATGTCAAACATTTAACCTTGACAGCCTCTTCAAATTCTTATAAATATTAGATTAAAAAATGGGCCAAGCAAGTACACTTTCTCCTCTTAATTCTACCTATCAAAGGTATTGCTTTAACTTGGTTTAAAGTTTTTAATATTTTATATCACTTGTATTTTCTTAATTTTTAACTTAGATAGAGCTACTCTCTAAGTTAAATTATGACACATAATAAGTGCTCAAACGAATAAGCAATTTTAGCATCTCCATTACCTCTTTAAGCCTTTTTTTTCTTTTCATGAAACTAAAACGTTGTCCATTTGGTCATGTGCTTTCACCTAACAATTCACATGATCAATTGGAAGCTTGATAAGTTTATCCTCAACCTCCTTCTCTCCATCATCACTACTCTAGTGTACTAAGACCTTGAGAGGAATGGTCTTGACACCTCACCTTCATCACTACTTCACTACATGAAGGCTATTTAGAGGCATGGTTTTTTCTTCTTTTTCCCATGCATCATTACTTTGTTATATGAAAGGCTTGAAGCATATTCTTTCCCTCCTTTTTTGTCTCTCATCATTGCGACATACGAAGGCCTCAAGAAGTATGGTCTTACCTTTCTTTCCTTTCCTTCATTGCCACTTACTTGCATGAAGGTCTCCACCTTCGTTGTTACCTCATAGCATAAAGGTCACATAAAGTTAACGTAACACCTATAGTATAATTAATTTTTTTTTTTACAATAATAAGCTAAATGAAGAGAAGAGAATCAAACCAAAGCTTTGCAATAAATAATCCAAGTCTTATTGCAATTATTTGTAGAAAACTAAATAAAAATAAATTAACATAAATCTTGTTCTCAATGTCCTAACAATGTTATTATAGTATTAAAAGCAATCCTATTACATAATTGCTATGTTAAAATAAAGATAAATAAATTAGTGAGTTGATAACTATATGCTCTCACTACTCTCTTGGAATATTATGATGCACATCCATATTTCTTATAGAAAAAACAAAATTTGATAAGTCAATCATGACAAATCTCAAAAGACTAATTTATATGATCCCTTTACAATATATTACCCATTTAGTTTAACTACATGCTAAAGACTATATCACATTTGTATAAAATATTTATAAAAGTAAAACACATATTACATAACCATATGAATGTAATAATTATAATATATTTTCACGACTAAGTAAATATCATTTCAATAAAATTGATATATCACACCCATGTGTGTAATAATTTAAAATAATTTAAAAAAAATCTAAAAAAAATAAAATGAAATGTAAATTATAAATCCATAAATTTGCCTACCTGAGAATGCTATAATTCCTTTCTCCTTTTTATAATCTTATTCTCAAAATTTAGAATAAGTGAGGATACTTTTTAGTATCTCTTCCTCTAGCATATTTTTATTTTATTTGATTTGTCAATTGAACATTAACAATATCAATGCTCTTTTTCTTTTGTTGTTTGATTTTTCTTAGAATTCATATTAACTTTTCATCATGATGATAAATTTTCTTACTTGAGAATGATGCAATTAATATGCTTCTTCTTCTATCCTTCACCTTTGTTCCTTTGAGTAAAGGCCTCAAGCAACTTAACCCATGCTTTTTCCTTCACCTTTGTTTCATTGTGAAGTCCTCAATTGGCACAACCCTTGGTTCTCTCCCTTTTTCTTCACTTCCATTCAATCAAGTGAAGATCTTAAGAGGCTCATCCCTCGTGTTCTCTCCTCCTCGCCACTTTAAAAGGTTAAGATGAGAAAATCCCTTATCTCCTTCACTTCATACTCAAGGACTAAGGTATGATTATCTAAAGATCTTTCCATCCTTTTGACCCAATGACCTCTCTCGTCGCCATCAAGCTCGAGTTAGTCTATAACAACTCTTATCCCAACCAAGGCAGCTATTGAAGGTAAGGAATTAACAATCATTTTACTATTTGAAAAAAAAAAACACTTTTGCAAGGGTTTTCCTTTGTAAATTTTTCTATATGATTGTTGATGCTTACTTGTTGGATTTATTTTCAATACTTCCCAATAAAAAAATCCTCTATAGCATCTTCTTTTTTTTCTTAAGAGAATCATTACCTTCCAAAGCATTGGCACGAAGGGTTCAAGAATTGCAACTTAATAGCTCAACATATAGATAAAATTTTTTAAAATATTAGACCATGAAATTGGCCTCGTTTTTCGTCCGTTATGACAACCAGATTCTTTTGTAGTCTTAGTTTGCTTCAATAACTTTATTGAAGCTTTTCATTCAATTGGCTTTCAATTGGATCCATTATGAATTCTTTTGCCTAAATCAAAGCTGAAAAAATTGAGGTTTGAATCATTAAAAGATGGATCATAATTCTATAGTTTTAAAAGTGCTTTACAAAAGCGTTTTTCAAACGCAGCTTCTCTCATTTTTTAATTTTTATAACTTTTTTGGTAGTTCTTCCGACCTTCTAAGGTGGTTCTCCTCCGTACAGAGCATACGAGCACCTCAATGGACATGAGGGAACCATGCATGTCAAGAAGCTTCAGCCAGTCTCCATATTGTAGAAGCCCCGACGGTAGCGTGTTCTACTCCTACTCAAGGGAGGAAATCGAAGAGGAGGAGGAGAAGGATTTGAGATGGGCTGCGCTCGAGAAACTCCCCACATTCAACCACGCTAGTAAGCGATTTCTGAACTTTTCAAAAGGAGAGCTGAAAGAGGTCGACGTCAAGAGCCTTAGCCTGAACGAGAGGAGAACCCTGCTGGAGAGGCTTGTGCGAGTTTCCGAAAAAGACAATGAGAAGTTTCTTTTCAAGCTGAGAGAGAGAATCAATAGGTGAAACCAGCATTCGCGAGGCTGCAATCAATGTGTTACTGTTATTGATTACCTAAAGTGTTCTTTATCGGGATTTTGCAGAGTTGGAATTGATTTTCCGACTGTTGAGGTGCGATATGAGCATGTTAATATCCAGGCCGAAGTCTATGAAGGAAGCAGAAGCTTGCCTTCCTTCCTCAATTCTACCCTGAACGCTGTTGAGGTTTGTGGGCATCCGCCATTAGAGTTTTACAGATGCTTCCATTTTACCCCTTTTTTTTACCCTTGATGACATCTTTTTGTTTTTTGCTTTCATTACTTGAAATAGTCCTTTGGCAACTACCTTCACATAATCCCAAGCAAGAAGAAACCTTTCGGCATCCTTAATGATGTTAGTGGAATTATCAGGCCTCGAAGGTATCTTGCCATGTCCGATTATTGGAACGGTACATTTCAATATCGTAGTCCTCTCCTGTGATCCTTCAATGAAAATTATATATAGGATGACACTTCTTTTGGGTCCACCGGGATCAGGGAAGACTACATTGTTATTAACTTTAGCTGGAAGGCTCGGCTCTGATCTAAAGGTCTCCAATTTTCTATTTTTCAATTTTTCTCTTTGACTGAAAATGAGGGCAAACAACCAATCTGAAGATTTTGCAAAAGAATTATGCGTTAAACTTTAGCACTATTTCCAAAGGATATTCTAACCTAGAATAATAACTTTATTTCTCAATTTCTCTCCTGTGGTACATTTTTTTCTAATTTAAGTAACTTTGTCATATTCAAGCCGATGCATGTGAAATATGTGTGAAAACTTAATGTAGGCATCCGGGAATGTAACTTATAATGGCCACAACTTTGATGAGTTTGTGCCACATCGAACGGCTGCATATGTAAGTCAATACGATCAACATATGGGAGAGATGACTGTGAGAGAAACTTTAGCCTTTTCTGCTAGATGTCAAGGGGTTGGCTCTCGTTATGGTATGTGATTAATCTTAAAAGTCATGTAAAATTCTCTATTTGAATTGGAATTTTGAAACCTATAGACTCAATTCAAGTATGTGACAATGACAGATTTGTTAACTGAATTGATGAGACGAGAGAATGCAGCAAACATCAAACCTGACTCAGATATAGATGCATTCATGAAGGTTAGAAAGGAAGTTAACTTTGATTTTAAACTAAAAAAGGAATTGAGTAGTTAAAGTTGTTATTAATATTAACTTGAAGTAATAGATTATTTCTTTCGGGAAATTAAATTATGACCTATTAAACATATGTAGGCAACATCAATCGAAGGAAAAGAAGTGGGACTTATAACAGATTACATAATGAAGGTATTTTCAAATAAGTGAGCATCTAGCAACTTAGTGGATAAAATTGCACGGAATTTGTTTGATTTTCTTGTTTTAGATACTTGGATTGGAGGCATGTGCTGATATATTTGTGGGTGATGAAATGCTAAGAGGCATCTCTGGAGGACAAAAAAAGCGTGTAACCACAGGTAGAACAGTTCATTCTTTTTTTTTTATTGAAAATTCAACAGTTTATTCTTTAGCTACAATTACTATTACTCTTATTGATATCAACAAATATTTAGATTTTGGAATTAAAAACCTATTCTCAATTATACTTTGAATTAGGTGAGATGATCATTGGGCCTGCTCAAGTTTTTTTAATGGATGAAATATCAACTGGTCTTGATAGCTCCACAACTTTCCAAATTGTGAACTCACTAACCCAAACTGTTCACATTCTGGGAGGAACAATAGTGTTATCCCTACTTCAACCTACACCTGAGACATATGAGCTCTTTGATGATATCATCCTCCTCTCAGAAGGACAAATTGCATATCAAGGCCCTCGTGAAGATGCACTCGCGTTCTTCGAATCCCTCGGATTCAAGTGTCCGAAGAGGAAGGCGGTTGCTGACTTCTTTCTAGAAGTAATTCCTATTAACAACAAAATTTGATCATAGGATATCTCTCTCTTGTTCTAATTACATATGGTGGGGCTAACTAATTAATTAATTTTGTAGGTGACATCTAAGAAAAATCAAAAACAGTATTGGGCGAAAGCTATTGAATCGTATAGATACGTGACAGTTAGAGAATTTGCAGAGGCATTTTATTCATTTTATGTTGGAAGAAACCTTCAAAAAGAGCTAGCTACGCCATTTGATCGCAGAAAGAGCCACCGCGCTGCTTTAACAACTTCAAAATATGGTGTAAGTAGAATAGAAATGTTGAAAACTTGTGCTCAAAGGGAGCTTTTACTTATCAAGAGGGGTTCCTTTGTTTGTGTTTAGAGCTTTCCAAGTGAGTGGAAATCTCCAACTAGCTAGAACATAATGCTTCAATCCTAGCAATCTACTTCATATGTCTAATACTTTTTCATCTCTTGCTTATAGATCATATTTATGGCATTTATCATGCTGACACTATTTTGGAGGATAAAGAAGAATCAAAATTCCATTGATGACGGTTTAGTTTTTATGGGAGCCATTTTCTTCTCCATATTGACCATCTTATTTCATAGTTTATCGGAGCTTGTGTTGACCACTTTTAGGTTACCTATTTTCTTCAAGCAAAGAGACTACAACTTTTATCCTGCGTGGGCATATGCATTGCCAAATTGGATATTAAAGATTCCATTCTCATTCCTTGAAATATCTGTATGGGTATTGCTCACTTACTTTGTCATAGGCTATGATTCAAGTGCAGAAAGGTTAATTTTTTATAAAATATCAAAATTCGATTAGTGTGAATTATTGTGTCCTAATGTTACCTTAGCATTTTATTTACAGGTTCTTCAAACACTTTCTTTTGCTTTTTCTTGTAAATCAAATGGCGATAGGGATGTTTCGTTTGCTTGCAGTAGTAGGAAGGGAGTTGCTCATAGCTTATATATTGGCAGCCTACATCCTTCTTATGGTTGTAGTACTGGGTGGATTCGTAATTTCGTATGGTGATTTCTTCACAACATGTTTTGTTTTATTCATTTAATTTTTGACTTATAAAATTGTTTTTTACTTCAGCTCATAATTGAAGCAACTATGGTCTTTAATTTTGCAGAAAAAATTAAAAAATGGTGGAAGTGGGGTTATTGGGTTTCACCTTTTATGTACTCACAAAATGGTCTTTCAGTGAATGAGTTTCTTAGCAATAACTGGTGCCAGGTGTAGAATTATCTTTCAAATAAGAACTCTAACTATAAACATGCTAAAGAAACGGTTGATTTGATAATTTGGTTTTTCTTTCAGACATTACCAGGAACTAATCAAACCCTTGGAATTAGTATCTTAAAGTCTCGGTAAATGTTTTCAGAGGCAAAATGGTATTGGATCGGAGTAGAAGCTTTATTTGGTTATGTCCTCTTATCCAACTTTCTTTTGATTCTTGCTCTAACATATATAAAACGTAAGTCTATTGTTCTAATTTGCAAGACCATTCATATACATTGCAAAGAAACCATAAGAACATATTTGAAGTGGCATATCGATCTTCTCGCAGCATTTGGGAAAGGTCAACAAACAGTAACTAAAGAGAATCTGATAGAACAACGAATGAACATTACTCGAAAGTTTGAACTTTCTTCAGGAGGTTAGACCGACTTGTACATGTTTAGAAAAATTGTGCTACCTTTCAGCCAAAAAGTATTTATTGTGATTCAAAAACAGGTAAAGAAGTCAAGAGGTCAACAAGAAAAGATATGTCTGACTCAAAAGAAAAGGATAAAATGGTTCTTCCATTTGTCCCACATTCTGTGATATTTGACAAAATAAGATATTCAGTGGATATGCCTCATGTAAATATAAAATTAGATTTTACAAAATAATTTAAAACAACTGCAAGGGTTCAAATCCACTAAATTATAACTACAAAAGTTTAATATGTATATGTCACAATTCTATAGGAAATGAAGACAGAAGGTTTTGAAGACAAGTTATTGCTTCTAAATGGCTTGAGTGGTTCCTTTAGACCAGGCGTGCTTACTGCTCTCATGGGTGTTAGTGGAGCTGGAAAGACCACCCTTATGGATGTCCTTGCAGGGAGAAAGACAGGTGGATATATAGAGGGAAGTATTATGATATCCGGACATCCCAAAAAACAAGAAACATTTACTCGTATTTCAGGCTATTGTGAACAAAATGACATCCACTCTCCTCATGTAACTGTTTATGAGTCTCTTATTTACTCTGCATGGCTTCGCCTTCCTCTTGAAGTTGATTTGATGACCAGAAAAGTGAGTTATGTCGAACTCCAGTTGTATCATGTACCTTGTGACCACATGAAGAGCTATTTACAAATAACATAATGTATTGCAGATGTTTGTCAGTGAGGTGATGGAACTCGTAGAGATGACAACACTAAAGGATTCATTGGTTGGATTACCTACAGTAAATGGGTTGTCAACTCAGCAGCGTAAAAGACTAACAATAGCTGTTGAGCTAGTTGCTAATCCATCTATAGTCTTTATGGATGAGCCAACCTCTGGGCTTGATGCTAGAGCATCAGCTATAGTAATGCGAGTAGTCAGAAGTATAGTTGACACAGGGAGGACTGTGGTGTGTACAATTCACCAACCAAGCATGGATATATTTGAAGGCTTTGATGAGGTTAGAAATGCAGAGGAAGTAAATTGATATAAGTTCATGGTACTTTATGTTTATCTATGTGTGTGCTATATGTTAAAGATAAATCTTTTATACAAAGGCATGAATTTTTCAATGGCAGCTTTTTCTAATGAAGAGAGGTGGTGAAGAGATATACGTGGGACCATTGGGTAGAAATTCGTGCCACCTTATCAAGTATTTTGAGGTAACAAACATATTTTCATGCCAAAATTTACAGAAAATATAGAGGTAATCTTCAGTGCAGTATTCCTTACCTGTTACGGTACCTTATACAGGCCATTCAAGGAATCACTAAGCTAAGAGATGGCCATAATCCTGCAACCTGGATGTTGGAGGTAACAACACCTTCACAGGAAGAGATATTAGGAATCAATTTCAATGATGTTTACAAGAAATCTGAATTGTATCAGTGAGTAGAACAGTACCCAATTCATTTGCTTAAGATAAGATGTTCTTTTCTTAATCCATCATCTCGTTAATGCATGTTGTAGGAGGACCAAAGCACTAATTTCTGAACTAAGCAAACCGGCACATGGGTCGAGTGATCTATATTTCCCAACAAAATATTGTCAAACTTTTCTCACCCAATGTATTGCTTGCCTTTGGAAACAGAACTTGTCATATTGGAGGAATTCTTCTTATACTGCAGTAAGATTTTTCTTTACGGTCATAATAGCATTGATGTTTGGCACAATCTTCTTGAACTTAGGTCGCAAAACGTAAGCAAACAGTACTTTGATTGCAGCAAAAAATCCAATTTTGTATCCTCTCTATAGGCAATCTAAAACAAAGGAGTTATAATTTTTCAGAGAGAAGCAACAGGATCTGTACAATGCCATGGGATCCATGTTTGGTGCTGTTATGTTTATGGGGGTGTCGTATGCTACTGCAATAAGGCCAATTGTAACAACTGAACGCACTGTCTTCTATAGAGAAAGAGCTGCGGGAATGTATTCAGCATTTCCATTTGCCTTTGGGCAGGTAAAGTACAGAGGTGACAACAACATAGCAGAAATTTTTGACCTGTTTCCCTTATCACTGTTTACAATGGATTTCAGGTTTTAATTGAGCAACCTTACGTGTTTGCTCAATCTCTAGTGTATTGCATTCTGGTGTACTCCATGATTGGGTTTGAATGGTCCCCAACAAAGTTCCTATGGTACATATTTTTCACATATTTCACTTTGTTGTACTATACCTACTATGGCATGCTTGCTGTAGCGGTAACACCCAATCAAACCATTGCTTCTATTGTTGCTTCCTTCTTTTATGGAATGTGGAACCTTTTTGGAGGATTCGTCATCCCACATAAGGTGAGTTTTCTTCAATTTTAGTTGTGTTCACTTCTGTTTAAAAGCATATAACTTGAAGCCTCTTTTGTAGAGAATACCAATTTGGTGGAGATGGTATTATTGGGCTTGTCCAGTCTCATGGACTCTGTATGGATTGGTTGCATCTCAATATGGAGATGTCCAAAAATTACTTGAAACAAAGCAAACTGTGGAGGAGTTCATCGACGCTTACTATGGGTTCAAGAAAGAGTTTTTAGCAATGGTTGCATTTATGGTGGTCTTCTTCGCACTCTTCTTTGCCTTCTTGTTCGGTGTGGCCATCAAGTTTTTCAACTTCCAAAAAAGATGATACTCTTGTGGAGCAAAGAGAAGAGATTACAAGAAAAATGGTATTTTGTAAGTTTTTTTTTCTTCTTGTCTTTCATGAGAATTAATAAATGTGTAGTGAGATCATCATGTTGTTCATCTTTGAATCTTTTTGTTGAATGTTAAATCTGATTTGAATGTAAATCTTTAATTTTTTTCTTTTAAGAAGAGTGATGGATTATTTACAAATTATTTTGTAGATTTCTTGGGAGCAGACTTTCGATATCAAAATCATTTAGACAAATCTCTTGAGTTCAACCCTCAAGACTAGTCTCTCGAATCCAAGACCTTTGAGACCAATCATTTGAAGCTAATTCTCAAAAGTTGTTTTTTCAAGATCAATTTTTCAAGGCCATTTTTTTATAATCTTCTTTCCTTAAATGCATATTTATATATGAGAAATATAATTATAATATTTCAAAAGTATATTAGTTTGACAATTGTAATTGGATATATTGTGTACTAATATTCATGAATATTCATTTAATTGTTTTAAACAATAATTAATTAGATATAATAGATCCATGCATAAATAATACTAGATTTAAGCATATGGCAATCTAAGGATGTAATGAGAAGATATCAAATATGATGAATTATTATTAGTTATACATGTATTTTATCTTGACCTCATAAAATTTTTTTTTATGATAATTAGTTTTTTTATCTCAACTTAATAAAAATTTAAAGATTAAAAATCATTAAAAATATCTATTACAGCTGTGAACAAAATATCATGATAATAGAAATATAATTTTTTAAATATGGTTGTTTATAATAGCCATCAAACAAAAGCCAAATCAGAACGGCAACAATACAGTTAGCTTGAAAGATAATTTTATTAAAGTATATTTATAGTTGTCAAGAAGAATATAATATTTTATCTGTTAATGTGTCTCATACATCCCACTATATCAGTTAACAATAAAATAAATTTGTTTTAAAAAATAATATTCTAACTCATCTGAGATTTTTTTTTTAAAATAAAAAAACCTTTTTAAAAATATTATATGTCTAATTCATTGTATGATTTTCTATTATCAAACTTATGATAATTCTCTTGACATAAAATACATCTAACAGATAAAACATATAATGATTAGCTTAATTATTTTTTTAGAAAATTTAATATAACCATTAAGAGCCATTTGAGAAAGTTATTTTGTATTAAATTTCTATATAAACATCTCTAAATATTAAGAGTTTATTGATGATTTTGGGATAACATTGAAAAACTATTTGAAAATCTTGTTTATTTTATAGTTATACTTTTTTTTCAAAAAAGAGAACTTTGTGAGGACTGTAAGTTCAATATCATTCTCGAAATAGAGAAAGTGTATTTTTCAAAATTTTCAACACAATATTCATTCACACTCTTACTCACAACATTCATTCTTCTATTTGTTTTATATTGTAAATTTATCCAAGCATCAAACCTACATGCATATATAGTTTTATTAATCTAACAAATGCAAGTGTTTAATTAAGATTGTGCTAAAATTCCGAACCTTTTTTACGGCAGTTCTGAAAAATAATCCACCAAAATAAAATTTTCTTAACTAGAGAAATTCTAGATTAAGTGATAATTTAAGAATAATTTGAGATGAAAATAAGGATGACATCATCAATCTCACATTTTCAATGCATAAGAATTAAAAATATATTTTCAAGATAGATAATATACTTGACTTGTTTATTTATATTAATACATTGGATGCAAATAAATTAGATACTTGGTTGGTATAATTAGAGATATATTTTTCTATATAATTATTCATCAACTAAAAAAGTGATATATGCTTAAATAAAAATGACAAGTCATGTATTAATTTATTGGAATGCTCACTTAAGAATTGACAAAGTTATAAAAATAACATGAAACTAATTTAAAAAATTAATTAGAGAATAATTTTACTCCATAAGTTACATGAAAAAAAATGTAAAGAAAGTGGAACAACTTACGACACCAACAATAACAGACAACACAAGAATATATCATTGAATTTTGATGATAAGTGATGAGTTTGGCAATTCTCATCAACGAGATGCAGAAATTATCAAGATATATTATAGTTATGTATTATCCTATTATCACAAATTATCATTTTTCATATTTAATTTTCTAAAAAAATTAACAAATTCGTGATAGCTATCAAAAAGGAGAATAATATAAAAAGATAAAGCTAGAAAGACAAAATACTAAGTAGTTTAAGTATAAGTTCAAAAATTGGTGAAATTTGGAAAGATATTCGCCAGCTAAGTATGTTGTAATAATAACCACTAGTAGAACTCAGAAATATTTGGATCATTGCATGAAGAAATGACATATACAATAAAAATGTTAGAAATTACACCTAAATTATTTCTATAAAATTTAAGAAGGATAAAATTCTTATTATAATTGAGACTAAAAAGATATTTGAAACTCTTCTATAAATTGATGAAAGCTTGTCTCTTATATTGAGTCTAAAAAAATTTCTCATAAAATAAAACAAAGAGATGAACTCTTTACCATCCAAATATATATAAAGTAAAAAATTTATCAATACTATTATTGATATTAGAAGTGACAAGAATTTAATATTAAAAATTCTTATAAAAAGGTTAACTCTAAATATTACACCACATTCTAGATCTTATTCTTTATGGTAGATTCATAAAAACTCTGAGACAAGTGTTGAAAAATAATGTAGGATGAAATTTGATATCACCAAAAGCCATATCAATGAGATTGTCTATGAAATGACACATCTAAATGTATATCAAATTATATTAAAAATCCATATTCAAGGGATCAAGATATCTCTTACTATCAATGAGCATAATGGAATCAATTTAACAAATATAAACAATACTTTCTTCTGACACACAATAGAGAGGGATTAACAAAAGTTATTGTTGGTGATGACCAAGTAAAGAAACTAGTGAATATTTACTAAAGTTTTGTGCTATTAATAATAAAGTTAAATAAACTATTTGATGAGACTAATGGAAATCTCAATCTCTTGAGATCATTATAAAAGATAACAAAACTAAAACTTACAAAGAATCATATTAAAAAAAGATTTGATGGGCTCAAATCATAGAAGAGACCTCTATTCAAGAGCTCGATTATAAGTATATTACATCATCAAGAAATCCAACATTTTCTTACCTCAAGTATGTTAGGAAACAATGGCGAGCAAGATGCTTGTGTGCTTTGTGCGAGGTCTATTATTGTTTCCATTCATTCTTATGTTTCAATTTTCATTATTATGACTCTAAAAATAAAGTATATTATTGAGGGGTTCAAGATGAGAACAAATTGAAGGTAGATTGCCTACAGAGATGTTTTTTTAGCTAATGAGCATTATTTTTTTTATTAATTAATTACTTTTTCACTTATTCAAAATCTGAATTTGATAGTATTAGCAACCCATTCTTTGTAAAAGAATGTTTAAATATCTTTTTTACTTAATAATCTAAAAGGGATTTTCAAATCTAGTTTTGCTTAAAATGTATATACTATTATTTGGAATTCATAAAAAACTAATGTATAAAACTTCTATGGAATTCTTATTATTAGTGTATAAGTATATTTAAAGAAATCTTTGTTTGTTATAACTTAAAAAAATGAGTTGATTTGAAATTTTAAAATTTTGATTATTAAGCATCAATTTTTGGATGAGTTGTATAAATGATTTTAAAGCTTCCTTGAGTGATGCCAATGCTCATAATTATTATGTAGTTAAAACAAAAATCATGATTGTTGAATATTTAATTTTTGAAAAAGAAAATTATATGAATTTAATTAAATCTTTCATGGATAAAATATATAATCATTAATCAATGAAAGAATTGCTTATTTGGAATTAAAAAATATTTAGAATTTTTTTTTTTTTTTTTTTTTTTTTTTTTTTTTCAAGAGGCATCTCCACTTTTTTCATTTAATTAAATATTTAGAATTTTTTAACTTAATAAAAACTAATTGAATTATCCTATACATATTCCATTTGTGATGGATTTGAATTAGGTTTTATGTTAAGAAAATTTTAACATCAAGCTTTTGTACTTAATTTTGAAGAGATAATAGAATCAATTACATGAAATGTCATGCTTCATATGTTGTATTGATATTTGTGCCAATATAATCATATGACAAGTTGTCATGTGGACTAACTTGATCACTATCCTATGTTTAAGTAGATTTTGGACTACATTATTTTGATGATTGTATGCATGAATTTCTTAGTTAGCATCATCTTGTCTTTTAGACTTTAATGAACATTCTCATAGAAGCCAAAGGGTATTTTATGAGTATGATCTATGATAATGCTTCTAAAGTTCTATATCATCACATAGTATATTTTGTTTGGGCTTTTATTAGAACATAGATTACTATATTGCCCTAAACTTGTATGCATAGTTAATTTTAATGATTAGTTAATCATATCATGAAATTGGTTAAGTATATTAAATTAACAAGAATTATTCTTATGAGATGTAATTGAATATCATTGATAAATATCTTCAAATCTAATATAAGTTTAATATAAGTTTTGGCCTACAAAGTGAGTTGATGTTAAAAATAATTTCCTATTAACTTACTTAAGATCTAATGATTCAAAACTAAAGGAAAATATTATTTCAAGAATTTTATTATAATAAAAAATTAAAAAATAATTTTTAAAATTCTTAGATAAATCTCCTGTCTTGTAATATGGCATCTTAAAGATTTATTCTTGTTATTGTACAGACAAATGGTTAATTTTATCTAAGGACAATTTTAACTATAAAAATAAAAGATTTTCAAGTCAAAATAAGTGATGTTTTTAATTGATATTTTTTTTTAAAAAGCTCAACTTTTGGTATCGTTTTGAAGTTCAATAATTGGTGTCATTTATGATGTTTTAATCAACAATTGGTTTATTATTCAACAATTAGTATTCTAAAATTAGCATTTTTATGAAGATTTAACCATTAGAAGGTATTGTTTGTAAAAGTCCAATAAGCATTATTTTATAATCTCAATAAATAGCATTATTTTACCCAACAAGTTTTACCTAACAAGTGTTATCTAACAAAACATTATGGTATCAAATAATAAAGATATATTGTGGCATACAATAAGTTTAATAATTGATAAATATCAACAATTAGTATCCATCTTAATTTACTTATCACTGATCTCTTAATTCAAAGTCAAATACTTTGAAATAGATTGTTTTGTCAAATTCTATAATTAACTTAATATGGATAAATTTATTTTATAAATCTCCATGAATGAAATTAGATTTAACTATCCATTAGTTCTTGAAATTAATCATCAAGATAATATCTTATAGTCAAATGATAAATATCTCTTATCATATCAATGCAAATATTTTGGGAGAGTTTATTTAATTGAAGATCTAACAATTGGTATCATACATGATGCATATGTTATTAAAAGTTATCCATAATTTCTAAAGATCTATATTTTATATAATGCTTATATGCAAGGGGAGTATGTATCATATCTTCTTTGAAGAGTTTTTTGGCTTAATATTCAAGAGCCTTAATCAAATTATAATCATTATTAAACTTCTAGCATAGTCTTTGTGGTTAATAGCATAAATAGCTTGTTACATGAACCCTATATAAATTTTAGATATTTGTTCTTTTTTCCCAATTTTATAATGATAAAGGTGGAGAAATAGATGTGCAAGAAAAGTCAAAGTGAGAGTAACGTAATTCTAAGTATTAATATTTTGTTTAGATATGAGTTATAAAAAAGGGGATACTTAGCACACATGTTTTATTCTTCATTTAATTTGCGTTTTTGGCTTACATGTTATTTTCTTATATATTTTTCTAATGCATTTCATTGTTCAAATCCATTTTGTTGTTCAAAGCACATTATGCATGAATTATGGGGAACAACCAAGCATAGGTATTTTTCTATTATTTATTTTATCATTTGCACTTAAAAGTTTATCATCTTTAAAATTGAGAAGATTTTTGTCCCTGTAAACCCAAACAGCCATATTTGATTTTTATGATAATATATCATTTTTAAGTGCTTGTGGTGACCTACTGTATCAACTTAGCATATTCTTTTGGTGATATTTAAGATGAGTGCATTTCATGATCCTACAATGTAGTGCCTTAAGAAATGGGTAAATCATTTAAATCTTAACAAATCATAGTAGACATAAAAGATGAAGGAGCACTCTAAGTTGTCCATAAGTTTAAGGGTTTTGTGATGAGATTTTCACTTTTTAGGGACTTATGTAAGGATTGTGATTGAGTCATACCTTTTTTTAATTTAGAACTTATATTGACACAGAAGTCACAGGTGCATTCATTCTTATCATGCCTAGGTTACACTTATAACAAATTGTATTGATATAGTAATGCATATGCTTCATCAATTTACATTCAAAACTTGCTCTCAAAATTAATGTTCTAAATTCCTTTAAAGCAATATTTTATAGCTTATTTTGCATTCACAAAGTAGTTTTCATTTTCTTTAGAATGCATTATAATTCAAGAGTTTCTTAAGCTATATAAAACCTAGCAATGCACTTCATAACTTTAAAATTTTGTACTCAATGTATAGTGTGTGAAACATCACATCCAATATAAAGGGTCATGTACTATATGTGTGATGCCGGATGGATTTAAGCTTTTGTTTATTGAGCAATACAAGCGATTAACCTGCAAACTTTTAGGGAAATAAAGAAAACTTGTGGGAAATTACGTGAAATTTCGAAAAAGGTAACACACTTGAGACACCCGTCCAAGGCGATCCTAGCCAAGAGGGGACCGTGGGCGACACAGAGGTTGCTCCGTATGCTAGGCCCGCTACCTCTCGACGGCGCAGACACGGGGTACTCGGGATGGGTTAATAATACCGATCTCGAAAAATAAAATTTTGAAAGATCGCTCAACACAGAATTAAGAGTCGGATGATCGAACTAATCAACACTAGTTTCGAGGATAACGAAGTAAGTAGTACGCGAAAAGAGTGAACCAGAGGCAACGAAGAAAATCGGATAGTAGGAAAGTGAACAGCGAGGAAATCCGAAATCCGCGAAGGAAACACGTCAAGTAAGGGAAGTGGCGGGAAGTTTCCGAGCGTACCGTTAGTACGGAAGTTGACTTGCTTTTCGTGGGTGATGCGCGAAGATATTGCTTCAGAATGGTTGATGGACTGGCACGGCGTCTCACCGCTTGGGCCTCACACCCCTCCTTCCAGTATCGAAGCCTCGACGAATCAGCACGTCGAAGTTCTTGATGCACTCACACTTGAGCTCTCAACAAGATGCAAGAAAACACAAATTCTCATTCACTAAGCGTATTCTCCAAAACATAAGGGTAGGCCTCCCCTTTTATAGGGAGCCTAAGGGTACAAAAATACATAAAAGCCTTAAAATAAGCTGTTCCCAAACTCAATTAGAACTTGCAAGGGGACGTGCGCCGCGTGCGTGCGCCGCGCGTATGGGCGGTGGGCACTGCTGTCGGCGCTTTCGGCGCGGCGTGGGCGGGTGCGGCGGAGTTCGGGTCACGCCGACCCGCGAGGGCGGGCGGGTGACCCGAAAGCATAATCGGGACGGGCGGACCCGATACCGACCGCGGTGACCCGATTGGAGGCGGACGGGTTGCTGGCGGTCCGCAGGGGCCGTCGCGCCGATGGTGCGGTACCCGCGCGCGGGGGCGCGCCGCGGTCTTGGCTGAGCGCGCGCGCGCCTGCGGAGCGGCTGTTGGGCGGCGGACGGCGGCGGACGGACGGCGTTCGGCGGGGCGGTGGGACCTGAGTCGCCGATGAGCGTCTTGAATGTTTTAAAAGTCCGTTTTTGAGCATAGATTTTATTTTCGAGCTCCAAATTGACCCTGCACAAAAATAAATTCCTCGAGCTATATCGTGCCTGACGGGATTGGGTGCGTCGAAAGTCTCGAATGTAACTGGTGTCCGCACCAATGTGGAAGCTTACATATAGTATGTCGTGAAGTTATACCTTAATCAATCAGATCCAAAGGTTAATGTGCAATATTCTAAGCTATGTATGCTATGTCTAGTTGTAATTACATGGTATGCAAACCCAACAAACATCTCCAAAGTATAATATGAGGTTGAATCCACTAACTGTGTTTTTGGCGAAATGTCAAGCAAGTTTTTGGAGTACTTAGTTCAAGCAAGGAATCCAAGCAAATCCTAATAAAATTAAGGCAATATTAAAGATTCATCTCCTAAGACTTAAAAAAGAACCAAAACTAACAAGAAAAATTGTAGATTGTGTAGTTTTGTATCAAAGTCTACTAATAAATGTTTACCCTTCGTCAAAGTCCTAAAGAGCAAAAAAAATTTGAAGTGAACTATGGAATATGAGAAAGGTTTCTAAAAAATTAAAGAATAGTTTTCAACACCACCAATTTTCAATTGTCTTAAGATAAAAAAATTCTTTAACTTGATGTTAGCATAATAGATTAGGCTATCACTAGTGCATTGGTTTGTAGGAGTGTAGAATCTCATACTATTTAAGCCATATGTTAAGAGGACTTGAAACATGATAGCCATACCCAACCTTAGAGAAATTATCTTTCACCATTATTATGATAACCCACTTAATTAACCTTATATACCCTTCTAAATAATACTTTATTTATTATATATAGGTGATGTCAATAAAAAATCTAGAAATATATTGATTTGTAAGCACCTTTAAAATAATGCAAAAATGACAATAGCTAATTATCATTTATTTTTATAAAAACTAAATCTCATATTTTAGTATAGCATTATAGAGGTTCTATCATGAGGAATCAGTATGATGCAGATTAACTTTTTTAGAAGTGATTTAAATTTACTATGAATTTGTAAAAAAATATTAATAAAAAATATTATTTTAATCTACTTATTTAATAAGAGGATAATCCTCCCTCCTTAGCTTAAGAACTTAGTTGAAGTGTTTGGAAACTTAAGAAAAAATGGGAAGATAGGAAAAGGAGAAAGGAAGGGAACTTTAGCTATTCTTTTGGTGAAAATCAAAGAGATTGAGAAGGAAGGTTGTAAGGCTTGCAGAAAGAAATGATTATCAACTTTGTATTATAGAAAAAATTTTAAAAGGTAAAGATCTTTCCTAAGCGTTCCTTCTTAAAGCTTGTATTACTCAATTTGGATATCAAGAAAATGATTTGTGTGAATTTAAAATTGAATTGGAATGGTTTGAGGCTATTATAGTTTTTTACTATAAGGATCATACAAGGCAATCATTTAGATCATATGATACGTCCTTGGCAACTAGACTTAGCAAAAGCTTTTAGTTGTAATGTGAAAAGGGAATCTATTAAGCATTAATTAATACAAATGATTGATTAGACTTTTACAATTGGGTTTGTAATGCTTAATTAAAAAATCATCTGGTCTGGTCACTTTCTTAACCTAATATTTAAGAGAATCATATTATTATGATAAGATAATTAAATTAATATAATTATATATTTGCACATTAAGGAGATTTCTATGAATTGTACAAGTATGACTCAAATATTAGACTAACATGATTGAATTATGAGAAGAATATTCTAGAATGTTTGTTTGGTTTCCTATATGATAAGATATATGTTACTGATTATACAGTTGACATATGAATCAAACTAGTATAATTATTTGTTAGACATGTTTAATATATAAATTGTTTGTTTTTGTATAAGTATGACGCTATATCAAACAAGTACGTTATAATTAAAAAAGATTGTCTGTTTGATTCTTTAGTCAATTAAGCCACTATTATGGATCATACTAGTACGCATTAAGATTGGACATTTACAATTAGTTCCTATACTATGTAACAGAGATTGATCATACGATTTTTTTCCAACCAATATAAGGTACATATTATATAGTACGATATGGGTGATTATACTATATGATGTGAAGGAAGACATATGAAGGAGAGCAATTTTTAATTTATGTTTTAAAGAGCATTTAAAAGTACTTTCTTAATAGAAGTTGATTTGTTATTAATAAAACTTAATGTGAATTATACATAAAATGTAGAGAATTAATAAATGAAATGAAAAAATTATGGAAGAGGCTTCTTAGAACTATTAAGTAAACTAATTACTTGCGATTTAAGTTGATTGTTAAAAGAATCTATGTTACTATCATGGAATGCATGATAATGTGAATATTTATATACATGGTACAACATTTCTTGCATGTGTTTTGATTTCACTATAATTTATTACTTCTCACAATATGGATAGATACATAAAAATACACACACACACACACACATATATATATACATATATTTATATATATAAGTTATATATATTTATAAGTTATATAATACTATAAAATCAAAACATATGAAACAAAAATTAAGCGAAAGAAAAAGAAAAAAAAGAAGGCTACTATAATAAAACAAAGATACATAGCAATGACGTGATAGATATAGTATATATGATATACGTTACTCTTAGTATCGTAGTCTTTAATATAAGGCTATGACATATCTGAGTGCCTAAGCTAATGCTGATGAGATGAGATACTTTAGCTTTGGGTGTCATTACTATTCAAGGATGTGGCTACAGTATGCTTGAGAAGTGGTTTGGTCACCCTCACTCAAGAACATGATGAGGGAGGAATTTATAGTTACCCTCACTCAAGAACATGATGAGGGAGGAATTTATAGTTATAAAGTAAAGAGATATATATAAATTATTGATTATGAGAGAAGATTCTCATTCTTAACCCACTATGCTTCACAAGTTGTTAGTTTTGAGGATTAGGAATATTTTCATTTTTGTCATGGCTTAAAAAAATTTACTATGGCAATTTTGATTCCTTATAAAACTACTAATCTTGATGAGCTGGTGGAACATGCTAGATCAGTAGAGCTTGAATTATAGATATTTCAAGCTCATAAAGAGGCGATAGAAGGGAAAGAGAAAGAAACAGTTGAGGTTGCAAAAAGTTTTAAACACTATAAAAATATTTTAGAAAAGTTAAAAAGTGAAGATGAGTTCAATGGGGTAGCCAACACGACAATATTCTAGTACTAGTAATAGAAGAATAGACAAAGGATCTAATAGGGGAATATCTCTATCCCTGGAGTGTGGTAAGATGCATTATGGATTCTAATAGACCAGGGCAATTGGCTAATTTAAACACTTCAATTGAGGAGAGTTGGGCCATATTGCTAGAGATTTCCCACAAGCAATATCAAAGATTGCTTCTTCCCAACCTAAGATTAGTAGCAAAGTTGGTGAGGGTAGCACTTCAGTCACCACCTCAAAGAATATGGGCCAAGAATAATTGAAAAGGTGAGGAGGTTAGCCTTGGATTTATGTTTTTACATGGTAGGAGAGCTCACACTTTATAGATGTGATTGTATTACTCCTCATCATCTGACCCACCTACTTATGTATCTAAGGGCCTCAATTGTTGTTTTAGGGGCTTCTTTTCTCACTTCCTCTCAAGCTTTTGACCTCACTTATATGTTAAGGGATCTCAAGACCTATTTCATTAGTCTCCCTTGAAGATTGCTTGGTCTTGATGGACTCACCTCATCAAAGAGGATCGTGAGTCCAAACATCAAGTGCTCATATTAAGCTTTCAATCTGAATGATCTCTTTTGTTTGTTTTTGGATTTCATACTAATGATGTAGAATCAAGTGGTCATGTCAAACATTTAACCTTGACAGCCTCTTCAAATTCTTATAAATATTAGATTAAAAAATGGGCCAAGCAAGTACACTTTCTCCTCTTAATTCTACCTATCAAAGGTATGGCTTTAACTTGGTTTAAAGTTTTTAATATTTTATATCACTTGTATTTTCTTAATTTTTAACTTAGATAGAGCTACTCTCTAAGTTAAATTATGACACATAATAAGTGCTCAAACGAATAAGCAATTTTAGCATCTCCATTACCTCTTTAAGCCTTTTTTTTCTTTTCATGAAACTAAAACGTTGTCCATTTGGTCATGTGCTTTCACCTAACAATTCACATGATCAATTGGAAGCTTGATAAGTTTATCCTCAACCTCCTTCTCTCCATCATCACTACTCTAGTGTACTAAGACCTTGAGAGGAATGGTCTTGACACCTCACCTTCATCACTACTTCACTACATGAAGGCTATTTAGAAGCATGGTTTTTTCTTCTTTTTACCATGCATCATTACTTTGTTATATGAAAGGCTTGAAGCATATTCTTTCCCTCCTTTTTTGTCTCTCATCATTGCTACATATGAAGGCCTCAAGAAGTATGGTCTTACCTCTCTTTCCCTTCCTTCATTGCCACTTACTTGCATGAAGGTCTCCACCTTCGTTGTTACCTCATAGCATAAAGGTCACATAAAGTTAACGTAACACCTATAGTATAATTAATTTTTTTTTACAATAATAAGCTAAATGAAGAGAAGAGAATCAAACCAAAGCTTTGCAATAAATAATCCAAGTCTTATTGCAATTATTTGTAGAAAACTAAATAAAAATAAATTAACATAAATCTTGTTCTCAATGTCCTAACAATGTTATTATAGTATTAAAAGCAATCCTAATACATAATTGCTATGTTAAAATAAAGATAAATAAATTAGTGAGTCGATAACTATATGCTCTCACTACTCTCTTGGAATATTATGATGCACATCCATATTTCTTATAGAAAAAACAAAATTTGATAAGTCAATCATGACAAACTCAAAAGACTAATTTATATGATCCCTTTACAATATATTACCCATTTAGTTTAACTACATGCTAAAGGTTATATCACATTTGTATAAAATATTTATAAAAGTAAAACACATATTAAATAACCATATGAATGTAATAATTATAATATATTTTCACGACTAAGTAAATATCATTACAATAAAATTGATATATCACACCCATGTGTGTAATAATTTAAAATAATTTTAAAAAAATCTAAAAAAATTAAAATGAAATGTGAATTATAAATCCATAAATTTGCTTACCTGAGAATGCTATAATTCCTTTCTCCTTTTTATAATCTTATTCTCAAAATTTAGAATAAGTAAGGATACTTTTTAGTATCTCTTCCTCTAGCATATTTTTATTTTATTTGATTTGTCAATTGAACATTAACAATATCAATGCTCTTTTTCTTTTGTTGTTTGATTTTCCTTAGAATTCATATTAACTTTTCATCATGATGATAAATTTTCTTACTTGAGAATGATGCAATTAATATGCTTCTTCTTCTATCCTTCACCTTTGTTCCTTTGAGTAAAGGCCTCAAGCAACTTAACCCATGCTTTTTCCTTCACCTTTGTTTCATTGTGAAGTCCTCAATTGGCACAACCCTTGGTTCTCTCCCTTTTTCTTCACTTCCATTCAATCAAGTGAAGATCTTAAGAGGCTCATCCCTCGTGTTCTCTCCTCCTCGCCACTTTAAAAGGTTAAGATGAGAAAATCCCTTATCTCCTTCACTTCATACTCAAGGACTAAGGTATGATTATCTAAAGATCTTTCCATCCTTTTGACCCAATGACCTCTCTCGTCGCCATCAAGCTCGAGTTAGTCTATAACAACTCTTATCCCAACCAAGGCAGCTATTGAAGGTAAGGAATTAACAATCATTTTACTATTTGAAAAAAAAAACACTTTTGCAAGGGTTTTCCTTTGTAAATTTTTCTATATGATTGTTGATGCTTACTTGTTGGATTTATTTTCAATACTTTCCAATAAAAAAATCCTCTATAGCATCTTCTATTTTTTTCTTAAGAGAATCATTACCTTCCAAAGCATTGGCACGAAGGGTTCAAGCCTTGCAACTTAATAGCTCAACATATAGATAAAATTTTTTAAAATATTAGACCATGAAATTGGCCTCGTTTTTCGTCCGTTATGACAACCAGATTCTTTTGTAGTCTTAGTTTGCTTCAATAACTTTATTGAAGCTTTTCATTCAATTGGCTTTCAATTGGATCCATTATGAATTCTTTTGCCAAATCAAAGCTGAAAAAATTGAGGTTTGAATCATTAAAAGATGGATCATAATTCTATAGTTTTAAAAGTGCTTTACAAAAGCGTTTTTCAAACGCAGCTTCTCTCATTTTTTAATTTTTATAACTTTTTTGGTAGTTCTTCCGACCTTCTAAGGTGGTTCTCCTCCGTACAGAGCATACGAGCACCTCAATGGACATGAGGGAACCATGCATGTCAAGAAGCTTCAGCCAGTCTCCATATTGTAGAAGCCCCGACGGTAGCGTGTTCTACTCCTACTCAAGGGAGGAAATCGAAGAGGAGGAGGAGAAGGATTTGAGATGGGCTGCGCTCGAGAAACTCCCCACATTCAACCACGCTAGTAAGCGATTTCTGAACTTTTCAAAAGGAGAGCTGAAAGAGGTCGACGTCAAGAGCCTTAGCCTGAACGAGAGGAGAACCCTGCTGGAGAGGCTTGTGCGAGTTGCCGAAAAAGACAATGAGAAGTTTCTTTTCAAGCTGAGAGAGAGAATCAATAGGTGAAACCAGCATTCGCGAGGCTGCAATCAATGTGTTACTGTTATTGATTACCTAAAGTGTTCTTTATCGGAATTTTGCAGAGTTGGAATTGATTTTCCGACTGTTGAGGTGCGATATGAGCATGTTAATATCCAGGCCGAAGTCTATGTAGGAAGCAGAAGCTTGCCTTCCTTCTTCAATTCTACCCTGAACGCTGTTGAGGTTTGTGGGCATCCGCCATTAGAGTTTTACAGATGCTTCCATTTTACCCCTTTTTTTTACCCTTGATGACATCTTTTTGTTTTTTGCTTTCATTACTTGAAATAGTCCTTTGGCAACTACCTTCACATAATCCCAAGCAAGAAGAAACCTTTCGGCATCCTTCATGATGTTAGTGGAATTATCAGGCCTCGAAGGTATCTTTCTATGTCCGATTATTGGAACGGTACATTTCAATGTCGTAGTGCTCTCCTGTGATCCTTCAATGAAAATTATATATAGGATGACACTGCTTTTGGGTCCACCGGGATCAGGGAAGACTATATTGTTATTAACTTTAGCTGGAAGGCTCGGCTCTGATCTAAAGGTCTCCAATTTTCTATTTTTCAATTTTTCTCTTTGACTGAAAATGAGGGCAAACAACCAATCTGAAGATTTTGCAAAAGAATTATGCGTTAAACTTTAGCACTATTTCCAAAGGATATTCTAACCTAGAATAATAACTTTATTTCTCAATTTCTCTCCTGTGGTACATTTTTTTCTAATTTAAGTAACTTTGTCATATTCAAGCCGATGCATGTGAAATATGTGTGAAAACTTAATGTAGGCATCCGGGAATGTAACTTATAATGGCCACAACTTTGATGAGTTTGTGCCACATCGAACGGCTGCATATGTAAGTCAATACGATCAACATATGGGAGAGATGACTGTGAGAGAAACTTTAGCCTTTTCTGCTAGATGTCAAGGGGTTGGCTCTCGTTATGGTATGTGATTAATCTTAAAAGTCATGTAAAATTCTCTATTTGAATTGGAATTTTGAAACCTATAGACTCAATTCAAGTATGTGACAATGACAGATTTGTTAACTGAATTGATGAGACGAGAGAATGCAGCAAACATCAAACCTGACTCAGATATAGATGCATTCATGAAGGTTAGAAAGGAAGTTAACTTTGATTTTAAACTAAAAAAGGAATTGAGTAGTTAAAGTTGTTATTAATATTAACTTGAAGTAATAGATTATTTCTTTAGGGAAATTAAATTATGTCCTATTAAACATATGTAGGCAACATCAATCGAAGGAAAAGAAGTGGGACTTATAACAGATTACATAATGAAGGTATTTTCAAATAAGTGAGCATCTAGCAACTTAGTGGATAAAATTGCACGGAATTTGTTTGATTTTCTTGTTTTAGATACTTGGATTGGAGGCATGTGCTGATATATTTGTGGGTGATGAAATGCTAAGAGGCATCTCTGGAGGACAAAAAAAGCGTGTAACCACAGGTAGAACAGTTCATTCTTTTTTTTTTATTGAAAATTCAACAGTTTATTCTTTAGCTACAATTACTATTACTCTTATTGACATCAACAAATATTTAGATTTTGGAATTAAAAACCTATTCTCAATTATACTTTGAATTAGGTGAGATGATCATTGGGCCTGCTCAAGTTTTGTTAATGGATGAAATATCAACTGGTCTTGATAGCTCCACAACTTTCCAAATTGTGAACTCACTAACCCAAACTGTTCACATTCTGGGAGGAACAATAGTGTTATCCCTACTTCAACCTACACCTGAGACATATGAGCTCTTTGATGATATCATCCTCCTCTCAGAAGGACAAATTGCATATCAAGGCCCTCGTGAAGATGCACTCGCGTTCTTCGAATCCCTCGGATTCAAGTGTCCGAAGAGGAAGGCGGTTGCTGACTTCTTGCTAGAAGTAATTCCTATTAACAACAAAATTTGATCATAGGATATCTCTCTCTTGTTCTAATTACATATGGTGGGGCTAATTAATTAATTAATTTTGTAGGTGACATCTAAGAAAAATCAAAAACAGTATTGGGCGAAAGCTATTGAATCGTATAGATACGTGACAGTTAGAGAATTTGCAGAGGCATTTTATTCATTTTATGTTGGAAGAAACCTTCAAAAAGAGCTAGCTACGCCATTTGATCGCAGAAAGAGCCACCGCGCTGCTTTAACAACTTCAAAATATGGTGTAAGTAGAATAGAAATGTTGAAAGCTTGTGCTCAAAGGGAGCTTTTACTTATCAAGAGGGGTTCCTTTGTTTATGTGTTTAGAGCTTTCCAAGTGAGTGGAAATCTCCAACTAGCTAGAACATAATGCTTCAATCCTAGCAATCTACTTCATATGTCTAATACTTTTTCATCTCTTGCTTATAGATCATATTTATGGCATTTATCATGCTGACACTATTTTGGAGGATAAAGAAGAATCAAAATTCCATTGATGACGGTTTAGTTTTTATGGGAGCCATTTTCTTCTCCATATTGACCATCTTATTTCATAGTTTATCGGAGCTTGTGTTGACCACTTTTAGGTTACCTATTTTCTTCAAGCAAAGAGACTACAACTTTTATCCTGCGTGGGCATATGCATTGCCAAATTGGATATTAAAGATTCCATTCTCATTCCTTGAAATATCTGTATAGGTATTGCTCACTTACTTTGTCATAGGCTATGATTCAAGTGCAGAAAGGTTAATTTTTTATAAAATATCAAAATTCGATTAGTGTGAATTATTGTGTCCTAATGTTACCTTAGCATTTTATTTACAGGTTCTTCAAACACTTTCTTTTGCTTTTTCTTGTAAATCAAATGGCGATAGGGATGTTTCGTTTGCTTGCAGTAGTAGGAAGGGACTTGCTCATAGCTTATATATTGGCAGCCTACATCCTTCTTATGGTTGTAGTACTGGGTGGATTCGTAATTTCGTATGGTGATTTCTTCACTACATGTTTTGTTTTATTCATTTAATTTCTGACTTATAAAATTGTTTTTTACTTCAGCTCATAATTGAAGCAACTATGGTCTTTAATTTTGCAGGAAAAATTAAAAAATGGTGGAAGTGGGGTTATTGGGTTTCACCTTTTATGTACTCACAAAATGGTCTTTCAGTGAATGAGTTTCTTAGCAATAACTGGTGCCAGGTGTAGAATTATCTTTCAAATAAGAACTCTAACTATAAACATGCTAAAGAAACGGTTGATTTGATAATTTGGTTTTTCTTTCAGACATTACCAGGAACTAATCAAACCCTTGGAATTAGTATCTTAAAGTCTCGGGAAATGTTTTCAGAGGCAAAATGGTATTGGATCGGAGTAGAAGCTTTATTTGGTTATGTCCTCTTATTCAACTTTCTTTTGATTCTTGCTCTAACATATATAAAACGTAAGTCTATTGTTCTAATTTGCAAGACCATTCATATACATTGCAAAGAAACCATAAGAACATATTTGAAGTGGCATATCGATCTTCTCGCAGCATTTGGGAAAGGTCAACAAACAGTAACTAAAGAGAATCTGATAGAACAACGAATGAACATTACTCGAAAGTTTGAACTTTCTTCAGGAGGTTAGACCGACTTGTACATGTTTAGAAAAATTGTGCTACCTTTCAGCCAAAAAGTATTTATTGTGATTCAAAAACAGGTAAAGAAGTCAAGAGGTCAACAAGAAAAGATATGTCTGACTCAAAAGAAAAGGATAAAATGGTTCTTCCATTTGTCCCACATTCTGTGATATTTGACAAAATAAGATATTCAGTGGATATGCCTCATGTAAATATAAAATTAGATTTTGCAAAATAATTTAAAACAACTGCAAGGGTTCAAATCCACTAAATTATAACTACAAAAGTTTAATATGTATATGTCACAATTCTATAGGAAATGAAGACAGAAGGTTTTGAAGACAAGTTATTGCTTCTAAATGGCTTGAGTGGTTCCTTTAGACCAGGCGTGCTTACTGCTCTCATGGGTGTTAGTGGAGCTGGAAAGACCACCCTTATGGATGTCCTTGCAGGGAGAAAGACAGGTGGATATATAGAGGGAAGTATTATGATATCCGGACATCCCAAAAAACAAGAAACATTTACTCGTATTTCAGGCTATTGTGAACAAAATGACATCCACTCTCCTCATGTAACTGTTTATGAGTCTCTTATTTACTCTGCATGGCTTCGCCTTCCTCTTGAAGTTGATTTGATGACCAGAAAAGTGAGTTATGTCGAACTCCAGTTGTATCATGTACCTTGTGACCACATGAAGAGCTATTTACAAATAACATAATGTATTGCAGATGTTTGTCAGTGAGGTGATGGAACTCGTAGAGATGACAACACTAAAGGATTCATTGGTTGGATTACCTACAGTAAATGGGTTGTCAACTCAGCAACGTAAAAGACTAACAATAGCTGTTGAGCTAGTTGCTAATCCATCTATAGTCTTTATGGATGAGCCAACCTCTGGGCTTGATGCTAGAGCATCAGCTATAGTAATGAGAGTAGTCAGAAGTATAGTTGACACAGGGAGGACTGTGGTGTGTACAATTCACCAACCAAGCATGGATATATTTGAAGGCTTTGATGAGGTTAGAAATGCAGAGGAAGTAAATTGATATAAGTTCATGGTACTTTATGTTTATCTATGTGTGTGCTATATGTTAAAGATAAATCTTTTATACAAAGGCATGAATTTTTCAATGGCAGCTCTTTCTAATGAAGAGAGGTGGTGAAGAGATATACGTGGGACCATTGGGTAGAAATTCGTGCCACCTTATCAAGTATTTTGAGGTAACAAACATATTTTCATGCCAAAATTTACAGAAAATATAGAGGTAATCTTCAGTGCAGTATTCCTTACCTGTTACGGTACCTTATACAGGCCATTCAAGGAATCACTAAGCTAAGAGATGGCCATAATCCTGCAACCTGGATGTTGGAGGTAACAACACCTTCACAGGAAGAGATATTAGGAATCAATTTCAATGATGTTTACAAGAAATCTGAATTGTATCAGTGAGTAGAACAGTACCCAATTCATTTGCTTAAGATAAGATGTTCTTTTCTTAATCCATCATCTCGTTAATGCATGTTGTAGGAGGACCAAAGCACTAATTTCTGAACTAAGCAAACCGGCACATGGGTCGAGTGATCTATATTTCCCAACAAAATATTGTCAAACTTTTCTCACCCAATGTATTGCTTGCCTTTGGAAACAGAACTTGTCATATTGGAGGAATTCTTCTTATACTGCAGTAAGATTTTTCTTTACGGTCATAATAGCATTGATGTTTGGCACAATCTTCTTGAACTTAGGTCGCAAAACGTAAGCAAACAGTACTTTGATTGCAGCAAAAAATCCAATTTTGTATCCTCTCTATAGGCAATCTAAAACAAAGGAGTTATAATTTTTCAGAGAGAAGCAACAGGATCTGTACAATGCCATGGGATCCATGTTTGGTGCTGTTATGTTTATGGGGGTGTCGTATGCTACTGCAATAAGGCCAATTGTAACAACTGAACGCACTGTCTTCTATAGAGAAAGAGCTGCGGGAATGTATTCAGCATTTCCATTTGCCTTTGGGCAGGTAAAGTACAGAGGTGACAACAACATAGCAGAAATTTTTGACCTGTTTCCCTTATCACTGTTTACAATGGATTTCAGGTTTTAATTGAGCAACCTTACGTGTTTGCTCAATCTCTAGTGTATTGCATTCTGGTGTACTCCATGATTGGGTTTGAATGGTCCCCAACAAAGTTCCTATGGTACATATTTTTCACATATTTCACTTTGTTGTACTATACCTACTATGGCATGCTTGCTGTAGCGGTAACACCCAATCAAACCATTGCTTCTATTGTTGCTTCCTTCTTTTATGGAATGTGGAACCTTTTTGGAGGATTCGTCATCCCACATAAGGTGAGTTTTCTTCAATTTTAGTTGTGTTCACTTCTGTTTAAAAGCATATAACTTGAAGCCTCTTTTGTAGAGAATACCAATTTGGTGGAGATGGTATTATTGGGCTTGTCCAGTCTCATGGACTCTGTATGGATTGGTTGCATCTCAATATGGAGATGTCCAAAAATTACTTGAAACAAAGCAAACTGTGGAGGAGTTCATCGACGCTTACTATGGGTTCAAGAAAGAGTTTTTAGCAATGGTTGCATTTATGGTGGTCTTCTTCGCACTCTTCTTTGCCTTCTTGTTCGGTGTGGCCATCAAGTTTTTCAACTTCCAAAAAAGATGATACTCTTGTGGAGCAAAGAGAAGAGATTACAAGAAAAATGGTATTTTGTAAGTTTTTTTTTCTTCTTGTCTTTCATGAGAATTAATAAATGTGTAGTGAGATCATCATGTTGTTCATCTTTGAATCTTTTTGTTGAATGTTAAATCTGATTTGAAAGTAAATCTTTAATTTTTTTCTTTTAAGAAGAGTGATGGATTATTTACAAATTATTTTGTAGATTTCTTGGGAGCAGACTTTCGATATCAAAATCATTTAGACAAATCTCTTGAGTTCAACCCTCAAGACTAGTCTCTCGAATCCAAGACCTTTGAGACCAATCATTTGAAGCTAATTCTCAAAAGTTGTTTTTTCAAGATCAATTTTTCAAGGCTATTTTTTTATAATCTTCTTTCCTTAAATGCATATTTATATATGAGAAATATAATTATAATATTTCAAAAGTATATTAGTTTGACAATTGTAATTGGATATATTGTGTACTAATATTCATGAATATTCATTTAATTGTTTTAAACAATAATTCATTAGATATAATAGATCCATGCATAAATAATACTAGATTTAAACATATGGCAATCTAAGGATGTAACGAGAAGATATCAAATATGATGAATTATTATTAGTTATACATGTATTTTATCTTGACCTCATAAAATTTTTTTTTATGATAATTAGTTTTTTTATCTCAACTTAATAAAAATTTAAAGATTAAAAATCATTAAAAATATCTATTACAGCTGTGAACAAAATATCATGATAATAGAAATATAATTTTTTAAATATGGTTGTTTATAATAGCCATCAAACAAAAGCCAAATCAGAACGGCAACAATACAGTTAGTTTGAAAGATAATTTTATTAAAGTATATTTATAGTTGTCAAGAAGAATATAATATTTTATTTGTTAATGTGTCTCATACATCCCACTATATCAGTTAACAATAAAATAAATTTGTTTTAAAAAATAATATTCTAACTCATCTCAGATTTTTTTACGAGAAACATGGTACTTTTTGAGTTTTTTTCCTTCTTGTCTTTCATGAGAATTAATAAATGTGTAGTGAGATCATCATGTAGTTCATCTTTGAATCTTTTTGTTGAACGTTAAATCTGATTTGAATGTAAATCTTTAATTTGTTCTTTTAAGAAGAGTGATTGATTATTTACAAATTATTTTGTAATCTTCAAACATTATAATTCTAATTTTTTTTTGTATAACAAACATGTGAAAATTTATTTATTCAACTGTTTGTCTTTAGATCCCTTGGGCGCAGACTTTCAATATCGAATGATTGAGACAAATCTCTTGAGTTCAACCCTCAAGACTAGTCTCTTGAACCCAAAACCTTTTAGGCCAATCATTTCAAGACCATTTTTTATAGTCTTCTTTCCTTAAACGCTTAAGGAGAAATATAATTTTAATACTTCAAAACTATAATAATTTGACAATTGTAATTTATTAGTCATGTTTCATGATTTATCAGATGGAACCAATGAAGTGACTGTACAAACTAAATTTATAATTAAAAAGAAATAAAAATGTGTTAGCATATCCATAAAATGTGATATTGTAACTCCTAAAGTAATATTTTTATATGATTTAGATATTAATTATATTATGTTTTCAGGTAAAGATCTATGAATTTGATATGTGATATTAGAAAGTACGAATAATTGTCATATTAAAAATATGACTTTTTTAAATAAGAAATTATATAAAAATATTATTTAAAGGAATACATAAGAATTGATATGTTTAATTCAATATTAATATAATTTTTTCTTAGGTTTTTATTATTTATATCATAGAGTTCTCTCTATATATTATTTATCAAATATTATTTATTATGACATATTATGTTATTTTGTCAATTTATCTATTCAGAATCTTGCTTAATATTTATATTACAAGGATATCTCGATATCACACAAAAAAAGAATCTTGAAGAAATGGATGATGATAGGCACATTTAGTAGATTGAATAGATGGTAAGATTTTTTAGGATGTTTATATATATATATATATAGTTTTTGTATTGACACTTTTTATATATTTGTTAGGAGTTTATATTTTGTACTTTATGATTTATCATGATTTTGGATATATTGTGTACTTATATGCATGGATATTCATTTAAATGTTTTAAACAATAATTGAATATGTTTTTATAAAAATATGTTTTTTTATACAAAGGTTTTTTATTTGTAGGAATAGATAAATTACATGTTGTTTCATTGTCATTTCTCGTCTAAAAGGAGTTCTTAATTTTAGTTAATTATCTTAATCTAAAATAGTATGTAATTAGATTTAGGTGAGGCTTGACAAAACATGTTTTTCAATGATAATTATTAGAAATGTTGTCCATTTGATATGATAATATTACATTTAGTTTAATGTCAAATATGTAGTCATATGCACTTGTTTTTTTTTATGTAAGTTATTATATATTTCATTGCAACATGATCTTGTTATTGCATTGTGCTTCTTTGCTTCTATTCTATAATAAATTATTTTTCATAAAATAGTTATCTTTTTGTTTATAAGAGCATGCAAACAACCTAATTAGAGTGTAACAACAAATTCATTAGATACAATAGATGCATAAATAATACTAGAGTTAAATAAGACAGTGTTTGTATAAATAACACTTTTATGAACATAAGAAAATATAAGGAAGCAATATTTGTTCTTAGACCCTCAACTAACTACTCTTAGTTAGAAGCAACCATCTTAAACCCCTCACCTTTACCTAAAAGTATTCTAGGAAGTATTTCCAAATCACACTATGCGTATTGGCCACCTTACATGAGAACAAAGATCTTGATGTTCACATGTAGCGATTTGAGTGGCCACAATAGTGCACATAGTATTTGATGTCATCCATATCTCTTTTTCACTCTCTTAAGAATGTGACACTTAAGTAGCTCTAGAAACATCCATCAACCTCCCACAACAGCTTTGGTGGTTTTATTCTTGACTCTATCATCAATCAATGATCCAAAATCATCAATGAACATTTCTATATCATGTAGGAAGAGAAATAAGTGATTATAAAGTTCTTATAACCTTTAACATGAAAGTTTGTTGAGTATTCAATCAACAAAAATGTGAAACCTTTCCTAGAAAGAGTTTTTTTCATCATATTACCTCTTTTATTGATAACTATTATTACGAGAAAGCTTTGGTATCTACATCTAAGAGATCCATTAAGCTCCTTGGGTAAGTGATATAAATGGAGAGAGGATTGGGTCGTGAAATGAAAAGTATGGCAAAAAGGTTTAACAGAAGTGGAGTAGAGTTTGAAAATAAGAAATAAAAAACAAGAATTCACTCACCAAAGTGAACCCAAGAGAAGGCCACCAAGCCAACTCAAGTGTCACAAAATAATAAACTTTTTTTTTTTACTTTAACTAATTTATCATTCATCTATTTATGAGAGCTCTTTTAAATAGGATATTATAAGTAATTATTTATTATAAAAAAGAAGTTTCTTACCAAGTTTTAAAGATTTTCATATCATAATAATTTGTTTAATACACCATCATGCTTCTTATCAAACTTTTGAAATCTTTCATATCCATATTATTCTTTAATATAAAAATATGCTTTTTTTACGATCTCTTGAGACTTTTATATCATAAGAATAAAAGTATACTTTTCACCTACTTTTTAAAGATTTTCATCTAAAATTTGGACACTTTTATTAATGTAGCACCAACCATGCACTTATGATAATACATAGATGAACTATGACTTCTCAAGATTATCATTTATATGTTCTTCAAATTATCATGTATGTGTTAAATTTTAGAGAGCTTTAGCTTAATTGATTCTATTTTGAGATCTTATAATAATTATATGTTATTATTTTTTCATAATTTCTTTCTTTTGTACTGCATCATTTTCTCTTAACTGAATAGAACTCTACTCTGTAGAGTTAAAGTCAAGGTAAATATCTACAAGTTAGGGTGCCAAGTGTTTCTAATGCTTCATATGTCATCCAAGTATCTTTTAGATGGTGGTTGATTTTTTCAACGAACAAAAAACCTGTAAAGCATATCAATACTAGTGGAGTGTTTCTTTGTAATAATCCTATCAAATTTAAAAATTTTTGACATTGATGATATTAGAAATTGACCATCATGTCCACCTTTACAAGAGTCAAATTTTATTAAACTATGTTGTGAAGTACCTTTATAAGGCAAAAGATCATCAATATTGAACATTAAACCAATAAACATGTATGGTGGTAAATCAAGAATATAAGAATTTGTATTAATTTTCTTAACAATTTTGAAAGGCCCACAAGCTCGTGTATGCAATTTTTTATATTTTGAGATAGAATAATGCCTTAGCTAATGCGAATTAGAACCCGATCTTCTTCATTGAATTTCCTTAAAGATTTATTTTGATTAATAACTTTAGCATACTTTACATTGCTTCAATTTGTTCTTTGATTTCTTTATGTTTTGATTGAAAATCATGTGCAAAAGTAAAAAAATTGAATAAAACAAAATGTGTGCTGGCATATCAAGCAAGTCAATACGACATTTTGGATTGTAGCCATACACGATTTCAAATGATGTTTGTTTAGTTGTTTTGAAAATAGTACTATTATATGAAAATTTTAATTTAAGTATAAGTCCCAAGTTTCTAGATTCTTTCCTATAAGACACTAAATTAGATAAAATGTCAAGTATCAAAGGTGGTTGAGATGTCTCTATTTTCATTTTATAAACTTCTTTCATATGCATGATGAAGAATGAATTTGAATAAAAAACTTCTGTACATAAGCTCTTAAAATCTAGTTTATTAATAGTCATTATAACTATAGGCATACACAAATCATCTCTCAATAAGGTAATTTATAATCATTATATAATATATAGAATTGAGTTTCCTTTATATATTATTTCATAGCTTACATTGATATTATATGAGAATTCAATACCAATATTTTGTATAAGTTGGCAAGCATTGGTTTAAAACTATGCCTTAATATGATATGACTTCCTTAAATATTGATTTTACTTGAAATTAGAACTTTATGTAATGTGACAAATATGGTGACAAGAATAATATTTTTATATGATTTAGATATATTATATTATGCTTTCAAGTAAAGATGTATGAATTTGATATATGATATTAAAAAATAAGAATAATTGTCATATAAAAAAAATGACCTTATTAAATAAGAGATGATATAAACAATATTATTTAAAAGAACACGTAAGAATTCATATATTTAATTCAATATTAATATAATTTTTTCCTAGGTTTTTATTATTTATATTATAGGTTCTCTCTATATATTATTTATCAAATATTGGTTGTTATGACATATTATATTATTTTGTTATTTTGTCAATTTATCAAATTTACCTATTCAGAATCTTGCTTAATGTATTTTATTTTGAATTAATCTAATGCGAGCCACCCAAATTACAAAAAAACCAAATATTAAAAAACATAAAAAAATATATATATCTATTACCGATGTGAACAAAATATAATTTTTTAAATATCATTTTTCATCATCACAGTTTCCTAATGGAATATTTATTGATAATAATAGCCATCAAACAAAAGTCAAATAAGAAAGGCAACAATCCAGCCGTCTTGAAAGATTATTTTATTGAAGTGTATTTATAATTGTCAAGAAGAATATAATAAACAATTATAAATATATATATATATAGTATTTAATTGAATATTTTAGTTGTTAATGTGTCCCATAAATCCCACTATATCAATTAACAATAAAATAAATATCGTGAGATGAAGTTCAATCGAAGAATTTTCAATTTCTAAAATACATGACGAAAATTAGTTTTTAAAAAAATTTTGTTTTCAATTTTTTTATTTAAAATATTAAAACTTCAATAAATATGTTTTTGAAAAAAAAAATTTGCTTATGTAATTTTTTTTAAATTCATTTTTCAAACTATTAAGAGGTTATCAAATAATACATCTAAGCCATATGTCATATGCTTAGTTGTAGGTATATTATCTGTAGATTTGATATCGTGTCACTGAAAGAAGAAATTCGAAACTCAAGATTTATATTTTATATGTCTATTTTAACGTATAATATATTATTCTCGAACCTATGATAATTTCTCTTACATATAATACATCTAACAGATAAAACATATAATGACTAAGGATTCACATTGTCAACATTTTGCATTTGGCTCTCAGTGAGTGTCCTTCTTGGCTCAACATGTGAGCATGAAGAGAGACCAACTTTGAGTCTTAAAATATGGAGAGAAGTGTCCAACTTTGGGCATTAGAAGTGTAAAGAGAGATTGAGTCTAAGCTTTTTAAATAAAACTTGAGAAACTTGGTGGATGGAGTTTATCTATCCATAGGATTTACATTATAAAGTAGAATCCTTATTTGTGTGTATTATCTTGGCTTTGTAATTTCATTTGGTTTGCAAAACTATATTTTTAGCCTTACAAAATTGAATTTCAAACAATGGAGACTCCCTCTTTATTTAAAGAACAATAATTTTATTTTAAAAAATTACTTTTAAAACCTTTGTTCAAAAAATTGATTTAGACTTGTGGAATTTATTTGAAAATTTTCATAACATCCCTATGAACATGCCCTTTAAGTTTAATAGCAATCCTAGTAATTAGCACAAACATAACCCAAGGCTTGAATATGCTATGTTTTGCTATATCTTAAGAGATTTGTATTAGCATTTATATGTTAAACTTTTTTAACGGTCATGTCTAAACTAGAAGTATCATATGGAGAGTTGTCACAAATTCATCATGAAAAGAAATTGAAGAGGAAGTTGAAGATAAACAAAAAAGAGAAAAGGGAGAGAAAAAAAGTCCCTCGAACACCTTAGACTCAATGAGTTTGAACGTAAGTGTAAATCTCAATTACTATTTAAAAAGTGATGCAAATCCAAAGCTTTATGTTATTGTGATTTTTCTAAAACTTTTGTTATCTTATTAAAGAACATAATAAACTCATTCAAAATTATGTTGATTTAAGAATAACATATTCTATGCATAAAGATCATATTCATGAGCTAGACAATGAATGTGATTAACTTAGGGAAAAAAAATACAACTTTATCTTCACAATCATGTGCAGAAGCTTGTTGTAGTACCCAAGTTTCACATCATGCACTCCGAGCCACATATCGTGCATGAGATCTACAAGAATAGTTCATGCGTGTGTTGTAAGTAAACCCACAAACACTATCTGGTTAATGCATAAGCAGTAAGACATTGTTCGTGCACAGGAATAGGGTCCGTAGTCTTGAATATTGCCCATGGCACAATCTTTTGAGCACATGCAATAGCTTATGCACACACGGATAAGCCCATGTGGGTTTAATTTTGCTAAATTTTGTGGAATTTAAGATTTTGGTCAAAAGTATATGTTTCTTATGAAAATTAAAATAATATATTTTTTTATAATAAAATATTAGATTCAAACACTTATTTAAAGGGGTAAGAAGTGTGAATGAAATTATTTCATCTTTATGAGAAATTTCATATTTTATGTCAAAAATTCTCTCATCTCCTTCTCTCTTCTTTATTTTCCTATCATTCTAATGCTTCAATTTTCACTATTATAATTATAAAAATAAGGTTTAACATTGAGGGATCTAGGAAAGAATATCTTGTAAATATATCATATTATTTTTAGTATTAGAGCATTTCGATTCAACGTTGATAGCATGAGTTAAGAAGAAGGTAGTTGAAGAATAAGTTGTAAAAGAGAATCAGGAGATTGAAGATGTCTCATTTGAGCTGATTACGTGGGTATACAAGCATCAAACCTACACACATATATAGTTTTATTAATCTAATAAATGCAAATGTTTAATTAAGATTGTGCTAAAATTCCAACCATTTCTTATGACAAATATGAAAAATAATCTGCCAAAATAAAATTCTCTTAACTATAGGAATTCTAGATTAAGTGATAATTCAAGAATAATTAGAGATGAAAATGAGGATGACATCATCAATTTCACATTTTCAATGCATAAGAATTAATAATATCTTTTCAAGATAGATACTATACTTGATTATTTATTTATAATAATACATTGGATGTAAAGAAATTAGATACTTGGTTAGTATAATTAGAGATATATTTTCTCTATATAATTATTCATCAACTAATAAAGTGACATATGCTTAAATAAAAATGACAAGTCATGTATTAATTAACTAGAATGCTTACTTAAGAATTAGGGTTATAAAAATAACATGAAACTAATTTAAAAAATTAATTAGAGAAAAATTTTACTCAAAAAGTTACATAGAGGAAATGTAAAGAAAGTTGAACAACTTACCACACTACAGTAACAAACAACATAAGAATATATCATAAAATTTTGATGATAAGTGATGAGTTTGGCAATTCCCATCAACTAGATGTTGAAATTATTAAGGTACATTATAGTTATGTATTATTCTATTATCAGCAAATTATCATT